>CM057459.1:1475145250-1475782500 GCA_016271365.2 Neoceratodus forsteri
CCTGACCTGCTTCTGAGTTTCTGGTCTGGGCTATGCCTGGATTACCTCTATCTTTGTTTGGTTAGGATTCAGCTGTCCCTTGCCTACCACATGCCCAAGGTATGCCACCTCTCCCATGGCCACCTGGTACTTCTCAGCTTCGACAGTGAGCTCGGCCCTCTGTATCCTGTCCAGCACTTCCCTAAGGTGGGACAGGTGTTCCTCCCAGCTGGTACTAAAGATAGTAATCTCATCCAGGTACACCATGGCATACTCCTCAGCACCATTTAACACCTGGTTCACCAACCTTTGGAAAGTGACCAAGGCGTTCATGGTTCCGGAAGGCATTACTTTGAACTCAAATAAGCCTATCGGAGTGATGAAGGCCAACCTCTCCCTAGCTCTGTCCGTCAACTCTACCTGCCAATACCCCTTTGTCAGGTCAATGGTCGTAAGGTAGGTGGCTCCTCCCAACTTGTCCAGGAGTTCATCCGTCCGGGGCATTGGGTGATGCCTGACTTCATGACTGCATTCAGTCCACGATAGTTTACACAGAAACAAGTCGAGCCATCTGGCTTGGGTACAAGGACTATGGGTGAGGCCCAGGGACTGTGGGATCTCTGGATTACCCTTAAATCCAGCATCTCCTCCACTTCCCTCCTAATGTCCTTTTGGACAGCCTCTGACACCCGATATGCTGTCCACCGTATGGGCATCTGTGTCTCTGTCTCCACATAGTGTGTTGCTAAGGAGGTTAGTCCAGGCTTGGTGCTAAACAAGGGGGCAAAGTCTGCTAAAACCTCCCTTACTTTCTGGATCTAGCCCAGGGTCAGCTGGGGAGACAATTTTACTGCCTCCACAAAGGACTCCCACTTACTCTCTTCCAGCAAATCCAGAAGGGGGTCTCCTTTGTCCGTCCCTTCCCCATGACTACACACTGCAAACACCATGTCAGCCCTACTGGCATATGGCTTCATCATGCTGACATGGTACATCCTTTCTGTCTGTCTACGGTCAGGTAACTCCACAGTGTAGTTTATGTCATTTACCTTCCTAACTACTTTGTATGGTCCTGCCCACTCAGCTTGCAGTTTGTCTTTCTGGACCGGAATAAGGACCATGACTTCCTGACCCACCATGTATGAGAGAGCTCTGGCTCTGCAGTCATACCATACTTTTTTGTTTCTGTTGGGCAGCTGCCAGGTTGTTCTGGGCTGTCCCCATAAGCTCCTTCAGCCTCTCCCTAAACCTAAGGACATAATCCACAATGAAAGTTCCCTGGGTGCTGTGCTTGCCTTCCCAGTCCTCCCGGCTCAAGTCTAGGGGCCCATGTACCCGGCGTCCATATAACAGTTCAAAGGGGAAAAATTCTGTCGACTCTTGAGGTACCTCCCTGTATGCAAATAACAGGCGGGGAAGGTATTTCTCCCAGTCCCTCCCATGCTGTTCAGCAAATGCCCGGAGCATTCACTTTAGGGTACCATTGAATCGTTCCACAAGTCCAATGGCTTGTGGATGATACAGTGATGTGCATCTCTGCACCACCCCACGCTTCTTCCATAAACATTTCATGAGGTCTGACATGAAAGAACCCCCTCGATGGGTGATTATCTCCTGTGGAAACCCAACACGGGAGAAAATCCCAAGTAAGGCATCTGCCACTTTGTCTGTCCTCAGAGAGGATAGGGCAACTGCCTCTGGGTACCAGGTGGCATAATCCATCACAGTCAGCATGAATCTCTTCTTTGAGGAGCTGGGAGTATTTAAAGACCCCACAATATCCATTCCTACCCTCTGGAATGGCTCCTTCACTATGGGCAATGGAATCAGGGTGGCTTGGGTTTTCTTGCCCGCCTTCCCTATTTCTTGGCACCAGTGACATGACCTGCAATACTCCTCCACCTGCTGGGTGAAGTAAGGCCAGTAGAAATTCTGGGCCAACTGCTGCATATTGCGCATGATTCCCAGATGACCAGACAAGGGAATATCATGGGCAACTTTGAGCAACTGCTCATGATATCCCTGGGGAATGACAAGCTGCCTGCCTAGCATCCCTCCCTCTGTCTGTACTGCCTGTGTATACATAAGTCCATTTTCCCAATAAACCTTATGTCTGTCGTCACCTCCCTGTGTGCCCTCTGAATCTGCCCAAGCCCTCAGCTTCTCTAAACTAGGGTCACTCCTCTGAGCAGCTGCAAACCCCTCACACAGTCCCAAGGCATAGGACAGGTCCTCTTCAGTCACTAAACTAGGGTTCCTAGCACTAGCGTCAGGGCCCTCAGGATCACTGTCAATCCCAACCCTCTGACAAGGAGTCACCCCTCCCTCTTCGAAGTAACCCTCAGTAGCTGTGTGGTTACTTGCTACCGGGGGAATTTCTACCCCCTTTTTATCAATCTCCCCATCTGGTGACACAAGCTGGGGAACCAGCCTCTCAGTGGTTTCCACATTGGTTTCTGTGGGGTTCAGGGAACTACAATTTTTCCTTGCCGCTTGGCTACGAGTAACTGCACATACCATCCCTTCCCCTGTTGGAGACTGTTACCCAGGATCACATCCACAGCTAACGTTTTGGCTACAGTCACCTGTTGTACAGTTCCTCCTGTTTCACCCCAGTCTAGGAGAACACTAGCGAGGGGCAGTGTTTTCTCCCTGCCCGTAAAGTCCTGTACAGTTACATATTTATTGGGTATAAGCTGACCAGGCTGTACCAGAAATATAGGTTACTCACCTGTAACAGGAGTTCTAGGAATGGTATATGTTGTTCATCCACACTATCTGGCAGGTTCCTTGCCGCTTTAAATCTTGCCGGAAGGTCTTCAAGCTAGCTCCTCCCACCCACCCGGGTGGTAAAACTCTCGGCTCCGCCCCATGACGCCAGATCTGGCCCGCTGGAAGCTCAGGTTGTGCGCCGAGCCGGGAGCGGTTTAGGAGTTTAGGGATGAACAATATATACCATTCCTAGAACTCTGTTACAGGTGAGTAACCTGTATTTAGGGACATGGATATGTTGTTCATCCACACTATCTGGCAGACTCCAGCAGTTCTCCGGGAGGAGGGAGGCAAGGCGCAATTCCCCTAAATACTTACTTGGGGAACAAAGATTGAGAACCGAGGCCCCAAAACCAGCATCCCGCGTGACTCAAGGTCGATGTGGTAGTGGGAAATAAAGGTGTGTGCTGACTTCCAGGTAGCAGCCCTGCGCAGATTTCCTGGATAGGGACATCCTGAAGCAGCCACTGATGCAGCAGTATGGCGGTAGAATGAGCTCTTATCCCTCTGGGAGGCTCCATGCCCGCCAACTCATAGCAGAGATTTATGCAGGAGGTGACCCATCTGCCTATCGTCCGCTTGGCTGCAGGTCTGCCAGGTGCGGCTTCAGCGTAGGTGACAAACAGCTGGCGAACCTCTCCCCGAATTTCAGCCGTGCGCTCCTTATAATAAGCGAGCGCCTTTCTAGGGTCCAGAGTATGGAGCCTATATTCGGCCTCCGAGGTGTGATTGGGGTAGAACACCGGCAGAGTCAGCACCTGATTAAGGTGAAACTCTGACACCACCTTCTGAAGGAATTTCGGGTGGGGGCGCAGGACAACCTTGTCCCTGTGGAAGACCAGATAAGGAGACTCGATGCTAAGCGCCTGGAGTTCTCCCATCCTTCTGGCTGACGTGATAGCCACCAAGAAGGCGGTCTTCCACGACAGGTGGGGGAGACCACACCTGTGCATTGGTTCGAATGGCTTGCCCATGAGCTTTGCCAGTACCAGCAGTAAATCCCACAGAGGTGGGTGTTCCCGCACTGGAAGGGAAATGTGATCAAGGCCTTTGAAGAAGCGCCCGACCACCTTCTCCTGTGCCACTGACTGCTGACCGGCCCGCGCCCGGTAAGCAGAAATGGCTGCCAGGTGCACCTTAAGGGTCGTCGACCTAAGCCCTTGACTAGATAGGGACCATAGATAGTCCAAAATGCTTGCCACCGGACAAGAGAAAGGGTCCAACCCTTTACCCCGACACCAAATGGAGAACCTCTTCCATTTGAAAGCATAGCATTTTCTGGTCGACTCCTTATGGGACACCTCAACGACGTTGAGGACCTCGTCGGAAAGACCCAAGGCCTGGAACTCTAGCCGCTCTGGAACCAGGCCGTCAGGTGCAGGGATTGAAGGTCCAGATGGAACACCTTCCCCTGATTGACTGAGAGCAGGTCCGGGCGAGCTGGAAGCTGCCGAGGAGTCCTGGAGCTGAGACTGAGGAGATCTGGGTACCAGAACTGTCGAGACCAGTCTGGGGCTATCAGAATCACCTGCGCCTTGTCCCTCCTCACTTTCAGCAGGACCCTCTGAATCAGGGGAACGAGGGGAAAGGCGTAAAAGAGGCCCGGGGTCCACGGCCTCAAGAAGGCATCCCCCTGCAGCGAGCCCCTGCTGAGGGGGCAGGCATGAAACAGTCTCAGCTTCGCATTCTCCCTGGAGGCAAACAGATCCACCAGAGGTGTGCCCCAACGGGAGAACAGGTCCTGTACTATCTCCGGCAGGAGAGACCACTCGTGCGATGCAGCCCCTATCCAGCTCAGGGCATCGGCCAGGGTATTGGAGGCTCCTGCCACGTGGATGGCCAGGAGATCCGCCTCCAGGCTGTGCACTAATGACCAGATGCAGAGAGCTTCCTTGCATAAAGGCATGGAGCGCGTCCCGCCCTGGCGGTTTAGATAGTACATGGTCATGGTATTGTTCGTCTGGACCCGGACCACTTGACCCCGGAGAAACGGAGCAAAGGCGGTGAGAGTTAGACGGACCGCACAGAGCTCCAGCAGGTTGATATGGCATCGGGACTCCCGCGGGGACCAGAGGCCGTGCGCTCGGTGTTCCTCCAGATGGGCACCCCAACCCATCAAAGAGGCGTCGGTCGTTAGAGAGACCGTCGGCTCGGGACGGACAAACGGGATACCCTCCTGCAGATGGGACGGAACGGTCCACCACTGGAGAGCATTCCACATCTCCTGGGTCATCCACACACGCTGGTCCAGGGGATCACAACGTCGTGACCACTGACTGGCCAGTCCCCACTGAAGGGGGCGCATGTGCCAGTGTGCCCAACGGACTACGCTGGCACAGGCTGCCATGAGACCCAGGAGTCGCAGGAAGTCCCGGGCAGGGCGCGATTGCCCAACCAGAAATGATCGGGCAAAGGAGGTAAGAACCTCGGCCCTGTCCGCCGGGAGCCGTGCTCTGGCTCGAAGAGAGTCGAGCTCTGCCCCGATGAAGGATATCACCTGCTTTGGCTCGAGTTCCGACTTGGCCTCGTTGACCAGGAGGCCAAGTTGAAAGCAAACCCGAGGGCCAGATCTCTGGACCGCCCACCTCCAACCTGGAGGGGTTGCTATCAGCCAATCGCCCAGGTAAGGGTACACCCGGACCGCTCAAGGCCCAGAGGAAGGCTGTCACCCTGCAATGCATTTGGTGAAGACCCTGGGAGCTGAAGAAAGGCCAGGGCATGGCCTGAACTGAAGAGGGATCCCTCCCCTGAAGCGGAGGAATCTCTGGTGAGACAGACGGACAGGGACGGAAAGAACGCGGCCCTGGAAGTCCAGAGAACAGAACCACACGCTGTGTTCCAGAGATGGTATTATCTGAGCCAGAGTGACCATTCTGAAGGTTCGAGACCTTAGGAACTTGTTCAGGTCGTGTAGGTCTAGGATGGGGCGCCAGCCCCCCGTCCGTTTCGGGACCAGGAAGTACCTGGACACGAACCCTGGTTCTGATGAAGGGTCCTCTATCTCTTTTATCACCCCCTTCTGAAGGAGGAGGATCTATATCGGCTCGACGAGCCTGTAGAGTCTGGGGACCCTGGGGCCCCTGTGTTCGCGATGCATTTGCGCAGCTGCATTGAATTCAAGAGGCAGGCTCTTCCCACCACTCTTCCAGAACCCACCTGTCCATGGTACCAGCAGACCAGGCGGAAAGGAAGTGTCGGAGCTGTCTCTCACGGGGGAACTAGGACGAGGTGACGGGGATGGGGGCGACACCCCTCAACCCGTCACTTAGCAGGCTTGGAGGAAGGACCGGCCGAGGGACCACCAGGGCCTTTTCCTCCTCGCTTCCTGTTTGAGGAAGCTGGTGGCTTGGGCTTGGAATACCAAGGTCTAGCCTGCTGGCCCTGATGCTGTTGTTGGGCCGGACGTGCAGCGGGAGCAGAGGGACGAAAGGGCTTAGGCTGAGGCTTACGACCCTTGTCCCTCTGCACGGACGAGACCGAGTCCAAGGTGACATTGGACTTCTCGATCCTCTGGAGGTGGCCTTCCACTCCAAGGCCGAAGAGGTCTGTTCCCAAGAAGGGAACGTCCGCAAGCTTGTGCTGGGTATCCGAGGTGAAGGTGGATATCCTCAGCCATGCCCGCCGCATGGCCACATCGGCCGCCACTGACCGGGCGCAAGAATCCCCGATATCCAGAGCAGTCTGGAGCTGCTGCTTGGTTACTGCCCTGCCCTGGTCCCACACTTGCTTGACTGTGGTCTGCAGGTCGGAGGGAAGATGAGGGACGACCTCGTCCAGGGAGCCCAACAGGCATGGGAGAAATAGCCATGAGGACGGCCGAATCAGCCTGGACGAAGACCAAGTGAGGAGGCAGTACACTTTCCTCACCAAGATAGTCCAACTTCTTGACTCCTTTGTCGGGCGGTTTGTCCACGCCCCTGGCATTGCCGGGCACGCCGGAAAACGCTGTCCGTGACCAACCCCTCAGCCGAAGGGTGTTCGGAAAAGCCGGACAGACAGCCCGAGGGACCGTGATACTTCCTGGCCATCCTGGCAGGCGCAGGACAGGAAGCCGGATGCTGCCATAATTCCATGGCCGGACCAACAATGGCTTCGGCCACCGGAAAGGCCTCCGTAGGAGAATCCCCTCGGTCCAAAATCTCAGTGAGGGGATATCTGGCCCGTTTGGATACGGGTTCAAGCTTCATCCCAGTGGATTCTGAGATGAGCCTAAGAAGTCCGAGGAAGGACGAAGGGCTATCGTCCGCTGACTGCCCCCCAGAGGACTCCAAGTCCAGACGCTTGGAGAACAGGGAGGAGTCATCCGACTCTGACGAGTTGTCAAAGAGCTGCCTGGAGCCTGAGCCGCTCTCCACTTGCCGAGGCTTATCGGGCGTGAGAGTGACCGACAGCCTGCGGGGAAGGCCATGGGCCGACCGTGAATTTTTCGACGGTGCCCCGACTGTCGGCTGAGGCGGAGGCGGTTCCACCAAAACTGGTGGGGCAGCTGGAATAGGTCGAACAACCGGCCTGGAAACAGGCTCCTTGACCACCACGAGGGGTTGATTCGACTGGTCCGGTGGCAACCATTTAATGGCCGGGGAAGAGGCCTGAGCCGGCTTACTGCCAGCCAATAAAAGTTGTTGCCACATGAGATCCTCATATTTTCGGTGAAACTTACGCCGAATCCTCCCCTCGTCCGAGGAGGAGGAAGATGAGGAAGAGTGGCAACGCCGCTTACCGCGGTGCCGAGACCGTCTTTGTCGACGGGAGCGGCTGGACCGCGATGATGTCCGAGACCGAGACCGAGAATCTTGGCAAGGCCGAGGTCGGCGAGGCGGGGAGCCGAGGATCGGCAATCCCTTCGGCGCAGTCGACAAAACCGACGGCTCCAGGGCCGGAGGCACAGATGAGCCGACGGTATCCTCAGTCCTCGCCGGGGGAACCGGGGAGGAGGGATTCTCGGCTTCTCCAGCCGACAACCCGTCTAACGGGTCGAGAAAAATCTCGACCGCGCCGGCGGGTGTCTCGGTCACCTGGCCTGACGGGGGCACCGTGAAGCCAGTGGCCGAAGCTGAAAATTCGACCAAAGTCGACTGTCGACAAAGGGAGGAAGATCTTTCCCGCTCCCAGGAGCGTCGACGATGGGACTTACCCTTACTTTTCTTGGACCGAGGAAACGGTCCCGAAGAAGTTGGACCCTCGCCTTTAATTGAGAGGGTCAGGCAAAGCTCCTTAAAAGAAGCTGAGTAGGAGGCCCTGAGAGAAAGCGGAACGAAAGCCGCAGTAGAAGAAGTCGCGGCCTGAGCCGCCTCTTCCTCGAGGGCAACCAACTGTTCTAGTTGTTCAGCGGATCCCGCAGCCGCGGAAACCGCTAGTCGAGCCTCCTTGGATTTAACCAGAGGAAATCTCCTTTCGGGGCGCCCTAGTTGAAGACGGGCAGCGCAGTCCTCGAGGACGTAGACCGAAAAGGAAGAACACAGATCGCAAGCCTGCGGGTCGTGCTCCTGGCCAAGGCAGTAAACGCACGTGGAGTGCGGGTCCGTCCGAGACATCTTCTGCCCACGGGGACATCTCCAAAATCCGGGAGTCGACTTGTCCATCACAGCCGTGAGGGAGAAGACCAAAGAGGTAAAAGTTTTTTAAAATTGAAAAGGTTTCAAACCGAAGACTTTGGGCCCAAAGCTTAATCGCAGAGCGTTAAGGAGGGAACCTAAGCTTCCAAGCGGTAAGGAAGATCTGGCATGTATGGAGCTGAGTTTACCACCCGGTGGGTGGGAGGAGCTAGCTTGAAGACCTTCCGCAAGATTTAAAGCGGCAAGGAACCTGCCAGATAGTGTGGATGAACAACATATCCATGTCCCTAGAACCCCCTTTTCCAATGTCAGGGATGCCCCTGTGTCCCTTAACCCCTGTGTCTGTACACCATTTACCATGACTGGGTGCATGTGTTCCCTGGCATGCTTCCAGGGACATACAAACAACCCATTTCTTTTCTAACACCCCGTTGTGTATTTTGGCTCGCCTTTTTGGGACACTGTCTGGCAACATGCCCAGTTTCTTTATACAGCCAACATGCATTTCTTTTCAGATAAAACTTTTCATTGAAACCTGGGGCTAACTAGTTTCAGTGGAGGCAGTGAGGGTTTTAGCTGCCCTGGAGGCGCACTTTTCCTTTTCTGTGCTGCCACACCCACCCCATTTCACTCTCAGAGCAGGTCTGCTTTTGGCATAGCGGTCCGAGAGTTCAGCAGCCTCTTGCACTGTTTTTGGATCTCGGTCCTCTAGCCAGGTTTTTAGCTCTGCTGGGCATGCCCAATAAAACTGTTCTAATAAAATCACATTTTCAATTTTATCAACAGTGTCTGCCTCAGTTCCTTTCCACCAATGCTTTAAAAACTGACATTGTTTCATGGCTAGCTCCTTGTAGCTCATATCAGGGCTTCTCCTGAGCTTATGGAATTTAGCTCTGTAGGATTCAGCAGTTAATTCAAACTTTTTTAACAGTGCAGCTTTTAACTTGCTGTAATCGTCACTGTCCTCATTGTCCATTTGACCCAATGCATCTCGAGCTTTCCCAGTAAGTAGCGGGGATAGCTGGAAGCTCCAGGACTCTCCAGGAATTTTAGCCTGAAGACAAACTTTTTCAAAAGAATTTAAATAGGCATCCATGTCCTCCCCTTTTTAAACTCGGCTATTAATTTGGAGTTCAATTTGTAACCCAGTCCTGCAGTCCCAGTTAAACCCAAGCCATTCATCTGCTCTGGTGCCGCTGGTTGGAGTCGTAGCTTCTCCAGTTCGTGTTGCCACTGGCGCTCCTCTCTCTCTTCTCCTCTGCCTCTCTGTATTCTTGCTCTCTCCTCTGCAGCTCGCTGGTGCTCACGCTTCTCACGGTCTGCCTCCCTCTGTTCTCACTCTGCCTCCAGTTCCATCCTGCGCAACTCAATTTGCAGCCTGAGTACCTCTGAATTCAGGACACTGGTGACCTTCCCCTGCTGCTGTGGCCCTTCACTGACAGTGGCCCTACTGTCCTCCTCATTGGCTTGGGACCCCTCACTGGCCGCTAGTCCTGCCACACTCGAGGTCTGGTCCCTTTCAGTCATGATCTGTGACTCGCTGCTCTAGGTATCTGCTACCATTAGGGCCTCTATGAGGTTCTGCTTTTTGGCTGTCACCTTGAACAGGACTCCTCTGTCCTCGCACAACTGTTTTACGTGTTCTACAGTGTGCCTGCTGTAGCTGGAAGCCATCTTTCCTGACTACTGCTAATCTGACTGGCACTTGAGAAAAAAAAAATAAAATGGGTAGGAACTTGAGTGTAAGCCAAGGGATATAGTTTTGTTTCCTTTTGAAATAAAACACTGCCTTTCTTTTTTCCAAGTGAGCTGAACGGTCTCAAGCTGACACACCGAACAATGAAGCTTATACCACCAAACTTTTTATGCCACTGCTGCCAACCAATCTGTCACAGATTCACTCAGCAGGTCAGCCCTCTACTCCCAAAGTGCCAACCTCTGAGCATAGAATTGTGAACAGTGAACAGTACAAGGTAACCCTCTTGTCTGTTTTGTGGGTTCCAGTCACCTTAGTCTCAAATTCTGGAAGGATTCAAACTGATAACCTCTTGTTAGCGTACCCAATTATCAGGCTCAGATAATTTTGTCTTCAGGGGGCCAGACAGCTTTGCCTACAGGCACCTAACCAGGTCTAAAAAATGAACCCTTAGAACTCTATGCAAGACTTCAGAGAACTCTATCCATTTCCCAGTTTGGTATCACAATAAGCTCATACACAGTGTCAACTATAACCTTCAAAGCTTCACTTATTAAAAAAAGAAATTTCAAAGCACACCAGGCAGTTTCCGTTTTTAAAATATATATCTTTACTTTAAAATAGGTAAAATATGAAAACAGTAAAATACAGAACAAAATATCCCAACACATACAGCCTTAAAACAAATGGGTTAAAAAGTGCAGATTCCAACAGATAACAACACTCAGACTAGTCTTGTCTAAGGTCCTTACTTCTTAATCTTTCAGTGCTTCATAGTCTCTCTTCTCTCAATCAGAATATGAATGTGTGTCTGTAAGGTCTGCTCAGTAGGTTTAAAAAACAGTCTTGAGCCGGACTTCTCTCTGAGGTCACCTAACTCAACCTTGGTGTAACAAAATCTATATTTTATAACACACGATGGCCTACTAAGATATTTAAAATAATAGATGACATAATAAATCGCTTCTCTTTATGTAACTAGTCAAAACCAGTCTGTGATCTGTTTCCCCATGACATCAAAAGTCTCTTTGATGTAAGTCACTGTATATTCCACGCAAATGTATATTAGACTCCTTAATTTCATCTGGGACCTGGTGTCTAGCCATCAAAGGTCTCTTTATTGATATGAGCTGGCTTCCTGGGAGGATATCCATAACACTGGCCAGTGTCCCTTTTCTCAGGACACCTAGGGCACATCAAAGGATTTCCCTGAGGGCATTATAAAATGGATATCTTGGTTCCTGCCTTCAAAGCAAACTAACAAGATAATTCCATCTCAGATATCTGCAGTTTAAGCTACCTCCTATCCTTTGAACTTATCCGGGGGGTTGATGTGTCAGATCCAGTAAGACAGCATTTTCTCTTGACACAGTTCATCACACATTTTTTTATATTTACAAAAAATGATACAGGAATCAGAACCAGCTGTCCAAGTGTGACAGTACTCACCATAGTGAGCATGCAGGACCAGTCTGTAGGCCTTCAGCTGGGTCTTTCACCAGTTACACTCCAACTTCCAACCCTTGTTCTTCATTGCACTGAGATTGAGATCTGGGTCATACATGGACCGGTGCGATGGCATCCGGTGCCTCAGCCACCACCCTATTATAGGTGGCCACCACCACACCGGTGCCAATCACACAAGCTGCCTCAACTCTAGATAGATCAGCCAGCACCAGAAGTTCTTCTGGGTGCAGACTCCTTAATGGGCAATAGCTGGCCTTCCCAGACTGACTGAATGATGTTTAAATAAATTATGCTGCTATCCGTTTTTATATTTGTCATTACAATGTGTGCAGCGCCTTGATATTGAAAGGCATTATATAAAGAGTGATTGATTGATTGATCATCTCCACAGGGGAAGAACCATCGGGGGGCCTCAAACGTGAACCCATGACGCAATGATCGGACCAAGAGACACAATCAATCTTGAGTTTATCAACCCCAAGACCCAGATGGAAAACCAGATTGAGTGTGTGGTCATGCTGATGGGTCGCAGAAACAACTGCTTGTGTCAGGCCTAGTGAAGACATCAAATGAAGGAGGTTGTAACTGAATTGGGAGGATTCGTCGTTGACCTAAGCGTTGAAGTTCCCCAGAATTAAACACCTGGGATACTCCAACACTTAGCCAACAAAGAAGTTCGCTATCTCCTGCAGGAATTCTCCTCCAAACCCTGGATGGCGGTAAATGAGGAGAATCCTGCAACCTGCACCCGGACCCCATATACGGCGATGCTCTCAAAAGACCTGGTATTACCAAATGGATGCACCGAGAAGTCCAGATTGGCTCTTAAAACGATGGCCACCCACCCCATGATTCTTCCTTGAGCAGTGCTCCACAGAGTAGCCGGCGGGAACAGCAGCCTCTAAACAGGATCAGCACTGTCACCCAGCCAAGTCTCCGTAATGCAAGCCAGGTTGACAGAGGAAATCAAGTCTGCAAAAAAAAAAAAAAAAAGCTGTCTTGTTCCTTACTGACCTGGCACTGCACAGCACCACCCGAAGAGTATTAGAGGAGGCAGCCAGCCCTCTGGCTACCTGCCTACTCGGTCTGGTGGGACCCCTGGGTACAAGAACCAAACATGCCTGGCATTGCCTATGGCCCTAACCTCAATGCTCCTCCCCACCCACTCCTCAGCTGCCCCCTGCCAACAATGACCCGTCCACTTCCTTGTAATTCCAACCTCCATACAGCGTCTAGTGGCAGTAGACGAAACTGAGAGGTCAGTGAAGGGGCAGAGGTCATGAAGCAGAGAAGCAGCATAGCTTATTTGTGCAAGGCTGACACCCTAACACATTCCGGCCTAGTGTACCAACCTAAAACTAGAAGACCCCAATATGACAAAGTATAACTAATAAATAAAACCTTAATTATATAAAAAAAAACTAACATAGATATACACGCAACTCACTCATTCCAACTATACAAACTCCAAATAACACATCCTCACACCCCAATCATATACCCCTTAAGTCCCCCCCAACACACACGCACCCAAAATCCCAACAAATCAAACAACAATTAAAACAGCAGCAAATGAGAAAAGGCAAGGAGCATGCACTGCAGCAAATTCCAAATAAGCCCAGGAAATACTTAGTAAAATAATCTATTATCCAAACAAAGTTCCAAGTCAAATTTCAACTTGAAAATGGTTCCAATGTGCAGAGGTAATGAAGGCGCTCACACCACCAAAGTTCCAGTAGATAAAACAGTGCACCAAAGAATTTATGGATTTCCAAATATCATGGAGCCTTCCAGAGCCTGCTATCCGGGAAAATGCTCTCATCAAATCACCCAGATGCTAGTCTCAGACGAGCTTATTAAAATCTCACAGGTACTCACCCTAAGGAACAAAGTCTAAAATACTAGAAAAATGAGCTCTCAGCAGGTCTTCCAGGCGGACTCCACTCCGATCTGCAGTATTTCCTTAATGTTAAGGCAGATGAATAATCCAGGAAAGGGAAAAGTTCAGTCAGTTCGAGAAAAGGGGGCCTGAGAGAATATTATTCCTCACTCCTCAGCTACTAGAGCCAAAACCAGGCCATCTCACAGGGCCCAGGGTCGGCCTTGCCAATTTAAACAGCCCAAGCAGGAGACAAGAGGGGTTCTCCTGAGGGGCATTGGAACTCCCACCTCTTGCCGCCCAGTTACCCCCCCACACTGCTCAACCACCTAGCTAGCGAGACCCTCCACTCTCCACTGAGGATGCTGGAAAAACCAGAGTCCACGCTCTTCTTTCCATGACATAGTAGAAGCCAGCAAGCAAACAAATCCAGTCTGTTCACTGCGGTAGCAACCTTCCTATGTCCCGCCCTTTTCACGGCGCAGTAAAAGCCAGCAAGGAAACAAATCCAGTCCACTAACTCTAGTAGCAACCTTCTCGCTACTCATACCAGCACACCAGGCAAGTACCTGGAGATAAGTCAATGCTCAGATTCGAGCTGCCAAAATTAGAAATCCACAAAAATAGATGCTGCAGTGCAGACTCCAAAACCCTTTCTGAAAAGAAATAAAACTACACTGCTATGCTAAACTCCCTTTGAAGCCCTACCTCCAACTAAAACCCCTATTCAAAAACTAACTAATTAAAGCAAAAAGAGAAATGAGGGGGAAAAAAAAAAAAAGATTCTCCCAGTCACTTTAAACAAAAACGTTGAGTAGCGTTTTTACAACATTTTTCACAGATCTCTACTGCTCCATGCTACACATGCTCTCCTTGTTCTAGTGATGACCAAAGATGTAACCCTTAGGTGGCATTATCCTATGAGCTACTACCCCTGCCTGCGTGACTATGCACAGGTTGAGGGTCCTGAGCTCGGTGAATTGGTGCCTCCACCCAGAGGATGGTGCAGGGTCTGCACTGGAAGACATATGAAGAGAGACTTAAGGAGCTTAATATGTATAGCCTCGAGAAAAGGAGGGAGGGGGGGACATGGTAGAAACTTTCAAGTACCTCAAGGGAATCAACAAATTCCAAGAGGGTAGCATCTTTCAAAAAAAGAGGTGTGCAAGAACAAGAGGGCACAATTTGAAGATGGGGGCGGCTCAGAGGTAATTTAAGGAAGTATTTTTCCACAGAGAGGGTTGTGGATGCATGGAACGGCCTTCCGGTGGAGGTTGTAGAGTCAAAAACAGTGGTGGAATTCAAGCATGCATGGGACAGTCATAAGGCAATTCTAGAGGGTGGGGGTAGGAAGAAGTAGGCTGCTGGTTAACTAGGATCTGCAGCTTATCCATTAGGTAGGGAAATGGGTAGACTGGGTGGGCCAAGCGGTCCTTATCTGCCACCAAATTCTATGTTTCTATGAATGGTATTGGGGTAGAGTAGCTGCTTTGGTATAGCCCTCCAGGATACTACAACCCCCACGACCCTTGTAGTGGCCTGAACAGTAACACAACATTCACATTTAACATACAACAGTAATGATATGCTCACACTCCTTACACTTACCACCAGGGCTGGATCTTCTGCAACTGCCTGGGAGACCCCCTGGAAAATAAGACCAGTGATGCAACAATACAATAGCAGTACTGTATCCCCACCAATAAGGTACACACTAGACAGGTTAAACATGAAAAACCACAATCTGATTTATTCTGGGGGATGTGAACAAGGGTGGGGTAGGAATCTAGCAGGTGCTTTGGCAGATCTGGTCAAATTCTGCCTGAATAAGCATGCAGGGTGAGTCCCTTTAACCCAGTCCTTACAACCCTGGGTACCCAGTATGGAAAACAGGCTAGCCTGGAGTATTGCCCAGGGTAGGCTGCTGTTTCAGCTGTTGCTGGGGCCCTTAGGAAGGAAAACAATTAGCATGCACTCAACCCATATATTTGTAATCCAGAGCTGGATAGCTCAGTCCATTGCAATAAACCCAAAACAAGCAAATCACATGACAAAGATTGTAGCTTATATTGCAGGGAGCTACCCTGTTTGTACTCACGCAACCCAAACCAGGATGCCGGACAGACAAAATAAAGACCTTCAGATATTGTACTGGACTGCCAGGGGAAGCAAGGTCTACACAACTCACCTCTTGGTGGCCACTACCTGTTCGGTGGCGTTGCACTGAGGGCTGAATCCCTAAACTGGTCTTCATCCGAGTATGTCTCTGAATCATGAGCAGTGGCCAAGGCCAAGATGACAGAAAGCAGGCAGTTCAGACAAAGTCCATGAAAACGTGCTGGAACAGCCTCCAGCTTGTGTAACCGAACTCACCGTGGGAAACCAAATTGCGACCCACGAAACACATTCAGCACATCTGTATCACAGTATTTTGCCACAGTTCAGATTAAGTCCATTTGCAAATTGCAGGTTCTCTGCATAGACCTTCCGATCTGAGGCTCACTTCAGTACCAGGTGGGTTGATCGCTTCTACAGCAAGTCTTTGGTCCACTTGCAGGCAGAAGGAACACACTGGCTTCTCTTCAGATTCAGGTCTCGATCCACTTAATCGGATAAATCCAATTTTCACACTGTAAGATGTGACAGGAAGCAGTAACACATTGCCTCACCTCAGATTCAGCTCTCGATCCACTTAACTGTATAAATCTGACTTTCAATCTCAGTGCAGTACTTCACGCTGCAAGATGTGACAAGCAGACCAGCAGAGCCTTCCTGCCGATTATCCCGCGCTCCTAGCAGGAGCAGCTGCTCGATGGCTCGACCTGTTCACTCTACAAACTCTAACTCTCGACTGACACACTGCTGCGGGCAGTTCTGTGCTTTCACAGGAATCCAAGAGCTTTGGTTGGCCAAGGGAGCTGTCTATCACAGAAAGAGCCTCACCCTATGTCCATTTAGGTGCCAAATCCTTAAAACTACAATTCCTACAGAATTTCAATCCCACAAGACCTTTGGGGACAGTCTCCAGTTTAGGTCCCTTGAGGTTTGACTGGTCCAGCACTGGCAGTCCAAAACCAAGATGGTGACTCTATTCAAATGTTCAAGCTGCAACTCAAAGCAGGTCAGACAAAACTCCTCTATCATTATAGCAAACAGTAAATAATCACTTTCTCTGACAGACCTCCCTCTGCACTAATAGCGACTGCGGAATACAGCCAAAATACACATTGTTTGGCTAGTCACGAGCCTTAAATCACTCGGACCCAGCCCAGACCAATTCTCTAATACAGCATAGGTGTTCTCTTAAAGAAACAGGCATGGAGGCATAATGGAGCACTCGCATGCAGACAATTAAAATTACTGGACACAGGACACCATCCTGACAGTGGGCATTAGGCAGCCCAGGAAGACATTACAGGAACCCCTATTTGTAGAGGGGTTACATGTAGACAAGTAGAACTGCAGGACACAGGACATCACCTGACAGTGGGCATTAGGCAGCCCAGGAAGACATTACAGGGACCCCTATTTGTAGAGGAGTTACATGTAGACAAGTAGAACAGCAGGACACAGGACATCACCTGACAGTGGGCATTAGGCAGCCCAGGAAGACATTACAGGAACCCCTATTTGTAGAGGGGGCTACATGTAGACAAGTAGAACTACAGGACCCAGGACATCACCTGACAGTGGGCATTAGGCAGCCCAGGAAGACATTACAGGGACCCCTATTTGTAGAGGGGTTACATGTAGACAAGTAGAACTACAGGACACAGGACATCACCTGACAGTGGGCATTAGGCAGCCCAGGAAGACATTACAGGAACCCCTATTTGTAGAGGGGCTACATGCAGACATCTTCAGCATGATCCAGCAGAGGCCAACTAAAATGATACAAGGTCTGTATCAGACACCTCTGAGGACCTAAATATGTACACCCTGGGGGAAATGATACAGACCATAACCCAACATCCCCGTCCTGACCCACTAGAAGCTATGCCAGTGATTCACTCCCGCTCTCGGAGGTCTCCAACCTCTCCCCTGCTCTCAGTCCTGCACTGCTCTACTAAGATGGGAGAGAAAGCTTTCTCCTACTTTGCTCCCAAATTCTGGAATTCCCTACCTCTCCATATTAAGTGTTCAATATCTCACTTCACCTTCAAGAAATGCTCTATTCACTCACCTAAATGCACCTAGTGCTTGTAACGGTTCTTAATGATTGTTTGGTTTTATGTTCTGGTTTCTGCTTACCTTGTTTATAGCTGAACCATAAATACAAGTGTGCTACATGCCTTGTCCTTCGTCAGATTGTTACCAGACCTGTGTGGGTGGTTCGTTCTTATCGTACATAAGTTCAGTCTAACCTGCGTGGATACTCGTTGTACACTGCTCAGGTTTGATTGCCTGTTTGTATTGTTTACATCATTGTATTTTGTACTCTCCCAGGTCGTGCCTAAAAATAGGCAGATCTACTGTCTGACGCGCTTACCCGGTAACCAAAAGCTAATGAGTAAATAAATAAAATATCTCACAGGGGTAAATAAGGGAGGGAATCATTTTTCAGAAAAAAGTGCTCTGGCTTAAGTGGGCAAAATAAGAAGTTGGAGGGGTGTAGAATCATAGAATTATAGATATTGATGGCAGAAAAGGCCCCTCTGGCCCATCAAGTAGTTTCAGGAGAGATACGAGGAAGTACTTTTTCACAGAAAGAGTGGTGGATTCCTGAAGCAGTCTTCCAGCAGAGGCATTGGGGGGCCAAAACAGTGGTGGGGTTCAAGAATGTATAGGCATAAAGGAATCTCAGGGAAAGGTAAGGGGCGGATGAATGGGTTTGAGATCATGCATGCTCTGCAGAGAAACTATAGGCATAAAGGAATCTCAGGGAAAGGTAAGGGGTAGGTGACTGGGCTTGAGATCAAGCAGGCTCTGCGGTGATACTATAGACATAAAGGAATCTCAGGGAAAGGCAAGGGGTGGGTGACTGGGCTTGAGATCAAGCAGGCTCTGCGGTGATACTATAGGCATAAAGGAACCTCAGGGAAAGGTAAGGAGTGGGTGAATGGGCTTGAGATCAAGCATGCTCTGCGGCGATACTATAGGCATAAAGGAATCTCAGGGAAAGGCAAGGGGTGGGTGACTGGGCTTGAGATCAAGCATGCTCTGCGGTGATACTATAGACATAAAGGAATCTCAGGGAAAGGTAAGGGGTGGGCAAATGGGCTTGAGATCACGCATGCTCTGCGGTGATACTATAGACATTAAGGAATCTCAGGGAAAGGTAAGAGGTGGGCGAATGGGCTTGAGATCACGCATGCTCTGCGGTGATACTACAGGCATAAAGGAATCTCAGGGAAAGGTAAGGGGTGGGTGAATGGGCTTGAGATCACGCATGCTCTGCGGTGATACTATAGACATTAAGGAATCTCAGGGAAAGGTAAGGGGCGAGAGAATGGCTTGAGATCAAGCATGCTCTGCAGTGATACTACAGGCATAAAGGAATCTCAGGGAAAATGAAGGGGTGGGTGAATGGGCTTGAGATTGAGCATGCTCTGCAGTGATACTACAGGCATAAAGGAATCTCAGGGAAAGGGAAGGGGTTGGGTGAATGGGCCTCAGATCGAGCATGCTCTGCAGTGATACTACAGGCATAAAGGAATCTCAGGGAAAGGTAAGGGGTGGTTGAATGGGCTTGAGGTCAAGCATTTTCTGCAGTGATACTACAGACGGGAAAATGGGCAGACTAGGTTGGCCTACCATTCCTTACTTGCCAGCAAACTCTATGGCTCTATGTTTCTATGCTACACAGCTGCTTTTTAACACACAAACACACACACACACACACACACACAGAAAGACAAGTAAAAAAAAGTCTGAGCTGACCAAATGGTGCAGTAACTGTACTCTAAATCAATAATCTGAACCACCACCAACCCCCATATGCCTCCCGCGTAACTGCCCATTCACTGAAATGAGGCGGAGTATCTGAAATGGCTTTGGATGCCCATACAACAGAAGAGATGATGCATGAGCATAAATCCACAGACAAGTCTGCTGACAGTTCTGTGATAAACAGGGAACTTAATGAGTGTCGCTCTCAAGGTTCCTGCTTGCCAAAGAAACCTCTTCATGCAGACACAGGCTTGCTGTGTATGACTGCCCGTACATTATGCTCTATACCTCTTAAAAAAGATCTTTCATGGGCTTCAGAATGTGAGAGACCTAGCACACTTACCTTCACTTTCAACTAAATGAACTCCCATATTTGAACAGTTTTAAATTAGACCACGACTGAGCTTTAACATCTTCCAACTCCTGGGAAGTCTTACCTGCCTCCAACAACACAAACTGTCACAACATGGTGGTAGAGGGGTATGAACAATTACTTCATATACTGCTTCTAATTTGAGAAAGGAACAAGAATGTTACAGGGGAGCCAGTTGATTCATCCTTTCCCTTGATACATCATATTGCTTGAAGTTTTAAAAGTAAGCCCACTCCACTCAGACTAAAGATCACACTTCTGAGACTGTGTCTGTCCTTACCTACTGACACCATGTTTTCATAATTCTGCACCATCACCTCCCTGTGAAGCTCCTTCTCCTGTTTGCTTAATATCTTCCACTCCTCCTCTGAAAAAGTAACAGCAACATCTTCAAAGGTTTCTGGCACCTGAAAGGACACGAAACATGTTAATATCGTGCTTGATTTCACTGCACACAATGAGAAATCTGAAACTTTTAGCCAAGAAGGGGACAGGCAAGGTTAAAATGTGCAGTCTAAAACACAAGGATGAATTGGCCACCCATTCATGAAGGATGAGTCAATTCTCCCTTTCACCCTCGTGGATGCTGGACTGAAGACAGCAAAATGATCCAGGTGGTGAGCTAACAGACATGGTGGGTGTCCCTCAATTTTTTTTTTTTTTTTTTTTGGTGCAGCAGCTTGGCAGTACAGGACTTAAAGTTTTATTTATGGAACCAACTCCTCTGAAGGAAGCTGATGTGGGAAGAGCTACAGCGAGTATACAGACAGGGTGCCCTCACAGTGCCAGAATTTTTGGGGTTCTGTGTTCTTGGAGCTAGGATTTGGTGCTCCAGCAAGTTACAAAGAGTTTGCTCTGTTCTTCTCGGACAGGGTATCCTCTATTCAGTCCAGGATCTCGCCAATTGGTCGAGATTAGTCCCATAGGGTGGGGCCAGGGTGGAACATGGGTGCTCCCATTGTCTGGGCAGAGTTTTGGGCAGTGGAGGTGGCCGAGGTCTCCACGGCGATTTTGAAGCTGCGGCCCACTTGTGAACTGCACCGTGGCCAGACGCATCTCCTAGTGGGTTGCATTGAGGCCATCAGTCCAGTATTTGCCAGGACAGCCAGGTGCTCACTTTCAGAAGTGATCTTCCATG
Organism: Neoceratodus forsteri; assembly: GCA_016271365.2. Taxonomy (NCBI): domain Eukaryota; kingdom Metazoa; phylum Chordata; order Ceratodontiformes; family Ceratodontidae; genus Neoceratodus; species Neoceratodus forsteri. Next base: position 1,475,165,999 of record CM057459.1, read on the forward strand.
ATACCCTGAAGGAGGCATTGGTGAGGCCCCTTTTGAATAAAACATCTCTCGACCCTGATGAATCACAGACCAATCTCCAATCCCACTTCTAGGGAAGGTTGTTAAGAACATAGTGGCTCTGCAGCTTGAGGAACACCTGGAGACCTCTGATATCTATTAGCCATTCCTGTCTGGATTTAGGTCGAGGCACAGCACAGAGCTGACACTAATCCAGGTGCATAATGACCTCCTTAGGGCAAGAGATTGAGGGGAGTGGTCAATTCTCATTTTCCTCGATCTGTCATCAGCATTTGATACCATGGACCATATCGTGTTGCTGGATCTGCTTAGAGAGTATTGTGGACTCACCAATACTGTCATCAGCTGGTTTGAGTCCTTTCTCTCAGGCAGAGGGCAGTGATGGGGAATTTTTCTTCCACCCCGATGCCACTGACCTGTGGAGTTCCTCAAGGTTCGATGCAGTCACTGATGTTCCTGGTATACATGCTGCTCCTGTGGAGGCTCATCAGACAGTACAGTTCTGCGTTTTCACTGTTATGCAGATGATACCTTGCTGTATATGGATTTTGTAGCAGGGACAGATGGTGCCACAGAAGTGCTGAAAAAAATGCATAGCCAAGCCCAGGACTGGATGAACTCTAACTGGCTGAGACTTAACCAAGACAAAGCAGAGGTACTGATGATTGAGCTGGGTCATAAGCATGATGGGCATGAGTCCAAATGTCAACAGGTTTGGTCCTGGGGTCAACCCTGTTGATAGCATCCTCTAGGGTGAGAAACCTGGGCATCGTCCTCAATGACAAGCTGATATTGGAAGCTCAGGTGTTGACTGTCATCAGAAGTGTTATTTTACCATCTAAGGAACATTGCCCTGATAAAACACTTAATTCTGCCCGAAGATCTGCTGTCACTGGTGCATGCCTTTGTAACATCCAGACTTGACTACTGTAATACTCTCTACCTCAGGGTCAGTGGAAGAAACCTCTGCCAGCTACAGGTAGTGCAGAATGCAGCAGCCAGGCTGCTGACGGGACTGTCAAGGTCTAGTCATGTGACTTCAGACCTGCAGGGTCTGCACTGGCTGCCAATCGGGTAGAGGATTCTCTCCAAGGTGGGCTTGCTATTCTATAAGGCCCAATATGGATCAGACACTGGCTAACTGTCACACCTCCTTACTTCTGCTATCCCAGCACACTCCCTTTGTTCCTCCACCGAGGGTCTCCTGGTGGTTCTGAGGACCGGGCTGAAAACTTTGGGTGATTGTTCATTCAGGGTGGTCAGTCCAGTCCTCTGGAACTCACTGCCAAGACTTTGAGGGAGGCCCCTACAGCAGAGGTGTTTAGGAGGGGCATACAGACTCACCATTTCAATCTAGCCTTTCCTGCAAATGTTTTTTTAATCTATACAAATTATGCTAATTATTTTTATGCTTTCAACAAATTGTTTATATAATCTGAATGTTTTTACTATCCTGTTTAAATTGTTCTACTGTACAGCACCCAGAGCCTCCGGGACTAGTTGCCAAACAAATACAAAATTACTTACTCTAGGGGTAGAACCAGCTAGATGCCAGGTAGGTGGCAGGGAATGGATATGTAACCCCTAGGTGGCACTGTCCCAAAGGCTACTACCCCTGCCTGCTTGGCTAGTGACAGGTTAAGGAGTGTAGGTTCGATGACAGGTGCCTCCACCCAAAGGTCAGGGTTGGTCGTGGTTATCCTAACCAGGTCACAGCCCTCTGGGACACTGTGACCCCCCTCAACTCTTACTAGTTACCCTTCCTGCACACAGGAGTATCCTTCCCAGTACCCGAGATATGCAAACCTCTTACACATAGGACTAACACTTACCCCCAAGATTGAGTCCTGCAGCACAGCTCAGAGGACCTCCTGTAAAATAAGGTTATACAAGGCACACAAATATATTCCAATACTTTCAGCATATACTGATATTCCTAGACAGGTAGATTTCAAAACACCAAGATCTGATTTATTAAAGGGGGCAGTAACAAGGGAGGGCACAATCAGGTTGATTTGGTTATACCACAAGAAAATCAAAGCACTGAGCATGCACTTGTGAGTCCCAGCAGTCACACTCTCTGGGTACCCAGGATGGGGGGGGGGGGCTACCAGGTCCGTTGCCTGGGATTGGCCAGCTTGGTGCAGCTGGTTGGGGCCCTGCAAGGAGAAAGCAACATGCACAAACCCACAACTGTAATCCGGAGTCCAGGGGCGCAGTTCGGTACAATCAGATGAAGCAGTTAAATCAGATGACACACTTTCAATTGGTAAATGGTCAACCCTGATTATTACTCACGGTACCCAGGCTGGACCAGAAGGGAAAGAGGGATGATGGACTGGAGTAGCCAGCGGGAGCAAGGGATGGTCACCGAGCTGATCCCTCGTCGGTGGATCTTTCTGGCAGTAGGGCAGTGAGGAGAGGCCGTTGTGGCTGGGCCTGCTTGCACCAATGGCACAGATTCAGTCCGAAAGTCTGCTGGGGAAAACACTCCCAGAACAGCACACTGCTCACAGCAAGGGGAAAAATCAGATAGCAATCCCCATTCAGCACTAAGCACATTCATATGTACAGACGCCTAGTGTACCAGGCCACAGTATCCCGACAGGCTGATCGTAATTCTGCTCACTTTCAGTCTTCTTCAGGTTAAGCCTGGTCCCAAAACAGCTCTTGCCTCCTCTCTCACTTACTTCGGATTTAGTCCAACAGTTCCTCTTATCAGCAACTATAGGCCATAATTCGGGCCTCCCATGCTTCTCCGGCACGAACTACCCCGCCGCTCGAACACCACAAGCTCCTTCTTCATCAATGTCCAACTCGAATCTGGCTAGCTAGCAGACAGCTTGAATCATTCCTCCCCCCAAATCCTCATGGCTTAATTGGCTGGTTCCTCTGTCAGTCACAGACACACTCCCCCTGTTGGTGCAAAAAGGCACCAAGAGTCCAAACTACAGTTCCCAGGGGCTCCTTCCATACAGCCCCCTTTCAACAGGATCTAGATGGAGAGTCCCATTACGGATTGGCCCACAGCAGGCTCTATTTTGGAGTCCTCACCACCTGATTGGTCCAATTCAGCAGTTTGAGACCAAAATGGTGGAGCAAACAGACAGAGCTCATGCTGCAATAAAAGGCAGGTTAGACGAACTACATTTTCATTGTCCCTTTAAAGTCTTTCAGGCAGCCAGTTACATCTTTTCATAAGGCTCCCTCTGCGCATGCATCGACAGCAGAAACGAAGCAATCTGTCAGCAGCCCGGGTGGGACTCGGGCAAAGAATCACACAGTCCCCCCATTCAAACTACAGCCACTGTAATTAGGCAGTTCTTAAAGAGACAGTGTGTGGAGGCTTTGAAAGCACTCACTAGCGATCCATTTAAATGGCATTTCACCAAACACCAACCAGGCCCTGAGCATTTTAGGCAAGCTCGTGGAAGCTTTTCGGTGACCCCCCATTTGCAGTGGGGTTACAAATATCCCAAGTGTCATCACAGGCAAGCACTCTATGGCTGCAGGTGAGGAGTGAGCTGGGAGCCCCACGGTATGGATGCCACATCACAGGGGTGACTGGGCACTGCCAGCAAGGCACTGAGGTATCAGGGATATTCAGTATGCTCAGCAGGGGTAAGCACGATGCCACGCTGACCAAGTGGATGGTTACAGGACCCAAACCAGGGGCACAGGATTCCCACAAGGTAAGCTCCCAATTGAAAGTGTTGATACCAGTTACTTCTGAAACCAGGGTGTGGCATGAGGTCCTGGACACCATGCTGCAGTGAACGCATTAGTGTAATGTTGAGTGGTGGAGGCTGCCAGGGAGGACCCACATGCATCCAAGATGTGTCCTGTGCCCCCTTGTGGGTGAGGATCTTGGGCTTTGCTCATAACCTGCGAGTGTTGAAGGCCACAAGAAGGATGCAGGAACTACAGGGAGTTTCCCTTCAAGGGACATCACATGTGAGGCAGGTTCCCCCAGAGTTCATTGTGGTCAGTGTGATGCTGGTTTGACCCCAGAGACCTGCATCCTGGGACCATTAAGCACCTGAGAAACAGGTGAAGCAGGTACTGCATTGAGATAGCAGGAACCAGGTATGAGACTTATCTCCATAATATATGTGGGGAGGGAGAAGCTGCTGCACAAGATTACGGGGTGCCCATTGCCTGCACTGCAGGAATGCCACCCTGATAGGGTGGGTCTTAGGGTGCACCTGGGTTGGCAGTGAGAAAGTGGCGTGGGTGATGCCCAGCGAATTATGCTGGCAAAATGTGAAGGGGTGACTGGCCTGGCTACAGCAACCTCCTATGAACATTTGCCATACATCACTGTGGGTAACCTAAATCACTCTCTTTTTGCCTGGACACCCTTTCAAATTGTCTTGCAAAAACACCCTGATGTCCTTGTCACACTTGGACAACTGGTTCTGATTCCTGTATCATTTTTTGTAAATATTAAAAAAATGTGTGATGGACTGTGTCAGGAGGAAATGCTGGCTTGCTGAAATTGACACATCAAACCCTCCCAGGGGTAAGTTCAAAGGACAGGCCATAGCTTAAAACTGCAGCTATCTGAAATGCAATTACTTTGTTAAATTTGCTTTGAAGGCAGGAACCAAGATATCCATTTTATAATGCCCTCAGGGAGATCCTTTGATGTGCACTAGCTGTCCTGAGAAAAGGAACACCGGCCACTGTTATGAATATCCCCCATGAAGCCAGCTCATTTCATCAAAGAGACCTTTGATGGCTAGATACCAGGTCCCAGACAAAATTAAGGAGTCCAATATACATTTGCGTGGAATATACAGTGACTTACATCAAAGAGACTTTTGATGTCCAGGGTAAACAGATTACAGACTGGTTTTGACTAGTTACATAAAGAGAGGCGATTTATTATGTCATCTATTATTTTTTTAAATATCTTAGTAGGCCATCATGTGTTATAAAATATAGATTTTGTTACACCAAGGCGGAGTTAGGTGACCTCAGAGAGAAGGTCGGCTCAGAACTGTTTTGAAACCTACTGAGAAAAACCTTAGAAGACACACGTTCATATTCCTGACTGAGAGAAGAGAGACCACGAAGCACTGAAAGAGTAAGATGTAAGGACCTTCAACAAGGACTAGTCTGAGTGTTATTACTGGTAGGAGTCTGCACTTTTTAACCTGTTTGTTTTAAGGCTGTATGTATTGGGATATTTTGTTCTGTACTTTACTGTTTTCATATTTTACCTATTTTAAAGTAAAGATATATATTTTAAAAACAGAAACTGCCTGGTGTGCTTTGAAATTTCTTTTTTTTTTTTTTATAAGTGAAGCTTTGAAGGTTATAGTTGACACTGTGTATGAGCTTATTGTTATACCAAACTGGGAAACGTATAGAGTTCTCTAAAGTCTTGCATAGAGTTCTAAGGGTTAATTTTGTAGACATGGCTAGGTGCCTGTAGACAAAGATATCTGGTCCCCCGAAGACATAATTATCTGAGCCTGATAACCTCTTATTAGCATACCCAGTTATCAGTTTGAATCCCTCCAGAACTTGAGACTAAGGTGACTCAAACCCACAAAACAGACAAGAGGGTTACCTTGTACTGTTCACTGTTCACAATTCTGTGCTCAGAAGTTGGCACTTTGGGAGTAGAGGGCTGACCTGCTGAGTGAATCTGTGACAGTCCCCACTGCTACTCAGCCTACTGCCTCCTGTATCTCTTCTTAGAACATTTGTCTAGACATTTTATGTTTGCAGTTAGTTTTTTACTGAGTATTATTTACAGATATAAACAATGGTACAGTACTAGTTACATCATCAGTCATCAAAAATATCTTAAAAACGTGTTCATGTAAGGCTTTGGTCACATTTCAATTCACCAGACTCATTCCTTTACTCTGGGATGTTACAGATCCCCACAGAGTTTTACACTGTCTCTTTACAAATAGTTGGTCCTTCAGTATATTACCCTGCCACTTGTCTTACACACCACAGCTTGCTCTACTCTGCCTTTCACTGGCTGTCACCCAGTTCCCGTTGCTCCTGCTCTCTCTGTTGCTTCATTGACCCCTTGAATAGATATCCCCAATCTGCCACTCTTGGGGCTATGCTTCCCCCCGTGCATTACTCCTGCCCTCTGAGGTCCTCTGATGCTCAGCTACTGTCTGTCCCGTACTGCTCAACCAAAATGGGGGAAACAAACTTTCTCTCATTTCGCTTCCAAATACTGGAATTCCCTGCCTCCCCACTTAAAGTGCTCCCTAGCTCACTCCTCCTTTAAAACTGCACTATTTTGTTAACTCTATGCACTTTGTACTCGAGACTATAACTAATCAAGGTTGACCTTCTCCTCTTGCTTTCGCTTTGCCTGGACTACTGTTCTCTCAATACTCTATATGTTCATCTCTGGGCTTGCCTATATTGGACTTTCTCATCCCTGCATGGATGGTTTTTGAATTGTATAATTGTCCAACTATCTCCGGGTGGATACCAGTTGGATGCTGTCATGCTGTTGTTTGTATGTATCCTGTAACTATTTGTAAGGTAGTATTTTGTACTCGCCCGGATTGTGCCTGAAAATAGGCAGGGTTTTTGCCTAATGTACTTACCCATTCATTAAAAGCTTATAAATAAATAGAAAAAGCTTATTTACAAATATTGTATGGCCATAAATATTTGTCAGGGCTAAGACATTTCATTGTTAGGCAGAGAACAAGTGTCAGAATATCTTTCTTATAGTATCAGTTTTATTTTGTATGTCAAAACACATCACATATGAATGCACTGCATAATGAGTATGTAAATATCTAATTTCCCAGTATCACATACCATACTACAGTGATACCAGACAGTTGTCATGCTGTAGGCAGTCCCATAGTGTGTGCAACAAATCCGGACCAGAGGAGCTATATCTCCAACAGCTGTCATACTATAGGCAGTCCCGCAGTATGTGCAACAAATTACCACCTGGGGAGCTATATCTCCAACAGTTGTCATGCTGTAGGCAGTCCCATAGTATGTCAAACAAATCAGCACCTGGGGAGCTGTATCTCCAACAGTTGTCATGCTGTAGACAGTCCCACAGTATGTGCAACAAATCAGCACCTGGGGAGCTGTATCTCCAACAGTTGTCATGCTGTAGACAGTCCACAGTATGTGCAACAAATCAGCACCTGGGGAGTTACATCTCCAACAGCTGTCATGCTGCAGGCAGTCCCATAGTATGTGCAACAAATCAGCACCTGGCGAGGTATATCTCCAACAGTTGTCACGCTGTAGGCAGTCCAATAGTGTGTGCAACAAATCAGGACCAGAGGAGCTATATCTCCAACAGTTGTCATGCTGCAGGCAGTCCCACAGTATGTGCAACAAATCAGGACCAGAGGAGCTATATCTCCAACAGTTGTCATGCTGTAGGCAGTCCCATAGTGTGTGCAACAAATCAGCACCTGGGGAGATATATCTCCAACAGCTGTCATGCTGTAGGCAGTCCCATAGTGTGTGCAACAAATCAGGACCAGAGGAGCTATCTCTACAACAGTTGTCATGCTGTAGGCAGTCCCACAGTGTGTGCAACAAATCTGCACCTGGGGAGCTATATTTCCAACAGTTATCATGCTGTAGGCAGTCCTATAGTATGTGCAACAAATCAGCATCTGGAGAGCTACATGAAAAGTTGTCATGCTGCAGGCAGTCCCACAGTATGTGCAGCAAATCAGCATCTGGGGAGCTACATCTCCAACAGTTGTCATGCTGCAGGCAGTCCCACAGTATGTGCAACAAATCTGCATCTGGCGAGCTATATCTCCAACAGCTGTCATGCTGCAGGCAGTCCCATAGTATGTGCAACAAATCAGCACCTGGGGAGCTATATCTCCAACAGTTGTCATGCTGCAGGCAGTCCCATAGTATGTGCAACAAATCAGCACCTGGGGAGCTATATCTCCAACAGTTGTCATGCTGTAGGCAGTCCCATAGTATATGCAACAAATCTGCACCTGGTGAGATATATCTCCAACAGTTGTCACGCTGTAGAAGTCCCATAGTGTGTGCAACAAATCAGGACCACAGGAGCTATATCTCCAACAGTTGTCATACTGCAGGCAGTCCCATAGTATGTGCAATAAAGCTGCACCTGGGGAGCTATATTTCCAACAGTTATCATGCTGTAGGCAGTCCCATAGTACGTGCAACAAATCAGCATCTGGAGAGCTACATCAACAGTTGTCATGCTGCCGGCAGTCCCACAGTCCATGCAGCAAATCAGCATCTGGGGAGCTAGATCTCCAACAGTTGTCATGCTGTACAAAGTCCCATAGTATGTGCAACAAATTTGCACCTGGGGAGCTATATTTCCAACAGTTGTCATGCTGCAGGCAGTCGCACAGTATGTGCAACAAATCTGCACCTGGGGAGCTATATCTCCAACAGCTGTTATGCTGCAGGCAGTCCCATAGTATGTGCAACAAATCAGCACCTGGGGAGCTATATCTCCAACAGTTGTCATATGCAGGCAGTCCCATAGTATGCGCAACAAATTAGCACCTGGGGAGCTATATCTCCAACAGTTGTCATGCTGTAGGCAGTCCCATATTATGTGCAACAAATCAGCACCTGGGGAGCTATATCTCCAACAGTTGTCATGCTGTAGGCAGTCTCATAGTATATGCAACAAATCAGCACCTGGGGAGGTATATCTCCAACAGTTGTCACGCTGTAGGAAGTCCCATAGTGTGTGCAACAAATCAGGACCAGAGGAGCCATATCTCCAACAGTTGTCATGCTGCATGCAGTCCCACAGTATGTGCAGCAAATCAGCATCTGGGGAGCTACATCTCCAACAGTTGTCATGCTGTAGGCAGTCCCATAGTGTGTGCAACAAATCTGCACCTGGGGAGCTATATCTCCAACAGTTGTCACCCTGTAGGATCCCTATGGCTTTGATCCTTTCAGGGGTACAATACCAATAGTGATGAATTTTATTTGGAACCAGTAGGCCCTTCTGGTCCTTACAGGCCGTGTGTGCCAGAACCCAGTATTTCTGCCATTCATCATCTGGAATGTAAATATTTAACATGTTTTGGCAGAGATGGAAGGGTCAGGGGCTGCATCTCTCATTACCTTATGAATCAGTCCCACATTCCCTTTAGTGGCCTTTACCCATTTATATATAGGCAGAGTATCAGGTGTTGCAGGTCCCTGTATTCTACAGGATGGGCAAGTGCACTTTTCTTTGGCCCTGGCTGTTAAGAGACTGTGCAACTAGGGGTACTTCCAGAAGTCCCCCTTATCCAAGTCGTATGTTTCCGTTAGGTATGTAAAGAAATCCATTGTCTCACTCCTGGAGATCATCAGGTCCCTTACCATGATAATACCTTTCTTTTCCCACTCTGTCCACTATATGGGGTTCTGGTCCAGGCATAGGTGTGGGTTATTTCACAGAGGAGTATATTTGCTTAGGCGCTGGCTTTTCTTCACCGGTTTACCTGTGTTATGCCATGCTGAGTGTGTTGCTCTTAGTGTATACTACTTGTTAAACTATTTAGACAAGGGGTATCCTAGGTGACAGGCTAAGGAGGACCCTTGCAGGATCTCTGAGTCCATCTCTGTCCAGGCCAGGGGATTCTCACCACTGGCAGTAAGACAGAGGCAGGAAACTACAAAACTGTCAGTTTGACCTGAGTGGTAGGGACAATGATGGAATCATTTCTAAAGAAAAGAATTGTTGAGTACCTAAAGGCCAGTGGGCCACAGGACCCAAGGCAGCATGGATTCACAGTGGGAAGGTCATGTCAGATGAATCTAATGGATTTCTTTCACTGGGTGACCAAAGTAGTAGACCAGGAAAGAGCTGTGGACATGGCCTACCTAGACTTCAGCAAGGCATCTGACACCATCCCACTCAAAAGCAGGGTTTTATTTAACTCTAAAAATTTATTAGCGTTTTGTTCATAAAAGTGCTAAAACATTGTAAAAATGCATAGCACTTGCCTTATTGTGTTTAACAAACATAACACTTTTAGAAAACCTATATAAATACTTTTTGTACAGTTAGTATTGTCCCAGGAAAAAAACTGCTGATCAATTATTTAAAACCCTGCAAAAGATTAATAAAGAAATTAGCCAGCCTGGGATTGGGTCCCAGGGTGGTAGGCTGGGTAACAGACAGGATGGAGGCAGTCCAGAGGAGGACAACTAAAACAGTGCAGGGTCTGCAACAGAAGCCATGCAAAGAGAGAGGCTAAAGCAGCTTAATATGTATACCCTTGAGGAAAGGAGGGAGAGGGGACAGGATAGAAACTTTTAAGCACTTCAGTGGGATCAACAAAGTCCAAGAGGGTAGCATCTTTCTGAAAAAGAGACTTGCAAGAACAAGGGGACACAATCTGAAAACATGGGGGGGGTGGCTCAGGGGCAATGTGAGGAAGTATTTTGTCACAGAGAGGATGGTGGGCGCATGGAATGGCCTTCCTGAGGAGGTCATGGGGTCAAAAACAGTGGGGGAATTCAAGAATGTATGGCACAGACATAAGATAATTCTTGTGGGGGGTGGGAAGAAATAGGCTGTTGGTTAACTAGGATCTGCAGCTTATCCAGTAAGTAGGGAAATGGGTGGGCTAGGTGGGCCAAGCGGTCCTTATCTGCTGTCAAAGTTTACGTTTCTATTCCTTCCCTTTTAACCCTGAAGCTGCAAAGCACTATCGCTAAGTGCTCACTGCAGGTGGAGGACCTCCACAGCCACTGCCAACAAGATGTATCCTTCCCTCTTAATTAGCTTATCGAGGGAGAGAATGTCTATGTGGGTTCCTTGACCACATGACTGTCTCTTTGTATATATTATGCACCACTTTGCCCTGTCTTTTATTCTGTTGTAATATACTGTACAGTTATTTGTAAGTTCTGCGGAGGAACTGTGAGTTTTTATTGCACTGTATATTTCCCACCTGCCTGTTCTTACCTTGTATTCTGCACCATCTGCTGGTAATGACTACTGTACAACTCAGTTTGTTATTCATTATATAGATGTTTCTCCTCTCTGCTCGCCGCGTGTTGCGGCCCGGATTGTACCTGAAAACAGTCCTCTGGGTCAGTGCACTTACCCAGTTTTCAAAGACTTAAATAAAAAAATAAACAAATTTACTGTTGTAAGCCCCTAAATTTGAAGGGGCTTATGACTCACTTTACAGCCTTAATTCTTATTTCCCTCCACCACATCTTGCCACCTTATTTCCCCCCAGGTTAGGTAGCTGTAAGTGTCCTGGGGGAAGTTGTTTCTGCTGGCCACCACTTGGGGCAGAAGATCCCATCTCTATATAAGGGGAAGGGATGTTCTGGAGGGGAAAGAAGGGAGGAGGAGTAGTAAGGAGGCAGTGAGGACAAGAGACTGTCAGTCACTGCTAGGGCAGTGCGAAGGGGCCCCCTTCTTTTAAGCAGGATGTCCATGCAGCAGCAAAGCACCAGATCCTTTGGGTGGTGGTAGGTAGCCACAAATTGTAGTCGTCTTGGGTCCTGGGTCTCCTGGGGACAGGGTGGTGAGAGCACCCAAGGGAGAGCAGGTAGGAGGTACGTTGGTTGTGCCTGGAAGATGTTTAGGGGGCTCATGGAGGACGGCTAGAAGCCTGGGCTGTCAGTGCTACAGAGGCAGTGGCAGGGCCTCTGCAGGAGTGGGGGCTGGTGGCAGCAATCCTTGCTCTTCCCTTTTGTGGCAGGGCAGCCCAGGGGTTAAGTGAGGGGGCTAAGGGGAGCCTTTACCTGTATGGGGCCTTTTTGGAGGGACAGACCTCAGGGCAGCCAGATCAACTTGCCCGGGTGGGTCACTGATGGCCCTTTAGGTTCCCTGTGCCGGTTTTCTCTGCTTGAGTATAGGTGAGATTTTGGGGGAGACCATTTTGTGGGCAGTGGAATGGACCACTTGTGTTGAGAGATCTGTAAGAGTGGAAAGCTTTTGTGGGGCAGCAGGAGATGGACTGCAGTGTGAGCAGTTTGCCTTACGGCTGGGCGGGTCATGTCAGAGTCAGAAGCTGCAGAGTGTGTTCAGAAGAAATGGTGGCAGCTGGGGTACTAGCAGGCTGCACCATCTGTGTACCTTGGGCTAAGAGAAAGAGCATGGAAACAGTGTTAGTAGAAGCTTTGTGTTTCTTAGGTGAAAGGGAGTGGCTCGATGGGTAAAAGAGCTCTCCATTTAAAAGTAGAAAGTAGTGTGACCCCTGAGAAAATGAGGTGAAGTTCAATTTTCAGGGTACTTACCCATGCCAGTGGGTTTTGAGGAGCTTCACATGTCTAGTTGTAACAATGCTGGCCTCAAAGATCAGAAGACTGTTGTAGCTGAGTCAGTTAATGGGAAAAATCCCTTAAATCACTGAGGTCCTGGAGAATAAATTTGATCTGCTTTAGATTTCAGTCTCTGAGTTTGATTTTAATTTTTTTATCAACTAATGAAATTACTCCTTAGCTTTAGAGGTATCCATGAGCCTTTCTAAAGGGTGTTTGTAAAAAATTCCAGCTTGGTCCCTTCTGGGTTTCGGGGCCAGAGAAGAGTTAGTGCCATCCTGTGAATAAATTCTTGATCTCCTTCCAGACATTCAAGGGGGCAAAGGGCCTGCATCTGCCCAGGAAGACATTTATTTGCTTTAATGAACTCCTTGAGAGATGTTTTGAAGAGAACTGCCATGTAGTAACCACCTTCTTTGGGGACATCAGACCCCTAGACTGACGAGGAAGGGGGTGGGTTACACTGTAATAATTTTTAGTTAAAAAATGCCAGCGATCACTTGTAGTGTATCGAGAATATGTGGAATGCTAATGGTGGAGTTCCCAGTTTATACCAAACAGTCATCTGAATATAGCATGGTATGATACTTTTTAGAGCCCACCTGGATTCAATTTATGTCTGGATGACCTGATTGCAGCTGCCAGTGATTTGATGGCTAACACAAATAACATGGAGGCTAGTGGACACCCTTGGGGCGTACTGCTGTATAACTGGAAGAGATCTGACTGTGTCTGGTTGGTTAAAATTCTTGCTGTTGGGGTGACATTCCGGGTTCAGGCCTACAGGGTAACGTTATCCCCAAACTACTACTCTTCCAGTACTGCATGCAGAAATTCCCACTCTACAGAGCCGAATGTTTTATCGAAGTCTAGTGTAATGGCTACTGCCAGAGTTGGGAGCCCTGACACAGACTGAAACAGGGTGCGTAGTGCCGTCAGATGGTCTGAGCCAATCCTCCTTCATATGAACTCCACTTGCGCAGGATGAATGATGGACGGCAGGAGCTATTCCAGCCTGAACACCAGCATTTTTGCTACTAATTTAGCATCAGCATTTGTTAAAGAGATGCGCCTATAGCCAGCTAGCTGGAAGGTGACGGTCTTTCCCCTCTTTTGGTAGCACAGTAATTATGGCCTCACAGAAGGTTTTGTGGAGGGATCCTCTTTGGAAGGCTTCTTGCAGAATGGTAAGCAAGGACCCATTGATTGTATCCTTTACCTGCCGGTAAATGTCAATTGGAAAGCCACTGCTTCCAGGGAATTTGCATGGGGCCATATCTTGTATGGCTGATTTGAGCTCTTCCTCTCTGAAAGGTGCCCCCAGCTCATCTTTTTGGGTAAGGTTGAGTGTTGGGAGGGAGACTCTGGACATGAAGCCTGAGAATGCTTGTTGGCCCCACTGCTCCTGTGATTTATAACGTTCTCTATAAAACCCCACCATTAGTTTGTTAATCCCTTCAGGAGTGGCGCACTGTTGCCCAGAGGGGTCTTTTACTCATGGTATGTGCCTTTTGGTCTGCCTCTTTTTTAGCCTAAAAGCTAGCAGTTTTTCTGCCCTTTCCCCTTTGGCCCAGTGCCTATACTGGATTCTACGGATCTGCAGCTCTGCCTTTCTTGTGGCCAACCAGATGAGCTGAATTCTGACAGATATAATCTCATACAGGAATGCTGTATTTTTGAATTTATGGGGTTTCTCCTTATACTCCTTTTCCTTTACTTTTAGCTTGGCTTCTAGCTTGGAGGCTTCTTCCTCTGCCTCCTACGATGCTCGACATACCCTATGATTTTACCCCTTTGGGTAGAATTAAACACTTCCCAAATCATGCCAGAGGGGGCTGACCCTAAAGGATTATCCTTAAAATAGTTGTCCGCATCCTGTGTTACCCACAGTTTGAATTCTCTGTCCTGCTGGAGGAGGGGATCTAGCCTCCAAGTGAGGGATCCTGAGGCCTGGGGGCTGAGTACAAAGTTTATTGTTAAAGAGGCGTGATCTAACAGGTACAGGGTGGCTATGGAGACCATTACCATATTGTCGTAATCCAATCGGCTGGACATAGCATTTGCCACTGAGAAATATGTGTAGTCTCTTGCCCTCGGATATGCTAGTCTCCACAGATCTGTGAGCTGGTGCAGGTGGTCCCCAGACTTACCCACATGAAGGTCTGAAATTCTGTTGCTGTTTGTGGCCACCAGGTCAAGGGTTGCTTGGTCTCTGGTGGATGAGTCTACCAGCTGATTTAGACCTACCCCTCACCGCAGTGTGAACATGAATTCACTGCTCTGTAACTGTTGTGTATGAGGTTCAATCCACATCTAGCAGACTGAAGTCACTGACAAACAGCAACTCACTCCTGTCCACCATCACTGAGATGGCTTCCCGGAGCTTTTTGTCAATTTCACTTTCCTGGGTTGAGGGTCTGTAGATAACTCCCACCCAGAGCAGGGCCCTGCTCCCAGGGTGACCCACAGGGCCTCTGATTTACTGTGCTTCCCCTGATCTCTGTTGAACAGATTCCCTCCCTCACATACAAAGTACCCCACCTACTTTCTTTCCCTCCCAATCTTTTCTGAAGACTGTGTAACCCGGGATAGCAGCATTCCAGATGTGGTTGGTGGTGACCCAAGTTTCTGTAACCATGACCCAATTCAGTTTTGCATCTTCCACCAAGGCTGTGAGTTCATGGATTGTGTTTGGTAGACTACAAGCATTTGTTCACACAGCCTTAAACATACCCAACAACTTTTTAAAGAGTTGCCAGAGCCTGCCAGTGGCCAAAGCAGCAATGGGTAATCAGGCTGAGAACTTAGCCAACAGGAGAAGCCCAACTTGCCAACAACAATAAGGACACTGCACATTTAGAAAACAACTACCTTGTGAAAAGAGAAATCCTGAAAAGGTACAACATCTCAGTAGAGACCTACAGGCAAAGATTCTAGTCCCTGAAGTATGACTCAGTCGACAATCCTCAGGAAGCCTTCACCACCCTCACAGAACTCCACAGTAAATGGCTCCAACCAGAGGGTAAAACAGTCCCACATATCATTGACATATATGCAATAGAGCAATTCATCAACATCTTTCCCACAGATGTGCAGCTTTAGATAACAGAACACCGACCAGAAAGTGGGGAAAAGGTTTCTTTGGCAGAGGACTATCAGATGACCAGACAGACTCCACTACAGTCACAGTCAAAATCTGGTAAGACTATTTTTTCCCCCGCTATAACAAGAACTCTGGAGGGAGTAACAAGTCTGCACCCAAAGACTTTATTTGCTATAACTGTACTAAGCCCAGCCATATTGCACAAAACTGCCATAAAAGTAATGAGGGTAACACCAGAGCAAATTTGGCCTTAGCATATTGGGTCAAATACTGAACAGATGTCAAGGTGGGAGATAAGACTGTGAAAGGACTGACAGATTTGGGAAACCATCAGACCCTTGTGTATGTTGAAGCGCTTAGAAAAGACTGTGCAAAAGGACCAGGTACTGGGGTCATATGCATCCATGGGGAAACTCGATACTATCCTACCACCCAAATCACTCTGACCATTAAAGGGGTGTCACACCAAAGGAAAATGGGGTAGTACCAAAGTTACCTGTACCTGTGATTAATGGCAATGACTTTCCAGAATTTACAGGCAAGCAGAGACGGAGTAAAATATGTGGTTTCAGCAGCTGTGGTAACAAGAGCACAGGCAAAGGAAATCTCACATGTTGAAGACTCTTTTCCTTTTGGTGCCTTTGATTTGGAGGTGTTTGAGCTCAGCTCCAAGATCTGGAAAAGCAGCAAAGAAACAAGACGTCTGAAGAAACATTGGCAACAAAAGACTGATGGACATAAGGAGTTGGTATGTGAAAATGCTGAAACTAAGCCGATAACTGATTGCGATTTTGATTCTGAGCACACTAATAATTCTTCTCTCCAAGGTTGTTTCAAGCAGCTAGGAGTAGAACAAAAACAGGGTAAACCAATGTTTAAAAAATGTAATGGGCTACTATATAGAGTTGGGTTATTCCCCAGATGCAGGAAGAGGTAGAACAGTTAGTTATACCAAATAAGTATAGAATGGGGTTGTTGCAAACAGCACATGACAGCTCTGTGGCTGGTCATTCTCGGACAGACTACACCCTTGCCAGATTTTTATACCGACTTTACTGGCCTGGGATTTATGAGGATGTCGCTACCTATTGCACTTCATGTGCTGAATATCAGAAAGTAGCCCTTGTGTCTATAAAAAGACAAGGTGCCTCTGGAGCCTCCTACCCTGGATGGATAAAACATTTTTAGAGAACTGCAATGGATGTAGTTGCCCCCCCCCAGACAAAGGTAAAAAGGGTAATCTATCTATTCTGGTAGTCTGCAGCTATACTACTTGATACCCAGAGGAAATTCCCATGCATACTGTCACAGCACCAAAAGTGGCAGTAAAGCTTGCCAAAATTTTCCACAGGGTGGGGGCATACAATACCTAAAGAAATTATTATTTTTTTTTTTTATACTTGCTTTATTAAATGATTTGGTTTCAAACATCCATTTTTCGTATATTAACATTCATTGAATGTTATCTTACATATTTTCCTTTTCCTTTTTTTTTAAGTTAAAACTGTTACAGCTTGTAAATTTCACTTACCTGTAGTTACAAGATAAAGTTGATTTTCAAACTTAATACGACTTTGAGCAGGATAAAAACAAAACTTGGAATATAAGGTACTACCAATATTCAACATTTACATTTCATTCTTTGGCCCAGATATTCAAACTGCGCCATTCTGAGGAGCAAGCCCCTGCGCTGCTCAAAATAGTTGAGGGGGTGTAGCTAAGCGATATTCAAAAGGAGTTGCGCTATTGAGCAACTCCTTGAATATCACCCCAACCATAGCAAGTTGCCAGAAGTTGAGCATTAAACTTGCGGTGGCGCCAAGTACCATTGCAGTAATCCGCCAAATTTCCGATATTCAAAGGTGACATGCAAATGGGGCCATAATTTATGCAAGGTGCAGGGGCCATTTGCATCTGTTTATAGCCCCATTTGCATGCCATTAGCATGTGGGTGTGCCGGATCCCGAGGACTTGCGCACAGCGCCCTGCCGGGCAGCAGCCCTCGGGGACCTCACCCTGCAGCCCGGTCGCGGGCAGTGTCAGTGTATACATTCCCCCCACACACACACAGCTCCCGAAGCCCGATCGCGGGCATACAGTAACATACCCCCACATCTCCGAAGCCCGATCGCAGGCATACAATGCTGCCCCCAGCCACACACATCTCCGAAGCCGATCGCGGGCATACAATAACATGCCCCCGCCCACACATCTCCGAAGCCCGATCGTGGGCATAACCTGTATAACCCCACATCTCCCGAAGCCCGATCGCGGGCCTCCTATATGAACCCCCACCAGTGCCCGATCGTGGGCAGAATGTAAAAGCCCCCAACCGAATATCTCCCTGGTGGTCCAGTGGACCGTAATGCCCGATCGCGGGCAGAATGTCAAGTTACAACCCCCAAACATCTCCCTGGTGTCTAGTGTCCCCCCACCCACCCACGAAGCCCTCCACCCGCTCCCCCTGGCGGCAGGCATCCCACCCGCCGCCTGACGGCTGTCGGTGGCTGCACACCCATTGGTGTAGAGCTACAGCCAATGGGTGCAGCCCATACCATATGACAGTCCAGATTTGTGAATGACATTCACAATCTGGACTATCATCTCTGATATAAAATACGCCCATGGCTATAACTCACCAATACAGCCGGCTAATCAATCGGCGGGCAACAGCGAGTGGATGCCCGGCTGCCGGGAAAAGCAAAATGAATCAGGGCCTAATATACCTGCGTTAGGCCGGGAGAAGTGTGGGCGGGGTTGTTCCATTCTGCCAGCGATCGACAATGGGGGCACAGGGACCGAGTTGGGGGCCAGCCAGCGGTGGCAGTTGCTGTGTTGCGCCCTGCAATACAGCAGCTCACCTGTGGGTGGCCCTCAACTTGATCCTTTTTTTTTTGGCTCAAGGTTGTGCAGGTGCAGGTTGGGGGTTGCGCATGCACAACTCTGCACAACCCGACTGAATATCGGGTTGCGTAGGTTATGCATGGTTCCTCCCCCTCCTGTTGAGCATGCATTCATTTGCATTGCTCTTTTCCGCAACCTGTTGTCAGTAGCGTAACTGCCTCCTGCTGAATATCGCAGAATGGTGCATTTTTGGACTTGCGCATGAGCAACCCTGTTGCGCATGGCGCAACCCTTTTGAATATCTGGGCCTTTGTCTTTAGGGTAGAATTATTGACATCAACTAAAGCAGAGATTCTACGGGAGAGAAGAGAATGAGAGAAATAACTGATGTGATAAAGTTATGCTTTCCTTACCTCGAACAATAGGCTATACCCACCGCTCAAAAGGCCCTGTGTTTCTACCGTAACGATTTTTGTGGACAAATATGAATTGTACACCCTATCTACTTTTAAAGCTGCTCCTGATATAGTTCCCACCTTGACCAGCGTGTTATATAGTTTTCCATCCTGTCCTGGAGTTTAGATGAGATCCGTTCATTGTGTTGGATATTTAGTATATGTGCTTTCCAATCAGAAATTACTGGGGGGGGGGGTCCTGAGAAGCCATTTTTGAGTTATAGCTCTATAGGCCGAACCTAGAAATATGGCCCATAGGTATAAGCTAGCCTCATCTCTGGTCTCCTCCGATGGGATCCCCAGGATTAGATTAGCACCCCTAAATTCACTCTGTATGTTCAGGATTGATTTTATGTGCATTTTTACCTGGAGCCAGAAGGCTGATAATCCCGGACAATCCAGGAAAATATGTTTATGTGAGGCCCTTGCCTCTCCACATTCCCTCCAACATCTGGAGGCAGACCTTGGGTTTCTAAGAGCTATCACCGAGGGGACCAGGGAAAAACCTTGCCCTAACTTTCCATGCAAATTTCCTCCAAAAAGGGGAGGAGGTAGTTTTTCATGCGTTTCCCCAACTCTTAAGCCACTGTTTACTAGATATGGGATGTGTGAATTCCTGTTCCCATTTACATTGAACCACTAACATGGTATGTGCAAATTGTTGTATAAGAGATTTATATATTATACTGTAGATATTGCCTTTTCCCCCCAGGTGAGAGGTCCAAACCTGATGAAAAGGGGTGCCATCCTCTCCCAAGTGAGGATCCCTCCCCAACTTCCTAATTTGTGTTTGGGCATAGTCTCTAATTTGGTAGTAGAATAACCTACCGTTTTCTGTCCAGAAATATAACCTCCCAGCCTCCAAGAAATCTACAAACTCATTACCCTTTAATAACTGCCATGGAGCTTCCAATCCCTTAGAATACTGATTTCTGTACCATTTGTTGTGCATTGGTGCATCAAAAGGGGGGGTTAGTATAAAGCACTTATATTTCCATGAATATTGTTGGAAGATTTTGTGTTTCATACCCAATTGCCAGCCCTTTAGTATAGTGGCAGTTGCCAACGGTGTTTCTTGACTAACTTTATTAAGGTGGGATGGGGGAGAAGAGGCAGGCTGGAAGTGGGGTTGAGACAGGTCTGGATAGATCAATCTGCTTCCAAACTGCTTGGTATGCCTTAGTGCCCCACAGTAGTGCCAATCTCATCTGGGACAAGATCCAATAGTTTAAGAGGGAGGGAAGGGCTCCTCCTCCTAAATCTTTGGGCAAATGCAACTTAGATAGGCTTATTCTTGGCTTCCTTTGGTTCCATAGATATGCATTTAGAGTTTTTTGCCAAGAGAGAAGTTATTTTGGGGATATTACACAGGGTACGCATTGAAATAAATACAGAAATCTTGGTAAGGCGTTGATCTTTAGCGATAAAGTTCTTGTACTGTATAAAAGGAGGATGGTAACAAATCCCATCTTCTCAAGTCCTGTTTAATTGTACTCACTAGAGGGTGGTAATTCAAACTTGAAAAGCTGGTTCAGGTCTTTTGGGATCTGTATTCCCAAGTATTTGATGGACGTTTTGTCCCATTTAATAGGGCATTGTTTTTTAAGGCTTGGTGGAGGGTTATAATCAAAAATTAAGGCCTCAGATTTATTTATATTTAGCGTGAAACCAGATATATTGGAGAATTTACCGATATGTTGAAAGAGAGCCTGCAAGGAGGTGTCTGGTTTAGACAGATACAGAAGAATATCATCACCAAAGAGGGAGATATAGAAGAATATCATCATCAAAGAGAGCCAGTCTCTGTTCTAAGCCTGCTATTTCAACACCTTTTATATCCTGAGCTTGGTGCAGGTGCTGAGCCAAAGGTTCAATATAATAGGCAAATAGGAGTGGGGATAGGGGGCATCCTTGTCTGGTTCCTCTAAATAGTGGGAATTTCTCTGATATATGACCGTTTGCTCTAATGTATCCTGTAGAATTTGTATAAAATTTAAAGATGGTATCTACAAATTGGCATGGAAAGTCAAACCTAGTCAGTACCCCTCTCAAGAAGTCCCATGACACCATATCGAATGCTTTTTCTGCGTCTAATCCCAATATAACTGCAGGGATTTTTTGGGCACATACTGTATATGTTCGATGATATAGACCGTGCGTCTAACATTATCCCGGACTTGCCGCCCGGGGATAAAACCACATTGGTCTGTGTGTATTGAAGGTTGTGCAAGTTGTTTAAGTCTCAATGCATATATGGATGCAAAGATTTTGTAATCTGTGTTCAGTATGGATATGGGTCTGAAAGAAGAGCAATCTGTGAGGTCTTTACCCTGTTTTGGTATAACCGAGACTATAGCTTCATTCCAAGATGGAGGGATTATTCCTCCTTCTGTATTCACATAGGTAAATAGCCTGCTCATTATTGGGGCAAGAGTCTTGGAGAAAGTTTTATAGAACTCCCCCGGGAGTCCATCAGAGCCTGGACAGTTACCAGTTTTTAGGTGTCCAATTGTTGCCATAATTTCCTTCAAGGATATGGGAGCTACCAAGCTGAGGGATTGTTGCCGGTTTATAGTGGGAAGATCCAGGGATGTCAGAAACTCACTTATGCTTTCCTTTGAAGGCGATGATTTTTTGGAATACAATTTTGAATAAAATTGTTGAAAAGCCTCAGAGATGGCATGCGTGTTACTTTTTTTTTTTGAAATTACTCTTTATTCTCCTCTCAGCCTGCCTCCTCCGACCCTTCAGTGAGGACCCCTGGACATCCCACTGCCCGGAACCCTGCCCACACAGACCACAGATCCCCATGGAGCGGATTACCCCAGGCGGGCAGGCGGGGTTCTAACCCGTAACATTTCGTCGGTCTCATGGTCTGCTGGGCGGGCACGGGCACATCATGGGCACATCAAAGTCCTCCCATCTTCCCGGCTGAGGCAGGCTCGTTCCACGTTCTCCCTCCCAAGCAGCCAAGCGACCTCCCTAGCGTCATGGCGTGCCGTCGGCGTCCGTGCTGGCTCAGCGGCCCAGCCATCCCTGGTGGGGCTTGCAGTTCCCAGCCTCCGCTCGGGGAGTGGTGCAAGTGCCGGGCATCGGCCGAATCCCTCCCGAACAGGCGCTGTCATTGGGCGCTCAAGCCTGTCTCCCCGACCCGACCCACCGGCGACCGAGTCCGCTCCGAACCGGGTCGCTGGCGTGAAGCGAGTGTGGCGTCCAGCGCCTCAACCCTCAGCGCCACCGGGCCGGCATGTGCGTGTTATTTTTAAGGTCACCACTAATGGGGTGTTTAATTTTTAGTACTGAGGATTTAACTCTCATGGACCGTTGTTGGCTTGCAACTAATCTCACAGACCTGGGTCCCCATCGTAGAATTTATGTCTTAAGAACAGGAGTTTCTGTTCAATAGCATAATCAAGGATCTCATTTAAATCCTTTTTGAGGGAGGTGAGCTCACGAGATCTTGCCTTACAGTGTTTCACACTTTGGAGGCTCTCGAGTACCTCTATTTGGGTTTCTAGGGCGAGTCTACGTGATTTCCTTTGTTTTTTTTTGATGAGATGAAATCCCTATTAGTTTCCCCCTCACAATTGCCTTAATGGTGTCCCAAATCATAGCCATTGAGGTGTCCTAGGTATCATTATCTTGTAAGGCCTGGGTTATCATTTCTGTAATTGATTCCTGCACCTCTGGGTTTCTTAGGAGGGATAGGTTTAATCACCGAAAGGTCTTCCTTCGAGTGGCCTGCATTTAGAGTTTACAGAAAATGGGAGCATGATCTGAAAGATTAAAGGTCCCCTGCCATATGCTTTGCACTGTATTCAGTTACTCATTTGGAGCTAGGAGAAAATCTAAACATGAATAGGAATCGTGAGCCTGCGAATAAAAGGTGCACCTCCTAGAGGGTCCATTTATATATTGCCATATATCGTCATAGCCTATTTCCTGTATCAGCTTTCTAACACTTCTAGTAGTTTTATTTATTCGTCCCTGGGCAATTTGATCTCTTCCTTCCCCATTAATATTTATATTTAGGTCTCCTCCACAAATCACCCTACCCTCTGCCCATTCCGATAGTTTACTGAAAAAGGTTCTGTAGAGGGAAAGGTCTGATGCTAGTGGTGTATAAATTGAAGCCAATGTGTTACCATCTGCCCATCTAGCAGGCTTTTTAACAGAACAAAATGCCCCTCCTTATCTATAATTTGGTCCTTCGATTCAAAATGTACCCCATGCCTTATCATGATGGCAGTCCCTCGCCTTCTCCCACCTCGATATGAAGAGGCCACCACCTGGGTAAATCCCAACAGCTCAAATTTTTTGTGCTCACTTTGGGAAAGGTGAGTTTCTTGTAATAATAAAATGTTAGCTTCCTCCCTTCTCATATATTGTAGTACTTTACTCCTTTTAACTGGGTTTGTGATACCATGCACATTGTAAGTGCATATTACATAAGGTTGTGCCATATTAAATAAAATCAATTACTCCCATTTGGTACAAGGGCATAATTCGTGCATCTGGTCTCCCCGAAGATAGCCTCCTCCATTTCACATTATTTTTGTACCACTGATAGTGTTCCTTATTTAAGAGTTCCAACTGTCCTGCTAAATTTAACAAAAGCTGTATAGCCAACATGGCTGTCTGTAAATGTATATACAAGTACAATGTGTACTTCCAAGGTTGGGGGCTAGATACCTTCCTAGCCCCTGTGTTCTCCCATATAAGGAGGACAAGGAGGAATGCATGTGCCTCCGTTACCAGAGGACCTCCTCTAGAGGCTCGATATCAGTGGGCTCCCTATTTATTGTGTGAGGGTTACGGGCTGATAGATCTCCAATACACCCCGTACCCAGCCAACTACTAAAAGAAAAAACTAGGCTTGGTATAGAGACAACAGAAGCATATGTCCTAAAAAATATCAGACTAAATGAGCTTTAGCCTAGTGCTAGTCCCCTTTGCAACTCGTTCAATCTGCCCTCAATTACTTAAGCAGGAGAGAGAGGACTGCTTATATAATATTTGGGAACAACAGAACCTCAAATGGATCCTCATATTAGGCAGTAATTTCTAAGGGTAAAGAAAAGATAACCTAATTAACTTAACATTTTGTTTCAGCTTATAAGATCTTAGTGGTTATACAGGGTATCTTGCAGTTAACTACACAGAAGTTATGCAAATGTGCTAGAACAAAGTCCCCTTTTGTTTTTTCTTCATTCGTTCAGCAGGTTCATTTATATGCCTTCTTGGTGCTGTCTCCCCCCCCCCCCATGTATCTCCCAGTCCCTTCATAGAGGTACTCTAAGTGATCAGTACTTATCCAAAGGGAAGCGTTGCCTCTCGGGTGTACTTCAGTAGTTGCTCGACTGTCCTTAAGTTGATTCAGCAAAATAAATTGCTTAAGTTCATTTTTTCTTTTAGGTATCATGTTGATTCTATTCTGCACTTTTACTCAGGGGGTGGGATATTCAAAAGGGTTGAGCCATGCGCAATAGGGTTGCGCATGCGCAAGTCCGAATTTGCGCCATTCTGCGATATTCAGCAGGAGGCAGTTGTGCCACTGAAAACAGGCTGAGCAACAGCACAATGCAAATGAAGGCATGCACAACCGAAGGGGGTGGATCCATGCATAAAGAGCGCAATGCGATATTCAAAGGTTTGCGCAATGCGCAATAGCGGAACAACCGGAAGGTGCACCACAGCGGAAATGAGCCAAAATAAAAAGGCTCAAGTAAGAGGCGCAAGAACGCTACAGGGATGCCAAGCGAGACAGACAGAGAGAGAGACAGACAGCAACAGTCCAGAACAGGGCAAAGGAAGTTGTGTGGGCCATAGGCTGCAGAGGCCAGCGGGGGTACCCAGTGCAGTGGAGGTAGCAGTCAGGACAGCGGGGGTAACAGAGCAACATCAGCCAGGGGGGTCACAAGCCAGGGAGATGGACAGTGCCAGCTTCCACATGGAAGCTGTAATGAGGGGGGTGAGAATGCATGCTGCAGGGGGACGTGGCAGTGGAAGGGCCCGTCGGGATCGCCCCAACAGGCAATACCGTGCCGCATCAGCTTTGAGCTGTACACAGATGTAGAGATCGTGGGCGGTACCGCCTGAACAGGGCAATACTGGCGGCTCTGTGAGCTGTGCAGTGATGTGATGCAGGCACCTTCACGGAGTCACGCTCTGTCGGTGGAGACCAAGGTGACAGCCTGCATGTGCCTGCTCACCACGGGCACCTTCCAGAGGCCGACAGGGACACCACAGGCATCACACAGTCGGCCCGTCCAGCATCCTCACCCAATTCCTCAGCGCACTGCTGCCACATGCTGCGGAGCACATCCATTTCCCCAGCACCGCGGCAGAGCATACAGCAAACACGCAGGAGTTCCACAGGGTAGCACGTATGCCTGGCATGCTAGGGGCCATAGACTGCACCCATGTGGCCATTCGCACGCCACCTGGCCTCGATGGGGCTGCATATAGGAACAGGAAGGGCTATTCCAGTGTCAACTGCCAGGTGGTGTGTGATGCCACTGGGCACATAATCAATGTCTGTGCCACACACCCTGGTGGAGCACATGATGCCTTCATATGGTATCAGTCCGCACTGTGCCAGCGATTTGAGAGTGGGGACATCCCCACAGGCCATCTAATGGGTGAGTACGCATGTAGGAATTGCAAACGTGGGGCAAGGGTGGGAATGCCACAGGTGCTACGGTAGTGGCACACAAGGATATTGGCAATATGGACCTGAACATGATACTCATCTCCACCATCTCCACACAGGTGACAGCGGATACCCACTCCGTCCCTGGTTGCTCACACCATACCGGCGCCCCATGACCCCATCGCAGCAACGCTACAATGAGGCGCATGCCGCCACACGCAACATCATCGAGCGGGTGTTTGGGATGCTCAAGGCACGCTTCCGATGCCTAGACACCTCCGGCGGTGCCCTACAGTACAGCCCCTCAAAGGCCTGTGGGATATTCCTGGCCTGTTGTATCCTGCACAACATGGCCAAAGACTGTGGGATAGCCATTCAGGAAGAGGAAGGGGACAGCGATGGGGACGCCAGCAGTGCCGGTGATGAGCAGTCCCCCCTTGGACGGCGGGACCCCCGACTGATCCGGCAGGCCCAGCTGCAGCGGGACACCATCACGGAGGAGCATTATGCATGACACAGGTAAGTCAAGGGGCCATGTGCAACCAACACTGTCCTGGCGCAACCCACAGACACACAGAGTAACACACCAGGGGTGCATGATGGCAAGGGGAGTGGAAGGGTCCAGGCACACAAACACACCATCAGGGAGGGGTGAACAGTCATATGGACACACACACACACACCAGGCACAAAGCGTACATGGGCAGGTGCACAGCAGAGCAGGAACAGACATGGAAAACACACAGATCCACAGACCACACCCACCACCTGTACTGTCCAAGTACGTGTGTCAGATGCTGTCACCCTTGCACCTTATTGTACAGTACAATGCAGGCATCATCATGCACACGCACCTGTGGACAGCAGTCGGGATGGTGTGCAGGTGGTCCATGTGTCGGCATGATGGGCAGGGCACCCACCAGTGCACTGCCCACCATGACGCACATTGCACACAGGGCAGCACCAGACAGGGCCCGCACTGGGAGACAGGTCAGTCATGTTGCACTGTTCCACGGCCACCGCAGATGCATGGGTGGTCCGCCATGACCCAACAGCACTGGCAGGTTGAGCAGGGGCCACATGGGGTGGCACTGATGGACCACCAGGGGTACCACTGCGCGATCGCGACCTTGTCCGCACTGGGGTCTGTAGTATGCCAAACATACCTGCACCAGGGGTGCTCGGGATGCCCACAGCAGAACCTGGCGTCGACAGGCTGGGTGTCACACGATGCCGGGAACGGGGAGTGGAGAGCGTACTGTGTGGGGTGCGTGCTACAGGGGCACCTGCTTGTGTGCCCAATGCAGCCACGACAGCGACCAATGCCTGGGTCTGCCTGTCAATGGCGGCGGTCACATCCATCCACATATGGACCATCTCTGCAAGGATCAGAGCACAGTCCCTGCTGTGCCGCTCCACAGCCACGCACAGTGCCTCCACGGACGTTGCAACCCGCCTTTGCTGCTGTACTGATTCCCGCAGCAGGCGGGTGTGCTCTTCAAATGGGTACTGTGCCACAACGGCATCCTGTCCCCCAGGGTATGGAAGGTCCTGATACTCAACATCCCTTGAGGGTGGGCGCTGTTCACCAGGACCAGGAATGGGCATATCAAAGGGCGGTGGGCATGTGCCACTGCTGGACACTGTACCCCCAGACCTGGTGGGTGACTGCTGCTGCTGCCCCTCAACCGCTGTGCCCAGGGACCACTGTTCCACTGCTGTGGCGCAACAGTGCCAGACACCTGCACAGCCACGGTGCTGACAGGCACAGCCTGGGACTGTGCCGACATGCTGGCACACACATTGGAACCAGCTAGGCCCAGGGGCACATGCTGGCCTGCTGTGTGTCCGTCATGGGACACACACATGTCACTGCCCATTGCAGTCCTTGCATCATCAATGGTGCAGGTACGTGCTACGGCCACAGTCACAGCATGCTGGCATGCTTGCATGCCAGACTGCTGAGACACAGGCTGTGCACCCCCCACACCTGGCTCACCGACAACAGAGTTGGCAGCACAGCGTGCATGCTGGCGCAGTGCATGCTGGCTGGTGTCAGAGATGGACGGACCCTCCTCCAACTCCGGCAGGTCTTCCTCACTGCCTGGACCCACCACCACCATTCCCTGAAGATGAACAGGATCTGTAACAGAAAGTGAGGACATGTGAGTGCATGTGAACAACCTCCCCCCCCCCCAAACACCACCACCATGTCATACCGTGCAGTGATGGGCTTCCACCTGTCTGGAATCCATCTCCTGATGCGCCCTCAATAGCACTCCACTGCACTGATGCAGCCAGTCGGCCCTCAGCTGGGGTCCAGCTCACACCGTGGCTGGCCCCGCCTGTGCCAGCACATGCAGCCCTGAGGGCTGCCACCTTCTCCTTCACCCTCCGCGGGTCTTTCCCCATCTTCTTTTTGCATTCCTGCCGGGCTGGTAGCTTCCGTGCAGGTTCACTGCCGAGCTACCCCTCCCATGCAGCCACCGGGCCTGAGGGTGCCCGCTGTCCACTCAGTAGTGGCTCCTCCTCCAGGTAGGCCTGGAAGAGGGCCTCTGTCTCCGCCGTGGTGAAGTTGGGCCTCCTCCTCCGCCCACCATCCTCACCCTCCACCTGGCTCTGCTCGGTCATGTCCGGTCTGTATGGGTGGAAGTGGACACCTGTCACTGTGCAGTCTACGCGTTATCCCATGACCATTGTACAGAACATCACACAGCATGCAACCCACCTCTCACCTGCAGTAACCAAATCTGGCCAGCGCAGCCCAGTATAT
Organism: Neoceratodus forsteri; assembly: GCA_016271365.2. Taxonomy (NCBI): domain Eukaryota; kingdom Metazoa; phylum Chordata; order Ceratodontiformes; family Ceratodontidae; genus Neoceratodus; species Neoceratodus forsteri. The sequence continues at coordinate 1,475,194,096 of CM057459.1, forward strand.
CGCACATTTATAGCGCAATGCATGCAAATTAGGAGTGGAGCAACTGTAATGAGATGCAAATCGTGCCACTGCGCTGAATGGCTGATCAGATGATTTGCATGTATCGAGCTTGAATATCGAGCTGTTGCAGCTGCCATGTCTGGTTGAGCCAGCTGAGCCAATGGCGCATTTCCGTGACTGTGTAGTACACCCATTGCGCATGCCCAGGTGGCTTCACGAGCATCTGCGCGCTGATGGCGTGCTGTGCGCGATCAGCAATTCAGGACATGGCCACCATTGTGCCAGTGGTGCTACAGCACTGGGAACCAAATGGCGCTGTGGCACAACTGTGCAATAGTCACTGTGGCACTGGCGCGCGGGTGACGTTGCGCGGGGCGTGTAGGCGTCGATGGCGCTGTCGTGGCCTGCGCCACTGACCCCTGACCTTGTGCCCGACCTTTGCCCCTGGCGCTGTACGTCTGGCATGTGTACGGCTCTATCGCGCTGTTCAGTGACAGCGCGATAGGGAATAGCAGCGCTATACCGTGCAGCACTTCCACGTGGGGTTGCCGCGCTGCGGAGCGGAGCGCCATATTGTCTACTACAGCATTAGAGATGGCATGCAGGAGAGCCCCTCAGTGGGATGCCCTTGAGCTGGCCAACCTTGTGGCCACTGTGGAGCCACACTATGGCCCACTGTTTGGTGAGGTGCCACTGGACAGAGCCAGGACCCAGGTCTGGGAAGAGGTGGCCACTGACCTGGAGGCGGCCACTGGCCGCAGGAGAACGGCCGAACAGTGCAGGCACCAGTATGGGGACCTGAGGCGGAGGGGAGCGAGCTACTGGCAAGTCTGCGGTCACGTGCCAGGAGGGGCGTGGTGCCTCGTCCAGGTGGGTGATACGTCTACACACTTGTATGGTCCATATGGGTAACACTGTCTCATGTGTCCAGCACATAGGGGAGGGATGGTCTAGGGTTGGCTGTGGCGGTGTTTACAGGGTATGGGATGGGTGGGTCTGGCTGGGTGGGTGGGCACACACATTGGGGCAGGGGGAATATGCTTTGGGTTTGTACTGATGTGTTTCTCTCCTTTTGTCTCCCACAGGCGTGGCCGAGCAGAGGAGGAATTTGGATCAGCAGCAGAGGGTGGTGGCTGCAGGACCGGACTGTGGCGGTGAACAACCACAACGCCAGCAGCATCCCGATGAGGGTGAGTGCCATGACACCATGATTGTTATTGCATGCTGTGTGACAGGGTGGGAGGCAAGGCATGGCCACCATCCATGGACACCACTGCCATGCACGCGACATGTGCCAGTCAGCACTGTCCAGTGCCACTGCATGTCTGGGAGTGCATCAATGGTGGTCCATGCGTGCACTGGGTACATGGCTGTGGCACTGCCTGTTCACCGCATAGCCATGTTACTGTACGGCTTTGGTTGTGCTGTGCTGGACATGGGCGGTGGGTGTGTGCAGTGGTACACATGGCTGTTGCTGCCTGGTTGGGCATGTCTTGTGGACACGGTCACTGTGGGTGGGCGCACACCATCACAGGAGCGTGGCACATGGCTGTCTGCCATGCATACTGGGTGGGCTGCAGGGGATGGACAGTCACACCCATTGACTCTGATCCCTTGTCCTAGGTGTGCGGATACTCCTGCGAATGCAGCGGTCCATCAGGACCTTGTGTGGGTGGCGCGATGAGTCCCTTGCCATCCTCACGGGATCTGCAGCAGCATGGCGTGAGGAGGAGGAGGCGGCCCAGACAGCACAGCCCAGGCAGCAGAGGACCAGGCTGGCCGCCAGTGAAGAGACAACCTCCCTCCTTGACCAACTCTCACACCCGCATTCCCTCTCCCATATGTTCACCCCTGCCCTTACCCACCCCACCTTGTTCCTGTCCCTCCACCCCATGTTTGTACATCATTGTAAATAGTTGTTGTTGTTATATTTTTGGAATACAGTTATTTTGATATGAATACTGTGGTGGTCTCTGATTTGCAGCTGGCTATAGGTGCTCAGTTGCAGTGGTGTGCATGGCATCTGGGGTGGTTCAGTCATGGGCATGGGTATGTGTGTGTGTGTGCGTGGGGAAGTGTCTCTGGTGTGGGAGTGGCCATCAGTCGGTATTTGTGGTGTGTGTGTTGTTCCCTGTGCATTGCATTAGTGTGTGCAGTGGTCCATGGTGCCTGCTCTGTGTCCATTGTGCCCCTGTCAACCCATCCTTGGCCTGTGCAGCTGACACCCTTGCATGTCTGTGGCCTGCGAGGTCTGCTGCCTTGTCAGAGGTGACTGTCCCTGCAGGTCATCCACTGTGACCATCACCATGCTGGGTTGCCTCCTGTCAATGGTGTGGTGCATGTTTGCCTCGGGTGACACAGGGGATGTGCACCACTGTCTGTGACTTGTGATCCAGGCATCTGCTGGTGGCGTACAGGGCCACAGTTCATGCACAGGGTGGGTGTCACCCCTGCGCCATGAGGGACTGCAGGCTGTGTGTGCACAGTTTTCATGGGCCCACACTGGGGGCTTGGCTGCCACACTACTGCGTCCCTGTGTTAGTGTCCCCATGGGTATGGGTATGTGTTTGCCACTGCACTGTGTTGCATCCGGTGTGCTGCATGCTTCCACACACCACTGTGGGTGTCTGTGCAGGCTGCTGTGGCTCATGGTGGGTCTGGCTTGTATGGTTCTGTGGTACACGGGGTTGCAGGGTGGCAGTAGGGGGGGTGGTGGTGTGCATGGGGATTCCCGCAGTGGTGGTCACTGCTCATGGGGGGTGTCTTGGGGTCACGGTGCAGGTGTGCTGTGCATGGGGGCTGCTGTGCCATGGGGTGGTCTGCCCTCCTTGTGTGGCTGTGTGGCAGTCTCAGCTTGCCGGTGGGTGTGCTGGGGCACCATGGCCCAGCTGTGCTTTGTTTGCTTGTCCCCATGGTCCGATGGCTGTTCCATCCCTCCCCCAGTTATGCTGTGCTTGGGGTGTGGGGGTACATTGTTGGTTCTGCAGTGTGTCCCTTTGCCCATCTGTGGCATGGGTGGTGAGCCCCTGCATACCTCCCTGGTTGTGCAGTTCCATTGCTCTGCTGCTGGGGGGCTCCCTGCTTGCGCTATGGCACCTCTGGGCTGCTCAGCTGGGCAGCCCTTGTTGCACCATAGCGCATCGTCTCTGCTCAGCTTCCCCTTCCTGGTTGCACTATAAGCGCGGGTTGTGCGATATTCAGGCAGCTGACCTTGCGCGCATTTGGCTTGCTCCATGTTTGAATATCGCGTCTATTGAGCATGTGTGCAAGTGACTTGCGCTTGCTCCTGCTGTTGCGCACTTTTTGGGCGCAGTTTGAATATCCAGCCCTCGATGTTTTGGATTCTGCGTATTGCTTCCATGTGTGCCATAGGTTTGTTTCCCCCTGCCTTCCTGTACATGGTGCGCTGTCTGAGCGGCCCTCTCTTCTGTCCCTTGGTTCCTGTTTTCCTCTATGGATATTCCCCTCTCTTCTCTGTCCCTTGGTTCCTGTTTTCCTCTATGGATATTCCCCTCTTTTAGTGCATCCTGTGCCTCCTCGTATGTTAAATAAAGTTTCACTCCATCTTCCCAAAATACTGTCAGTCAGGAGGGATGGGGGAATGAAAGCAAATAGTCTTCTCTCGTAGCGCTCTTAGAATAGGGAGATGTTTAATTCTCTGGGATTGCACTTCTTGTGGGTAATCGTGGTCAAGGAACAGCCGATTTGTAAGGTATTTCACTTCTTTTTTACCCCAAGCTCGCCTTAATATTTCTTCTTTTGCACTAAATGAGTTCAACTTAAATACTATGGATCATGGTCGAGCCGTAGGGTCCGTGGTTTTTTTTTTTTTGCAATGATCTGCGCACTCTCTCCACGTGGAAATTAAGGGTAGGTGGAAGCTCTAACACATCTCGTAACAAGTTCTCAATAAACAGCGCCATTGGGGTGGTCTCCATATTCTCTGGGAGACCATACAGTCTGAGGTTTTCATGCCGGGATCGACCCTCCAGATCTAAGCATTTTGCCTGTAGGGCTTCAGTTTGATATAGTAGGGTTTGAATGATCTCCGTAAGTTGCGCTGTTGTATCCTCCGTTACCGAGATCCATTCCTCAACTGCTCCCATTCTGTTTTCAAAGGTAGATAATTGAGTTTGCATTGCTCGAAATTCTTGTTTTGTTCTCTTTCCTAGACTCTTATTTCTTGCAATAAAGTTTCAAATCTGGAGCGCGACAACTGCTCACATTCTCCATCCGTATCATAGTCATTTGCCTGGGAGTTAGTTGATGAGGAAGGTCTGCTAGGTAGGCCCATTTTTAGTCTGATGGCATCCTTCTCTATTTTTATGATCTGGATGATTTTTGCCTCTGTTGCTGACGAGAGATGTTCCTCCAGTATTTTTAGACATTTTAAATGCACAATAAGTAGATTTTCCAGGTTTTTGGAGGTTTTGTTAGTCGGCTGGGACGGGAGCTTTTTTTTTTTTTTTATATTTATTTAGTTGTTTAACCAGGTATAGCACACTAAGCTGAAAGCTTTTTTTTTACAGGAGCGACCTGGGAGTACAAGGAGGTTAAGTGACTTGCTCAGGGTCACACAGTATGCAAGTGCAAGCTGTGGGATTCAAACCCAGGTCTGGTCTGCTGGATATCACCAGATTTGCAGCTCAGAGCCTTAGACCACTGTGCTATACTGCCTCCTGGGAGCTTTGCGGGTTAAGTTTGCTTCGGCTCCATGACGTCACCGAAGTCCTAAAGAAATTGTATAGATTACTAGGTATTACTGCCATAAGAACCTCCCCTTATCACCCACGGACAGATAGTCTTGTTGAGCATGTTAATCCAAGCCTAAAAATCACATGTTAAAGAGGTTTGTGAACAGTAAAGGGGGGAGATTGGGATCAATACTTACCTTACCTTCTTTTTGCTTACATAGAAGTTCCACAAGCAACAAACGGGTTTTCATCCTTTGAAATGTTGTATGGTGGACAACCTAAAGGGCCACTAGATGTGATAAAAGAAACATGTAAGCAATAATACCCAACAGGGTGGGCGGTATTGGGCAATACCGGACCGCCCAGGGGCTGAATGAGGCCTGACGCCGCAGGCGGAGGGCCTTATAGTCCCTGGAAGGTCCGTATTACCCATACCACCCTGGAGAATACCGTATTGCACTTAGAAAATGGGCTACAGGAAAAAGTGTTTTTTGTAATATGAAAGAATAACAACAACATGATAAAAAAAAAAGATTAAAAGTTAAGCTAAAGTTGATTTGTAGTAAAGTAGTCCCTCTACTGGTATCCTTACCATTACATACCAGTAGAGGGCAGTGCATCCTTTTACAGTTCTACTGTTTCCTATTGCTGTGTGCAGCATGTATCTCGTTGCCTCCTGAACTATTGCCCTCCTCCTTTTACTTAGTCTTTTTTTAGTGTTGTTTCTTGTTTATGAGATCCAGTTTAAACGTTGTAGTCTGGCGCACAGTCGAGTGATTGGGAAGACAGTGTGTGTGTGTGTGTGTCCAGAGGTAATGCATTTAAAAGGACTTCATTTTCTTTGAAAGAAATAACTACAGATAGTTTAAAAAAGGCAAACAGAGCTGGTACTGTTTTGAGGAGCAGGAGTTGAGCCGGGGTGACACGGAGCTACGGGAGTGGAGCCAGGGCGACATGGACCTACGGGAGTGGAGCCGCAGTGCTGTGGAGCTGTGGGACTGGCATCAGGCTGAGACAGACGCATGATGTTTGGAGGACAGGTCGAGCGAAACAGCAGCAGAATAAAAAAAAAAGGTACAAAACAGGGGTTTTACTTTTTTGTATGTGGCAAGGGGGAAAAGAGACTCAGTTTCCTGTAACGGTTCGCTGTGAGCACGTGGACTTCAGAGCAATGCGTAGCGGAGCTAATGTAACTGTACTGACAGTATGTGCTGGCACATAAAACAGTCTTTCTGGGGAAAAAAAATTCGCATAAAACTGTGGTGGCTTTGTGATGGTTTACAGGGTCTGTGGGTGATGTGATTTCTCGGGGGAAGGGGGTGTCTGCCTAGGTCAGTCGCCTGTTAGCGAGGAAGAAAACATGGCGGCAACTGTTTAAAAATTTGAGGTGCCCAAGAATATCTGAAGTAATGGGGCACACTGAAATTGAACTTGTTTTCAAGCAGGCTCTATCGAGAAATACCCGCCCGCTAAGAGTGGTCTACTAGCCAATGGGAAATCAAGGATTTTATCACCCATTTTCTAAGGGAAGATAGCCCCACTCAGAAAGAATCTATTTCATCTTACATGTGTGCACTGAGAAAGAAGTTAGTAAAATATGTTGGCATTGCCCAAAGTACTCAGCAGGGATTTATTTAACTCTAAAAATTGATTAGCGTTTTGCTCATAAAAGTGCTAAATCTTTGTGAAAATGCATAGCTCTTGCCTCACTGTGTTTAACAAACACAGCACTTCTAGAAAACATATATAAATACTTTCTGTACAGTTAGTATAGTCCCAAGAAAAAAACTGCTAATCAATTATTTAAAACCCTGCTCAGGTAGTAGCCCCAACACAGCAGAACGCATATTATAACCATGGGGTAAAAGAAAACAGCAAGTCTGACCATTAATGTGACTAAGTGTGCATTGGGAATGTAAGAAACCAGATACTTGGGTTATATTTTAGGAAATGGAGAAGTAAAGCCAGAGATTTCTAAGACAGAAGCTGTAGCTAACAGTCCTGCCCCTAAAACAAAGAAACACATCAGGTCATTTTCAGGGCTTGCTGATTACTACAGAAGATTTGTTACTAACTTTGTGTAACCCCCCCCCCAATAAATGGGGGTTCAAAAAAAGTCTTCCTTGGGTGTGTCTGAATGCCAGCTGCCAGGCTGGCATTCTGTGTCTTTACAGAGTTAACAAGTGTCAGCATGCGAGTGCCCTGTTAGCCTCCATGCCTGTCTCTGTAAGAGCTGCCTATTTCATAGCTATAATTAATCAGGGTAGAGGCTGAGTAGCTTCAGGCTCAAGTCCCGCCAGGCTTCAGTGTTATTGCTCCATACTGCAATCGCTAATTCTGCAGAGGGAGCTCTGTTGGACCTTGTGATTGTTTGTTGCTTATCTGCTTCAGTAATAATGATATTGTAGTTTGTCTAACCTGCTTTCCTTTGCAGCATGGACATTTTGTAGTGCACCACCATTTTGGTTCTGAACTGCCAGATTGGATCAATCGGTACCTTTGGGGACTCTAAAATGGAGCCTGCCCCCAGAGGTCTTGTGGGAGTGAATTTTTGTAGGAATTGTAGTTTTCACCCTTTGGCACCTAAATGGACCTGGAGGGGGATCTTCTTCTGTGACAGATAGATAGATCAACGAATCAAACCTTTTGGATCACGGGGGAGTCCCGAGTTACCTGCAGCAGTAGGTCAGTGTGAAGCTGGAGTGGAGAGAGTGCACAGCTCGAGACATTAGAGCAGCTGCTCCTGCGTAGAAGCGCGGGGGAAATCGGCGGGTAGGCTGTGTCTGGCCTGCCTGTCACCATCTTCCTTAGTGAAGAAGTCTGCTTTAAATATCTCAGACTTAATTGTGACCGGAATCTTGAATTGTGACAAAGTGAATTTCGCCTGGTGTGGACCGAAGATTTGCCTTGGTGCGATCAGCCTGTCAGGACTTGAGATTACCACAGAGTGTCTGTTTGTGAGAGACAATGCTATTAGCAACCGGATTGTCATCCGAACTCTGGTATTTGCTTATATTTATTATAAGTGTGCTGAATGTGGACTGTGGGTCACGATTTGGTTCCCCACCTTGCTGTTTATGACATGCTTGCTGGAGGCTGCTTCCAGCAGATCTACTGGACTGTATCTGAATTGTTCTCCCAGTGTGAGCCTTGCCACCCCGGCCTAGACAGACGCTCATGCTGCAGAGAAACATCCAATGAGAGACCCGCCTGGAGATTCGGTTCCCTGCTCAACACCACCGAACAGGAATGAATACCATGTCGCATCGTGTAGGCCCTACTTCTCCTGGCCAGCCAGCTCTTCATCCTGAGGTCTCCATTTCGTCCATCCTGCATCCAGACTTGGGTAGCGTGAGTAAAACACAGGGTAGCTCCCTGCAACAAAGTTCAGATCACAGTGTTCCATCTGATTTATTTGTTATTAATCATTTCGAGCCACCTAGCTCCGGATTACAAATTGTGGGTTAAAGTGCATGCATGTTTTCTTTCCATTCAAGGGGCCCCAACAACAGCTGCAATGCTGGCCTACCACGGGCAACGCTTCAGGCTAGCCTGTAACAACAACTGGGTACACAAAGTGTGTGTGACTGTGTTAGAGGGACTCTTAAGTGCATGCCTAATAACCTGCAATCATCAGAACCAATGTCAATCACTAGATTACTGCCCCTCCCTTGTTCCCATCCCCAAATAAATCAGATCCGAAGCTTTTTGCATGTAAACTTGTTGGGGTGTACTTCTGTGCTAAAAGTACTGTATCACTGCTGTTTCATTGTTGTAGGTCTTGTTTCCTAGGGGGTCCTCAGGGCATTACAGCCAATCCAGCCCTGGTGGTAAGGGGTTATTTACTGTGCATTGTAAAGTGTATTGGGATTGTGTCACCCCAGACTTCTTCTGGCCACTAGAGGGGAAAGAAAGGGGTATCAGTGACCCGGAGGGCTGTTCCCAGAGCAGTCACACTATCATCAACCCTGTCCTCTGGGTGAAGGCACCCTTTTCACAAGCTCAGGCCCCTCAACCTGCAGCTAGTCATGCAGGCAGGGGTAGTATCCCTTGGGATAGCACCACCTAGGGGTTACATTTGTCCAGTTAGCTACTCTCCTCACTGAACTCACAAAGAAAATGGTACCTGAATAACAAAAAATGGACCCCAGAGTGTGATGGGTAGCATTGAAGGGTCAAGAAGTGCTTGGTCAACACCAATGGTGATAGTAAATAAGAAAGAAGGAGGTGTCGGAATTTGTCTTGACTTTAGACATTTTTAACCAAATGTCTGTATTTGACAGCTATCCTATGCCCCGGATACAGGATTTGGTGGACAGACTGGAGTTGCCGAGTACATTAATACCCTTGAACTTATCAAAGCTTACTGGCAAATTCCTCTAGCTAAAGTATCCAGAGACAAAACTCCATCTGTCACTCCAATATGATTCTGTCAGTTCATTACCATGGCCTTTGGTTTAAATGGTGCACCCACACCTGCTACATTCCAAAAGGTACACAGATGTAATTCTAGCCTGACACACAGGGTATTGTGGTGCACAGTCCAAACTGCAAAAGGCACCTGAAACACCTACGAGCAGTTATCCAGTCTATCAGAAATGCCGATCCGGCAGTTAATCCTAGCAAGTTTGCATTGGGCATGCTGGAAACCAAATACTTGGGTTATATGTCATGTTATAGTCCCCTGGAGCCACTCGCTGCTGAAAATGAGTGGTTTCATGCGCCTTCAGCTGAACGAGAACAGCAAAGTGAACCGGAGCTGTTCTGGTTCAAGCTGAAGACAAATAACACTAGATTTTTCAACAACAATGTTTTAATGATATTATTTACTATTGATTGACAACGACATACATATTTAAAAAAAAAAAATCTTTTCCCAGAACGTGCCCATTTCCAGGGCATCTGAATGTGAGATGCTCTTCACAGAATAACAGTGCATCACACGCAGGGGAAAGGAGTGCTCCAATTGCTCGGGAGCGCTTCTTCGATCTATAATTGGAAATGAAGAAGTAAAGCCTGATATTTCTAAGATAGAAGCTGTAGCTAACAGTCCTGTCCCTAAAACACGTCAGGTCATTTTTAGGGCTAGCTGGTTACTACAGAATATTTGTTCCTAACTTTGCCCAGTTAGCTGCTCTCCTCACTGAACTCACAAGCAAACGGTACCTGAATAACATAAAATGGACCCCAGAGTGTGATAAAGCGTTTTGGGCCATTAAGGCTTCATTGTTTTTATTTATTTATTTTTTTTAATTTATTGAGTACAATCGGAATTACAATCCTTTGAGTCACAGACTCTTTTGCAAAGGCTCCACTTCAGGTTACAGGGGGTGGAGGGTAGACAAAATACAATGATGACAGATGGAACTGGTAATTATATACAGATTTCAGTACAGACAATCTTTTATACAAAGGCTCCATGTAGGTTACAGGGGGTGGAGGGAAGCAAGACAGTATATGACTAATTTTGACATGCATTATTTACAGTTACAGTACTAACTTGGTAGTCGAGAAACTTATTTAGTAGGTTAGAAAATTAGGAGGCATGCCTGCGATTCCTAGACAGAGCTTTGAAGGATGCCATTTCGTAGGGTCTAGGGAGCCCCAGTGTCAGGAGAAGAGGTGGGGGAGGAGGGTGGGCAGATCTATTTGCAGTCACATTTAGCGATTTCCATGAGTTGGGTTTTAAGACCTGATTTGAAGAGTGAGATGCTATGGGACTGGGAAAGAGTAAGGGGAAGTGTGTTGAGCCATAGGGGGGCACGGTAGCAGAAAGATCTCTGCCCAAGGCATGTTCAGCAGAGGGGAACCAGGAAAGATGATGTTGCTGTGAGTCTTGTATTACGCCTGATGGGGGCTGGACTGATGATGGGGAGTAGACCAGCTGGTGTGAGCTGGAGGCGAATTTTTTTTGCTAGAATGCAGGTGTGGTATTTGAGTCTTTGTTGGAAGTTTAGTCAACCAGTCAGTGTGTACAGATCGCAGGTATGGGTAAGTCTGTCACAACCTGTTACTAGGCGGCAGACTTTATTAAGCGCAGTGTTTATGCTGCTAAGGGTAGTGTTGTCAGCTGTGCCGTAAATAACAATCCCATAATCGATTAGGGAGAGGATGGAGGAGGTGACTGCTATCTGCATGGCTTGAGCAGGCAGGCTGTTTTTGAGCCTGTAGAGGGTACCCACTCTGGTGTTGACCGCAGATGAGAGGAGACGTACGTGTCTGTGGTAGGAGAGGGAGGTATCCAAAGTGATACCCAGGTATTTAAAGTGGGTAACGTGTTCCAGTAGGGAGCCAAGTGAGTTCTTAATTTGGAGTGCCGTCTGGCTGTGTGGGCTTTGGCAATGAGCAAAGATCATGGACTTAGTTTTGCAATAGTTAATGATCAGGCGGTGATCAGTGAACCAGTTCTCTAACTCCCCGAAAAAACCCTGAAGGGCAAGTTGGAGGGTGTTCGGTTGAGGGTGTTTCCAGCACAGAACCGCATCATCAGCATAGAGTAAGAGATGACCGCTGCACGCTTTGGGGAGCGAGTTGAGGAAGAGGGTGAAGAGCAGCGGGCCCAGAATAGACCCCTGCGGAACCCCTGAGGAAACAGCTTTGGGGGTGGAGATGGTGGAGTTTATCCTTACTTGCTGTGACCGTCCTGCGAGATAGTCCTTGAGCCAAGCTGTGGCCTCGGGGACCACACTGAGTTGTGGAAGGACATGGAGGAGTAGTTCGTGACTGACCATGTCAAAAGCCTTTGTCAAGTCTACATAGATGGCCCCTGCTATAGAGCCTTGGTCAAAGGCCTCATGGATGAACGTGGCGAGTTCAGCGAGTGCCGTGACGGTGCTGTGGCAGACCGAAACCATGCTGTTCCTTGCTAAGGAGGTTGTGTTTAGTTAGGTGTTCTGTTAGCTGGCTTGAGACTATTTTTCAGGGCTTTGGAGAGGAGGAAGTATTGAGATTGGCCTATAGTTGCTGGTGTGGGTGGGGTCACGTTCTTCAGAACAGGAGTGATTAAGGCTTTTCAGGTTGAGGGAACTGGCCGAGACATAGTAAAAGGCTGAGAATTTTTGTGAGGTGGGGTAGTGTGACATCGAGGGTAAGCCTAATGAGTTTTAGGTCCAAGGAGTCATTGCTGTAGTGGGTATTGGCGATAGCTTTGGTGATATAGCATTTGGCCACATTACAAGGGATGACTCGGAGCCGGAAAGGGGGTGAGAGGTCTATACTCGTCGTTTCGGGTGGAGGGGGGGATTTGGCATGGTGGAAGAAATTTGGAGGGAGGATATGTGGGAGGTCCGAGAAGGAGTCATTGAGGGCTTTAGCGATTTTGGCAGGATCTTGGGTTATATCCCCGTTCAAATTGAGTTGGGTAGGGGTTGGGGAACGGGATTTGCCACTGATTTCTTGTATGTTATTCCAGAATTTTTTCCCGTCTCCCCAGGAGGAGGAGAGGGTATGCTGGTAGTAATTAGCTTTTGCCTGCTGCGTGGCCCATGTGCATTTATTGCGTGCCTCCCTATAAAGCTGTCTATCCTGGGTGCGTTGGGTGTCAATGGCTCTGTGCCAAAGGTTGTCCCTCTGTTGCATAAGGTTTAGGAGGGAGGGAGGGTGTGATCCAGGGGGTTGTCCTGGTTTTCACAACTTGCTTTGTAAGGGGAGCAAATATATCACAAGCTTTGTTGAAGGTAGTTATAAAGTGGGTGAGAGCAGTATCTACTGACTGCGTGGTGTATATGGGGAGCCAGTAGCTATTGGAATGGTAGTCTTTGAGGTGTTTTAGGCCTCCTTTTTTGAGTTTCCGGTGCCAGGAGGTTTTTGGAGGGGCTGGGGGCAGTTTACCCAACTACCAGCAGGTAACTGGGGAGTGGTCGCTGATAGAGTCAGGGAGAACGGTTGCTTGGGTGAGGTTTCGTGGCCTGTTGGTAAAAATGAGGTCTAATAGGGTGGAGGTCCCGGACCTTGTGTCCTGCCTTGTCAGAGAGGTGACTATCTGGGTAAAGTCCAAGGCCTGGGCTGAGTCTTTGTAGCTGGATGCGGATGGGGATAGCCAGTCGACATTGAAGTCACCCATTAATATGGTTTCATTAGTATTAGGAAGGTGGGAGATAGTGTGTAGGATAGATTCAAATGCAAGTTTCTGGTTTCTCGGGGGGATATAGGCCGAGATGATGTGGATTGTTTTTGAACCCAGACTAAGTTTGACAGTTAGTGTCTGGGCTCAATGTTGTGGGAGAGGGGTATTAATAAGGGTGGCATTGAGTGTGGATTTAATGAATATTGCGCAGCCACTGCCTTGCTTACTGGACCTATCAGCCCTAAAGATGTTATAGTTACTTACTGTAGAGAGACAGCATCATAGGGGATTTTATCAGATAGCCAGGTCTCAGAGAGGGCTAGAATGTCTGGGGCATGTTGGGCACACAACCTTGTAGAAGGGTGTGTTTTTTGGGAAGGCTGCAAATATTAAGTGATGCTAGCAGCAGTCTTCCCTGCGGATTGTTTGGAGAGTTTTTTGTGATGGGGGGTCCTGGGTTGGGGTGGATATTGCCAGATAGGAGAAGTAGTAGGAGGGTGTGCCGCAGCAGGGAAAGCCTGCAGAGTTTGGGAGACGCATGCTGGGAATGGTAGGGTGACTGTTTTTTTTTTTTTGTTGTGGGCGGGTACTGGGAGACTCGAGATGACGCTGGGAAGGAGGGAGATGGCAGTGAGGGGGACCAACGTAGTGTTAGCGTGGGTGGAGGGAGGCTGGGGTGTGGGTTGGGGAAGAGCTGAGGTACAGTGCTTACCCGTATACAGTGTGGGTGTTAATGAGGGTGTGTGTGAGTAAAAGTATTTTGGCACAAATGGGCATGGGCGTGGGGCGTTGGGGGGTCTGGGCCAGTAATTATCTGTGATTGCTGAGGGATTAGGGTTGAAGATAGGGTCATGTGGTGTAGGAGCCACGGGGGGTTGTAGAGCAAGGAGTGTGAACCTGGAAGTCAGCAACGCTGTGATAAGAAGGAAATGCATTGTGAGTGTATTAGGTGTGAGTAGTGAAACAGCGGCCACTAGGGTTGGATCTGTATACCCTGCAGCTGGAGAAGTTGGCTGATAGGTTATTTTCGCCTCGTCACCTGACTAACTCAGACTATAACTTTGAGAGCTGACCAAGGGCCGTGGTGGGGGCAGTGGGGAGACGAACGCATAGCATTCGGCGGGGCTCAGCCTGGGCAGCAACTCATGGTGCAAGGCAGCTGGTTTGGCTGGGGAGTCATGCGGCAAGGCTGGGGGCTGGCGGCCATTTAAAAAAGGCACCAGAGGCCAACGGTCGTGGCAACAGCCAGTGGCAGGTGAGCTGATTACCTGGGTCGGTCTTTGGATTTGGGCTTCAATGGGCAGGGAGGGCTTTTGGGCAGGCCCTCACGACCTCCAGTCTCCACGGGGGACGGGGGGTGGTCTCTGTGGAGAAATGGAGAGAGAGAGGGGGTTTAAATAAGCAGATGGGAGGGCAAACGATTAACTAGTAGGGCTGGGCTGATAATGGGTGGGGGGAGATGAACAAAGGAGCTACTGGAATCTCAGTGAACAGTGCTGGCGGAGCTACTATGGGTTGCAAAAAAAAGCACTTTTCAAGATCACAGTGTAAGCCCAGACAGTATTCCCCAATGAGTGCTAACAAAGTCCTGCTGTAAAATGCACAAATTAGATATTACAAACAGTCCCCAACAGGTTTCAAACAGGGAGAAATCAGTGCCTTGTACTCGGGAAGTCTGTGAGGCGAGGCTTACTAACATTATTACAGGCTACTGCACGATATCACTGCTTGCTCCTGAATTAATTTCTACAATTTTGTTCAAGAAATACGGCTACCAGGTACACAGTTCTGCTCCGTTTCAGCCTGGGCAGCAACTCGTGGTGCAAGGCAGCTGGTTTGGCTGGGGAGTTGTGCGGCAAGGCTGGGGGCTAGCGGCAGTTTAAAAAAGGTGCCAGAGGCCAACGGTCGTGGCAACAGCCAGTTGCAGGTGAGCTGATTACCTGGGTCGGTCTTTGGAGTCGGGCTTCAATGGGCAGGGAGGACTTCTGGGCAGGCCCTCGTGACCTCCGGTCTCTACGGGGAGGGGAGGTCTCTGGGTCAATCTTTGGATTCAGTTTCAACTGGCAGGAGGAGCCTGGAGTGGGCCCTCGCGACCTCCGGTCTCCACGGGAAGGGGTCTCTGGGTGGGTCTTTGGATTCGGGCTTCAATGGGCAGGGAGGGCTTCTGGGCAGGCCCTCGCGACCTCCGGTCTCCACGGGGAAGGGGAGTGGTCTCTGAGTCGGTCTTTGGATTCGGGCTTCAACAGGCAGGGAGGGCTTCTGGGCAGGCCCTCGCGACCTCCAGTCTCCATGGGGGAGGGGGGTGGTCTCTGCCAATGTGCCCGGGCCATGCCTGAAAACGGTCCCTGGGATCAGTACACCTATCTGGCTAACAAAGTCATAAATACAAATTATGTTCAGACCCTGTTTTAAGGAGCCCAGACTTTGACAATTTCTGTTGCAGACAGATGCATCAGAGGTAGGACTAGGTGCAGTACTGAGCCAAAATAAAGATGGGAAGGAACATTCCATTAGGTATATCAGTAGGAAGTTGCACAACAGAAAAAAATACTCAACTATAGAAAAAGAATGCCTTGCAACAAAGTGTGCAATGGAGCTGCTTGCAAGTGCAAAGTCATCTCCTAACATACAATGTAACAGATCACAATTCTTTCTGTTGATTTAATGAAATGAAGGATAAAAATCCCAGGATAATAAGGTGGTATCTGGCACTACATTTAAATTCAAAGTGATACACAAATCTGGGAAAGAGAATGGCAATGCCAATTTGCTGTCAAGATATGGTTCAGGAACTGAGACTTCAGGAAGCTTAAAAAAGTGTGTGGGGGCTTATTTCAGCTCTGTTCTGTAGAAGGTATTCTAAAAGATGTATACTGCATGCCGGCCCTGTGGCACTGAGAGTTGAGGCACTGGATGCCACACCTCGCTCCATGCCAGTGACCCGGGTTTGGGAACGAGCCCAGGTCATTGAGGGGTGGCTGGGGAAGGAAAGGATTGTGTTCAAGGACTGCTCTCCTTTCCCTGGGGAGGGACTGGGGCATCCACCGCACTGCAGCAGCCCCCGATGGAAATCAGGGGCACTACAGGAGTGGGGATACACATCGGGAGAAGTGCGCTGGGCGTCAGCATATTGTGCCTCAGCATCACTGCATGTCCGCATTTCTCAGGGGAAAATAACATAGGAGGAAAAATGGCAGATGACAGACGCAGCTTGATGGCCGCACTTCACCAACTAGGGGGCCTGCTGTGGAATCACACTGTGGTATTATTTCCTGGCCAGGCACGGGGGACATGGGGGGGTCCCCCCACCGTGGGCACAGCACTGTGCCAGCCAGTATATGAGTGAGCCTGTGGGCTGATCAGGGATGGAGGTGGTGGCTGGATGTAGGCAGGTTGGACTGCAGGAGTATAAATAATGATATGATAAAAAAAAAATAAAAAACATGTATACTGCATATCAATGAACTGTTAAAAACATCAAGTTAAACAACAAAAAGTAAGAAGTGTTTGGAAACCTGTTAGTTACAAAACAGGTTCCCTCTTCGTGAGGGGGGTATGTGACAGGGTGGGAGAAGACTATTCTCCCATTTTACTATTTAGAGAGGATTAAAAGCAAGGATCGGTTGTTCTGTCCCTTCTACTTGTCTATCTTTTTGTCTAACTGCGCAGCCAACATTTCTTGTGGATCTTCGGGGACTGATCGCCGCGAAAGACCACAAGTTTTTCTCAGTGCAGTCTCCTTTTACTGTTTCTGCCAGTCTCTATTTTTATTTCTTCCCTTGCTGTTTTACCGTTTTGGTTAAAAAATGTATATGAAACACTGGATCCCTTTTTAAACAAGAAAGTCGTGTGTGTGTGTGTGTGTGTTTTCAGTTAAGACACTAACACAGGGGACTAACTTTTGCAAAGAATGTCAATTAGATGCCTTTGCAGCACTTGGAGTCTCACAGAAAAATAGAATGTCTTAAGGAGAGGCATCTGTTTTTTTTTTGTACCCTTCAGGAGGGTTAAAGCTAGGTCAAGGAACAATACATTACATTGTGTCTTATAAAAAGGGAGGAAACTAGAAAACCTGAGAGAGCTCTCAGAAGAAAAGCTTTTATTAGCTGTCTTTATAAACTGCTATCATGTTCAGTCTTAATTTTTTTTTTTGGATTTTCAAGAAGAATAAAATGCCACTTGCAATTTTTATAACTTCTCCTGGTCTGCCTATGTTTCCAGACCGAAGACTCTTCCACATTCCCATGCCAGCTTACTGAGCTACAGAGTGTCTGGACACTAGGTGCCTTGAGCTGACTGCGGTGGGTAGACTCAGCTGTCATCATCTTGTGGGTCCTTCATGTGGGCTCTGCTTTGTGGCTTGTTGCTGATTAAGCGGGCTCCATGTCATAAGGGCGACTGTCGAATGGTGATCGTCCTTATGGAGAGTGCACATCGCCGAAATTCAGTTCCGTGATATGCAACTCCGCACCAGTGAAAGTGGCACAAAAACATGTATGTTTTGTTTTATGGGTGGGGTTGCTGCCTCTGCCACCCCCAAAATTTAGATTTTCAACTCCGGGGGTGCATGTCAGGGTGCATCCCTTAAAAACCTGTCTCGGACCGGGCGCAACAAAAAGCACCAGTGCCTGGTCCTGAACCCTGCATCCCCACCACCGCAGGCCAGCACCCACCTGCCCATGCCATGACACCAGCTCGGCGGTAACCCCAGGCACCACCCCTCACAAACACTTTTACCCCACGCTCGGTAGCTCGCTCCCACCTCCCATGCACATATACATGCACAATATCCCATTGCCATGTCGTGAACCCTCCCCATCCGGTCACCCTCCCTATGCCTTTGGGGCAGTTGCCGCAAGTGGGTCGCCGTCTTGGTAGTCGCCCACTTGCAGTTAGCCTGCCACTTCCTGGATTCCCCACTGCTTCCTTCTAGCTGGCCAGCTCTGTTTAGTGAGACATGCCCAAGCTGCTATTGGCTGAGTGTTGGAGCTGGGCTAGCTCCACCAGGATATCTTGGTTCTCACTGAAACATGGTTGAAAAAAATCCACCTCCGACTCTGCATTATCCTTCCCTTCCTTTAATCTTTTCCTCAGCAACCAAAAACCAGGGGTGGCAGTGTAGCAATATACATAAAAGACAAGTTCACAGCTTCCATCATCACCCCTATCAGCGCACCAGGTGAATTTGAAGCCTTAATGCTTTCCTGTCTTTATTGCCCATAGAAACCTTAAATGTAATACCTGTAGGTTGTTACCGACCACCTTCTGGGGCCTAGGATTCCTTAATTATCTATGCACTACTACTGATGAAGACAACAATAAATCATTATACTTGGTGATCTAAACCTGAATTGGCTAAAAAAACTGCAACAACTGCCAAAAACTCAAACAATTTTGTGACAAGGCTGGCTTCACGCAACCGATCCCTGAAATCACATGACCAAACACCAAATTCCCCTCTCAAGGTTCCCTGATTGATGTAATCCTCAGAAATAAGCCACACAAATTCTCCCACTTAGCAGTGTTTCATAATGTTAGTGATCACTGTGCAGTGTGTGACAGGGTGGAATATGACCCTGTCCCATTTGTCATGGAGAAAGTGTTTAAGTGCAAGGTTCCTTCCTTTTCTGTCTCTTCTTTGTCTGGTTGCGCAACTAAATATTCATGTGAGACTTTGGATTTGATCACCCTGACAATCTCGCAATTTTTTACCTCTCACTGTCTCTCAGTTTTCTCTTGCTGTCTGTTTTTCTCCCTTGCATATCTAGATCTGCTAATATAAAAATATGTGCAAATCATTGTATGGAAATGTAACCAATATTGGGATCACTTTTGTTTAGAAAATATATAGTGTTACTGTTGAAATATATATATATATTTATATATTGAGATGATTGCAGAAAGCTATTGCAAACTCTAGAGGTTACTTGACTGCAAATCTTCTAGCCTTTTGCAAAAGCATTTGCAAAAGGGGCCTCAGTAAGCACAATGTGTTCTAGCAGCTCCTGTCCTAAAATTTACAAAAACAGGATGCTTGCTAAGGTTGGGGGTTGAAAGGTCTTATAAGAGCTAAGCTGCAACTGCAAGAGAGATTTGGAGAACAAGAGACACAGAGGCTGAAAGAAAAAGTACAGTTACGTAAGAACTTACCGAAACAGTAGATCTTCGAGAGAGGCTCTTGCAGTAGGTAATTACATATAGGACTGATGCCGGCAGGCATCAGGACCCCATGGAAACATTTCTAGCTAGCAGTCTCTGGCAGGGGACCTCCCCCCACGTTAGGTGACCAATGTCAGTATACAGGGGCGATCTCCCACGCCTGCCTTCTAGTTCTTTCCCGCCAAAGGCCCAAAGGTGAGACGAGAGAGAAACGGATATTTCCCATCATGGAAAAGTAGCTGAAAAAGCTTAGGGGGATGGAGGGCGGGAAAGTATTACCTACTGCAAGAGCCTCTCTTGAAGATCTACTGCTACAGTAAGTTCTTACATAACTGTACTATCTTACTTGTAGAGGGCTCTTGCAGTAGGTAATTACATATAGGACTGAGTCCCAAGCAGTCTGGAACAAGGAGAAGTAAACGGGAGGAGGAAAACTACTCAGGAGTAGACCCTCGGGCTGTGAAGGCCTTAGGGAAAGAGACCTTGCAGAACAGTCAACCTGAAGCCTGCTCTGCGGCGGGAGGCAATGTCCAAACTGTAATGTTTCATAAAGGTATGGACAGAAGTCCAAGTAGCAGCTGCACAGATGTCTGCCGCAGACACATTCTTGAAACAAGCCGCAGAGGCAGTGACCCCTCTGGTGGAGTGGTCTCTGACTTGACTCGGCAGGGTCTTGTTGTACTTATAACAGAAAGTGGTACAATGAGCCGACCATTTAGATAGGCATTGCTTGGAAACAGCATTGCCTTCTCTTTTATGAGCAAATGAGACAAACAGTTGATCAGTCTTTCTGAGATCCTTCGTCCAGTTGGTGTAGTATCTCAGAATCCGGTGAACATCCAGAGTATGCAGGAGGTACTCCCCTTGATTGGAGTGCTGCGTAAAGAAAGCAGGTAACACTATGGATTGATTCAGCGTAGATTCCACTACCACCTTGGGGAGAAACTTAGGGTTGGTACGCAGAGCCACACGTTCCCTGTGAAAAATCAAATACGGGATTTTGCACATGAGGGCCTGGAGTTCAGAAATCCTTCGAGCAGAAGTAATGGCCACAAGGAAGAGAGTCTTCTATGAGAGCAACTTCAGGTCTGCTGAGACTGCCAGCTCGAAAGGAGGCACAGTAAACTTCTCAAGAATAAAATTCAGATCCCAGGGAGGGGTAGGAACCCAGATAGGGGATCTCAAGTGGAGGACCCCCTCTAAGGAAGGTCTTAAGACCTCCAGCTGAGTGAACGTCCTGTCTGCAAAAAGGGACATGGTAGGCCGAAATGGCCGCCATGTGAACCTTCAAGGATGAATTACTAAGACCCAGATCGAAGAGGTGCTGCAAGTAATCCAGAAGCCACCCAACAGAGCATGAGAAAGGCTCGAAATGTCTGGAGGCGGCCCAGATAGTGAACCATTTCCATTTCATGGCATAAGTAGATCTAGTGGAGGGTTTTCTGGCCTCCACCAGAATCTCAGCTACTCGGGGGTGGGGGACCCCCGAATCGGGCTTGAGCTATGTCTGCAGGAGCCATGCGTGCAACTGAAAGGACTTGAGTCCTGGTTGGACCAGGGTCCCCTGATCCTGGGTCAGTAAAAGTTGTGACAGAGGAAGAGGAAGAGGAAGAGGAGGTTCCTCTGAGAACTGTTGCAGAAGAGAGAACCAAACTTGCTTGGGCCAGAAAGGAGCGATTAGAATAATTCGAGCTCCATCTGAACAGAGTTTCTGTAAGACCCTTGGAATCAAGAGGATCGGGGGGAAGCATAGACAAATCTGCCCTTCCAGTCTAGAGACAGAGCGTCTCTCCAAAAAATGCAGCGCTCTGGAACGAGCGAGCAGGAGTCGGGAAGTTTTGCATTGTGAGGGGATGCGAACAGGTCTACCTGTGGCATTTCTCAACGTAGGAAGATATTGTCTGCTACCCCCTGATCCAGTTCCCACTCATGAGCATGAGCAGACGACCGACTGAGCTGGTCTGTCAACATGTTCTCGACCCCCGGGACGTGAAGTGCCATGAGGTGAAGGTTGTGCTGCACCGCCCAATCCCAAACTCACATTGCCTCCCTGCAAAGAGGGTAAAAACAAGTTGTTCCCTGTTTGTTGATGTACCAGACCACACACACACACACACACACACACGTCCATCTGGACAGCCAGGTGACCGGGAAGCAGATGCAGAGCCTGAAGAGCGTACGGCACAGTCCGCAGCTTGAGCATGTTGATGTAGAGAGATTTCTTGAGCTTGGACCAGGAGTCCTGGGTCCTGTGAGGCCAGATAGGCTCCCCAACCCCTCGCCCGGCGTCCGTGATCAGCGTCTTGGGGGAAGAGAACTCCCTGGCAAAGGTTCTCTGGAACCATCCACCATTGCAAGTCCCGAGCCATAGGAGTGGAGACCAGAACGGGTTGATCTAGGTCGTCCACCAGCTAATCCCACTGAGACCGAAGCATCCACTGAGGGATCCTCATGTGGAGCTGAGCGCAAGAGACTGTCGGAATCGCAGCCGCCATGAGCCCAAGGAGGCGAAGGACTGACCTTGCGCTGACCCACCTGTGGCTGGACAACAGGCTGACCTGAGCCTGGAGTGAGGCCGCCCTGTCCAGTGGCAGGAAAGCCATGCCAGACTTCGTGTCCAGGATCGCCCCGATAAACTGGAGCCTCTGGGATAGGATCAAGTGGGACTTGGTCT
This sequence comes from Neoceratodus forsteri, assembly GCA_016271365.2. NCBI lineage: Eukaryota > Metazoa > Chordata > Ceratodontiformes > Ceratodontidae > Neoceratodus > Neoceratodus forsteri. Next base: position 1,475,215,688 of record CM057459.1, read on the forward strand.
GGTTGACGGTATTACACAGGCAGGCAAAAACCTGCAGGGTAAGGGAAAGGAAGCGCAGGAGTTCCTCCCTGGATGGGGCCACAAGGAGCCAATCGTCCAGGTACGGGAAAACCTGCACCCCCTTGGTACGCAGGTAGGCTACTACCACCGAAAGACATTTGGTGAACACTCAGGGCGCCGAGGAGAGACCAAATGGGAGGGCCTTGAACTGGTAGTGGTCCCCCTGGAATGCAAAACGTAGGTATTTGCGGTGGGAAGGGTGAATAGGGATATGCAGGTCAGCATCCTGCATATCCAGAGCACACAGCCACTGTCCCAGCTTAAGAAGGGGCAGAAGACCCTGCAGAGAGAGCATCCTGAACCTTTTGTACTCCACTAACAAGTTCAGGGAGCTGAGGTCGAGAATCGGCCTCATGTCTCCTGACTTCTTCGGGACCAGGAAGACAAGGGAATAGTACCCCGTCCCCCGAAGAGGGAGGGGGACGGGCTCTATCACCTCCTTCAAGAGAAGAGTGGAAATTTCTTCCTGAACCAGAAGAAGATGTTCTTGGGAGTACAATGACCTGGGGGTGGTTTTCGAGGAGGTTTCCGAAGAAACTCTATTGAGTGTCCTTCTGCAATCAGCTGGAGCACCCAAGTGTCTGAAGTGATCCTCTCCCAACCCAGAAGATGGAGGGGAGAACCTCCCTCCAACTGGTTCCTCTGGAAATCCCAGAGGCTGTGGGAGAGGAAAGGAGCCAGGTTGTGTGAGGCAGTGTCGCTGAAGCCCCCGCTGCATTTTTGGGCAGAGGGGCGTGACAGCCTGAGGGGCTCGACGTTTATTTTCCCGCTTTCCCTGAGGTTTCGCCTTTTACCGATTACACCTACGAAAGGGACAACGCTGTGTCTGAGGGGGTTTGTGCATGGAGTCAACAGACTTCAGTGCAGTACCCTTCTGTAGATCGGTGATGATGCCCTTGATATCGCCACTGAACAGCACCGAACCCCTGGATAGCAGACTGCACCTCCGGGACCAATCCTGACACATGGAGCCAGGCATGACGCCGCAATCTGATGGCGAAGAAAGCTGAACTCCTACCTGTAGCATCCACTGCATCGTACGTGGCACGAAGAATGTGCCGACTGGCCGAACGTGCAGAGTGGACTAGACCAGCCACTTCCTGCTTTGTCTGAGAGTCAGGAAGGGAACCCAACTTAGATTCCACCTCACTAAGAATCGCCTTCTGGTAATCCCCCATATGATCTGGTAATCCCCTGTATGACCAACATAATTCAAGGCCCTGATACCCAGAGTGGAAGAAGCGTAGACCTTCTTTCCATACTGGTCCAGAAGGCGAGATTCCTTGTTAGGTGGCGAAGAGCTCAAGTGCTTTGGGTTAGCCGTCCGACCGTGAGCGGTGCTAATCAAGACCGAATCAGCTCGAGGGTGAGAATTAAGGGAGTCAACACCCTCGGGAGCCTGATAAAGCCTTTCCGACTTCCTAGGAAGAGGGGCTATAGCCAACGGTTGCTTCCAAATAGTGGAGACAAGGTTGGCATGAGGCTCAATCTAGGGTGGCACCAGGGTCGGAGCGGCCTTGGGCAGATCCAGGTGTGCAGCGAGTTTCTTACACTGTGGATCCGGCTCCAAGGAATGCCACTGATGAACTTCCTGGATTTTACGCAGCAACTCCTGAAAAAAGGATCCTCCGGAGGTGACTTTGGAGGAGTCCTCGACCTGGGCTTATCCGGAAAGCGGGGCTCGTCATCTGGGTCGGAACAACCATCGGAGTCGTCCGAGGTTTCCGAGGAGGATGAAGAGGAAGAAGACTCCTCCTCCCGGTGTGGGGAGGAATGGACCCCTTAGGAAGCCCTCAAGGAAGCGTATCCTGCCCTGCCCTGGAACCGGAGGGCTCGCCTCTGGTATCCGGGGGTTGGGAGGGAGTCTCTCGTCTCTGATGTACGAGGACCGAAACCGGCACTGTCATTGGAAGACTGCTCTCTACCTCCCTGGTGAGCTGAGCCTTGGTCTCAGGCCACCAGTAGGCCAGAGTCTCCTTCAAATCCACCAGCGGCTGAGGGGGCAGTGGAGGAGGAGGAGGAGTACGGATATTGGGCATATCCATACTGAGCGTATCCATACCCTGATGGCGAGAAACCCGGCGTCAGGTAGTGAGGCACAGTGTACTGTGGCGTCGGATAGGCCGGCATTGGGTACTGGGGCACCGGATACTGCGGACCCAGGTATGTTGGCGTCGGAAAGGACGGAGTCAGATACCCAGGGACTGGGGGGTCTGCCGGGGCAGACAGTCCGGGAGGGTACCCAGCAGGTGGGCCTGGGACAGGAGGCCCGGCAGGTGGCAGGCCTGGTGTGGGGGCAGCATCCAGGAGAGGAAGAGGGATGTCGCCCAGCGATGGAAGGACCAGCGTCGGCGTCCAAGGAACTGGCGTCAGGTCGTCCAGCCCAGCAGGAGGGAGACCTGATGGGAGCGTGCCAAGATCCCCGACATCACCCAAAGGAGGGGAAAAATCTCCGGAGTCAGGCTGAGAGACACTGGGACCTTGGAGGGCAGCGAGGCTGCGAGGAGCAGGGGCGGTGACAGAGACTTACAGTCGTCGTTGGCTCCGATGTTGTACTGAGCGTCGGAAGGACCAGACTTCGACTTCAGGCGGAGTCCAGGTGGACATCGGAGAAGCCGTCATCCGACTTAGCGGAACCATCACCCGAGGCAGGCCTCAATGGGGGTGCGGTCTGGTCAAGCAGAATAGGGGCTGTGCGCTGCCCCGAAGGGTCGAGTGACTTAGCAGCCTTCTCCAGGTGGGCATCAAAGGAGCTGATGTCCAGCTTACTGGAGTCACTCACACCAGTAGGTTGTGCAGCAGTGGTCTTGTTGGGAGTGGAGGCCTCCTTTAGCCAGGAGGCACCCGAAGAGCCCAAGTACGAGCCAGACGGGTGGGCCGACACCATCTTGGAGGCCTCCAAGATGGCCGTCGCAGAGCTGTACCCCCGGGGGGCACGTTACCTTTAACAAGGCGACTCTAGCTGCAGTCGCGGTGGTCGAGGAAGAGGAGCAATGGTCCCAGTGCTTCTCTTTATCTTTCTTTTTGAGGTTGCCCTCGGGGGAACTTGAGGCCTTATGAAGCTTTTTCTGCTCCTTCTCCATGGAGGTCATCTTCTTTTTAAGGATGTGGGCTTCCAGGGACTGCTGCCTCCGTCTGCGGCTGGCAGCGTTGAATTTCAGGCAATGCTGGCACTTCTCCATGGGGTGATCTGGGCCCAGACAGAAAAGGGAAATGGGAGTGACCGTCCTTGTGCGGGAGTTGGGCGCTGCACGAGTTGCACTTATGCTTGTGCTTGGAGGGTATAGCGGACGACATACACCACCGAAGAAGTTGACTAAATTCGAATAAATCGAAGAAAAAAACGACGGTAGAACTACTGACGACAGACTGACGAGCAATGAACTTAACCGCGAGGCGCTTTCACGAGCTAACGGCGGGAAAGAACTGGAAGGCGGGCGTGGGGGACCACCCCTTTATACTGTCTCATGATGTTGGTCACCTGACGTGGGGGCAGTCCCCCGCCAGAGACTGCTAGCTAGAAATGTTTCCGTAGGGTCCTGACGCCTGCCGGCATCAGTCCTACATGTAATTACTTACTGCAAGAGCCCTCTCGAAGTAAGATTTTTATTTTTACTTTGCCTTTGTAAATAGTTATACTCAACAAGTTTAATTTTACGATACTGCTAGTGTAAATAAATAATTTTTGGTAAATTCTACAACTGCTCCTGGTTTTCCTATGCTTCCTGATCTGTGCCTTGATGACACAGTGGCGTGCATTAGAGGGTAGCCACCACTCAAGTCATCACCAAAGTTCATCTGGAAAAGAAATTTCTGCAAGTTTAATCTAGTCTACTACCTGTCAGATCTCTGGAACATAAATTGGACACAATTCTACATGACCTCGGACATAAACACCGCAGCATCCTTTTTCAATAACACACTAAGCAGTATTATCAAGACACATGACCCTACGACTGAATGTAGAGTCCCGCTCACTTGTTCATGGTTTACTCCTGAACTAAAAGCTACATTAAACCTGAAGGATTGCCTATGGGCTACAGCCAGGCGATCCAAACTACCTGTTGACTGGGCAGCCTTCAGAATTTGCCGAAACAACTGCACTAAAAAAGTCAGGTCCACAAAAGCTAGTTACTTTCTTTTTGCCTTTGACACTGCCAAGGGCAGCGCTGCCAAATTCTGGCAGATCATTAAATCAGCTGAAGGTAACAAATTGGCTTCCTCACTACCTAGCAAGATTTTGTTTAAGGTAAACTCCTCAAGTAAGTCAGACATCCCAACTTGCTTCAATGACCACTTATCTACTGTGGCATGGCATTAGATTCCTCCAAAGCTGCTACTCTCACCTCCAGCTTACCTAGAACCTCCCCAATGCCCCCAAATTCAACTTCTCCTCTCTCTATTTCAGCTCAAAGAGGTATAGGACCTCCTACTTCACCTAGATGTAAGTAAAGGTGCAGGCTCTGATGGCATAGGACCGCTTTTTTTTTAGTTGTTTAACCAGGAGTAGCACACTAAGGTGAAAGCTTTTTTACAGGCGCAACCTGGAAGCACAGGGAAGTTAAGTGACTTGCTCAGGGTCACACAGTATGTAAGTGGAAGCTGTAGGATTCAAACCCAGGTCTGGTCTGCTAGATATCACCAGATTTGCAGCTCAGAGTCTTAAACCACTGTGCTATACTGCCTCCGAAGTTGCATTTCATTAACGCCAGTGTCCAGTACCTTGTAACCTCCATATTGCACTTGTTTAACCTAACCATCCGCTCCAGTGCTTTCCCTGAGGCATGGAATATAGCCCAGGTCCTTCCCCTGTTCAAATTAGATGCCCTATGGACCTTAATAACTACCGCCCCATTTCTCTCTTGCCGCTTTTCTCAAAACTCCTTACAAGATTATTAAATGCACAGTTAAGAGAATACCTCAATAAAAAACAACCTAATAAACCCTGCCCAATCACAGTTCAGACCGACCCAGAGTACCACATCAGCCCTGGCATCCATCACCAATGACTGGCTCATCTCCATGGACAAGAAACAAGTAACAAGAGCGGTCTTCTTGGATCTCAGTAAAGCATTCAGTACTGTCAACCATGCTTTACTTTTTGACACCCTAATCAACCATAGCATCTCTGGCCCTGCACTACTCTGGTTCCATAGTTACCTGGTGGACAGATTCTAGAAGGTGAAAGCAGATAGATCCCTATCTCCACTCCTTCCAATCATGAGAGGCATTAAACAAGGATCAATCTTTGGACCTCTTCTATTCATGCGTTATATCAACACTATTGGAAACAATGTCAACAAAGCAAAAATGTATATGTTCGTAGATGGTACTGTGAGATATATCTCCAGACGTTCAGTAACCATAGTTCAAACAGAGCTAGAATCTGAATTTGACCTCCTTCAGCTCAGCTTGGTCCAATCAAAACTGCTACTAAAACAAAAGTCATGTACTTGCACTCGAAGCACCTCACCGCTGTCACTAGCGCATTAACTACCCTACACCCTATAAAGCCTCTCCTCGATGACAGCCTTGAGGTTGTAAAAATGTTAAATAGCTTGGGTGTGAACTAGCTCAACACCTGTCTTTCTCTGCCCACATTGCTGCACTTGTGAAGAACCTGTGGCAACGCACTGGTTTCTTCTTCAGGAATAAGTCCCCATTCCCCACTGAAACAAGAATGCACCTACTAGTCCAGACTACCTTCATGCTACTCCTTGACTATGCGGACGATGCTTGAAATCCTTGCTACATCAATTGGACACACTCTATCACAGAGCAATTCGGTTAATTTCAAATGTCCACAAATGCACCCATCACTGCTAGCTCTACTCTTATTTTGGCTGGACCTCACTGTTGACTAGACACCTCACTCACTCCTTCACCTGGGTATATAAAGCACTTCTGTCAAAGCTCCCCCACATTACTACATTCTTTTGGTATACGGCCAGCTCTTACTCACTATATAGTAATGATCTCATTATGCTAGAGGTCCTTCATGCCCGCTGACGCTTCAGTATCATGGCTATTAGCCATGCTCTGCCACTAGCCTGGAATAAGGCCCAACAAACCCTCAACCTACAAAACCTCATCTCCCTACACAGTTTCAAAAAAACTGATCACTAGCAGTCTTAGAGGCTGCTGTGCTTCCATTGAACTGCTTCCATCTCCCTTTCATGACCTCTTCTAATCCCCGTCACACCCATCACATTGTAGAGCTATCCATACTCCCTCCCTCTACACTCAAGCATCCTTCCAACCCAGTCAGTTCACCTTCTCATTCCTTGCCCATGTCATCTATGACCCACCCTGCCGTCCTACAACCTCCCCCTCTTCCCTGCTCTAAGCCACCCTTATCACCCTATGTTTTGGAACACTGTGGTGTGTCCCATGGTTTATATTTTCCTTGTATACAACTCTGTATATATTATAATGTGGTGTACCCCCACTGTTTATATTTAACAAATCATGGGAGGATGGGTGGTACCTGAGGACTGGAGGAGAGCAGATGTTATTCCACTTCACAAAACTGGGAGTAGGGCAGAAGCAGGAAACTATAGACCTGTTAGTTTAACCTCAGTGATAGGGAAAATGATGGAATCACTTCTGAAGGAAGGAACTGTTGAGTACCTAGAGGCCAGAGGGGAACAGGATCCAAGGCAGTATGGATTCACAGCAGAAAGGTCATGTCAGACAAATCTAATAGATTTCTTTGATTGGGTGACCAAAGTAGTAGATCAGGGAGGGGCTGTGGACATGGCCTACTTAGACTTTAGCAAGGTATTTGACACAGTCCCACACAAAAGATTAATATACAAGTTAGCCAGCCTGGGAGTGGGTCCCAAGATGGTAGCCTGGGTGAAGAATTGGCTGGAGAACAGGACAAAGAGGGTAATAGTAAATGGAGTCCACTCTGAAGAAAGGGGGGTTACTAGGGGGGTACTGCAGGGTTTAGGACTAGGACTGGTCCTCTTCAATGTCTTTATGTGACACTGCAGAGGGACTGGAAGGAAAAGTATGTCTCTTTGCAGACGACACAAAGATCTGCAACAGAGTGGATACACAAGAGGGGTGGAAAGGATGAGAAGGGACTTGGCAAGGTTGGAGGAATGGTCAAATGTATGGCAGCTTAGATTCAATGCTAAGAAGCGCAAGGTAATGCACCTGGGAAACAAAAACCCAGGGGAAGAGTACACAATGGAGGGTGAGATACTGACATCAACAAAAATGGAAAGGGACAGGGGGGTAGTCATATCAGATGACCTAAAGGTGGGCAAGCAATGTGAGAGGGCAGTAAGGAGGGCCGGGGGATACTGGGATGCATAGGGAGAGGCATCACCAGTAGAAAACAGAAGTTATTATCCCTTTGCACAGACAGCTAGTGAGACCCTATCTGGAATACTGAGTGTAGTTCTGGAGACCCAATCTCCACAAAGACATATACAGGATGGAGGCAGTCCAGAGGAGGGCAACTAAAATGGTGCAAGGTCTGCACCAGAAGACATATGAAGACAGACTTAAGGAGCTTAATATGCATAGCCTTGAGGAAAGGAGGGACAGGACAGAAACTTTCAAGTACCTCAAGGGAATCAACAAAGTCCAAGAGGGTAGCATCTTTCAGAAAAAGAGGTGTGCAAGAACAAGGGGGCACAATTTGAAGATGGGGGGTGGCTCAGAGGGAATGTAAGGAAACATTTTTTTCACAGAGAGAGTTGTGGATGCATGGAACGGCCTTACGGAGGAGGCTGTGGAGTCAAAAACAGAGGTGGAATTCAAGAATGCATGGGACAGTCATAAGGCAAGTCTAGGGGGTGGGGGTAGGGAGAAGTAGGCTGTTGGTTATCTGCAGCTTATCCATTAGGTAGGGAAATGGGCAGACTGGGTGGGCCAAGCGGTCCTTATCTACCGTCAAATTCTATGTTTCTATGTAACACTATCTTCTACCCTCAGCTGTCCTATGGTGAAACCCTGCTAGATAATTAAACTAAAGATCGTAAGCTGCCATGTTATAATGTGGTGTACCCTACGGTTTATATTTTCCTTGTATATAACTCTCTATATATTATAATGTGGTGTACCCTACGGTTTATATTTTCCTTGTATATAACTCTCTATATATTATAATGTGGTGTACGCTACGGTTTATATTTTCCTTATATATACAGTAACTCTCTATATATATTATAATGTGGTACACCCCACGGTTTATATTTTCCTTGTATGTAACTCTCTATATATTATAATGTGGTGTACCCCACGGTTTATATTTTCCTTCTATATAAATCTGTATGTATTTTTATGTTGTTAATCATGTAAATTACTACTGTAGTTATAAACTATGTATAGCATTTAACTGAAACTGTATGCTGTCCGGCCAGGACCTCCTTGTAAATGAGCCAGCTCAATCGAGTATCTCTTGTTAATAACCTTGAACTTCTCCACTGCTCCTTCGATGACTTTTGTCCCATCTGTAATGCACTCCAACAGATACACAAAGGCTCCTTTTACAGTGATTCAATGTGTCTTTATTCTGACACACAAATAATTCACAGCCTGTGTAACTTCACCACAGTGGAAAATACCCCAGCATTTTGCCTGTCTAGGAGGCTTCCTAAGAGGGCACTGTTGGACTGCAACTTTTTTGGAACTTTCTGCATTTGGGGTTAGCCATCCCTGGTTGCACCACATGGTGAAAGTCTGGAGTACATCCACCATTAAAGGAACTGTGAGATGGTGGGGGGATAGCTTTGAGCCCCCTTCCCACCTGCTGGACTGCTGCTGTTCCGATCAGGGCCTTTTTAAATACCCATCCCCTTTACTGCCATTAACCGGATTTCCCACTGCTTCTTCTTGATTGGTCACCTCTGTGTAGGGAGGCGAGGCCAAGCTGCTATTGGCTGAGTATTGGGGCTGGGCTAGCTCCACTTCTCCGCTGCTCCCGTGATGACTTTTGTCCTGTGATGATATCTTATTATTGTTCTTGCAGCAGCACTTTTATAGATTTCTTTGTATACTGTACTAGATGAACTCTGTAAACATTCATAGTTTCTGTACGTTTACTGGTTGTTTTAAAATGTTATACTGTTTTATATGCAATAATAAACTGTTTAGCAACAAGAAATGTGAAGGGGAGCTGAGGCCTGGTGCAGGATATGCCAGCCTAACAAATCCCCAAGGCCAACAGTTCCTACACTGCTATTACTGGGTATCCTGCTGGCATGCCATGCCCTTTAACAAATAATGTGTTGTGTGTGCAGGTAATACCACTAGAGAAAAGGGCAGAGAAACCAGGTTTTAGTGCAGAAGTGTTTCCTAAAACATATGGTAAGAGTATCTATATGTGCATTGCATACCTAAAAGAAAAGGATAGACAGAGGGAGAGAGACACAGCATCACACACCTACTCTTAGGGTAAGCTACTTGCGGCACAGAATATATAGAATGTCCTAGAGCAGGCAGCTGCTATGCAACTATCAACATACAGTCAGACTAGGGGTGCATGGAAGCGAAGAATGATGTAAAGGGGGATTTTGATGCACCTAGGAGGGATTTAGAGGGATGGGAATGGGGTGAGGAAAACACCACAGTGGAGCAGTTATGGACCAAAATCAAAAACAAACTAGTTCAGTTGGAAGATAAGTATGGACCAAACAAAAACTTTATAATAAGAAGGGGAAGGTACCACAGTGGTTTACCAGCAAGGTTAGGTACCTCATTAGGCAGAAACGGAGGGATTGTAAAGCAATACGAGGGAATAATAACGACTATAATATCAGTAAATGCAGGAAGTCAGTAAAGGAATGCAAAACGGCAATTAAGCTAGAAAAAAAGAAACTCGAGTTTAGATTGGCCCACTGCAAGGACACCGGCAAGACCTTTTTTTGCCTATGTATATAATACGGCAGTCAACAGAACCATAGGTCTCTAAAAAATGGCAATGAGACAGTATTAGACCCCTCGAGCAGGCCCAGACATGGGAGTTCCCTGGGTATGCACATTCCCCATCCAGTGCGGTCATATGGAATATAGCAAGCAGTTACATCACATACATTTAGACATGCGAGTTCCCTGGGTGTTCTCATCCCCCATCGAGGGCTGTGATACAGGATATAGCAAGCACTTAGATCACATACACCTAGACATGGGAGTTCTCTGGGTGTGCTAGTCCCCCATCCAGGGCTACGATACAGAATATAGCAAGTAGCTACATCACATACATCTAGACACAGGGGTTCATTGGGCATGCTCATCCCACTTCCATGGATGTAATACAGCATATAGCGAGCAGGTACATCAACCTAGACATGGGAGTTCTCTGGGCGTGCACATCCCACATCCCATGCTGTAATACAGGATATAGCAAGCAATCACATCACTTACATTCAGACATGGGAGTTCCCTGGGTGTGCTCATCTGCCATCCCGCTCTGTGATATGGAATATAGCAGGCAGTTACATCACGTACACCTAGACATGGGCGTTCCCTGGCTGTGCTAGTCTCTCATCCAGGGCTACGATACAGGATATAGCAGGCAGTTACATTACATACATCTAGACATGGGAGTTCCCTGGGTGTGCACATCCCCCATCCAGGGCTGTGATACAGAATATAGCAAGCAGTTACATCACGTACACCTAGACATGGGAGTTCCCTGGGTGTGCTCATTCCCCATCCAGGGCTACGATACAGAATATAGCAAGTAGCTACATCACATACATCTAGACACAGGGGTTCATTGGGCATGCTCATCCCACTTCCATGGATGTAATACAGCATATAGCGAGCAGGTACATCAACCTAGACATGGGAGTTCCCTGGGTGTGCACATCCCACATCCAGCACTGTGATACAGACTATAGCAAGCAATTACACCACATACACCTAGACATGGGAGTTCCCGGGGTGTGCTCGTCCCCATCCAGGGCTGTAATACAGGCTATAGCAAGCAGTTACATCACATATACCTAGACATGGGAGTTCCCTGGGTGTGCTCATCCCCCATCCAGGGCTGTGAAACAGGATACAGCAAGCAGCTATACCACATACATCTAGACATGGGAGTTCCCTGGGTGTGCTCATCTTCATCCAGCACTGTGTTATGAAATATTGCAAGCTGTTACGTCACACATACCTAGACATGGACGTCCCCTGGGCATTCTCATCCCCCATCCAGGGTTGTAATACAGAATACAGCGAGTAGTTACATCAATACACCTAGACACTGACGTTCCCTGGGCACGCTCGTGTGACTTGCACACTTGCTCAGCATCACTCAGTATGCAAGTTCCAGCTGTGGGGCTCAAACCTAAATCTGGCAGATGTTCCAAGCTCAGTCACAGCAAATGAGTTAATTGGGCATGCATGGTGCAAATGGACTTCATGCATGCCCATTATGGGCTCTTTTGCATGGCTGCACCAGGCGGAATGTGTGAGCCAGCCCCTCAGCCCCGATCCCCATCAGGAGAAAGAAATGTAGCTCCACCACTCTCTCTCTCATAGTGTAGTATCCCCTCCCCTTCCCTGACCCTCGGTGAAATGAAATATTGCCATCCCGATCACAGTCATTCCAGAGTGCAGCATCCCCCTTCCCATTTCTGGTAAAATGAAATATTGCCATCCCAATCACATAGTGTAGGGTCCTCCCTCCCCATCCCCAATTCCCGGTGAAATTAAATATTGCCATCCCAATCGCAGTCTTTCAAGAGTGTACAGCCACCCCTCCCCATCCCAGATAAAATTAAATATTGCCATCCCGATCACATATTTTCCACAGTGTAGCATCCCCGTTCCCGATCCCTGGTGAAATGAAATATTGCCACCCCAAAACACCGTCTCTCCAGAGTGCAGTGTCCCCCTCCCCAGCCCTGATCCCCTCTGGAATAATACAGTCCGGCTCCATCCCTGTCGTACCAGGGTTATTTGTACCTATTCATTTGGAGACCAGGCCGAGCAGGGGGAATCCACTAGACCACCGGGGTCATGGCGGGGGGGGCTTATCTCATATTCTGGTGTTTGGGGACAGGGAGAGGGCACACTACACTATAGGAACAATGGGAACAGAGCTGCACTGTATTATTCCAGTGGGGATTGGGGCTAGGGAGGGGGACACTACACTATGGGAACAACGGGAACAGAGCTGCACTGTATTATTCCAGTGGGGATTGGGGCTGAGGAGGACACTACACTAATGGGAACAAGAACAGAGCTGTACTGTATTATTCCAGTGGGGATTGGGGCTGGGAGGGGACACTACACTATGGGAACAATGGGAACAGAGCTGCACTGTATTATTCCAGTGGGATTGGGGCTGGGAGGGGGACACTACACTATGGGAACAACGGGAACAGAGCTGTACTGTATTATTCCAGTGGGGATTGGGGCTAGGGAGGGGGACACTACACTATGGGAACAATGGGAACAGAGCTGCACTGTATTATTCCAGTGGGGATTGGGGCTAGGGAGGGACACTACACTATAGGAACAATGGGAACAGAGCTGCACTGTATTATTCCAGTGAGAGATTGGGGCTAGGGAGGGACACTACACTATGGAACAATGGGAACAGAGCTGTACTGTATTATTCCAGTGGGGATTGGGGCTGGGAGGGGACACTACACTATGGGAACAATGGGAACAGAGCTGCACTGTATTATTCCAGTGGGGATTGGGGTTGGGAGGGGACACTACACTATGGGAACAATGGGAACAGAGCTGTACTGTATTATTCCAGTGGGGATTGGGGCTAGGAGGGGACACTACACTATGGGAACAATGGGAACAGAGCTGCACTGTATTATTCCAGTGGGGATTGGGGCTGGGGAGGGGGACACTACACTATGGGAACAATGGGAACAGAGCTGCACTGTATTATTCCAGTGGGGATTGGGGCTGGGAGGGGGACACTACACTATGGGAACAATGGGAACAGAGCTGTACTGTATTATTCCAGTGGGGATTGGGGCTAGGGAGGGGGACACTACACTATGGGAACAATGGGAACAGAGCTGCACTGTATTATTCCAGTGGGGATTGGGGCTGGGAGGGGACACTACACTATAGGAACAATGGGAACAGAGCTGCACTGTATTATTCCAGTGGTGATTGGGGCTGGGAGGGACACTACACTATGGAACAATGGGAACAGAGCTGCACTGTATTATTCCAGTGGGGACTGGGGCTGGGGGGACACTACACTATGGAAACAAGCAGGGACAGAGCTGCACTGTATTATTCCAATGGGGACTGGGGCTGGGAGGGGGACACTACACTATGGGAACAATGGGAACAGAGCTGTACTGTATTATTCCAGTGGGGATTGGGGCTAGGAGGGACACTACACTATGGGAACAATGGGAACAGAGCTGTACTGTATTATTCCAGTGGGGATTGGGGCTAGGGAGGGGGACACTACACTATGGGAACAATGGGAACAGAGCTGCACTGTATTATTCCAGTGGGGATTGGGGCTAGGGAGGGGGACACTACACTATGGGAACAATGGGAACAGAGCTGTACTGTATTATTCCAATGGGGACTGGGGTTGGAAGGAGGGACACTACACTATGGAAACAACGGGGACAGAGCTGCACTGTATTATTCCAATGGGGATTGGGGCTAGGGAGGGGGACACTACACTATGGGAACAATGGGAACAGAGCTGTACTGTATTATTCCAGTGGGGATTGGGGCTAGGGAGGGGGACACTACACTATGGGAACAATGGGAACAGAGCTGCACTGTATTATTCCAGTGGGGATTGGGGCTAGGGAGGGGGACACTACACTATGGGAACAATGGGAACAGAGCTGTACTGTATTATTCCAGTGGGGATTGGGGCTAGGGAGGGGGACACTACACTATGGGAACAATGGGAACAGAGCTGTACTGTATTATTCCAGTGGGACTGGGGCTAGGGAGGACACTACACTATGGGAACAATGGGAACAGAGCTGCACTGTATTATTCCAGTGGGGATTGGGGCTGGGAGGAACACTACACTATGGGAACAATGGGAACAGAGCTGTACTGTATTATTCCAATGGGGACTGGGGTTGAAGGAGGGACACTACACTATGGAAACAACGGGACAGAGCTGCACTGTATTATTCCAATGGGGATTGGGGCTAGGGAGGGGGACACTACACTATGGGAACAATGGGAACAGAGCTGTACTGTATTATTCCAGTGGGGATTGGGGCTAGGGAGGGGGACACTACACTATGGGAACAATGGGAACAGAGCTGTACTGTATTATTCCAATGGGGACTGGGGTTGGAAGGAGGGACACTACACTATGGAAACAACGGGGACAGAGCTGCACTGTATTATTCCAATGGGGATTGGGGCTAGGGAGGGGGACACTACACTATGGGAACAATGGGAACAGAGCTGTACTGTATTATTCCAGTGGGGATTGGGGCTAGGGAGGGGGACACTACACTATGGGAACAATGGGAACAGAGCTGTACTGTATTATTCCAATGGGGACTGGGGTTGGAAGGAGGGACACTACACTATGGAAACAACGGGGACAGAGCTGCACTGTATTATTCCAGTGGGGATTGGGGCTGGGGAGGAGGGATACTACACTATGGAAACAATGGGACAGAGCAGCACTGTATTATTCCAGTGGGGACTGGGGCTGGGAGGGGGGACACTGCACTACACTATTGGAACAACAGGGACAGAGCTGCACTGTATTATTCCAAGGGGGATTGTAGGGTTTTAAATAACTGATTAGCAGTTTTTTTCTTGGGACAATACTAACTGTACAGAAAGTATTTATATAGGTTTTCTAGAAGTGTTGTGTTTATTAAACACAGTGAGGCAAGAGCTATGCATTTTCACAAAGTTTTAGCACTTTTATGAGCAAAACGCTAATCAATTTTTAGAGTTAAATAAAACCCTGGATTGGGGCTGGGGAGGGGGGACACTACACTATACTATAGGAACAATGGAGACAGAGCTGTACTGTATTATTCCAATGGTGACTGGGGCTGGGAATATGGACACTACACTATGGGAACAACAGGTATAGAGCGGCACTGTATTATTCCAGTGGGGATTGGGGCTGGGGGCACTATACTATGGGAACATCGGGACAGAGCAGCACTGTATTATTCCAATGGGTATTAGGGCTGGGGAGGGAGGGTGGGACACTACACTATGGGAACAACAGGGACAGAGCTGCACTGTATTATTCCAATGGGGATTGGGGCTGGGAGGGTGACACTACACTATGGGAACAACAGAGACAGAGCTGCACTGTATTATTCCAGTGGGGATTGGGGCTGGAGGGGGACACTACACTATGGGAACAACGGGACAGAGCTGCACTGTATTATTCCAATGGTGACTGAGGCTGGGGAGGGACACTACACTATGAAACAAGGAAGACAGAGCTGCATTGTTTTTTCTGGTGGGGACTGGGGCTGGGAGGGGACACTGTACTATGGGAAAACGGGACAGAGCGGCACTGTATTAGTCCAATGGGATTGGGGCTGGGGAGGGGACACTACACTTTGGGAACAACAGTGACGGAGCAGCACTGTATTATTCCAGGGGATTGGGGCAGGGAAGGGGGACACTACAACTATGGGAACAACGGACAGAGCTGCACTGGTATTATTCCAATGGGGACTGGGGCTGGGAGGGGGGACACTACACTATGGTAACAATGGGGACAGAGCTGCACTGTATTATTCCAATGGGATTGGGGCTGGGAGGGGGGACACTACACTATGGGAACAACAGGAACAGAGCTGCACTGTATTATTCCAGTGGTGACTGGGGCTGGGGAAGGGGACACTACGCTACTGGAACAATGGAGACAGAGCTGCACTGTATTATTCCAGTGGAGACTGGGGCTGGGGGCACTACACTATAGGAACAACAGGAACAGAGCTGCACTGTATTATTCCAATGGGGACTGGGGCTGGGGAGGGGGACACTGCACTACTGGAACAATGGGAACAGAGCTGTACTGTATTATTCCAGTGGGGATTGGGGCTGAGTGGGGGGACACTACACTATGGGAACAACGGGGACAGAGCTGCACTGTACTATTCCAATGGGGATTGGGGGCTGGGAAGGGGGACACTACACTATGGGAACAACAGGACAGAGCTGCACTGTATTATTCTAATGGGATTGGGGCTGGGAGGGGAAACTACACTATGGAAACAATGGGACAGAGCAGCACTGTATTATTCCAGTGGGGACTGGGGCTGGGAGGGAGGGACACTGCACTACACTATTGGAACAACAGGGACAGAGCTGCACTGTATTATTCAAGGGGATTGTAGGGTTTTAAATAACTGATTAGCAGTTTTTTCTTGGGACAATACTAACTGTACAGAAAGTATTATATAGGTTTTCTAGAAGTGTTGTGTTATTAAACACAGTGAGGCAAGAGCTATGCATTTTCACAAAGTTTTAGCACTTTTATGAGCAAAACGCTAATCAATTTTTAGAGTTAAATAAAACCCTGGATTGGGGCTGGGGAGGGGGGACACTACACTATACTATAGGAACAATGGAGACAGAGCTGTACTGTATTATTCCAATGGTGACTGGGGCTGGGAATATGGACACTACACTATGGGAACAACAGGTATAGAGCGGCACTGTATTATTCCAGTGGGGATTGGGGCTGGGGGGGCACTATACTATGGGAACATCGGGGACAGAGCAGCACTGTATTATTCCAATGGGTATTAGGGCTGGGGAGGGAGGGTGGGACACTACACTATGGGAACAACAGGGACAGAGCTGCACTGTATTATTCCAATGGGGATTGGGGCTGGGAGGGTGACACTACACTATGGGAACAAAGAGACAGAGCTGCACTGTATTATTCCAGTGGGGATTGGGGCTGGGAGGGGGACACTACACTATGGGAACAACGGGACAGAGCTGCACTGTATTATTCCAATGGTGACTGAGGCTGGGGAGGGGACACTACACTATGGAAACAAGGAAGACAGAGCTGCATTGTTTTTTCTGGTGGGGACTGGGGCTGGGAGGGGACACTGTACTATGGGAAAACGGGGACAGAGCGGCACTGTATTAGTCCAATGGGGATTGGGGCTGGGGAGGGGGACACTACACTTTGGGAACAACAGTGACGGAGCAGCACTGTATTATTCCAGTGGGGATTGGGGCAGGGAAGGGGGGACACTACACTATGGGAACAACGGGACAGAGCTGCACTGTATTATTCCAATGGGGACTGGGGCTGGGAGGGGGACACTACACTATGGTAACAATGGGGACAGAGCTGCACTGTATTATTCCAATGGGGATTGGGGCTGGGAGGGGACACTACACTATGGGAACAACAGGAACAGAGCTGCACTGTATTATTCCAGTGGTGACTGGGGCTGGGAGGGGACACTACGCTACTGGAACAATGGAGACAGAGCTGCACTGTATTATTCCAGTGGAGACTGGGGCTGGGGGCACTACACTATAGGAACAACAGGAACAGAGCTGCACTGTATTATTCCAATGGGGACTGGGGCTGGGGAGGGGGACACTACACTACTGGAACAATGGGAACAGAGCTGTACTGTATTATTCCAATGGGGATTGGGGCTGAGTGGGGGGACACTACACTATGGGAACAACGGGGACAGAGCTGCACTGTACTATTCCAATGGGGATTGGGGCTGGGAAGGGGGGGGACACTACACTATGGGAACAACAGGGACAGAGCTGCACTGTATTATTCTAATGGGGATTGGGGCTGGGAGGGGCAACACTATACTATGGGAACAACGGGGACAGAGCTGCACTGTATTATTCCAATGGGAATTGGGGCTGAGAGGGGGGACACTACACTATGGTAACAATGGGGACAGAGCTGCACTGTATTATTCCAATGGGGATTGGGGCTGAGAGGGGGGTCACTACACTATGGAAACAATGGGGACAGAGCAGCACTGTATTATTCCAATGGGGATTGGGGCTGGGAAGGGGACACTACACTATGGGAACAACAGGGACAGAGCTGCACTGTATTATTCTAATGGGGATTGGGGCTGGGAGGGCAACACTATACTATGGAACAAGGGACAGAGCTGCACTGTATTATTCCAATGGGGCTGGGGAGGGGACACTACGCTATGAGAACAACAGGGACAGAGCAGCACTGTATTATTCCATGGAATTGGGGCTGGGAGGAGGAGGGACACTACACTATGGTAAACAATGGGGACAGAGCAGCACTGTATTATTCCAATGGGAATTGGGGCTGGAGGGGACACTACACTATGGGAACAACGGGGACAGAGCAGCACTGTATTATTCCAATGGGAATTGGGGCTGGGAAGGGGGGGGACACTACACTATGGGAACAACAGGGACAGAGCTGCACTGTATTATTCTAATGGGGATTGGGGCTGGGAGGGGCAACACTATACTATGGGAACAACGGGGACAGAGCTGCACTGTATTATTCCAATGGGGGCTGGGGAGGGGACACTACGCTATGAGAACAACAGGGACAGAGCAGCACTGTATTATTCCAATAAGGACTGGGGCTGGGGAGGGGGACACTACACTATGGGAACAACGGGACAGAGCTGCACTGTATTATTCTAATGGGGATTGGGGCTGGGAGGGCAACACTATACTATGGGAACAAGGGACAGAGCTGCACTGTATTATTCCAATGGGGGCTGGGGAGGGGGGACACTACGCTATGAGAACAACAGGGACAGAGCAGCACTGTATTATTCCAATAAGGACTGGGGCTGGGAGGGGGGACACTACACTATGGGAACAACGGGACAGAGCTGCACTGTATTATTCTAATGGGGATTGGGGCTGGGAGGGCAACACTATACTATAGGAACAACGGGGACAGAGCTGCACTGTATTATTCCAATGGGGCTGGGAGGGGGACACTACGCATGAGAACAACAGGGACAGAGCTGCACTGTATTATTCCAATAAGGACTGGGGCTGGGGAGGGGGGGACACTACACTATGGGAACAACGGGGACAGAGCTGCACTGTATTATTCCAATGGGAATTGGGGCTGAGAGGGGGGACACTACACTATGGTAACAATGGGGACAGAGCTGCACTGTATTATTCCAATGGGGATTGGGGCTGAGAGGGGGGTCACTACACTAGAATGGAAAGACTGATCAAGTCGGCATTATTTAATTTCACCAGGGATCGGGGCTGGGGAGGGAGGATGCTACACTATGGAATAACTGCAATCGGGGTAGCAATATCTCATTTCACTGGGGGTCGGGGATGGGGAGCAGGAATGCTACACTAGGGAAAGGATGTGATAGAGGCAGCACTGTTTTATTTCACTGGGTCTTGGGGGTCATGTGACTGGCCCTGGAATGTGCGTTGGGCACACCCTGCCCCACGCATAGTTACAGCAGGTTTCTGTAAACATATTCACAGTTAAGGAAGGGTAGGTGCACTCTGGTAAAAATGTCTGTCAGTGCCGTGATTGGTGGCAGTACCCCAAATAAAGTACAAGAAGGAGGAACACTCCACTCAAGGAAAACACCAACACAAGGTTTAATTCCACAGAGAGGGAACACTGACCAGAACAAGCTCCAAATCCTGTGTTGGTGTTTTCCTCTAGTGCAGTGTTCCTCCTTTTGTAAACTTATTTTTGGGCCAGCGCAGCCAGTCATGTCTTAGCATCACACCCTTGACACATGGTACAGAACATAAGGTTTTTCTCTGCATCATACCTAACCCATGGGAAGTTAGTTTGCTAAGACGTCTTAAATGTCCTGCACCTGACATTTTTTTTCATAAGCTCGATCACTTTCCAACTTTTCTTCATTTGTTTTATTTTTATTTTTTGCAGGTGGGGGCTTAACATTTGAAAGAAAACACTACATAATGTATTCTGTGTGCAATAAAACTTTTTTCAAAACAAACTGGCTCTGTGTGTTATTTTCAATGTCGATTATTTTTTTTTCCACAAAGGTTTGAAAATTGAACAGAGAGTACGACAGTAGAAATTAGGAAATGGATTTTTTTTTTCACAAACACTGGATAGCTGCAAGGTCGACCGGTGCCCACGTTTCATCACCAACTGGCCATTACTTATATAGAAAAATACCCAAAAGATACCCCCCATACACTAAAATGGGAGTCCCGGCTCTCCTGGCCACGTCATATCTTTGCTCTGCATGTGGGTGGAGCGCAGCAGCTAAAACAAAAAAAAACACGGAAGTAGGAAAGACCCAGTGGGGGTAATTTAGGAGTGAAATTACTGAGAAGCTGTTAATCGATTTATGGAAATACAGTAGCAACACCAGGACCATCTGGAAGGGGTAAGGCACCGATCAGGCAGGTGTAACTGCTGAGACTGATAAGTCTCTTGAACGTATTATGACTGCATTATGCACTTTTATATTGTTGTAATTATGTTTATAGATCTGTTTTTGTACTACTGTATTTTTTTTTTTTTTTATGTGCATGGACTTATAAAAACAGAACCTGCTTCTAGTGTTCCTAGCTTGTTAGGTAATTAAACAAGTAAAGAAATAACAATGTTTCTTTTTTCAGTTTCACATATGAACCCTTCCTATAAGCAATCCTCTGCATGCTTTTATAAATACTTTTGATAATAAAAATATTTAAATATGACCCCATTTGACATAGAAACATAGACTTTTCTGCCAGATAAGAACTGCTTGGCCTACCTAGTCTATCCAGTTCACTACAGTATCACCACAGATCCTGCTTAATCATATTTAGTTTTCCATCGTTTAAACAGCAGCTCAGCATTCCTTAACTCCAGCTTCATGATCCTCGGTTTCGGTCTCCAACAGCACAAACTGCATATTCAGAAACACAAGCTGCTGCTGTTCAAAGCTGGGACTAGAAGAACAAAGGATATCTCTCCACAGAAAATAAACAGTTCCCTCTGCAGCTCCCCGTGTGCTCAGCATTCCTTACCTCCAGCTTCATGATCCTCTGTTTCAGTCTCCAACAGCACAAACTGCACTATTCAGAAACACAAGCTGCTGCTGTTCAAAGCTGGGACTAGAAGAACAAAGGATATATATCCACAGGAAAAAAAAAAGTTCTCTGTACAGCGCCCACCTAGTGTGCTCCTACCTCCAGCAGCTTAGAAAACCTAAAGTGCACTTCCTGTCTCCCTCTGTAATATGCCCAGGCTAGCACTACCCCCAAGCTAGTCCTTTAAGACAGCCCTCTGCCTCTTACTTTTCCTGTCTGACTCTGAAATGTGTTCCATCATGAAACTCAATCCATTAACAGACAGGTACCGGCTGAGTAAAATACTGCAAGAAAATGTGTTATGATGTCTGAACTGACTATAAAAATTGTAACTTCTGAGACACGTTTAAGGCATCAGCTGGTTTTAGAAGGACCAACACTGTTGACTTGAATCTCCTGGTTTCAATCTGTGGGACACACTAGGAAAGAAGCTTTGCTTGGCTCAAAGTAACTTGCAGGCACCAAATTGTAACTAAAAATAAAAGTATGTCTCCTAAAAGTGAGAAGTTAAAGCTGGATGTGCTAGCATCTAACTATAAATATTTAGCAACCCCTTCCTCTCACTCCCCTGCTGCTGCACACTATAACTATTACCTAGTTGTTCTGAATGGTGTAGGTGTGCATGTGTAAGAGTAAGTGTAAGGTGGGGGGCATATTACAGAGAGAGACAGGAAGTGCACGTCATGCTCTGAAAGCTGTTCAGGAACACAGGCTACAAAGAGAACTGTGTTTTTTTTTCCCCACTGGCTATATAGCCTGTGTCCTTCTAGTCTCCACTTTGAACAGCAGCAGCAGCAGCTTGTGTTTCTGAGCAGTGCTGTTGGAGATTGAAACAGTGGTTCATGAAGCTGGAGGTAAGGCACCCGAACTAACGACCTGCTGTGTAAACAAATTAAAGGCAAGTTACAAAGGACAAAATGGAGTTAGTGAGTAGTAGGAGTAAAATGTGTATTCCTTATACAAATGAAAAGGAAAAACTCATCTGAGCCAGGCTTATTTTCAGTGAGGTCCTTTGTGACAGATTTATTTGTCAACAGAGTGTATGTGTTCACATATTTTGTTTAACCAGGAAAGGCATGCTAAGTCTCAGATTAAGTATGACCTAGGAGCACAAGGAAGTTAAGTGACTTGCTCAGAATCAAATAGTATGCAAGTGGAGGCTGATGGGATTCAAACCCAGGTTTCCAGCACAGTACCTTTAACCACTGTGCTACACTGACTCCTGAGTAGGTTCATTAGAACTAGGTTTCTTTTCAGGAGTGACCCAGGTTCTTAAAGCATATAGTAGTAGGGAAGGATAAACATCATAGGTAGCATAGCTTTGTCACAGGAAGATCACGCCAGACAAACCTTATTGAGTTCTATGACTGGGTGACAAGGGCCCTGGATCAGGGTAGGCCACTGGACGTCCTCTTTCTGGACTTTAGCAAGGCGTTTGATTCGATATCCCACGGTGGTCTGCTGGCTAAGCTGAAGGAAATGGGGGTAGGGAGACAGTTGTTAAGATGGATAGGAAATTGGCTCGCTGAGCATACTCAGAAGGTGGTGGTTGGAGGGTTAGCCTCCTCCCCAAGATGGATTGCTAGTGGGGTTCCACAGGGGGTCAGTGCAGGGGCCACTCCTGTTCAAAGCCTATATCTCAAACATCAGGAGGGGGATCAGGAGTGAGATGAGTCTCTTTGCAGATGACTCAAAGCTGGGTGCAGTGGTGGATGGGGAGGAGGGGAGGGTGGCCTTGCAGGAGGACCTGGAGGCTCTGAAAAGGTGGTAGGGAAAATGGAAACCAAAATTCAATGCGGAAAAGTGCAAGGTTCTGTACCTGGGAGTTAGAACTCCAGGCCGGGGTATACCCTGGGAGGAGACATGATTCAAGTCACGGAGGGTGAGAGGGACCTAGTGGTAGATGTCAAAATGAACAACTCTGAGACCTGCAGGAGGGCAGCGGCAAGGGCAAACAGGATGCTGGGATGCATCACCAGGGGGATTACCTCCAGAATGGTGGAAGTGATCCTTCCATTGTACAACTGCTTGATTAGGCCACACCTCGAGTAATGTGTACAGTTTTGGAGATCACATTTAAAGAGGGACATTACACTCCTAGAGAGGGTCCAAAGGAGACCAACCAAAATTATCTGGGGCCTGGGGGAGAAGACCTATGAGGAGAGGCTCAAGGAGTTTGACATGTACACCATGGGGGAGAGGAGGGACAGGAGGGACATGATAGAGGTCTTTAAGTGTCTGAAAGGGATCAATAAAGGAAGCCCAGTCAGGGTGCTCCAAAGGAAGGAGGGTGGGGCAATGAGAGGTCACGGGTGTAAGCTGGAAGGGGGCAGGCTCAGTGGGGAGAGGAGGAGATGTTATTTCACTGAAAGGGTGGTAGAGCCATGGAATGCACTGCCCAGGGAGCTGGTAGAGGTGGAGACTGTGGACAGGTTTAAGAGGGGATGGGACAGGTACGGGGAGGGTAAATCTGACCAGGCCCATAGATGCCGGAACAAGGGGAGCCACTAGGGCCATGGCCTTACCACTTTCATAAGTGGCCCTATCACTTTTTGCAATCATGTTAATGTATTTAATAGGGGAGAATGTATCCCTTACTTCCTTGGCCCTACCACTTTTCAAACCGTTTCAGCACCAATGACCAGGCCCAATGCAGGTGGAACATCTGGGACTGGGGACAGTATAACCCAAGGTGGAGGGGGGACACCAAAATCGGCCCTCGGTGCGGGTGCTGAAAGTCGAGCAGACTTGCGAGACCGTTAGGCCTATTCTGCTGGCATTTTAGTATGTTAGTATTATAGAACGTACATGATTTTTTTTATGTAGTTTTTGTTGACTGGGTTAGTGCACTAGGCAGTTTCCTGCCTATTTTCAGACACGACCCGGGAGGGGGAGGGGGATACAGATGAATGACAACTGCCCTTCAACCAGATTAAGCTGTAGGTAGTATTTTAGTGAATCAGACAAAGCAGGTCAATAAAATATAGACTATGCATGGAGAAGTGTGGTTTATGGGGATTTTATGCACCCCTGAGGTGTGTGATGCCCCATAAACCCCGAGGGTGTAGTTCGAGGGGTTTATATGGGCATCACACACTGAAGGTTGCATAAAATCCCCATAGAATCGCACTTCTCCATGTTTTATTTTTTATATTTATTGGTTGTTGGTGTTTTTTAGTTTAAATTGTCTTTTTTGCCACCTTCCAAGAGTAACTGTTACAGCAGCCGACAAGCTTGTCTAGCGGTGAATGAACATTTGTGTAGCACTTGTGAATGTCCAGCATGAGGGCAGCTTATTTGGCAGGTTTTCTAGTGATGCTGTGGTACAGTTCCACCCATGGTTTACGGAACTCCATAAACCACATATGTTGCTTATGGTGCTGTTGGACACTTGCTGGCAGTGATTTATAATCACTAACAGTGGCGTCACCACGCTGATTTTGGGGAGGCTACAGCCCCAATTGAAGTTAAAGCCCCCAATCATTGAAGGCAAACCTGGATAATCAGGCATTGTAATGGAGCTACTGTTCCCGTTGCATTGCATTGCTGTTCCCGTAACCTTACCATAAAACTGGCTATCAAATTTGAAATAGTTCAGCAGACAGTAAAAGTAAGGCAGCAGCAGCATGAGCCTCAGCCGACTCTCCTCCGATTTTACCTCAGTCTTTCTGAACTGCATGCAGATCGCCGATCTGATTCTGCAGCATGCAGTTCAGAGCTTCAGACTGAGGTAAATGATGTACAGTTCATTCATGGATGTAGTCCACCCGGCGGATCCTCGGAAGAAGAATGCGCCCGTAGCCCTGCTGACCCTTCCTAGCCAGGTCTCTGAGGAAAGTCGCTGATCCGCCCACTCGAACGAAGTCTCGGTCAGGAACGAGCAGCTGACGTGCCTCATTTCACCGAGAAGGAGCATCAGTGTTGTGAGTACCGCCCGGACAGCACTTTCTTATGTTTGGGGACCGGGGGGCACACTGGGGTCCGGGATAGGAGGGGGCACTGTGTGGGGACAGGACAGGACGGAGCACTGTCTGAGGATTGAGGAGTGGGACAGGAGGTCAGCCAGCTTTGGACGAAATTAAATAACTTTTGTTTTGGCAAAATTTTCTAATCTTCATTACATTTTCTTTTTTTTGTTTTAAATCTCTTCTATACCAGCTGCAATGTTTTTTTTGGCACATGCACATTTGTCCTGGAGTGGACTTTATATCGTGAAGCTTACCTTGCTGTCCCAAATCACACTCGTGCTCCATGGGTTCAAACATTGAAAATAATTTAAAAAAAGGTTGGCGTGCCCTGACCATGCTTAGTGCCAGTATTAGCCAGTATTCCCCAGGCTCAATTTTATCATTTTTCAGTAAAGCGCTGAATGACGTTTGATCCTGCTGACTTAGCATTTTCAAGTGTAACCCCCCTGCAAATGGGGGTTCCCAAAAGTCTACCAGGAGCTTGCTTGAATGCTTCAAGCCTGAATGGTGTTTGGTGTTTAAGCCACGTATCTGTGAGTGCTTTTAGAGCCTCTGGTACTTTCTCTTTAAGAGCTGTCTGCTTGCAGACATAATTAGTTTGAAATGGGGGGTCTGTGTGTTTCCCTGCTCGAGTCCCCATATGGGCCACTGAGCAAATCACTCCGTTCTGCAGTCACTATATGGGCAGAGAGAGCTCTCTCAGAAGATGTAATTGTTTGTTTGTAACCTGTTTAAAATGATAACGAAAGTGCAGTTTGTTTTAACCTGCTTTCTTATAGCCAGGACTGTCTCCCTCATGTTGGTCCTGAACTGCTGAATTGGACCAATCAGTTTGGGGATCCTTTAAATTGGAGCCTGCTCTGGGCGAATCGGAATTTGGACTCTCCTCTTGAGCCAGCCACAATGGGACTGTATGGCAGATGCTTCTGGGAAATGTAGTTTTGACCGCAGCGCCTTTTTCCACCAACAGGGGGAGTTTATTGTGAGTGACAGCCAAACCAGCCAAGAACTGGGAGGAACTCTAAGGAAGTGCCCGGTTTTATCTACTGGAGTTTCAGTTTAGCTCTGGCAGTGAAGAGGGAAGGAGCCCTGTGCTCCTTCGGTGCGCAGTTTTGGTCGGGAAACGCATGTAAGGCCCCAAGTTTCGGTCTGCAGCTTGTGCAAGTGCTTGTTCGGACTGAATCTGACCTGTGAAGAGAATAAAGGAGATCTGAAGAGTAGAAACCAGGCTCACCCTGTAGAAGACTGGAGAAATTGCTGAGTCGCGCTCGGTCTGTCAGGAACTGAATCTGCTGTGTGTTCTCCCAGGTATTGTGCAGTAATTGAGATCAGGATAGAGAAGCAGCCTGCCTGGTATAGTATTTTCCTTTTACTTATAAATGTGTGTAGTGCTTGTGGGGACTTGTGTTTCAAATCCCCTGTACAGTGAATTGAATGCATGAAGCTGGAAGCAAACCCCAGCTTAATCCAGACTACATTCATTTGCTCCAAACTGCATTGGGGTCCAGTCACGAGGACCTTGCCCACATGGTCTGTTCCTCCTGGCAATCCAGGACAACCTACCTCTCATTCAGTTTTCAGTATTGGGCTGTGAGTGCAAGCAGGGTAGCTCCCTGCCATCGGTTTATCGAATTGCAAGTGTGTCATCTAATTGTGTGTTTTTTTTATTTCTTCATGAACTGAGCCAACCGGCTCCGGATTACAATTTGGGTATTATGTATGCATTTTCCATCTTCAGGGCCCCAACCAGCTGCACCAAATAGGCTAGCCTCTTATTGCCTGGGTACCCAGTAAGAGTGACATTTGGGACATTTGGGATTCTGAAATATGTGCACAGTACTGTGATTATTAATGCGTTTAAACTAATTAACCTGATTTCCTCCTGTCCTTGTTATGTCCCCCCTAAATAAATCAGATCTGTTTGTTTCAGCAAAGTTACACTGCCTGAGGTATTCGTTTATGTTAAAGTATTGTACTGTGGTCTTTGCACTGTATCATCTTGTTTTACAGGGAGTCCCCAGAGTCCCGCTGACTGAACCAGTCCTGGGGGTAAGTGTATACTGTGAAGGTAATTCTGATATATTGTGTGGGTCACTAGTAGGGAGAAAGGGGGGTCACAGTGTCCCAGAGGGCTGTGACCAAGTTAGTTTAACTATTGCAAACCCTGACCTCTGGGTGGAGGCACTCGCCATTAGACCTAGGCCCATCAACCTGTTAGTAGTTAGGCAGGCAGGGGTAGTAGCCCTTCGGATAGCGCCACCTAGGGGGTTGCACAAGTTTATTTTAGCTTTAGCGTCCAGCACCTAGTCCCGTGCGATCTCTAAATATTACAGTGTGGTCAGCATTTGTTTGTTTTTTAGTATAATTTATAACCACTGAATGTTTTTCAGCAGCGTGCTGAGCTTTGCAATTTGTTTTTTCTAATGCCCAGTTCTGTTTTATACTTTTGTGCGGTTTTGTGGATGGCTGTTGTTCCTGTCCAAAAGTATGTCCCTCATAATGTGTAGGAGGCAGTGTGAGGACAAGGGAGGACTCAGGTCTCGGAGGAGGAACATGGGGGGGGGGGATCACTGGCCAAGTCAGTTAAATAGCCAGTCTTCTAGCAGAGTGTTTGTTCTAAAGCTGCCCTTTGCCCAACCTATAAAAAGAAAAATATTAAATAATGGTGGTCTCTCAGAAAAAACGAGTGGCTCCTTTCACAGAGAGAGAGTCTCTCTCTCTGTGAAAGGAGCCACTCGTTTTTTCTCTGCGCTTGCGCTGTTATCATCACGGTTGGTGTTAGGGAAGGCAAGGCATGAAGGCAACAATAATATTTATTTTTTGTGGTGTGTGTGGACTGGACTCAGGAACTAAACAAACAAGGGGAAAGGGGGGCACTTAACTAACTGCAACTGCAACTTGCCTGGCCTGCCTGTCCTAGTGTCTACTGCTGCTGCTAAGTTGCGAGTGCAACGACGACTACCATTTTAAATGGCATGAAGTGGGGCTGGGGGTGGGGTTAGGCGAGGTCTGGACAGAGGAGGCGGGTTCTATATCTGTGAGTGACTGGCACCCACCTCCTAGTCTTCCTACCAACAGCACAGCAGCTGCTTGCACAGTGACCCAATCAGTACACAAACACGTGGTATGCTTTTCCAACACACACATGGTACGGTTAGTAGTCCTACTGTGTTGTGTAGAAAATTAGTGACGCAGTTGTTGTTGGCATTGGTAGAGTGAGCAGTGCAGCAGAGCAGATTCGGAATTTATGTTTTTCCTGGCCTGAAAGAAAGTTGAAGTTCATAAATTGAATACCTACATACTCAGTTCATTAACTGATTGAAAAGTCAAAGCTCTCACAGTTGAGCTGAGAGTTAAATAATAGTGTAGTAAAGTTGTAGTGTTATTATTTTTTGGTTTTAACTTTCTTTTTTCTGTCTGGGTGAAATGGGGGGTTGGGGATGTGTTTACTTTACTGTTTTTTGTCTTCTTGGGTTAAATTGAAAAGCCAGTTAGCTAGCTCAGACTTGGTCACAGACAACCTGAGTACATACAGCATTTACTAAATTACTAACTGCTTATTTTTTTTTATTTTGAATCATACGGTTGAACAAGGGGAACCATATCTGTATAAAAAACAGTTTTCCAGTAGCATAAAAGCATACTCATTATTACTTCATATACTGTGAGCCCTGCGTGTTAGGCTCTGTCCATTGTATTAAATAGCAGTTTTCCAGTAGGTTACTCATTACTTCGCATACTGTGAGCCCTGCGTGTTAGGCTCTGTCTATTGTATTAAATAGCAGTTTTCCAGTAGGTTACTCATTACTTTGCAACTGTGAGCCCTGCATGTTAGGCTCTGTCTATTGTATTAAATAGCAGTTTTCCAGTAGGTTACTCATTACTTTGCAACTGGGAGCCCTGTGCATTAGGCTCTGCCTATTGTATTAAATTGCAGCTTTCCAGTAGGTTACACTCATTATTTTGCATACTGTGAGCCCTGTGTGTTAGACTGTCTGTCACATAATCCGTTTCATCCCTGTGTGCCAGACCCAATAAAAGGGCATTTTTCTTATAATTTACTTAGCTCTTGTCACACACTCATCAGCCTTGTTAAAAATGAGTATCCGTGACTTCTTCTGTCCAAAATCAAAAAATCAAAATAAAGAAAGTAACTTCCTGGACCCCAGTGATGCTCAACAGCTGCAACCAGAGCAGCCATTAAGAAATGAAGTGGAAGTCCCACCAGTACAAGAAGATGTAGCAAACACATCATCATCTCCCGGAACATCTCATGATGCACTTGAATCAGTAGCAAGATTTACGTCTGCTGCTACTGTTGTACCCAGTGACCTGGGAACCAAAGAAGCTGGTCCTATGCAGCCAAAGCTGTCTAGTTTTCCACAAAGGGATTTTGGAAAGCAGAAGCTTTCATTTTCAAGCAGCTGGTATGCATCATTTAAATGGCTTGAATATAGTGCAAGCAATGATGTCATATTTTGCTTTGCCTGCAGAATGTTTTCAAGTTGCACTGGTCGAGCGGACACTGCTTTCACGTCCAGAGGGTTTAACAACTGGAAGAAGGCAATAGAGAAGATGGGAGAACACCAACAAACAACAACACATACAGGAGCAATGGAGGCCTGGTCTACTTATGTGAAATCTAAAGAATGAGGCAATATTATACAACTAATAGCTTCAGCAATTACTGCAGATATTAAAAAGTGCAGGGGGTACCTGAGAAGAATAGTTGAGATTGTTTTGTTGTTTGGCAGACAGGGAACTGCCTTTCGAGGCCATAGGGAGTGTGAAGGGAGCTCAAACAGGGGTAACCTTTTAGAGACTTTTGATCTTCTAAAAAAGTTTGATCCTGAATTGCAAAATTTGCAGATTCACATGCCAGGAAATGCCACCTATTTCTCACCTCTCAGTCAAAATCAGATGATGGAATGTTGTGCAAAATTAATAAGAGAGAACATTTTAAATGAGGAAAAGAAGCAAATATTTTGCAATACTTGCTGATGAATCTAGAATGTAAACTTGCAGAGAACAAATGAATATTTGCCTTCGTTATGTTCACCATGGTTACCCTGTAGAGAATTTTTGTGCTTCCATCAAGTAACAGCATTAGATGCCCAGAGTCTGACAAATGAACTGTGTTCAAAGCTGACTAACTGGGACCTCCATGAGAATTCTGTGACTTGCGTAGCTCAAACTTATGACGGTGCATCTGTTATGAGTGGCAACTTAAATGGAGTCCAGGAACTATTTTGTCATAAGCATCTACATGCTATATATGTTCATTGCTTTGAGCATATTCTGAATTTAGTCCTTGTAGATGCCTGTTCATCACTTCTTCCCGTATGGAAATTCTTTGACATGCTTCAAGAGATGCACACATTATTTTCCAAATCTGTCCTGACTCACCAGGGGTTCTTAAATGTTCAAAAGGAGCTTGGGTTGACTAGAATTCTTGAGATACCGGAGTTAAGTTCTACCAGGTGGGCTTGTCAAAAGCAAGCAACAAAGGCAGTAATAGAAACTTATCCAGCTCTTCTAAAATATCTTTTAGAATGTGAAGAAGGAGAAACTGCAAAGGCCAGAGGACTTCACAGCAAGCTTCTAGAATTCAACAATATCTTTCTCCTTAAAATGTTTGACAACCTACTGTCAGTGGCTGATGGAACAAATAACTTACTTCAGACTCAGGATTTGGACTTCGGATGTGCAGTGACTGCTGTATCTGCTCGGAGAGACACAATTGCACAATTTCGTACTGAAGAGAGATTTCTAGTTCTCTACAGGGAAGCAGAAAATATGGCAGAAAAATATGGGACACACACACCCGGAAATACTCCGAGTCCACAGAGGCAAAGGAAGCTACCTCGTACTTGAGAGCACTTTGTTCCAACTTCACGAACTGGAACTGAACAAAGTGCATCAGCGTCACATGAAACAAGAACTGCTGTGCATTTGAGAATCACTGTTTTTTACCCTGTGATTGACAAAATGATTGGAGAGATTGACAGAAGGTTTTCCAAGCGTAACCAAACACTGATGGTTGCTATCAATGCTCTCAGACCACAGTCTAACACATTCTTGGACCAGGACAAACTGAGGCCACTTGAGAGATGTATGACTGTCCAGTTCTGGAAGAGGAACTAGTAGTAGCAAGAAACTTCATTTGTCGGCTGCCAGAAAATGAACGTCCACATGATATGACCAATCTTTATAATGTACTACAAGAAATTATGTATCCAACGCTGCATAAATCACTGCAGATTGCTTTAACAATCCCAGTTACCACGTGTGTGTGTGTGTGGTGTGTGTGTGTGTGTGTGCAGGGTTTTAAATAATTGATTAGCAGTTTTTCTCTTGGGACAGTACTAACTGTACAGAAAACATTTATATAGGTTTTCTAGAAGTGTTATGTTTTGTTAAACACAGTGAGGCAAGTGTTGCGCATTTTCACAATGTTTTAGCACTTTTATGAGCAAAACGCTAATCAATTTTTAGAGTTAAATAAAACCCTGGTGTGTGTGTGTGTGTGTGTGTGTGTGTGTGTGAGCGCTCCTTCAGTTCCATGAGTCGCATTAAGACATATCTGAGAAACAAGACAGAAAATGACAGATTGAGTTCACTTGGAATTCTCAACATTCAGACCGAAGAAAGCAGACAACTTGACACTGATGATGCGATTGATGAATTTGCATCCATGACAAACAGAAAGGTTGAGCTACTTCTCCCAAAATCAGCACGATAATAAAATGGTAAAACCTGTATGACACTGATATTTGGTGTGTCTGGCTGTTCTGGTCTCTTATGTGCTCTGGGGTCCTCCTGCAACTTTCCCAGCAGATCTGCTGGGATAATGGTGTGTCTGGCTGTTCTGGTCTCTTATTTGCACTGGGGTCCTCCTGCAACCTTCCCAGCAGATCTGCTGGGATTGTGGTGTGTCTGGCTGTTCTGGTCTCTTATTTGCTCTGGGGTCCTCCTGCAACCTTCCCAGCAGATCTGCTGGGATTGTGGTGTGTCTGGCTGTTCTGGTCTCTTATTTGCTCTGGGGTCCTCCTGCAACCTACCCAGCAGATCTGCTGGGATTGTGGTGTGTCTGGCTGTTCTGGTCTCTTATTTGCTCTGGGGTCCTCCTGCAACCTGTCCTCGGTGAACCAGTAACCACATTTTTTCACATGTACCATATTAAATAGATGGCTGATAACTAGGCTTTTCAAACATATTTTTCACCACTAAAATGCAGGTAAAGCCACCATTTGAAGGTAAAATTTCAAAATTTGATGGGGGGGTATGCCCCCAGACACCCCTAGTTTTGTTAGGATTTTGACTAAGGGGCATTAGCCCCCCCAACTTTGTACTCCTGGTGACGCCCCGATCACTAACCAGTAAATATGCCAGCAATAAGCCGTAACGAGGTGTGGGGTATAGCCTGATAAGAGCACTCCCCAGGTGTGTTATGAGGCAAGAGGTGCTTGTGCTGAGTGCCTTTAGCACCAGGGAAGTTCTGTTATCAGGCCATAACCTACCCCTCGGAAAGTCTTATTGCACTTATAAAATGCCCCCCCCCCCAAAGTAATTATCCAAAAAAAAAAAAAAATGTAAAAAATATAAAAAAAAGGTTAAAGAGCTGAAATACTAAAAAAGTAGTCCCAATATTAAAACATTTTGTTGCTTTGATAACTCTTTCAGCAGCCCCAACCCACTACCTGCTCTAGGAGACAGGCTGTTATTTTCTGCTAGCTTTTTTTATTATTGGTATTGTATGTTCTGTTTTCACAAACAGTAACAGTCTCATCAGTGATTATGTGCAAACTGTGTTTTGCTTTGATATTTTTCATTGCCCACTCCCCAGCACCACCACCACCACCACCACCACCACCAGGGAGACAGGCTATTTTATTTAGTGTTAGTGTTTTTTAAGCATATTTGTATTTTTTGTGATGGTATTAAGTACCGGTAGCTGCTCAGTGATTATGTTTCACTGGCTTTTCCCAGGCTGAGGGTGTCATTCAGGAGCCACTGTAGTGAGTAGCTTGCGTTTTCCCAGGAAAAACAAAACAAAAAAACGGCCGTTGAAATACGGATTGAAGGAGTGGGTTTTTGTTCTGATGTAAAAGGTGTTCTTGTGGCACGTGTTATGGTGTGCTCCTAGAAGTTTGCTTTTTAAATTGAGAACTAAGGGTCAGCACTGAAGCCTTTTGATATCGCGGTCGTCTTTATACTGTGGAACTACTCGCTTTGGCAGATTTCAGTGGACTGGTGAAGGTAGTACATTGATATTTTTTTGTTATGGGGCTGAGGTTGCCAGAAGTAGTGCTTGTTGAATGGATATGGCCTGATAAGGACACGGCTGAAAAAGTGTTTCAGTCAATCGGGCCCAAGGATTTTTTTGCCCATTTTATAATGTACAGTAATGTATGGAGTGGTGTGTTTAATGAGGTTTTACACACACCCTGAGAGGCTGGATGCTACATAAACCCCGAGAGCGAAGCTTGAGGGATTTATTTAAGCATCCAACACTGAGGACTGTGTGTAAAGTCTTGAGTTAAACACACCACCCAATACTCTGTTTTATATAATTGCTTCCTCCGTCATTGCTAAACGCACTGTCTGAGCTCCCTACCGTCCTACAGCTCCTCTCTGCTCTCCACCCCTTCTAATTTGTCCTACTGCCTCTGTAATTCTAACCTACTGTATGTTCTCTAGCTCTCCCTCCAAGGCGGACCTCATCTGTGCAAGTCACATTCTCCTTCCGCCTCCCTAAACTCTGGAATACCCTCCTTCTCTCTATTCACTCTGCCACCTCTATCCACTCCCTCTCCAGTTCTCCACGTGATTACACTGCTCCCTCCTCCAACTGCCCCGACTCCCTACTACATGCATCTGCCCCAGCACACTCCCCCCTTTTCTCACACTACTTATCCCCTGCCCCCTGTTTCTCAGATTTTCCTCTCCTCCTCCTTCCTTACCCTCACTCTGTTCCTCCACCACACCTTCCTTTACACTAATCCTGTCTTCTGCCCTCCCCTGTCACCCTGCCTCCCCTCCTCTCTGTACTTCTCCCCTCTTCCCCTCTCTACTCTTCTCCCCGCGAGGTCATTTTTTTTTTGTTATGCCCTCCCTTATACCCCCCCCTTTGATCTTGATGACTACAGTATTTATTGTATTTTCTGCTGATGCTTACCTCTGTAATTATAATTTTGTAAATGTTATGTACCTCTCAGTGTATACTTGCGATGCTTCATTAGTGTATATTGTGTGTGTGATTTGCATTTTATACACCCTGTAAGAGCACCAAAACTATTTGCTGCCTCTTCACATCTCCTCCATGGCTGTTGGACGAGCCTTTCTGCAGTTGGCCCAAGATTGGGTGCAAACCCTGGCTGCCTGTAACCGCTGGAGTATGCCATTTTTTTTTTTTTTGTTGTAATTTCTAGTTATCCCCGCCTGCCGTCCCCACTGGAGCCACACAATTGGGAGTCGCCAATCAAGCCTGTCTCTGCTAATGCCTTACCTGCTAGTCCTGGTCCCCCCATCCTGCCTCAGATACCCCCCGGGAGGGGTCAGGGTAGGGGCGGACCCCCGAATCTTGCATGTGTCAGGGTCCAGAGGCTGCAGGCAGGCACCGGCACATCGAGACCCAGGCTCGGCGCTCCATCTTCTCAGCTCCAGTGGGGGTGTTTCCACGTTTCTGTGGGACATTGTGGGCCCATACGTCAAGGCGCGGGTGCCGACATCGGCAACGTCCCTCTCAAAGGAGTAGTTCTTGTGGCTGATTGGTCGCTGACCTATGTCCTCGACCAATCAAGCCCCTGGGACCCCAGCTTGCCATCACACCCCCAGCCTCCGACAGGGGTCACCGCTTGCCGGGTTGAAGAACCCTCCCTTCCCGGAGAAGGCAAGCTGTCGTCGGACGCTTCAGCCTGTCTCCCCTGGCCAACCCCCAGCGGCCTGAGTTCGCTCCCGAACCCGGGTCACCGGAGTTGTGCAAGGTGTGGCGTCCAGCGCCTCAACCCTCAGTGCCACCGGGCCGGCGGAGTATGCCATTTTCTTTGGCTCCCCTTACTGCCCTACATGGAGAAACTCTGGACTTTTGCTCATGGAGAATCAGGGTAGGGAAACTTTGGTGCAGCAGCCTAGGAATCACAGCTCCCAACCAGGAGTCGCATCCGATGAATCTAATAGATTTCTTTGACTGGGTGACAAAGGTAGTAGACCAGGGAGGGACTGTGGATATGGCCTACCTAGACTTTAGCAAGGCATTTGACACAGTCCTACACAAAAGATTAATAAGCAAGTTAGCCAGCCTGGGAGTGGGTCTCAGGGTGGTAGCCTGGGTAACAAATTGGCTGCACAACAGGACACAGAACGTAATGGTAAATGGAACTCACTCCGAAGAAAGGGGATTTACTAGCGGGGTATCGCAGGGTTCAGTATTGGGACCAGTCCTCTTTAATGTCTTTATAAGAGACATTGCAGAGGGTCTGGAAGGAAAAGTATGCCTCTTTGCAGAAGACACAAAGATATGCAACAAACTTGATACACAAGGGGGAGGTGGAAAGAAGGGATTTGGCAAGATTGGAGAAATGGTCCAAAGTATGGCAGCTTAAATTCAATGCAAAGAAATGCATCTTGGAAATGAAAACCCAGGGGAAGAGTACATAATGGAGGTGGGGGGGAGGTATTTACAACAACAAAAATGGAACGGGACCAGGGGGTAGTTATATCGGATGACATTAAGGTAGGCAAGCAATGTGAGAAGGCAGTAAGGATAGCTGAGGGGATACTGGGATGCATAGGGAAAGGCATCACCAGTAGAAAACAGGAAGTTGTTATCCCTCTGTACAGACAGTTGGTGAGACCCCATCTGGAGTACTGCGTGCAATTTTGGAGACCCCATCTCCGCAAGGATACAGACAGGATAGAGGCAATCCAGAGGAGGGTAGCTAAAATGGTGCAGGGTCTGCATCAGAAGTCATATGAAGAGAGAGAGACTAAGAGAGCTTAATATGTATACCATTGAGGAAAGGAGGAAAAGGGGGGACATGATAGAAACTTTCAAGAACTTCAAGGGAATCAACAAAGTCCAAGAGGGTAGCATCTTTCAGAAAAAGAGATGTGCAAGAACAAGGGGGCACAGTTTAAAGATAGAGGGGGGACGGCTCAGGGGCAACATGAGGAAATATTTTTTCACAGGGAGAGTGTTGGACACATGGAACTGCGTTCCTGAGAAGGTTGTGGGGTCAAAAACAGTGGGGAAATTCAAGAATGCATGGGACAGTCATAAAGCAGTTATAGTGGGGGGCAGAAAAAGTAGGCTGTTGGTTAACTAGGATCTGCAGCTTATCCAATAGGTAGGGAAATGGGCAGACTGGGTGGGCCAAGTGGTCCTTATCTGTCGTTTAAAGTCTGTGTTTCTGTTTCTTCCCTCAGTCGTGCTACGTGGCACGTTTCTTAGTGCGATGATTACCAGTTGGTACTGAAGCAGCAAGTAAGCATCTCCGGGAGAGTCAGCAGGTTTAAATTCCCTGTTTAAGCTCCTTAAGTCTAGGGGAGATTTTCATCCCCCTTCCACAACCCCCTGCCCGAACGGCTTATTAAATGCGCATAACCGCCTCCTTCTCCTCGACTACCCTGCCACTATTGGATGTAGGATTCTGTCTCATATTTTCTTTGTGCTGTTGTTTCTGTCTCACAACCATCTCGTGCAGTGGCGGAGCCAAGTTTGGGAGCATTTGGGAGCTGGGGGGAGGGCATTCAGTCAATTGTGGGCTCCACAATGGGCACTAAACAGTGAATAAAAATTATGGTGGGGTACCACTACTCACACTGGGGCAGCCAGGAGGGGCGACCACCTCTAGCTCTGCCACTGATCTTGTGCCACACTAATACACTTCCAAATCTACTACAACCGTATATTGATTCTGCAATCATGATCTGATAAGAAAAGGCCCCCTACCTATTACGCAAACAAAAGTGATGACACCACTAAGAAGGAGACTACTGTCCCTCCTTATCTCTGATCTCGTGCTGGAGTTGGGCTTAAAAAGTACCATACCCAAGACTAACCCTGTCTCCAGGCCTGATTACATTTTCCCCACTGGGTTTGTCAAGCGGTACTTGGATTGAGTCATGCCTAAAACATGACTTCAGAATCCCACCCAATAAATACAAATGCCCTGAAACCTCACAGACTCCCTATAGCTGCCTTATTGTGCAGCTGTACCAGCATGACTGCACCTAACACTCTAAAGCCTTACAGAGTAAAAACAAACAGGCTAAGCTAGGTATACTGGGCTTGCATATTAAGAAAGTTGCTACTAATTCTGCTACTAATCTCTGGAGATGTCCATCCGAACCCAGGGCCGACTGTAGCCAGGCTACACATGAGTCTGGGTCACGGCTCTATGATGCCGGTTTGCCAACACTTTTGTTGACCGGCATTTCATTGATAGAATTTATGCTGACCGCAGGTTGCGGTCGACATAAATCACATTTGTCTCCCGGTATATTTTGTCATCTGGGGACCTTCTCCCCGAACCCCCTGTGTGGGGGGGACTGTGCTCCCCCCATGCCCCCAGTACTTAGGATTCTCAACTCCAGTCTTAGTTGATTCAGGGAAGGGATGCAGTACCAGGAGACAGTGTGCCCCTGTGCCGGACACACCAACACATTGACCTGTCTGCAACCTGTCAATTTTGTCAATGGGCTGGTAGGTCACTGTGTTGGTGTCGCTGTCAGGAGAACATACCCTGGGTCACCTCAAGATGGTCTCACTAAACATTCACAGTCTCCTTCGTAAACTACCGCAGTTCCAGGCCGGGGTGGAGCTACATCAACCAGATATAATAGCCTTTACCAAAACTTGGCTCTCACCTGAGGTCAGTGATACTACCATCGCACTAAATGGCTACACAGTGTTCCGTCAGGACAGATTGACCAAGCAGGGTGGGGGATGCTTATGTTACACGAGGTCCCTGCATCCTAATTGATACCCTCAGGGGTACACCGTAGACAGCTAATGTTTAGGCATAGGCTATACTAATACATAGGGCTAAGGGCGTCTACCGTATAAGAGTAAATGTCAGTATATAACGCATATTGTTGTAATCCACTTTGCTTGCTAAAAGCACACACATTATACCATGTATTTTCTGTCTGTTTCTTACTTGTCAGATGCCAAGACACCTGTCCTTGAAGTAATTATGATATGTAAGGCAACATTGCCATCCTTTGGTGATGTGCACCACTACACCTTGTTATGTAAGACTTTGCATAAGAACGTCTTTGTTCTAAAACTGATGACTTTACAGAATTGTATAATGTTATCTTGGACCGAGGACCCACCTCTAATTTAGCCAATAGGGCTCATCTCTGTAACTAGAAATGTTTCTATCTTTTGGTAACTATAGTAATTATCACAGGTATATAATGTTATGCACAGGCTTTACACCTTGGAGACCCGAGAGATCCCAAGAGACTACAGAGAAACCTCGAGGTGTAGGGAACGCTTAGCATTGGCTCCCGGTTCATATCGGTAAGAACTGCTTAGGGCAACTGTGATTTATCCCTTTTGTAGTAATAAACTCGTTTATTACTCGAATGCAACTCGTCTGTGATTACTTGCATTCCCAATATTGCCAAGAACCTGAAAGTGAGGTTTAGTCCTCTTACACTTAGTTTACCTGAAAAGTGAGATAAATGCCCAGCTACTGCCTAGTAGTTTTCACACCAAGGGAGGCACAACTCCTAAGCCTAAAGCTCAGTCTACCCCCCACACACACATATTACTGCCCTCACCTTATCCACACCCCCACCTTATCCACACCCCCACCGGTACTACCCCTCCCCCTTCACTGCCAACCCCCCTTTGACCTCCCCCTCCCTATTTCTCCCCATCCCCTGTCCCTCACCACTGACCCCCTCCTCCAATGACAGCCCTCTTAGGCTGCCACTCAAGCACATCTTCAACAAACCCTTTCCTTCTGGTGGCCCTACCGAAGAACAGGGTGTTAAAATCCATCTTCTGACCTGTGCACTCAGCATAGGGCAGCTTACTTCTAGGAACAGACTTGAACTGCCTGTCTATATATGTAGGACTGGCTGTGAAATTTGATTGTAAATTTCAAGACAGCGCTCACCCCAAGTAAAGGTGGTGGTCGTGTTGGGCCAGTCGTCCGTTGCAGCTCAGTGTTGAAATAACTTAAAAATTACTCAACAGTATATCTAAGTTATTTTAAGTTACTGTTTATTAAATTAAGACGGTTCACTGACGGATATTACTGATGGGACTTTGCAGGGCATTTTATATCCTATGTTACATTTGTTTTGGTTTCGCTTACTGTGCAGCATGGTAGTAGTGCCTATTCTATCTGGCTCTTACTCGGATTTACTTTTATGGCTCCTCGGACTGTTCTAGCCCTACCTGCATTTGCTGGTGTGTTCCGGGGTGTCCTGGAGTGGAGATTGTGATCTTTTAGCAGGTCACTGTTAGAAGAGGTTTGGGAGTCTTTGACAGGGATCCCTCTGCTGAAGTTCTGCCCAGGAGGTATTGACTGGAGACTGGTCGTTGGATCTAACAAGATTGTCAAACAGGAGACTCTTTGCTCTGTGAAGGATTTGTTCCATCTGTCGACTGAGAAGTTGGGCCTGGTCATCTTGCTCTGAGATGGGTGCCCGACTCGGATTGTTGCCCTTGGGGGATCGGGTGGTGCTGTCCAGAAGGCAGGCACTTACTGGTTTGCCTTGGGGTTGCTGTAGGTTGCTCAGGGAAGGTCGAGTGTTCAGTGGCGGTTCTGTTTGGGTGACACTCAGGCTGGGTGCCTTCTTTGGGGCTGGGACAGCTTTGTCTGTGTGGATCAGAGAGTGTTGGATGGTCATTTGATCTGTTTTTCCTGGAGCCCTGTGACTGCGCTCTGAATAAAGGTCTCACCAAGATTTCTACTTTGAAGGTGGCGGGGGCTTTTGACCTCCCTGCAGTGATTATGACTTTATGAATTTCTTTATCCCTATGGATATATTATCTGTATTTTACAATCTGAGGCTGGGTCTGCTCTGAAGAGAAACATAGAAACATAGAATTTGACGGCAGATAAGGACCGCTTGGCCCACCTAGTCTGCCCATTTTCCTACCTAACAGATAAGCTGCAGATCCTAGTTAACCAACAGCTAACTTCCTCTTACCCGCCCCTAGGACTGCCTTATGCCTGTCCCATGCATTCTTGAAGTCTCCACTGTTCTTGACTCCTGACCTCCTCAGGGAGGCTGTTCCATGCATCCACAACCCTCTCAGTGAAAAAATACTTCCTCACATTACCCCTGAGCCGTCCCCCCTCTATCTTCAAATTGTGCCCCCTTGTTCTTGCATATCTCTTTTTCTGGAAGATGCTACCCTCTTGGACTTTGTTAATTCCCTTGAGGTACTTGAAAGTTTCTATCATGTCCCCTCTCTCCCTTCTTTCCTCAAGAGTATACATATTAAGCTCCTTTAGTCTTTCTTTGTATGTCTTTTGGTGCAGACCCTGCACCATTTTGGTTGCCCTCCTCTGGACAGCCTCCACTCTGTCTATGTCTTTGCGGAGATGAGGTCTCCAGAACTGCACACAGTACTCCAGATGGGGTCTCACCAACTGTCTGTACAGAGGGATAACAACTTCCTGTTTTCTACTATTGATGCCTCTTCCTACGATCCCAGTATCCCCCAGCCTTCCTTACTGCATTCTCACATTGCTTGCCCACCTTTAGGTCATCTGATATAATTACCCCAGGTCTCTTTCTATTTTTACTGTTGTCAGTATCTCACCCCCCATTGTGTACGCTTCCCCTGGGTTTTTGTTTCCCATGTGCATTATCTTGCACTTCTTTGCATTGAATCTGAGCTGCCATACATTTGACCATTCCTCCAACCTTGCCAAGTCCCTTCTCATCCTTTCCACTCCATCTTGTGTATCAACCCTGTTACAGATCTTTGTGTCATCTGCAAAGAGACATACTTTTCCTTCCAGTTCCTCTGCAATGTCACTTATAAAGACATTAAAAAGGACCGGTCCCAGTTCTGAACCCTGCGGTACCCCACTAGTAACCCTCCTTTCTTCAATGTGTACTCCATTTACTACTACCCTTTGCGTCCTGTTGTCTAGCCAATTTTTTATCCAGGCTACCACCTTGGGACCCATTCCAAGGCTGGCTATCTTGTGTATTAATCTTTTGTGTGGGACTGTATCAAATGCCTTGCTAAAATCTAGGTAGGCCATGTCCACAGCCCCTCCCTGGTCTACTACTTTGGTCACCCAGTCAAAGAAATCTATTAGATTCGTCTGACATGACCTTCCCATCGTGAATCCATGCTGCCTTGGGCCCTGTGCCCCACTGGCCTCTAGGCACTCAACAATTCTTTCCTTCAGAGTGATTCCATCATTTTCCCTACCACTGAGGTCAAACTAACTGGTCTGTAGTTTCCTGCCTCTGTCCTGCTCCCACTTTTGTGAAGAGGAATCACATCTGCCTCCTCCAGTCCTCGGGTACCACCCATCCTCCCATGATTTGTTAAAGAGAGTAGTCAGCGATGTCACTAGTTCTACCCTTAGTTCTTTCAGAATTCTTGGGTGAATCCCATCAGGCCCCACTGCTTTGTCCACCTTCAATTTTATTAGTTCTTTCAGAACCCTTTTTCTGTAAATGGACTGGTATCATCCCGTCTTCAGAGTGTTTCTCTTGTTTGGTTTAGGTAACTCCCCTCATCTTCCTTTGTGAATACTGAGCAGAAATATTCGTTCAGTATCCCTGCTTTTTCACTGTCACCCTCTACCCACATTCCCTCCCCTTTATTAAGCTTCAGTATCCCTCCTTTGGTCTTTCTTCGCTCCCTAATGTACCTATAAAAGGTCTTATCCACCTTCTTAACAGAATTGGCTATCCTTTCCTCGGTTTGGGCCTTTGCTATTCTGACTGCCTTCCCAGCCTCTTTCTGCTTTAACTGATAAAGTTCTCTGTCCTGCTCCTTCTGTGTTTCCTTATATTTCCTGAATGCTGTCCTTTTCTCCTTAACCTTCCCTGCCACCTCTTTTGTGAACCATAGCGGTTTTTTCCTTCGTTGTGTTTTATTGATTTGCTTTACACAAAGGCTTGTTGCCTCTGTGATGGCTGTTTTGATCACTCCCTATTGTTCCTCCACCCCTCCTTCTTGCCTGTTTGCTAGTGCTTTTCTGAGGCACTCTCTCATTTTCCCAAAGTCAGCCCTCCTAAAGTCTAGTACTCTTGCTTTTGTATGGCTTGATTGTATGGCTGTGTTTATCGTGAACCACACTGTTTGGTGGTCGCTTGTTCCCAGATGGCTACCCACTTCTAAATCTGAGATTCTTTCTCCATCCCCATTTGAAAGTACCAGGTCTAAGATTGCTCCCTCCCTAGTGGGTTCCGATACTAGCTGTCTGAGGCATGCCCCCTGTAGGGCATCAAGAATGACCCTGTTCTTGGATGTGCCTGCAGCAAAGGTGCTCCAGTTAACATCTGGCATATTCAGGTCCCCCATCAACAATATCTCCCCTTTTTCTGCCATTGTAAGGATGCCTTGTATCATTTCCTTGTCCATTCCCTCCCCCTGGGATGGGGGTCTGTATACAACCCCCATGCGGATTGTGGTGCCATTTCCTGTCTCCAGGGTGACCCAAAGTGCCTCATCTGCTCCCTGTTTACTCTTTAGTTCTGTTGCTTTGATCCCTTCCTTTACATAGAGAGCTCCTCCTCCTCTTTTACCCTCCCTGTCCCTCCTGTAGATTGTGTATCCTGGTATGTTGACATCCCAGTCATGGTTCTCTGTGTACCATGTTTCTGTGACTGCCACAATATCCAGGCAACCCTCTTCCATCAAGGCCACTAGTTCAGGAGCTTGTTACACAGACTACGGGCATTGGTACTCATCACCTCCACTTTTGATAGCCTTACCCTTTTAGCCCCATTTCTGTCCTTACTGCCTTTGCCTTTTTTACATTTAAATCTGTTCTGCTCCCTAATAACTTATGTACCTTGGTGTTTACCTCACTAATCACCATGTTTTGTGGGGGGAGGCTCAGATTTCCTGGCTCCTTTTCAGTGCCTCCCCCCTTGGCTAGTTTAAATGCTTGCCAATGAAGCATTTAAACCTCTCACCTAGGATCCTGGTTCCCCCCCTGGACAGATGCAGACCATCGCACCAGTATAGGTCTGCATCCCTCCAGGTGGCTCCCCAGTCCCCAATGAAACCAAAACCCTGAGCTCCACACCAGTTTTTCAACCACTCATTGAATTCCCTGGTGAGGAGTGCCCTAGCATCTCCCTTGCCATAGACAGGCAGCACCTCAAGAGAAGGTTGCGTATGTGCTTCTTGTCTAGGCCCCTTCCCAACTCTACAAACTCCTCTTGCACTGCTCTGATCCTATTCTCAGCCAGGTCATTTGTCCCTAGGTGGACAATGACATCCAGCTCCCTCCCTCGCGGGTGCGCCTCCCGCGATCCTGAGGATTCGCCTGTCCCTCCAAGCCGGGCGCCAGGAAGGCACCTTACCTCCCTCTCCCTTCCTCCCCCATTTGTACCCCCTAATGATTGAGTCCCCCACCAGGAGTTGTTTTCTTCCCCTGTGGGGTCTCATGCCACCCTCCTGTGGGTCTCCTTTGTGAAGGTTCCCAGCATCCTCCTTGGTCTCCACTGCAGGTGCCTCCATAGAGGAACCACTATCCACCAGAAGAGTGAATGAATTGTGGAGAGGTACAGCTGGAGGGATGCAACTCTGTTCCACCACCTTCTCCCTCCTTGAGCCCACCCTGGTCCAGCCTCTCCTCTTTCTTGGCAACCTCTGAGGTAGTGGCATTGGCCCTGGTGGTCCCTGGATGGGGGAGGTTTCTAAATCTAGCCAGGTCAGCCTGGAGAGGCAACCTCCTCTCAGACCAGAGAGGTGCTTGCAAATAGGGCAGTATCGCAGCCTCCAGAATGTCTCCCGGAACACTGCCGCCCCACAGCCATTGCACTGCACCACTCCTATCATGTCTTATTTTGTGTCCCCTCTACTGTTTCTCTGGATGCTTACTCTCTCCTCTCCTTACAACTCTCACCCTTCCTGTTCTGGGACAGCAACTTCCTATCTTCTTCAGCAGTCGCCTCCTTCCTTGCTCAATATCAGACCACCAGCAGCTAGGGGGAGAGTGAGCTACTTTTTCTACTTTGGGTTGACAAAACCAATGCTTCTCTGATGTCCTTTCCTTCCTACTGCCAAACAGGAAGTTCCTGTTGACAGTCAAATCCAGTGCTATAAAAGTAGAACTGGCTTTGGGTGGGTGGGTGGAGGGCAATTAGTAAGAAAAAAGGCTAGCAACAGGAAGTTGTAATTCGACTCACCTGCTTTTATAGTGTCTAAACCACACCCCCAGGTAAGCTCTCTTTCTTCCTACTGGTTTAGCAAAGTCAGCTGATACAGTACCCTTCACTGCACAGAATACGCACTGACCT
Source organism: Neoceratodus forsteri (assembly GCA_016271365.2). Classification (NCBI taxonomy): domain Eukaryota; kingdom Metazoa; phylum Chordata; order Ceratodontiformes; family Ceratodontidae; genus Neoceratodus; species Neoceratodus forsteri. The sequence continues at coordinate 1,475,260,195 of CM057459.1, forward strand.
TCTTTCTTTTCTTAACCCAAAATAAGTCCCCTTCTACTTCTAATAAAGTTATCTGTCTACTTAATCTTAACATACACTGACTCCTGCTGAGATATACGTTTTAAATTAAGAAGAAAATGTAGCTTCTTTTAGTTAGCTGCTTTCTGCTCTACAAGCAAGGCTAGCAACAGGAGATATCTGGTTTAACTTTGGAAGGCTGTGAGAGGGCCTGATTTTACTGCCATTTTAAACAATTCTCCTGTAAAGCTGTGACAGTAAGAGTGCTACAATGAGTGGACATTATTTGAAGAAGAAGGTGGTGAGAGCCCTTATTTTCATCATTTGCATTGCATTGACTTCTGTGATCATACAGACTATGTTTTAGTGCTCCGTGGACCGACAGTGATCTATTTTAATTAGTTGATTTTAGTTTGCACATTTTGATAGTGCTTTGTTGATTTTGTTTTGGGGGGGGGTTATGGGGAATTTGTTTTTATTTGAATGTTATTAATTGGGGTGGGTATTGGAGGGTTAGTTATTTTATGTAATTGGTTTGATTTATTTTTTATTTATTTTTATTTTGTTGGGTTTGGAATGTGCTGGCAGGTGGACCTCATAGTCAGGCCTCCGAGCTCCGGGATCTCCGTCCCTTTACTTGTCCCCCACTTCCAGGCGAGGTCTATGTGCATTGCTGGGCATTGGGGATTGTGAGGGGGGGCCCTGGACCTGGGGGGGCGGGGGAGCAGAGTGGCCAGATTGGGGGTAGTGGGGTCCAGGAGACGCCCTGGGGCAAAATGGGTCTCGGGAACATGGTTCACCATGCCTGATATCCATACCCAAGGGCTCCATGTTTAGCGGGCTGGTGGCTCGGCCGACTTCAGTGTCCCATCCAACTCGAGTGGTGTTACGCAATGCCAGGTCCACTAACAACAAGACAGCTATTTGTGCTGATCTTGTTGGGTCATCGCACCTGACTTGCATCGCTGTGACCTGGTTGGATGGAAATTCTGGCCCCATTCTGGAGTCAGCTCTTCCAGCCGGATTCTTGGTGATACACTGCCCGAGGATGGATCACAGGGGAAGGGGTATAGCAATCTGTTTTAGAATGGAATTGTGTCTTATAACTGTGCCAGCTGGGGAGACCTGATCCTTTGAGTGTACTGCAGTTGCAGGTGTGGGGTGAAGGATTCTTCTCATCTACCATCCACTCGGGGGTGAGAAGCAGTTTCTGCAGGAAGTCGCAGACTTAGTTGTCGACATGGTATTGGCATCCCCCAGATTGATGGTTCTCAGTGATTTGAATGCCTAGGTCGATGACAGACTTTCACAATTTGGTCAGGACTTCCTCCGACTTATCAATTCATTGGGCCTCAGACAGGTAGTTATTTCTGTGACACATAACAGCAATCACTCATTGGACCTGGTCTTCCTACTGGATATGGAGATCTCCGATATGGTGGTGGAACCAGTTGGGTGGTTTGACCATCACACTATAAGATTCAATTTCTGAGCTCCTCCTAATAGATCTTCCCCTGTGGAGATGGTCCGGGACCTTCCTTTGAAGGCCTTGACCCCAGAAGGTCTGAAGATGATGCTGGATCTATCGAGATTTCTGAATGCAAGCTTGGGTCCAGATAATCTGCTACTAGCCTTTAACAGGGCTGTGACGGAGGCTATGGATTCCATTGTTCCTGTCCATGTTCGTTCCCTCACCCCTCACCCTCAGTCCCCTTGGTTTGATGGGACTTTAAAGGAGTAGCGGCAAGTGGAATAAAGGCTGGAGCATTGTTGGCAAAAATCGAGCCTTTAGCCGGCCCGGTGGCACTGAGAGCTGAGGCACTGGTCACCACACCTCGCGTCACACCAGCGACCAAAGTTCAGGAACGACCACGGGTCACCGTGGGCTGGCAGAGAAGGAGAGGAATTGAACGTCTGATGGACTGCTCTTCCTCTCTGGGGAGGGGGTCCAAATTGGCCAGTGTCTGACTGCCCCCCAGTGGAGGCTGGGGGTCAGGGACACACGCCACATAGTGGGAGGAGTTGAGGGCAGACGTCTGGATGGGGGCCTTGGATGTATGCGCACCCGGCCACTGTCATTGCACACCTCAACTCTGGGAATTAGAACAGGAAGAAACCAAGCACCCGTCACAGCGGCTTGATGGCGCCAGAGGCGCCGCTCAGCTCCAAGGGCTCACTGGGACTGGATCCTGTGCCGGTGGAGATAGAGGGGGTATCTCCCCCACCCCACCACAGGGGTATTCAGTGAAGCTGCCTGTGGGAGCTGGAGCGATCCCGATGGTGGCCGGAAGAGGGGATGCCTGGATGTAGTGGTAGACCGGGGAGCCAAGGTGAGAAAAATTACCAAGAAAAAAATTAAAAATCGAGCCTTGATGCCGGCAAACTTAAACTGATGGACCATTAACGGGAATATTAATTGGCTATCTCTTGTAAGAAAGCAGAGTTCTTGTCCAGGGAGATAGCTGTAGCACAGAATCGACCAGCTCAGCTTTTCCGAACTGTGGACAGACTGTGCAATCCAGTCCATTTGCAGTTACGGAGAGCATTTTCATAGGAAAAGTGTGATGAGTTTGCTCAATTCCTTGTTGATAAGGTGGCCAACATCAGGCCAGAGATTCAGCTAGCTAACTCTGATGGGGGTGATGGTGGTCGGTGGGTTGTTACAGTTCCTCGGTTTGAATGGTCTGACTTAGATCAGTTGGAGATTATGGATGTCATGTAGATTGTCCAGAGTATGCAGCCGACCTGCTGATGGTTTGGACCCGGGCCAAACCCACCTCCTTGTGGGGTGTGTTGAAGTCATCGGTCTGGTCCTTTCAAAGATTGTCTGATGTTCATTGGAGAAGGGTGAGTTCCCGGACTGCCTGAAGGAGATGGTGGTGACCCCCCCCCCCCAAGAAATCTTCTCTTAACCTGGATTGTCCTGCCAACTACAGGCCGGTCTTTAATCTCCGCTTTGTGGGGAAGATTATTGAGAAGGCAGTGGCGTGGCAACTGGAGAATCACCTTACCATCCATGATATTTATAATCCTCTGAAGCCAGGATTTCAGAAGAGAGATAGTACAGAGACTGCCCTTGTTTGGGTGCTCAATGATCTTGATAGCAAGGGATTGGAAGAACCGTTCCATCTTGGTTCTTCTTGATCTCTCTGTGGCATTTAACACTGTAGATCATGTGGTGCTCTTGGAGCACCTGCAGGTGACCTGTGGCCTGTCTGGTAAGTCCTTAGATGGTTTCATTCTTTTTTCACTGGCAGATCTCAGAGGGCGATGTCTGGGATTTATTCCTCTGACTCATTTTCTTTGCCGTATGGAGTCCTGCAGGGCTCTATGCTGTTGCCCATGTTGTTTGCAGTGTACATGCTGCCCTTTGGGAGACATTGTAAGGTGGTATGCTTTGGGATTTCATTGCTATGCAGATGATGTCCAACTCTCCCTGTCTTTTGTACGTAAACAGGATAGTACAGTCTGTGTGTTTAACAGCTGCCTCGCTGAGATCCAGGACAGGACAGGGTGAGTGCCAACTGGTTGAGGTTGAATCCAGACAAGACCGAGGTTCTAGTGGTGGATTCAGGTCATCGAGTAGAGGGGTTGGTGGCAGGGTCTCCCTCCGAGCTTTGGCTTGGTGGTAGCCAGCTGTTGACCTTTGAACAGGTGTGGACTATAGGTGTTATTCTTGATGATGGGTTGAAACTTTGCTCTCAGGTGTCGGCTGTCATCAAGTCCTCTTTTTACCATCTGAGGAACATCACCCAGATTAAGCATCTTGTTCCGTCTGGTATCCTTCCTAATTTGAGCCACGCTTTTGTGACATCCTGCCTTGACTACTGTAACTCCCTATACCTTGGGTTACCTGTGATTGATATCCAGCAGTTGCAGCTGGTGCAGAATGCGGCAACCAGGCTGTAGACGGGGCTGCCACATTCAGATCATGTCATGCCTGTGCTCCATAGACTGCACTGCTGCCAGTTCAGTGGCGGATGACCTTTAAGGTCAGTTTGTGGACCTTTAAGGCCCAACACAGACAGGGTCCGAGTTACCTGTAAGAGCTCCTGTGTCTCTACTGCCTCCGCCAACTGCTCCACTCCACTGACAAGGGATTGCTAGACATTCCCAGGGTTCGGCTGAAGACATCTGGGGCCTGAGCCTTTTCATTTGTGGCCCCTATCCTGTGGAACACTCTACCTTGCCAGTTACACGAGTCCTAACTGTGGAAAGTTTTAAAATTGCTCTAAAAATCCACCTGTTTGTGTTGGCTTTTCTAGATTCTTGAATTTGCTGTATGATGGCTGGAAGTATTGTATTGTTTTTAATGTGTGTTTGAATATGATATGTATTGAGATTTTTTTGTTAAGCACTATGATCAATGTGACTAGTACTCTGTAAATAAAATTTGATTGATTGATAACTAAAATGTAACTTGACAATTAAGCACAATTGTTTCTTATGTAACTTATGTAACCTTGAAAACAAGTTATTTTTTGTATGCCAATGTATTTCTGTGTATATACTGTTGCTGCTGTTTATTCTGTTCTGTACTATTTATTTATTTCAAATTTGGATTAATACCTTTGAGCTGGGGATTCGTTTACAAAGGTTCCCAGTCAACAAGAAAGACAAGACATTTACAGGTGATGAAACATTGCAGAACAGAAGGACATCAACTAACAAGCAGTATTAGTGTGCAATTACAACATTAAGCAGGTGCAACAAGTGAGGAGAAACAGGACCACACTTGCAGAGAAAATATTAATGCAGCACTAATTAAATGTGGTACAATGTTTAACAATCATGTTACAGTTCAGACATGGTGCTTCCAGTCTCCAGAAAAACAATTTTAGCAACCAAGGTGAGGCTTTGTCAAGGGGAGGTAGTAGGAGGTGGGAGGTGGGGAGGAGGTGGGCAGTTATGGAACAGGAGGGTGGGAGTGAGAGAGGGTAGTGCCGCTCTTGCACCCTTCAGACTATCACAGGCTGTGGGTTAACAGAAACAGTGGCAGGCAGATTTGCTGGCAAGAAGAGATTGAAGCCCAATTTTAAAGTGGCCCAGTCAGGGGGAGTTGGCAAGCACTGCAGGCAGATCATTGAACCTTTTAGGCCCACAGTAGGAGAGGGATCTTTGGCCAAAGGTGGTTCTTTTGAAGGGAACAGCCCTGGAGGCACTTCTTGTGCATTTAGATGGTTGTGCAGGCTCAAAGAGGGCTGATGTAGCACTAGGCATGGACCTAATCAGGGACTTTTTTGCAAGGAGGCTGGCCTGGTGTTGGATTCTGTGGCGGAGTGGGAGACAGCTATTTTCCTTGTATAGGTCACAAGTATGAGTCATTTTGTGTACTCCCAGGACCAGGCGGCAAGCCTTGTTGAGGATGGTTTTGACCTTTTTAAGTACTGTTTCTGTGCCTGCCCCGTATATGATAAGTCCATAATCCACAGATGAGAGAACTGAACTGCACGTAACAAGTTTCAGGGCAGCTGGTGTCATAGAGGTGCAGTGTCTGTGCAGAATGCCAAGCTTCATGTTGGTGGACTTAACCAGTTGCTCAGCATGGGCAGTGAAGTTGAGCGTGTCACCAATGTGAATCCCTAAGTACTTGAATGTGTTGACTTAGTCTAGTACTTCTCCTTCGCTACTAGGTATATGCAATGAGGACCCTCGAATCTTGCAATGTGGGGTGCTGAAGAGCAAGCTGTTTGTCTTTTTGTAGTTGAGTAGCAGTTTATTTCTGGTGAACCAGGATTCCAATGCATGAAAATTGAGCTGAAGTTCAGAGCTAATTGATCCCAGGTCTTTCCATGGGACAGAGATAACAGCATCATCTGCATAGAGTACGGAGCGTGCAGGACAGGTGGAAGGCATGTAATGAGAGGGTTAGTGTCAATATAGTGCGTCCCGAATAGCGCAAGTCAATTCAGCACTACCTTATTCACGCTTGCCTAAATAGCGTAGCATCATTTTAGCATGATTCACAGTAGCGTTTTTTACATCTGTGAATTAGTGTGGCTTGGTTTTTGACTTTGGTGAATCAAACAGAAATACTGAAAATTTGAATTGATTTGAGTGCCGGTATTTTTAGTACTTCCTATGGCGTGCTACCTATTCCTTCCTTAGACCTCTAGGGTTAGATTAGTCTGCTCAATAATATGATCGCCCCCCAGCTTGGGGTTTACAGATTTGGGAAAGACACAGATCATGCCTGGACGGACATGCAGAGGCATCAGGTTTTGTGACCCGTAAACCGCCCAAATCCCCAAATAATAAACATTGCTCTCAGATCACAATGCCCTATGCAAACACTTCATTTTGCAAATATTGAGGCTTCTGTTACCTCTATATCCATGTTACCCATTACAGTCACACACCACTAAATGAAGGTTCAGTAATGGTGACAGGGAAACGTTGTCAACAATATTATGTATTCACACATCAGCACAATAGTTTTACTTGTTGCATTGCTGCTCAGGTTGATGTATGTTTCAATAGCTCTTGGACGCTAGGTGGCAGTGACACACTTCTTCAACCATTAAGCTTAAATGACCGGTGCTAATAAATAAATACAGCGCTCTTAAGTCTACGCTATATTATTTCGCTTATCGAGTTGCACAATTTTGACTGTATACCATAATTTATGAAGAGGCTGAATGAGGGGACCAAGGATAGAACCTTGTGGGACCCATAGGTTTACTTCCCTGGGCTCAGAGATTATATTGCCAATCCTGACCCATTGAGGTCTAATGGGTGAGGTAACTATGGAACCAGGCCACAGATTCCATTGACAATCCTGTAGAGAGGAGACATTTCAGAAGCAGTTGGTAACTGACTGTGTCAAAGACCTTGGTAAGGTCTATGAAGATAGACCCCACTGCCATCCCTTTATCCAGGGCCCCATAAAACTGAGTAGTGTACTTTACTAGCATGGTGACGATGGAGTGGTTTTGTCGGAATCCATGTTGTTACAAGCAGAGAAGGCTATGCTTTTCTACATACTCAGTTAGTTGTTCTGAGACCACCCTTTCAAGTGCTTTGGAGGGGGGTAAAATCAAGATGGGCCAGAGGTTTGCTAGATTAGCTCTGTCTCCTGATTTAAAACAGGTGTGACTAGAGCCTCTTTCCACCTGTCAGGGAAGATGCCAGATCTCAGTGAGGTGTTGAATACCTTGGTGGGTGGTGCCAAAAGTTAATTTAATGTGAGTGCTACCATCTTCATATCGATCATGTCGCTTCCCATCCCAGTCTTACCAAGGAGATTTGCCTGAAGTAGAACGGTGAGGTTACATTATGCTGTGGTGATGGAGTGTTGAGGTTGTGCTGCTGGCCTGCAATGGTATGATTTAGGTATTCAGGTGGCAGCACATTGCTGAGGTCCACGAATGCAACATTAAAAGTGTCAACGATTTCCTTTGGGTCTTGCAGTGTGCCAGAGTTGGTAACTATAAGGTCTGGTGGGGCTCTTGAGGCTCTACCCTTGAGAGATTTTACAGATATTTGACTTGGAACCTTTGTAAATGAGCCATTGGCTCAAAGGTGTTAATCCCAAACTGAAATAAAAAATAAATAAATATTGTACATGCTGTAATTTATTTTATTTATACTGTTTGCATATATATGTATGGTTGCATTTCTATATGTCCCTTCTCCCTGTCCCCCAGGAATCATCTGGAATCGAGCAGTTCACAACTCAGTATGTCTCTCCTGGTGAAACTCTGAAATAAATAAATATAATTGCTGGGAATCCATTTGTTTTGCCACAGCACCTATATACAATAAAAAAAGAAACTTTCTTGTGGGCTTCAGCACATTCCATGCGGTCAGAAAGGAAAGCGATCAAAGGGAACGGTATCACTTACATTTTTGTATTTATTTTAAAAAATGATTCATTTTATTGCCTGAAGTGCCCATTTACGTTTGTAACCCCCCCTACAAATGGGGGTTCCCGAAAAGCCTTCCTTGAGCTTGCCTAAATGCTGACTGCCAGGCTGGTGTCTTGCGTTTTAGCGTTTAAATGTATTGCCAGAGAGTGTCTATATAGCCTCTGTGTACTGTCTCTTTAAGAGCTGCCTGGATTACGGTTATAATTAATCTGGGGGGGCTGAGTGTTTCTATGCTCGAGTCCCGCCCGGGCTGCCAGATAATTGCTCCATTCTGCCATCGCTATTTGTGCAGCTGTTACAAGATGTGCTTATTTACTGATTATCTATTGGAGTGATAATATTGCAGTCTGTTCTAACCTGTTTTCTTTGCAGCAAGGACTGTTCTGTATTCTCTACCATCTTGGCCCAGGACTGTCAGCATGGGCCAGTCGGTACATTTGGGGCTCTAAAATGGAGCCTACCTACAGGGGCTTGGTGGGGCCAAAACTTGTAGCAATTGTAGATTTTGTTTTTTGGCGCCTTAAAACATCTGGAAGCTGGAGGGGATCCCTTGTTGTGACTGACAGACAGATCAGCCAACTGAACCTTTTGGATCTTGGGGAAGGTCCCAGGCTGCTTGCAGTTTCAGTTAGATCTTAGTAGGGAAGTGAAGAGGTAACAGCTTGAGTGATTCAAGCAAGAGCCGCCTGCATAGATTCTTGTGGGCGAACTGTGAAAGGGCTGAATTTTGGCCTGCTTGTCTGCCTGCTGTCCCTGTGAGAGAAAATAGTTTGTTCGGATTGAATCCAAATTTGGGAGCAAATTAAGCCACTGAATTGTGACCAGGCTTTAACCTGAAGAAGACCGAATATTTGCTGAATGAGACTGGCCTGTCAGGATTTCCATCCACCTCTGAACTCTCGGTTTGTGCAGAGACTCTGTAATTGCCACTGGATAGCAATCTGCCTGGCATAGTGGAATTTCTTACATGTAAATGTGCTGTGTGCTGTCAGTGGGTTGTGATTTGGTTCCCCACTGTGTGTTGAACTGTGTTCTGCTTGCTGGGGGCTGCATCCAGCTCCAATGGACTGAAGCTGAATTCATCATCATTTTGCCTGGGCCTTGCCACACTGGCCCAGCCAGACTACCCATTGCATGGAGAAAGCCAACTACAAGAGACCTGCCTGGGGATCAGCCCCATGCTCAACGCTTGAACAGAAATGACGCCTTGGTGATTCGTGTAGGCCCTGCTTTTCCTGGCACTCCAGCTCAGCAACCTGCAGTCTCAATTTCATCCTGCCTGTGTCCTGTATTGGGTTTCGTGAGTAAACATCAGGGAAGCTCCCTGCAACAACAGCTAAATCTAAAGTGTTGTCTTCTGATTGTCTGGTTGCTTTTTTTTCTTTCACGAACTGAGCCCTCCTGCTCCGGATGACAAATAGTGTGTGTTGTTCATATTACTTTCTTCCATCACAGGGCCCCAACCAGCTGCAACGTTCCTGGCTAGCCCACCATCGTCCTACCTGGGTACCTAGAGTATGTGACTGTGTGGGGACTGAAAGCGCATGCATAACTGTTTTATTGATATAGCCTTTAAGCCAATCAGTCTGATTCCACCCCTCCCTTGTTCAAGTCCCCTGAATAAATCAGATCTAACTTTTTCTGCATTTAACTTGACTGTGGTTCCACTTTGTGCCAAAAGTACTCTACTGTTGGTATTTGCTGTGCATAACCTTGTTTTAACAGGGGGTCCCCAGGGTCCAGCCAGAGGAACCAGCCCTGGTGGTAAGTGCAAACAGTATGGGTACTTGTATGGTGTACAAAGGGGACTGTGAAATTGATTATTGTGTGTTGTTCAGGCCACTAGAAGGGAAAGAGGGGGGTGGCAGTATCCTGGAGGGCTGTACCCAGGTTAGCTTGACCACTAGCAACCCTGACCTCCGGGTGGAGGCACCCATTTCAGTACCCAGGCCCCTTAACCTGCTACTAGCCAAGCAAGCAGGGGTAGTAGCCTTTGGGATAGCGCCACCTAGGGGTTGCATCTTGGGGCCTCACTGCTGTGATTTTGTGCCTTCTAGTGACCAAAAATTATGAATTATTGTTAAAGATTAATGGCTACCACATTAGAAATGGTTGTACACCAGTTGGTGGGCTGGTTTACTGGGCAGGAAATCGACCCCCCCCAAATGCTCTGCTTATACTGGATATTCACCTGGGTGCCAGTAAGGACACTGTAGAGGGAGCAGTCGCCACAGTTGAATGTTTAAAAAAAACCCTGTGGTGATGGGTTGACAGGCTGATTTGATCACCCAAACTTTCATAGCCTTGGTAGAGTGTAGTGACCTCATGGACAGCTTTAAAGTGCCACAGACTGTTGCCTCAGAAGGGGTCCCAGCTGCCTGGAGAGTGATAACAAAAGACAGTAAAGACCCTGGGAAGGATGAGCTCCCACCATTATCTGAGACTTTTTTGAGGAGAAATTTGCTAAGTTGTTGCTGGAGGAAGGGAAAACCGTAGAGGACTTTAAGAAACTATTCCTGCCACCTGGGGGTGTTCCTTCCCCAACACCCCCTCCCACACCAGCACCTGTTACTGCCCCAACTTCTGTGCCCATGCCAATGCTGGCCCCTATATCCGCTGCTGTTTTTGACAGAGGAGAACCTTGGTTTCAGAGCAAGAAACAGCGGTCTAGAACTACAGATTTTTTACTGATAAATCACTTCTATCTCAGCAGGAGTCAGTACCTGTTTGGATTAAGCAAACAGATACTTTATTAGAAGAAGGGGATCTCATTTAAGTAAAAAAAAAAGAAAGGCACTGTGTATTTCTCTGAGGAAGGGGGCTGTATCAGCTTAATTTACTGAGCCAGGAGCAGAGGCTGAGGCTAATTGGGGTGTGTGGCTTAGGAGCTTAGCAGTACAAAAGCAGCTGTCTCCAATTACAGCTTCCTGCTGTTTTTGACAGAGGAGAACCTTAGTTTCAGAACAAGAAACAGCAGTCTAGAACTACAGATTTTTTACTGATAAATCACTTCTATCTCAGCAGGAGTCCGTACATGTTTAGATTAAGCAAACAGATACTTTATTAGCAGAAGGGGATCTCAGTTAACTCATTACTTCCAATAGCCTTCAAATGAAGTCCGAACTATCCATCACTTAACCTGTCACAAAATGGCCACCCAGGAGATAATGAGTTAAAGAGGACAGGAAATCATTTCTAACTAGTAGCTGTTTTTTAAAGTTCTTATTCTTACAAATTAAATGCATTCCCCTAAATTATTCATATTTATCTGTGCTTGAATTAAAAGTTATACAAAAAAATGTGTTTTGCATTGTTTTGTCTTCATGGGCAGCATTCTGATATAGTTCTCTTCATAGAACGAGTAATTTGGAGTTTTAACTATGTCACAGTTTGTGCAAAGAACTCTAAGCATAGTTCTGATAGGTCAAAAGCTCATAATTAGCATTCCGTACACAAAAGATTAATAATCAAGTTAGCCAGCCTGGGAGTGGGTCCCAGGGTGGTAGCCTGGGTAGCAAACTGACTGCACAACAGGACACAGAAGGTAATAGTGAATGGGGCACATTCCAAAGAAACGGGGGTTACTAGTGGAGTACCTCAGGGCTCAGTACTGGGTCCAGTCCTCTTTAACATCTTTATAGGTGACATTGTAGAGGGTCTGGAGGGAAGGGGTACGCCTCTTTGCAGATGACACAAAGATCTGTAACAGAGTTGATACACAAGTGGGGTAGAAAGGATGAGAAGGGACTTGGCAAGGTTGGAGGAATGGTCAAACATATGGCAACTTAGATTCAATGCAAAGAAGTGCAAAGTAATGCACCTGGGAAACAAAAACCCAGGAGAAGAGTACACAATAGCAGGGGAGGTACTAACAACAAAAAAAATGGAAAGGGACCTGAGGGTAGTCATATCAGATGATCTAAAGGTTGGTAAGCAATGTGAGAAGTCAGTAAGGAGAGCCGGGGGGATACTGGGATGCATAGGAAGGGGCATCACAAGTAGAAAAAGGGAAGTGGTTATTCTTCTGTACAGACAGTTGGTGAGACCCCATCTGGATTACTGTGTGCAGTTTTGGAGACCTCATCTACGCAAGGACATAGACAGGATGGAAGCAGTCCAGAGGAGGGCAACTAAAATGGTGCATGGTCTACATCATAAACCATATGAAGAGAGAGAGACTGAGAGAGCTTAATATGTATACCCTTGATGAATGAAGGGACAGGGGGACATGATAAAAACATTCAAGTACCTCAAGGGAGTCAACAAAGTCCAGGAGAGTAGCATCTTTCAGAAAAAGAGATGTGTAAGAACAAGGGGGTACAATTTAAAGATATACGGGGGATGGCTCAGGGGTAATGTGAGGAATTTCTTTTTTCACAGAGAGAGTGTTGGATGCATGGAACCGTCTTCCTGGGGAGGTTGTTGGGTCTAAAACAGTGGGGGAATTAAAACATGCATTGGACAGACATAAGGCACTTGTAGTGGGGTGTGGCAGGAAGTAGGCTGTTGGTTAACTAGAATCTGCATCTTATCCAGTAGGTAGGGAAATGGGCAGACTGGGAGGGCCAAGTGGTCCTTATCTTCCGTCAAAGTCTATGTTTCTGTGTTTCTATGACATAGTGAAAACTCAAAATTACTGGTTCCATAAAAAGAACTGTAAAAACTGCTGCTCATTAAAACAAAACAATGTAAAATACAGCTTGTGGTACCACTTTTTATTCAGGTGCAGTTAAGTATGGATAATTTAGAGGAATGCATATACTTTCTGAGAATAAAAACTTTATAAACGGCTATCAATTAGCACAGATTTCATGTCCCCTTTAATAAAAAAAAAAAAGACAGTCACTGTGTGTTTCTCTGAGGAAGGGGGCTGTATCAGCTTAATTTACTGATCCAGGAGCAGAGGCTGAGGCTAATTGGGGGTGTGGCTTAGGAGCTTAGCAGTACAAAAGCAGGTGTCTCCAATTACAACTTCCTGCTGTTTTTGACAGAGGAAAACCTTGGTTTCAGAACAAGAAACAGTGGTCTAGAACTACAGATTTTTTAGTGATAAATCACTTCTATCTCGGCAGGAGTCAGTACCTGTTTGGATTTAGCAAATAAATACTTTATTAGCAGAAGGGAATCTCATTTAAGTAAAAAAAGAAGGAGGTCACTGTTTCTCTGAGGAAGGGAACTGTAGCAGCTTAATTTACTGAGCCAGGAACAGAGGCTGAGGCTAATTGGGGTGTGTGGCTTATGAGCTTAGCAGTACAAAAGCAGGTGTCTCCAATTACAGCTTCTTGTTGTTTTTGACAGAGGAGAACCTTGGTTTCAGAGCAAGAAACAGCAGTCTAGAACTACAGATTTTTTTTTTTTACTGATTGCCCTTCTTCCCACTCTGCCACCCTCCCACCCTAAGCCAGTTCTACTTTTATAGCCACTGGATTTGACTGACAACAGGAACTTCCTGCTTGGCAGTAGGAGGGAAGGATCTCTGAGACACATTAGTTTCATCAACCTTGAGGGGATCTAAAATAAAAAATAACTCTCCCCCCAAGCTGCTGGAGGTCTGAATCCAAGCACAGAAGAAGGAGACTACTGAAGACTACAGGAAGTTCCTGTCCCAGAACAGGAAGGGTGAGAGTTGTAAGGGCACATAGGCAGTAGGAAAGTAAGTGTAAAAATACATAGAGGGAGGAGACAGTAAGCATACAAAGCAACAGGAGAGGGGACACCAAATAAGTCAAGATGGGAGTGGTGCAGTGCAATGGCTGTGGGGCAGCAGTGTTCCAGGAGACATTCTGGAGGCTGTGATGCTGTCCTGTTTGCAGGCACCTTTCTGGTCTGGGGGAGAAGGTTGCCTGTCTCCAGGCTGACCTGGCTAGGATTCATGAAACCTCTTCCCCCACCCAGAGACCACCAGGGCCACCAATGTTACCTCAGAGGTTGCCAAGAAAGAGGAGCGGTTGTACCAAGATGGGCTCAGGGAGGGAGAGGGTGGTGAACAGAGGTGCATCCCTCCAGTTTTACCTCTCCACAATTCATATGCTGTTCTGGCAAAGAGTGGTTCCTCTATGGAGGGACCTACAGTGGAGACCAAGGAGAATGCTGGGAACCTCCACAAAGGAGACCCACAGGAGGGTGGCATGAGACCCCACGGGGGGAAGGAAACAACTCCTGGTGGAGGACTCGATCATTAGGGGGGTAGAAGTGGGGGAGGAAGGGGATAGGGAGGTAAGGTGCCTGCCTGGCACCATGGCTCGGAGGGACAGGAAGCGAATCCTCAGGATTGTGGGAGCAGCTGCACGAGGGAGGGAGTTGGATGTCATTGTCCACCTAGGGACAAATGACCCGACTGTGAATGGGATCAGAGTAGTGCAAGAGGAGTTTGTTGAGTTGGGGAGGGGCCTTAGACAAATAGCATGTACGGTAACCTTCTCGGAGGTGCAGCCTGTCTATGGCAAGGATGATGCTACGGTATTCCACACCATGGGATTCAATAAATGGTTGAAACACTGGTGTGGATCTCAGGGTTTGGCTTCACTGGGGACTGGGGAGCCACCTGGAGGGATGCAGGCTTATACTGTCTAATATTTTTCAAGTCAAACTACCTCTGGCTGGGAGCTGCAATACTGAACATAGGATTTGCAAGAAAGCAAGTTGTGCTCACAACAGAGGGAGGTGAACCTTACAATTGTCTTTGGTTTGTAGCAGATATTCTGCAGGTGGAGGCTACTTCTAACTGAAAGGTGAAATAAGGAACTTAGAATTATCAGAAAAAGGCAGTCTTGTTACAATTCTTAAGATTTTCAGTACAGGAAGAGTTTAAAGCACAGCTGACTTATTTTGGGGCTGACTGCTTTCAGAGCACAAACCACCAGGCTGTTTTGGGGCTGGGGAGGTTTACCTGTGTCTGACTTGGATGTCTGAATTTTTCTCTGTTTGATTAGCAGGGGATTTTCTCTGTCAAATTGTTGTGTATGGTATCTTGCTGACAGGAAGGCACTCATTGCAGCGGTGGGTCAGAGCTCTTAGCTGATTGTTTTGTGAGGGCACAGTTTAGGCCCAACCCCTTCCCACCCTCACCCCACCCACCCCCCCACCCCTGGAAATAGTTCCTTTATACCTGGGGTTCTGACGTCATTCTCAAGAGCAAGGTGCATATCAATGTCATATCCTCTCTAGTACAAAGCACTGAAAATATAAGCATACACATTGTATAATATATATATTTCTGTATAACAAACCAATCACACACACAAACACACACAAAAAAAGTACATAATCATGTGGGGAGTAGTGCAATGTAATGGCTGTGGGGCAGTAGTCTTCCGGGAGTTTTTCTGAAGGCTGAGATGCTGCCCTATTTGCAGACAACTCTCTGCCCTGAGGGAGGCATTTGCCCATCTTCAGGCCACACTGGACAGCAGTAAGGGAACCTTTCCCCAGGCCAGACTGGATGGTAGGAAGGGAACCTCCCCCATCCAGGGAGCACCAGAGCCACCACCACTACCTCAGAGGTTGCAAAGAAAGCACATCAGTTGGACCACAGTGGGCTCAGGGAGGCTGAGGATGGTGGAACAGAGACACACCCAGTCAGTTGTTCCACTCCACAATCCATACACCATTCTGGGGGAGCACAGCTCCCCTATGGATGCACCCACAGAGGAGATTAAGGAGGCTGAGGACACCTGTCACAAGGGAGGCCCACAGAAAGGAGGCAGAGGACACCACAAGGAAAGGAAGCAGCTCCTGGTGGGGGACTCAATTATTAGGGGGATAGAACTGGGGGGAGCAGGGAAAACTGAAGTAAGGTGCCTGCCTGGTGCCATGGCTTGGAGGGACAGGAAGCGCATCCCAGGATGACGAGAACAGCTGCACGGGAGTCTGAGCTGGACGTCATTGTCCACCTAGGGACAAATGACTTGGCTCAACATGAGATTAGAGCAGTGCAGAAGGACTTTGTAGAACTGGGGAGGGGCCTAAGACAAGTAGCACACACAGCATCCTTCTCAGAGGTGCTGCCTGTCAATGGCATGAGTGAGGCAAGGGTACTTTGCACCATGCAGTTTAATGAATGGTTGAAAAATGGTGGAGCACAGGGTTTGGCTTCATTGGGGAATGGGGTTCCACCTGGAGGGACACCAGCCTATACTGGCAGGATGGTCTGCATCTGTCCAGGAAGGGAACAAGTCTTTTGAGCAATCGGTTTAAATGCTTCATTGGCAAGCTTTTAAACTAGTCAAGGGGGGAGGCACTGATAAGCAGCAGGAAAATCCCAGCCTCTCCCTACAAAACAGGGTACTAAATGAGAAAAAGACCGAGGTAGAAAGGTCAGTGGGGGATGCTGCAACAGAAGGTAAAGCCATCAAAAATGGAAAGCAATGAGTACCAATGCCCGTAGTCTGAGTAACAAGCTTCCTGAATTAGAGGCCTTGATGGAGGAGAACATCTGGATGTCGGCAGTCACAGAAACATGATTCACACAAAACCATGACTGGGACGTAAACATACCAGGATACACTATCTACAGGAGGGACAGAGAGGGTAAAGAGGAGGAGGAGTAGCTCTTTACATAATGGAAGGAATCAAAGCAACAGAACAAAAGGGAAAACAGGGAGGAGAAGAAGCACTGTGGGTAAATTTGGAGACCGGCAATGGCACCACAATCCGCACAGGGGTTGTATACAGACCCCTTCTTCAGGGGAGGAAATGGACAAGGAAATGATAGAAAGTATACTTAGTATGGCAGAAAAAGGGGAGATATTGCTGATGGGCGATCTGAATATGCCAGATGTTAACTGGAGTGCAGTTGCAGCAGCCACTTCAAGAGGGGTTATTCTAGATGCCCTACAGGGGCATGCCTTAGACAACTAGTATTGGAGCCCACTCGAGAGGGAGCAATCTTAGACCTGGTTCTCTCAAATGGAGATGAAGAGAGGATCACAGATGTAGAAGTGGGTAGCCATCTGGGAACTAGCGACCATCAAACAGTATGATTCACATAAACACAGCAATTGGGTCAAGCCACTAAAGGCAAAGGTACTGGACTTTAGGAGGGCTGACTTTGCCAAAATGAGTGAGTGCCTAAGGAATGTACCTGCAAATGGGCAGGAAGGAGGGTGGAAGAACAATGGGGAATAATAAAACTGCCATCACAGAGGTAACAAGCCTTTGTGTGAAGCAAATAAACAAAACTAAATGATGTAAGAAACCACTATGGTTCTCAAAGGAAGTGGCAGTGAAGGTTCAAGAGAAAAAGAAAGCATTCAGGAAGTACAAGGAATCACAGAAGGAGCAGGACAGAGAACTGTATCAGTTAAAGCAAAAGGAAGCTGGGAAGGCAGTCAGAACAGCAAAGGCCCAAACCGAGGAAAAGATAGCCAACTCAGTTAAGAAGGGGGATAAAACCTTTTATAGGTACATCAGGGAGTGAAGGAAGACCAAGGGAGGGATAGTGAGGCTTAATAAAGGGGGGGGGGCAGAGGGTGACTGTGAAAAGGCAGAGATACTAAACAAATATTTTTGCTCAGTATTTACAAAGGAAGAGGGGGAGGTACCTAAAACAAACAGTAGAAACACTCTGGATACAGAAGTTGATACCAGCCCATTTACAGAAGAAAGGGTTCTGAAAGAACTCTTAAAACTGAAGGTGGACAAAGCAATGGGGCCTGATGAGTTCATCCCAGAATTCTAAAAGAACTAAGGGTAGAATTAGTGACACCATTGACTACCCTGTTTAACAAATCATGGGAGGATGGGTGGTACCCGAGGACTGGAGGAGGGCAGATGTGATTCCCTTCACAAAAGTGGGAGCAAGGCAGAAGCAGGAAACTACAGACCTGTTAGTTTAACCTCAGTGGTAGGAAAATGATGGAATCACTTCTGAAGGAAAGAGTGTCGAGTATCTAGAGGCCAGAGGGCACAGGACCAATGGCAGCATGGATTACAGCAGGAAGGTCATGCCAGACAAATCTGATAAATTTCTTTGACTGGGTGACCAAAGTAGTAGATCAGGGAGGGGCTGTGGACATGGCCTACCTAGACTTTAGCAAGGCATTTGACACAGTCCCACACAAAGATTAATATACAAGTTAGCTAGCCTGGGAGTGGGTCCCAAGATGACAGCCTGGGTAAAGAATTGGCTGGAGAATAGGACACAGAGAGTAATAGTAAATGGAGTCCACTCTGAAGAAAGGGGGTTACTAGTGGGGTACCGTAGGCTTCAGTATTAGACTGTCCTCTTCAACGCCTTTATAAGCTACATTGCAGAGGGACTGGAAGGAAAGTATGTCTCTTTGCAGATGACACAAAGATCTGCTACAGAGTTGATGCACAAGGTGGGGTGGAAAGGATGAAAAGGGACTTGGCAAGGTTAGAAGAATGGTCAAATGTATGGCAGCTTAGATTCAATGCTAAGAAGTGCAGGTAATGCACCTGGGAAACAAAAACCCAGGGAAGAGTACACAATGGGGGTGAGATACTAACAACAAAATGGAAAGGACCTGGGAGTAGTCATATCAGATGACCTAAAGGTGGGCAAGCAATGTGAGAGGGCAGCAAGGAGGGCTGGGGGATCCTGGGATGCATAGGAGAGGCATCACCAGTAGAAAACAGGAAGTTATTATCCTCTGTACAGACAGCTGGTCAGACCCCATCTGAGTACTGCATGCAGTTCTGGAGACCCAGTCTTCGAAAAGACATAGACAGGATGGAAGTTGTCCAGAGGAGGGCACTAAAATGGTGCAGGGTCTGCACCAGAAGACATATGAAGAGAGACTTAAGGAGCTTAATATGTATAGCCTCGAGGAAAGGAGGGAGAGGGGGACATGATAGAAACTTTCAAGTACCTCAAGGAATCAACAAATTCCAAGAGGGTAGCATCTTTGAAAAAGAGGTGTGCAAGAACAAGGGGCACAATTTGAAGATGGGGGTGGCTCAAGAGGTAATTTAAGAAAGTATTTTTTCACAGAGGTTGTGTTATGCATGGAACGGCCTTCAGGAGGTCGTGGAGTCAAAAACTGGTGGAATTCAAGCATGCATGGGACAGTCATAAGGCAATTCTAGGGGGTGGGGGTAGGAAGAAGTAGGCTGCTGGTCAACTAGGATCTGCAGCTTATCCAGTAGGCAGGGAAATGGGCAGACTGGGTGGGCCAAGTGATCCTTATCTGCCGTCAAATTCTATGTTTCTATGGCGCGATGGTCTGCATCTGTCCAGGGGGGAACCAGGATCCTAGGTGACAGGTTTAAATGCTTCATTGGGAAGCATTTAAACTAGCCAAGGGGGAGGAACTGAAAAGGAGCAGGGAAATCCCAGCCTTCCCCCACAAAACACAGTAGTTAGAGAGGTAAACACCAAGGTAGAGAAGTCAGTAGGGAGCAGGACAGGGATAAATGCAGAAAAAGACAGTAAGGACAGGGATGGGGCTAAAAGGGTAAGGCCATAAAATAAATAGAAGGTGATGAGTACCAATGCCCGCAGTCTGTGCAACAAGCTCCCTGAACTAGTGGCCTTGATGGAACAGGGATGCCTGGATATTGTGGCAGTCACTGAAACATGGTACACAGAGAACCATGACTGGGATGTCAGCATACCAGGATGCACAATCTACAGGAGGGATAGGGTGGGTAAAAGAGGAGGAGGAGTAGCTCTCTGTATAAGGGAAGGGATTAAAGCAACAGAACTAAAGAGTAAACAGGAAGCTGATGAGGCACTGTGGGTCACTCTGGAGACAGGAAATGACACGACACTCCTCATGAGGGTTGTGTACAGACCCCCATCTCAGGGGGAGGAAATGGACAAGGAAATGATACAAGGCATCCTTACAATGGCAGAAAAAGGGGAGATATTTTTGATGGGGGACCTGAATATGCCAGATGTTAACTGGAGTACCTTTGCTGCAGGTGCATCCAAGAGCAGGGTCATTCTTGATGCCCTACAGGGGGCATGCCTCAGACAGCTAGTGTTGGAACCCACTCGGGAGGGAGCAATCTTAGACCTGGTACTCTCAAATGGGGAAGGAGAAAGGATCTCTGATTTAGAAGTGGGTAGCCATCTGGGAACAAGTGACCACCAAACAGTATGGTTCACAATAAACACAGCCATAGAGTCAAGCCATACAAAAACAGGAGTATTGGACTTTAGGAACGCTGACTTTGGGAAAATGAGAGTGCCTCAGAAAAGCACTAGAAAAACGGGCAAGAAGGAGGGGTGGAGGAACAATTGGGAAAAATCAAAACAGCCATCGCAGAGGCAACAAGCCTTTGTGTGAAGCAAAACAAAATGAAGGAAAAAACCACTATAGTTTACAAAAGAGGTGGCAGGGACGGTTAAGGAGAAAAGGATAGTATTCAGGAAATTTAAGGAAACATAGAAGGAGCAGGACAGAGAACTTCATCAGTTTAAAGCAGAAGGAGGCAGGGAAGGCAGTCAGAATAGCAAAGGCACAAACTGAGGAAGAGATAGCCAACTCTGTTAAGAAGGGGGATAAAACCTTTTATAGGTACATTAGGGAGTGAAGAAAGACCAAGGAAGGGATACAGAGACTTAATTAAGGGGAAGGAATGTGGGCAGAGGGTGACAGTGAAAAAGCAGCGATACTGAATGAATATTTCTGCTCAATATTAACAACTGAACAGCAGGGGGAGGTACCTAAACCAAACAAGAGAGAAACTCTGAATGGGGGGGTCGATACCAGTTCATTTTTTTTTTTTTTTTTTTTTTTATTTATCAAGTCTAGGATTACAAATATCTTTGAGCCATGGCTCTTTTACAAAGGTTCCACGTCAGAGAAATACAAATTATGGGGAACATCAAGACAGGCATTACAACAATGTGGACATTGCAAACAGAGTACAGATTAATACAGTTCAAGGGTAGCATTGTAACAAGGCAGCCAGCAGCATTTGTCAGAGAAAACAGACAACAGATAAGAAGTGCCAGAGTCACAGTGAGAGGGAAGAGGGTAGGGGGGGAGAAGAAATGTAGGAAGGGTAGTGAGAGGGTGAAAAGTGCAGCATTGGGTATACTAAGATGTGAGGGTAGAATCCAGTGAGGAGGGGGGACAACTAGAGCAGAAAGGGAAGTGGAGAAACAAGGTTAAGTTGGGCAGTCACAGGAGCTGTTGGTAGTGAGATAGTCCCGGAGCCTAGTTTTAAACATAACAATAGTTGGGGCAGAGGAGATGGTTGGGCTGAGGCCATTGAACCAGAGTGGCGCTCGATAAGCAAAAGAGTGCTGTCCCTGTGAAGTGTGACAGTGGGGGACTTTCAGTATCTGTAGCGTGGATCTCCTAAGGCACCATTTGTTAATTTGGTGTTGTAACAGAGTTGAGACCCCAGGAGGTGCATGGCCAAGGTAGATTTTTTTCACCATGGAGCAGGTGAGAAACTTTATGCGGTTTGATAGTTGGAGCCAGCCGGTTTGAGTGTACAGGTCACATGTGTGGGTGAGATGGTGAGCACCAGTGATGAGCCGACATGCTTTATTTAAGGCAGTTGAGAGGCATCTAAGGGTTGTGGTTGTGACCGGGCCATAAATGATGAGACCATAGTCTATTACAGAGATCACAGAGCTCAGGACTGCAACCTTCAAAGCTTCTGGCGTGAGGTGTGGTCTGTGTTTGTAGAGGAGACCAAGCCGTGTATTAGCAGCTCTATCTACATTAACTACATGAAGTCCATAGGAGAGATTAGGGTCAAGCTGTATCCCTAAGTATTTGAAGGACCCCACCTGATCTAGAGTGTTCCCCTGGGTGGTGGAGATAGCCAAGTGGTGTAGCTTGTGTGGGTTATGAGAGCTGCAGAAGAGCATAGATTTGGTTTCCATTCACAGAAGAAAGGGTTTTGAAAGAACTCTTGAAACTGAGGGTGGACAAAGCAATGGGGTCTGATGGGATTCACCCAAGAATTCTAAAAAAAACTAAGGGTAGAACTAGTAACACCACTGACTACTCTCTTTAACAAATCATGGGAGGATGGGGTGGTACCTGAGGACTGGAGGAGGGAAATGTGATTCCACTTCACAAAAGTGGGAGCAGGGCAGAGGCAGGAAACTACAGACCAGTTAGTTTGACTTCAGTGGTAGGGAAAATGATAGAATCACTTCTGAAGGAAAGAATTGTTGAGTACCTAGAGGCCAGTGGAGCACAGGACCCAAGGTAGCATGGTTTCACAACAGGAAGGTCATGTCAGACGAACCTAATAGATTTCTTTGACTGGGTGACCAAAGTAGTAGACCAGGGAGGGGCTGTGGATATGGCCTACCTAGATATTAGCAAGGCATTTGACACAGTCTCACACAAAAGATTAATATACAAGTTAGCCAGCCTTGGGGTGGGTCCCAAGGTGGTAGCCTGGATATAAAACTGGCTTGACAACAGGACGCAAAGGGTAATAGTAAACGGAGTCCACAGTGAAGAAAGGAGGGTAACTAGTAGGGTACCACAGGGTTCGGTACTGGGACCGGTCCTCTTTAATGTCTTTATAAGTAATATTGGAGAGCACCTGGAAGGAAAGGTATGTCTCTTTGCAGATGACACAAAGATCTGCAACATGGTTGATACACAGGGTGGTGTGGAAAGGATGAAAAGGGACTTGGCAAGGTTGGAGGAATGGTCAGATACATGGCAGCACAGATTCAGTGGAAAGAAGTGCAAGGTAATGCATCTGGGAAACAAAAACCCAGGGGAAGAGTACACAATGGGGGTGAGTTAATAACAACAACAAAAATTGAGAGAGACCTAGGAGTAATTATATCAGATGACCTAAAGGTGGGCAAGCAATGTGAGAAGGCAGTTTGGAGGGCTGGGGAGATACTGGGATGCATAGGGAGAAGCATCAACAGTAGAAAACAGGACGTTGTTATCCCTCTGTACAGACAGTTAGTGAGACCCCATCTGGAGTACTGCGTGCAATTCTGGAGACCCCGTCTCCACAAAGACATAGACAGAGTGGAGACTGTTCAGATGAGGGCAACCAAAATGGTGCAGGGTCTGCACCAGAAGACATACAAGGAGATACTAAAGCAGCTTAATATGTATACCCTTGAGGAAGGGGGGGGGACATGATAGAAACGTTCAAGTATCTCAAGGGAATTGACAAAGTACAAGAGGGTAGCATCTTTCAGAAGATGAGATGTGCAAGAACAAGGGGCACAATTTGAAGATAGAGAGGGGACAGCTCAGAGGTAATGTTAGAAAGCATTTTTTCACAGAGAGAGTTGTGGATGCATGGAACAGCCGTCCTGAGGAGGTTGTGGATTCAGGAATAGTGGGAGAATTCAAGAATGCATGGGACAGGCATAAGGCAATTCTAGTGGGGGGTAGGAGGAACTAAGCTGTTGATTAACTAGATTCTGCAGCTTATCCATCAGGTAGGGAAATGGGCAGACTAGGTGGGCCAAGCGGTTCTTATCTGCTGTCAGATTCTATGTTTATATCTGCACCAGCCATTAGTCACGACTCCTACCAAAGGCTGAGAATCTTCTTGGGCACCGTTCCCACCCGCCAGGGGGAGGATGACTGGAAGACCTGGATCGACTGTGTTGCCGCCTTGGTACCTGAATTGCAGTGTGTGGAGCCTGAGAAGTGGAAAAGAATCATAGAAAGTTTGAGGGGCCCTACCCTTGAAGCCATTACATTTTTCAGGTCCACAAACCGTGATGCATCCGCTCAGAAGTACCTGTCTACTTGAAGGCAATTTTGGAAGCATTGAGTCAGGGGAGACTTTGATGTGGAAATTCCAAGGTACCAAACAATGGAAGGTGGAAAGTTTGTCTGCGTATGTTACTCGCCTAGAAAGAGCTCTGCAGAAAGCTTACCAGAAAGGTGGGGTAGCCGCCAGTGATTTGAATTGTGTGAGATTGGGGCACATACTGCAACATGCCAAGCATTCTAAACTGCAGATCATCCAGTTAAGGCTACAGGATAGGAGAAGTAACCCACCTGACTACTGAGACTTGATTAAAGAACTCCAGGAGGTAGAAGGTGAAGAGGGAGATTGTAATTATGGGGTGAGTGCAGCCCAAGTGATCATGGCACCAGAAGGCCCTTCTGAAATGGAGACCACCAAGAGTGTTCTGCCGTGGGCTAAACGGTGGGGAGGGAGGAGTTGCTGGAGGAAGTCAGAAAAGTACAACTGGGTGCGTTTGCTGAGGTATCCCCTGCTGACAGAGACCCTGGCCCCTGTCAGGATGTGACTGTTATGGGGGTTGGGGTGCACCCTCAGGCATCCTCTACTGAGGGTGGCTTCTTGGCTGAGCTTAAGGAATTGAATTGACTGCCACCCTAAAGGAACTGTTGAGACATGGTACACTACCAGCAGAAGTCGGATCACAATCTCCCGTCGATGCTCCAGCATCCCTTGCTATGTTTTAGCAAGCTACAGATTTCTGTGGTTTGTTCAGAGGTTAAGGAAACATTCACCTTGACAGTATCTGTGAAGCGAGCTGAGGAGGTATTCTGTTTGTTTGTTCTGAGTGTTTTTACTTCTCCCCTTAGTGGTAAGAGAGAGAAAGTGAAGGTAAATTATTGATTATTAATATTAGAAATCAGATTTTCAAAGTACATCCACTAGGTGGTAAGGCAGTTATTTTCTTATTTGGCTACCTGTTGTAACTTTCATCAAAATGGAGAGGAAGGAGGCACGATTCAAGAAAGGAACCAGTTTATTGAGCAGTGGACCACAGGGTATGGAACAGGAGAAAAAGGGGGTGTAATAACATTCAGCATTGTCCAGAATATTTTGCTAGTGCCCCGAGGCCTCATACTGTAACTCTGCTTTCTTGTATGAGGAGAACTGTGAGAAGGTATTGTCTGTAACAGCTGTGCTATAAGAGTGTCCTATTTCTAATCCCTGTAAGAGGGTGACTCTGTAAAAATAGCAAGATTATCAACTGGCTGTTAACAGCTATGCTATAAGAGCATCGTATTTCTAATCCCTGTTTAAAACCTTCTAACCCAACCCTGAGATGCACCTCAAGCTATTACCTAGAGTACTCCACACTATAAATCACACTACATACTATATCAAGAGTATGTACTTATTGTGGATGGCATTTCAGTTATGGTCGCATTTTCTCTGTCATTGAAAAGAGAACAGAATCAAAGGAATTGATGTGACAACTTGACTAGCTGACCAGTGTGATTCTGAGGACCTCTTGGAAACTAGGGGAATGTAGAGAGGATGTTTCATTTATTTAATTTTTGTTGACTGAGTAAGTGCACTAGACAAATTCTGCATATTTTCAGGCATGACCTGGGGAGGGGGGGTTACAGATGAATGCCAACTGACCTTGACCCAGGTTAAGCTGTTGGTATTTTTCATGAACAGACCGTGAGTTTCTTGGCCACACCCCACCTCTCTAGAGCCACTGGAATGCAAGAACAAGTATCACGATTTCTTTTGGCTAAGAACCCACTGAGGGCTGCTGGGACTGAAACACAAAAGGTCTATCCGCAGTTTGCTTCTGGGCTGCCTGGCAAAGGAGACGATGTAGATCACCCCGCCACTGCCCGCTTCTGGACTGCCAGGTGAAGAAGACAATGGAGATCACCCTTCCACAGTCCGCTTCTGGATTGGTGAATGAAGAAGATGACGAAGATCACCCTTCCACAGCCTGCTTCTGGACTGCCAGATGAAGAAGATGATGCAGACCCCATGGGAATCAGGAGTCGAGATAAAGACGTCTCTAGATGTTAGAGAGTGACAGTGTTCTGGGCTCCAAGGCCAGACAAGCCAAGGGTGCATGTAAAACAACAAACCGTGCATCAAAGTGCAACAAAGTTTGTGGCTCCAAAGCCAGACGAGTCAAGGACCCACATAAAAGAACAAACAGAGTGTCACTCAGAGAACTGGAACAGAAGACCTGGATGGCACTCTGATGCGAATGACAAAATACGAAAAGGGGTGGCAGATTCTGCTCTGGGCCAAGCCGTACTTTGGGAACTGTCTGAGGAAAACAACAAACATGACATTGCAAAGTGCGAATATGACTCTGTTCTCTTCTGCAGGAATACTGCTGCAGGCTGATTCTGAGGTACGCTTGTGAACTCTCCCTCCCAGAGCTGCTGGAGACTTATTCTGAAATTCACTGTTGAAATGTGTCTGAAGGATTGCTGAAGGCTGATGCAAACCCACACGGGTGGAATGTCTTTGAGAGGTTGCTGGAAACTGATTCAAACACTCTGGTGAAGTGCTTCCTAAGGATTATTGAAGACTGATTCAAACGCACAATGATACAAGATGCTGGCGCAATGTACTTAAAAGTCAGAGATAGTCATGCACAGTATCACAGTCTCTGGATGTATAGATCACAGTAAATAACAGGCACTTGGTTGCTTCTGTCTGGTCACCTTCTAGGTGAAGCCCTTGATAGCTGTGGACTTGACTGCAATGGGTCCCTCTAACTAAAATGGGCTCTCCTGCTACTGTGGGTACACTGGCAGCTGAATGCAAGCTGACCTCCTTAGACTGTGGGGTTCTCTAATGAGGTGGGCTCTTATAGCTGTGCTAGGCCTTGTTTAAACCTCTCACCTGCTGGGACTGACTAGCTAAACCCCTTAACTAAAGTGGGCTTAGATGGCTAGCAAACACATTTTCCAGTACTGTGGGCCACAATGGCCTCTCTAACCACTGGGCCTGATTGCCCCATTTAAGGCTCCTGTGGACCAAGTGTTGCCCCTTTTAATATCTGAGACCCTTCTGCTAGGTCTCTGTTACATCTGTGGACATTGCAGGACTGGGCCCCCTTTAAATATCTTTGGGCCTGCATTGCCCTTGCAGTGCTGAGCCTGTTGCCTTGCTGGGCCACCTTCTAATCTCTCTGGGCCTGACTTGTTTCATTCAAATCAATAGCTGGGCCTGTCTTGCCCCTTTAATTGCCTGGGGCTTGCTTTTATGCCACTGGATCGATTGGGCCTGTGGTTGCCACTTTAAACTATTCTGGGCCTCACTTTGCCCCTTTTAATCTTCACGGCCTGGCCAGAGCCTTCATGTCACTCAGTCCATGCCACTCTGCCTCTACTCTGCCTCTCAATCAATTCTCTATGGGTCTTTAGACCTGGCCCCTCCTTGCCTCTGCCTAATAATGAATATTTAAATCCGGGAGCCATTCTGGCCCACTTCCCCCAGTGGTACTCTGCCATTTCCAGAGGTGCCTGAGCACTTTAAACAATTTTTTTTTTAACTTTCTAGCGGTCAGCACCTTGGCACTGATGCTACTGCTGACCCACTGCCCTGGCCCGGGGTAAAGGCTGCTGGATCAGGAGGCTGGGAGGTGCTTGCTGCAGAGGGAGGGACTTTTCAGCAGGCAAGACTTGGGTGACTGGGGGCCTTGTAATGCCCAGTGCTCCTTCTGAATCAGCTCTCACTCGGGGATGTGGCCCTGCTTGTGGGTGCTGCCAGTGAGGGACCAACACTTTAACTTTTTTTATTTTAAATAAATGGGCACCAGATGTGCACTGCGGTTGACTCTAGAAGCTGGGGAACCTCTGCCATAATACTGAAGGACTGCCGCCACATTACCAGACCACCGGACTGACTCGCAGGGACGAGAGGAGGACTGCAGGTACATTATCTTCTATTGTTGCCTCCCTGTGTCCCATTTCTTTCCCTTTTATGCCAAAAACGGTTCTGTCTCTTGACATTTCTTCATCAGGATGCCTTGGAGCACTCTCCCTACCAGTGCTGCTGCCACTCGCCAGACAACCAGAAACTCGGCACTTTTAAAAAACCAAACAACCATTACTGGCCAAAAAAAACCCTCCCTGGTGTTTGGGATGCCGAGTCCCTGGTGATCAGGAAGGCAAGCAGCTGCCCAGTGTGAGCTGGAGGAAGGTGGTACATGCTCATACCAGTGCTGGGCAGGCTGCAGTAAAAGAAGAAAAACATTTTAAACTGCAAGGATGCTGTTTTTTCTGGGGCCCAAGCATTACATAAGGTTCCCACCCTGCCACCTAAACCACTGGGGTACCTTTGTTGGGGAACTCTGGGGGACTGGGGACCATGGGACCTGCTGGGGAATTGCTGGGGGGATGGCTGAGGAAACCAAACTTTTGGGGTATTACTTCAGCAGTTACAGTTTGTTCTAGTCTATCATAAGCTACATCAATATCTCCTTTATCAGTTTCTGGTAAAACTAGCAAAGCAGCCTTTGGTGTTTTTTCAACCCGTTTCTTGAGTAGGTTAGCATGGTATATCTTCGTAGGATTGTTCCTGTCGGTGTTCTCAGTCTCATAG
This sequence comes from Neoceratodus forsteri, assembly GCA_016271365.2. NCBI lineage: Eukaryota > Metazoa > Chordata > Ceratodontiformes > Ceratodontidae > Neoceratodus > Neoceratodus forsteri. Next base: position 1,475,288,280 of record CM057459.1, read on the forward strand.
TTAATTGTGTCAGTACATCTAAGAACCTTATAAGACCCTTGCCACTTCATTAACAGTTTATGTAGTGGGTAACAGTAGCAAGACCTTTTCACTTGGCTAAAAATTGTCTTTTACCCCATGGTCCTAATATACCTTCTGCTGGTTTTGTGCCTCTTCTTGATTACTATGGGCAATTTCACTGTATTTTGCCAACTTGTTTCACAGGGCACACATATAAGATAGACTGTTTCTGATGGGGGTTATCGTCCCATGTTTCTTTTATTACATTTAGTAGCCCTCTAGGTTGTCTACCATACAGTATTTCAAATGGTGAGAAACCTGTTGATGCTTGCGGCATGTCTCTGTAAGCAAAAAAAAGAATGATAAGGTAAGTATTGGTCCCGATCTTTCCCTTCCCCTTTTGCAAACCTTTTTAACATGCATTTTAAGGTTTGATTAAAATGCTTAACAACACCATCTGTCTTAGGGTGATAAGATGAGGTTCTTATGGCAGTGATACCTAATAGTCTGTACAGCTCCTTCAGTAATGTAGCACCAAAATGACTACCTTGATCAGTAATGATCTCTTTAGGTATGTCCACTCTGCTGAAAATGTTGGTAAACTCTGCTGCCACTTTTTGGGCTGTAACAGTACACATTGGAACTGCCTCTGAGTATCGAGTAGCATAGTCACATACTACCAAAATGAATAGATTACCATTTTTACTTTTGCCTAAGAGGCAAACCACATCCATTTGCAGTTCTCTCAAGAGGCATATTTATCAAGGGTTGGAACACCAGGGGCACCTTGTATTTTTTAGTCACTGGGGCTACTTTTTGACACTCAGAGTCAGTACAAGAACTGCAGTAGGTAGCAGCATCTTGTAATTGGGTAATAAATCACCTTCCAGGTTCTTGTTGGAACTGTACAAGAGTGAAGAAATGACAAACTAGTGGTGTCCATTGCATAAAAGAAATGTATTGTTGATAAACAAGGTGTCAGCGTAGCTCAGTTGGTAGCATATCTGCCTCTGGACCAGAAGGTCGTGGGTTCTCATCCCACACTGGGATTGAACTTGCACCTAAAGCGCTGGCATCTGAGTACAGTATTAGGGGGGTTCTGTACTGCTGGGGTGTGCTGTCCTTCAGATGAGACGTTAAACCGAGGTCCCTTCTAACCATCCTGGTGGTGTCCTGGTGGGTGTTAAAGTGGAAATAAAAGAACCCAGGGCACTCTTCGCAAAGAGTAGGGGACATTCCCGGTGTCCTGGCCTACATTCCCTTTCCCTTAAACCAGTTCATGCAATTGTCCTGGCTGCGTGTGGTGTTGATGTGCGATATTTATTTATTTATTAGCTTTTGGTAACCGGGTAAGTGCGCTAGGCAACAGACCTGCCTATTTTCAGGCACGACCCGGGAGAGCACAGGACACTGGTTACAATATGCAGAAATGCACAGACATAATATAGGTGTACAGGAGCAAAACAAGATATACATTGGGTAGCACAGTAATAGTTACATAAGGGTACATTTTAGGCATAGATCATAATAAGGATGTAAAATAAAATAATTAGGGTAACCATAAGACAGCTGAGGACAGTAAAAACATCAAGGTTCATAGCCACCTAGACAAGCGTATTGCATGGGAGAACATTAGTGTAGTACTCAGGGTCAGACCCAACAGCCTGCAGTGGGACAAAGCAAATTAAGAGCATTTGCATTGGCCAGAGGCTAGGAGGGTGGGTGAACAGCGAGTTTTTGAATTCTCGATGGGAGGCTGAAGTTTCCACCATAAGGGGGAGTGAGTTCCAGAATTTGGGAGCAAAATGGGCAAATGCCTGTTCACCCATTTTTTTTTCATGCAAGGTCTAGTGGAGAGCATGGGAACAGAGCAAGACCTGAGGGTATGGGTGTGTGAGGCATGAGTCAGGAGGTTGGCAAGATAGACAGGGCAGGGAGGTCTAGACAGGGAGTCGATAAAGCAGCCCAGGGAGTAGGCTCGAATATCCTTAGTGACAGCCAGTTTAAGCCAGCGTAGGAGACAATGATGGCAAGACGCGGCAGTTGGGTTTAATCTACAGATGTTGTTGTAGACAGTGTCCCATTTGTGGAGTGTAGCAAAGTTTGCAGCAAAGAGGAGGGGCAGAGCATATTGAGCTGGGTAAGAGAACACCTCGCAACAGAAAGTCTAGCGAAGGAGGAGGGAGTGGGACGCGACAAGCTTCGCCAATTTTAGCATTGATGGCACGGCACACCATATTGACATGTTGAGACAGGTCAAGTGTGGGATCCAAAGTGACCCCAAGGTACTTGAAGGACTCAGTGTTTGAGATGAGGGAGCCGTCAAGGCATTGAACCCGGAGCCTGTTCGCAGGGGCAGACAGTTTTTTAGAGGATCCGAATAGCATAGCACAGGTTTTTTCTAGGTTCAGGACTTGGTGGTTGCTAGAGAGCCAGGTCTGCAGGAATTGGAAGTCATTAGTGAGAGTGGAGTTGATGGCAGCAACCGATTTTGACCCAGAGTAGAGAACAAGGTCATTCATGACATAAGAGTGCAGCTATGCCGGACATGGTGGGAATATCATTTAGGAAGAGGGAGAAGAGTAGAGGTCCAAGAGTGGATCCCTGGGAACTCCACGGGAGATGTTTAGGGGAGGAAAGGCCTTGTGAAATGCCTGCCTGAGTCGATTGTCAAGATAGCTATGGAACCAGGAGAGGGTTTGGTCAGATGCTCCAATGGATTGGAGCTTCTTTAGCATGAGAGGATGGTGTACCATGTCAAGGCTTTAGACAGGTCAATAAAGACGGCCCCAGTGAGTAGGCCACGGTCCATATTATTTCTGATGTCATTTGTAAGTTGTGTAAGTGCAGAGGTGGTACTGTGACCGGCTGGAAACCATGTTGAAACGGGTTTGAAGATTAAACATGTCAAGGTGAGCAGCAAGCTGGCGGTGGACTATTTTTCAAGCAGCTTACTGAGAGTGGGCAGAAGAGATATAGGGCGTAGTTGGACATGAGTTTGACATCGCCCTTTTGTGTATAGGGATGGTTCTGGCAGTTTCCAGGTGGACGGACAGTAGATGTATCGAATCGAGAGGTTAAAAAGCCAGGTGATAGGTCTGGTCAGCCAAAGTCATACTGCTTAAGTATGCAAGGATGGATGCCCTCAGGCCCTTGACCCCGCTGCGGCCGGAAGGGAGTTAAGTAGCTTGTAACTTCAGGTATGTGTTGGAGCCAGAACGAAAGGAAGGGGTGGAGGGGCGAGGAGGAGAAGAGGGACAGTCAGGTTGTGGGCTAGTTAGAGTAGCGACTGGTGGAGAAGAAAAAGGGCATTGAAGGCGCTGGCAATGGTGTCTTGTTGGTGCAGTGAACACCTTGAATGTTCATGTCAGCTGGATTCTGTTGCTTGTCGTTGCCGAGAATGTCCTTAATTTTGGACCAGTACCTGCACGGATTTGTAAAGGATGTTATTAGTAGGTTCCTATAGTAGGTGCTTTTGGCAATACGAATTTGTCTTTTGCAGTTGTTACGTAATGCACGATGGTCTTCAAAGTCTGCACGGAGGTGGGAGATCTTCCACCTGGACCAAAGTTTGTCCCTAGATTTGAGAAGTTGAAGCAGGGGGCGTGTTAGCCACTTGGTTACTTTCCCTGTCATCCTACGTGTGGTGACCGGGATGTGAAGGTTTTGAAGAGAGAGGAGGACGGAGTTGAAATATTCTGTGGCTATGTTAATGTCCTCTGTTTGGTAGAGAGGGGACCAGTCAACCTGGTTAAGGTCAGTTAAGAAGTCCTCATGACTTAGGCGGGAGAGATTAGGAAAGGTTACAGTTTTAGCAGGGAGGGGAGGAATGACAGTGTTCCAGACACAGTAGATGGGATAGTGGTCACTAATTGTGTCAGGTAGCACAATGACTGAGGCAACATATTCCATCCTGTTAGTAAGTATCCAGCACCACTACACATTCAGTCACTTCACTACTAGTCTAGCATTGCTTGTAAAGCGCTTTGGGATACAGCTGTGTATGAAAAATGCTATATAAATGCTGATAATGATTCTTCTTCTTAAACAAAGCAGAGAAATATATATATGTCTTCCTTATCTAGCTAAAGCAGCAATTTTGTCTCTTCTCAGTGAAAATACATGATGCAACAGGTCTTATACCTCTGATAACTGCCATGACAACTAGTAAAAAGATATATAAAAAGCACATTATTTGAGAATGACACATAGCCTGATGTCTTACTGGCCTGGGAACACTTGCTGATCTAGCATAAAACTTAGTTATCACAAAACAAAGACTTGCCTTATAATCAAGGTTATTCCACAGAGTCTCGCATATTTGCTTAGGTAAAAGCTATTTTGAACTAGATCTAAAGATGGCAGTGTTGCCTAATAATTCTACAACAGTTCCAATGAAGATGCTCTCCCCGGTGTTACAATTAGGATTATTAGCAATGCAATAGAACAGTAGCACTCAGATCCTGACACTTATGCTTGTACAATAAGTGTCTGTGCCCTAAGTATTACTGTCTGTGAGGTGGGGGGAGCAGTCAGGGGTGCTGGACCAAGGATAATATTTCCCCCCTTGGTGCCTCAGAAGGGGCACCAATCCCAAGTTAGCCAGTAGGGATGGAGCTAAAAATCATCTACAGGCCTGATGCACGGGTCTTGTAGAGGAACTCGAGTTGGTCTTGAAGTTGTCTTAGAGTATGTCGCAGACAGCAGTGTTATGGGTGATGCATAACCATTGATTGAAACCTAAATGTAGTTAAAATGTATGTAGTTTGTAAAAAGCAGATAGTCGGGTTGCTGTCGAAAATGGGACTGTTCAGTAGTTGGAACAGGGGTTGTGACAGAAGGGGCACTAAGGGTGTGTTTGTAAAACATAGTGCTGAACTTAGGGATGTCAACACCACAATTGAGATATGTGAAAAGATGTTAACATGCAATACCACATAGAACACAATATGACATAACAGTGGCTATTGATGAAGAAGAGTTCATGGAATCCATTTTGAGAGTGGATAAGGGAGATGCTACTTGATGTTGAGGTGTGGCACACTCTTGGAGCTTGATTGATGAATCTGTTTATAATTTCTCTTGACAGATAGGTCCTTATAAAACATATATGACCAGTTTAGAATGTTTATATAAATAACCGTCCATAAAGTTCATCATTGGCAGAAAGGTGGTAACCCCACAAGGCACATGGGCTATGCAGATGGTAATTGAGAGATGAAACACCATCATCGTAAGAAAGTCAGTGTTCATGTTGCTGTCTGCTGGATGACTGAATTAGGCAGAGGCCTTGGCAGGGGGGTGCATTAGATTTTGCATTGAGTTCTTTAATGAAATATCCACACACACTGGCGTAGCATTTGTGTTGTGGTAGTTGATCACACCCTGGCACAAAGATTAACAGTTTATAAGTGACAGTCCATAAAAAACAATTAGTTTGTATTAGGTGCCAGCCAGGCTTGGAAAGAGCAACTGTGGATAAAATGGATGTCTTTCTTGATGATCAATTGAAGAAGAATCTTCTTGCTGAAGTTAGGGGATTGCCCCTTCCCCAGGCTTAGCTTAATAATAAGCAGAAACTATAGGCTTGATTGTAGAGTCTGAATTGGTTGGGCCATTTTCAGTTGATTTAAAGTTCTACTAATAGGTGTAGTTTTGCTGAAAACATTATACTTCCAGAGGTAATTAATATCCTGTTCCATGTAGTAGTCCTTATATGGAGCCAGTCAGGCACAAAGATGGTGATGACACTGAAGCTGTGGCAGCTGTTTTCTTTTCAGGAAAAAGATGAATGTTTTTGAGGCTTAGACAAAAGTGTTACTGCTGTTGTACGTGGAGGTATTGTGTGCCACACCATGGAAACCTGCAAACTTGTAAAGTGTGTTAGAAACTGAGTTAACAACACATAAATAACAATCTGTTAAACCCATGACCTTTGTATTTTGTAAAGAGTGGTGTGACACAGCCTAAATTTCTGACAGTTGTGGAAAGAGAAAAATAAAAATGGGGCGTCGACCACACACCTGGGGGTGCAGGCCGAGATCCAATAATACCATTTGACCATCTGTGAATCCATGACAGTGTCATGGTTATACCCTGCTTTCAGATCGCAGACGAGGCTATGACAGTGATTAACATGAGTTCCCTGTCTATGTGTTGCTAACAGGCTGACTGAGGCATGTGTTATAAAATAACAGACTTCGAACATGTAGCTTATGGTATTATGCCTGTTACACTATGTAGCAGTGGGACAAATATATATAAATATATTGTTGGCCTATACCAACTGATAATAGTGCTTATTGCACCTGTGACAAGTGAAAGGATGTACCCTTTTTACACTGGATAGTGAAATACTCCAAAGTACCGAGTGAGGTAGTGCCTACTATGGAACCTTGAAGCATAAGTTCTAGGGCAGAAGAAAAAATTACTCATCTTTGTAATTGTGTTTCTTCCAATGGAGTTTTGCTATATTCTGACATATGCAGTTAGCCCCAGCACTTGAACTGCTCCAGAGAGGATAGAGTTAAATTCTATGCAAGGCATAGAACGTTGAGCTCAAGCTCGGTTCAAACCTCTGTCTGCTGCACTTTGAAGTGTAACCGTCAGATTCTTACGAGCTAATACTAACTAACCCCACTATGTGGAAATTGTAAAAGTTATACTAGCCAAATGGCAACCAAATATTTTGATCCCACAAAAGACTCAAGTCGAGAAATCCAAAACCAAAAACTAGGTAGTGAACAACTTATGACTATCAAAACAATAAAACAAACCCACTCCCCCTCTCTAAAAAGAGGGAGTGCCCAAATACATCCCTGGGGTGCAACACTGCTCCTGCCAGCCCACTTCCCAAAAACAAGGTTCTGAGAGGGGAGGCAGGGAGGGAGGTCAGAATACAGCAATACTCGATTAGAAGAAACACAATTACTAAGGTGAGTAATTTTGTTCTTCAAACAACATGAAGTCTTGCTGTATTCTGACATATGCAGACTACCAAGCAGTACCTCCATGGAGGAGGGAATCAAACCTATTTTGGGAATAGGCTCTGCAGTACTGCTGTACCAAACCCAGAATCACTCCTAGCCTGGATATCCAGAGAGTAATGCTTGGTGAATGTATGGACTGTTCTTCAGGTGGCTGCTTTGCATATCTCTAGCAAGGGAATATCCCTGGCAGCAACCATGGAAGCAGCTGTACCTCTAGTCGAATGATCCCTCAGGCCTGAGGGTGGTATTTTGCCTAGCTTTTCATAGCAGAATTGTATACAAGAGACAATCAATCTGGCAATAGTTCTCTTAGTGACAGGCTTGCCCTTCCCCACTTCCCCATAAGTGAGGAACAACTGGAGGGAGTCAAACCTGAGTGCCTTAGTATGCTCAATGTAGTAGCTAAGGGTCCTTTTAACATCTAAACTGTGTAATCTTCTCTCCTGAAGAAGAATGATCAGTGAAGAAAACAGAGAGAGACATGGATTGGTTCAAATGAAAATCTGAAACCACTTTAGGTAAGAACCTCCTATTGGTTCTAAGGGCCACCTTATCTCTATGGAATGAGATAAAATCAGGCTCCACTGACAGAGCCTGCAATTCACTGATATGTCTGGCAGAGGTAATAGCTTCCAAGAACACAGTTTTCCAAGTCAAGTACTTAAACTCTGCTGAGGACAAAGGCTCAAAAGGGGGTTGCATAAGCTGAGCAATGCAAATATTAAGGTCCCAAGCAGGACTAGAATCCCTAAAGGGGGGGTTGGTATGAAGCAATCCCTTGGAAAACTTATAAAAATCAGGATGAGATGCCAGTGAGGAGGGCTTTCCCACTGACAAGAAAGCAGAAACAGCTGACAAGTGTACCTTGGGGGTAGCTGGTCTGAGGCCTAGGCCATTAAGATAAACCATGTAGTCCAGCACTGTAGACAAGTCAGCAGTATCTGGGGTTATATGCTTCTTGGAACACCAAATGCTGAATCTTTTCCATTTGGAATTATAAGTTTTTTATGGTGGAGGGTTTTCAAGAGGCTTTGAGAATGTCCAGAACCCCTTAAGAGAGATGCAATCCTGCATATTCTAACTCTTCAAGAGCCATGCCTTGAGATTGAGAGACCACAGGTTGGGATACCAGATTCTCCCCTGAGAGGAGGTTAACAGGTTGTGATACCTGGTAAGAGATCGGGGAAGATGGACTGCTAGGGAAAGCAACAGGGGATGCAAAGGCTGCCTGGCCCAATCTGGAGCAATCAGGATCACTTTGCAAGACTGTGATCTTATCTTGACCAGAACCTTGAAAAGTAAAGGAAAAGGAGGGAAGGCATACAGAAATTTCTCTTCCCAATCCAGAATCGGAGCATCCAGAGGGACTGAGCCCAAGACTGGGGGTCTGCAACAGAAAAGAGGAAGTTGGTGATTGTCTGGGACTGCAAAGAGATCTGTCTCTGGAGTGCCCCACCTTGAAAAAATCACTTTTAACACTAGGGGATCCAGGGACCATTTGTGATGGCCCTTGGGGATCCTGCTCAGTACATCTGCTAGCACATTGTCCTTTCCTGGAAGGTGGACTGCTACCAGAGAAGTCTGTAGAGAATAAGCCAGGGACCATAATTTCATGGCTTCCGTGCACAAGGCCGTAGACAGAGTGCCACCCTGCTTGTTGATATGCCACATGGTGGTGGTGGTGTTGTCTGTCCTGACCTGAGCCACCTTGTTCTGTATTGATTCTGAGAAGGCTTGCAAGCAGTGACTGAGCCAGGTTTGGGAGCCGGGGGGGCCATTCAATCAATCATGGGCTCCACAATGGGCACTAAACATTGAATAAAGATGGTGGTGGGGCACCACTACTCACACTGGGGCAGCCAGGAGGGGCGACCGACCCCCCCAGCCCCCCAGCTCCTACACTGCTTGCAAGACCATGTAATCTGCCCTGAACTTCAGAAGATTGATGTGGAGAAGAGACTCCTGAGTGGACCACACTCCCTGGGCTGTGAGGTTCCCCAGGTGAGCTCCCCATCCCAGGAGAGAAGCATCTGTGGCTAGAACCACTGAATGAGACTGAGTGATGAATGGGACTCCTTGCCTGAGACTGTCCTGATCCTGCCACCGTTGAAGAGCCTGGATCAGGGTCTGAGTCACTGGAATAAGCTTGGTTAGAGGGTCTTTTTTCTGAGACCAGAAGGCCCTCAGGTGAAACTGAATGTCCCTCATCTGAAATCTGGCCCCTTGGACCACTGCAGTGGAAGCTGCCATCTGAACATCTGATGGACAGCCAGAAGAAGGCCATTTGTCTGTCAAGTCTGCTCGTATTGCAGGTCCACAGCTTGAGCTAATGTCCTCCCTCCCTCCCACTCCTCCCATTCTCCCTACCCATGATTCTTACCTTCCCCATGCCTTATCCCAGCCTCTCTTAAAGCTGCCCACCATCTTCAATGAGATGACCTCTTCTGGCAGCACATTCCAAGCGTCCACCACCTTCTCTGTGAAGAAGTGCTTCCTGACCTCCCTCCTAAACCTTCCACCCTCCAGCTTAAGACTGTGCCCCCTTGTGATATGGTTGCCACTCAGCTTAAAGAGTCTCTCTTTATCAACTTTATTTATCCCTTTCAAGTACTTGAATATCCCAGTCATGTCCCTTCTCTCTCTCTCTCCTGTCTTCCAGGGAGTACATGTTCAGTGCCCTCAACCTCTTCTCATATGCCTTGCCCTGCTGACCGGCTATCATCTTTATTGCCCTCCTCTGTACCTTCTCCAGTGGGCTAATGTCCTTTTGGAGGTGTGGGCACCAGTATTGAACTCCATACTCTAGATGCTGCCTTACCAGTGACCAGTACAAGGGCATTATAACCTTCTCTCTCCTACTACTGATCCCCTAGCTATGCATCCCAGCATCTTGTTTGCCTTTGCTACTGCTTTCTTGCACTGCGTGGAGTGCTTCAGGTCACTAGTGATCATCACTCCCAGGTCCTTCTCCTCCTCCTCTGATGCAGATACTCGGACTCCACCCAGGTAATACTCTGTCCTGTGATTCTTGGCTCCAATATGCATAACTTTGCATTTCTTGGCATTGAAGCCAAGTTGCCAGATCCTGCCCACCTCACCAGCTTTTCCAGATCTTCCTGTAGGCCTCTTATCCCTTCAGCTGTGTCCACTCTCCCACAGAGCTTGGTGTCATCTGTGAATAGGCACATTTTGCCTTTAATGCCATCCCCAATGTCATTGATGAAGACATTGAACAACACCGGCCCCAGCATAGAGCCCTCTGGGAGCCCACTGGTTACTTCTCTGGTGCCAGATAACTCTCCCCCCACCACCACCCTCTGGGTTCTGTCCCTCAGCCAGTTTTCCACCCATCTGACCATCTTTTCCACGACTCCAAGATCCACCAACTTCCTGATCAACCTTTTGTGGGGCACAGAGTCAGAGGCCTTGCTGAAATCAAGATAGAGGATGTCTACCACTTGGCCCCTGTGTACTGTCTTAGTGACACAGTCAAAGAAGTCAATCAGATGTGTCTGACATGATCTTCCCCCTACAAACTCATGCTACCTCTCATCCTGGAGACCATGATCCTCTAGATATTCCACCAACCTTTCCTTTAGTATGGTCTCCATCAGCTTGCCCACAATGGAGGTCAGACTGACTGGTCTGTAATTCCCTGGCTCATCCTTGGGTCCACTTTTGTGAAGGGGCACTACATATGCTGTTCTCCAGTCCTGTGGTACCACACATGATTCTAGTGAACTATTAAATAGGTCTGCTAGCGGCCCTGCCAGCTCCTCAGCCAGTTTCTTTAGTACCCTTGGATGTACCCTGTCTGGGCCTGGTGATTTGTCCACTTTCAATGCCAGCAGAGCCTCCCTCACTCTGTCCTCCTCTATCACTATGTCTGTGTTCCCCTCTCCACTCCTCTTTCCCTCCTGAAGGCACTGGTCCATCCTTCTCCCTGGTAAAGACAGAACAGAAATATTCATTTAGTATCTCTGCTTTTCCTCCATTATCCTCCACTCGCTCCACACCTTTCTGAAGCCTAACAATCCCTTCTTTCTTGTCCGTTTTCTCACTTATATAGTGAAAGAAAGCCTTCTCCCCCTTCTTAATTCCTTCAGCTATTTGAAGCTCCTTCTGTGCCTTTGCTCACCGGACTGCCTTACTTGCTGCATTAGCCAACCTTAGGTAATTTTCCCTATCCACCTCTCTCTTGGTCTTCCTGAATTTTCCATAGGCCAACCTCTTTTCCCTTACTGCCTTGGCAACCCTAAAACTGAACCAACTGGGTGCTTTGGCACTTGTGTTCTTCCCCCTGAGCCTAACACACTCCTCTGTGGCAACCAATATTCTTTCCTTAATGATGGACCACTTTAGGTCCACCCCCATATCTGCTCTGATGCCCACCAGATAGCTCCTTAGAACCTCACCCATTTTTCTGACGTTCGCCCTCCTGAAATCCAAGATTTTGGTCTTAGTCAGGATGCTTTCCCTGCCCATATCCAAATGGAACCACACTGTGCAATGGTCACTTCCCCCCAGTGGCTCCCTGACCATTATTTCCTGTACATGTTTCCCATTTGTGAGCACCAGATCAAGAACTGCCTCAGTTCTTGTTGGTTCAGTGACGCCCTGAGTCAGGAACCCACTCTGCAGTCCTTCTAGGATCACCTGACTCTTAGCACATGTTGTGGATGGTATACTCCAGTCCACCTTGGGCAGGTTGAAGTCCCCCACAGTTACCACCTCTCCTTTCCCAGCAGCTTCCAACATTTGTGAGATTAGTTCCCTGTCTCTCTCCTCATCTTGATTGGGTGGTCTGTAAACCACCCCCAACCTCACCTTTCTCCCGCTATTGGACCTTAACTGGACCCATAATGCCTCCACCTCCCCTTCCTCTGACTCCTCCCTCATGCAAGTTATTCCCTCCCTGATATAAACTTCCACCCCTCCCCCTTTCCCGACTACTCTGTCTCTCCTGTATAGTTTATATCCAGGGATAGCAAGGTCCCAGTCATGGTGTGATGTTGCCCAAGTCTCGGTTACTGCAGCTGTGTCCACCATCCTTTCTGCTAATAGTGCCTGCAGGTCATCCATCCTGTTTCCAAGGCTCCATGCATTCAGAGACACCACCCTCCACCTAGAGTCTGACCTTCCTTCTCTTCCCTCTTTTCTTCTATTCACTTTTATCCCCTATGTGTGCACCCCTCCACATACCCTTTCTATGCGTTCCTCACCCCCACCACCCTTTGCTAACTGTGTATTTGCCCCTCCCACCTCCTCCCTTCAGACCTCTTTCATCACTGTGGAGGGTAGGTTTACTGACCACCTCCTCTTGGAGTCTGGGGGCCTGCTCACCCACTGCCCCCCTCTTCAGTAGTTTAAATTAAGTGTAGTGGTTATATATTCTCCCAGCTTGTCCCTGAGTATACTAGAACCCTCCCTACTGAGGTGTAGCCTGTCTGGTGAAAACAGTGCTTTGTTTGACCAGGTCTTCTCCCAGTCCCCAATACAGATGAACCTCTCCTCCCTGCACCATTTCCTCAGCCAATCATTAAAATCCTCTATTCGTCTTTTCCTAGCTGTGCTGACCCTTGGTACTGGTATCACCTCTGAGAAGGCCAGTGAACTTCCCTCCTCCCTACAGATATTCCCTAACTCCCTGAACCTACTTTGCACTATCTCAGCCTCCTCCCCAGCTAAGTCATTGGTTCCAAATGTATAACTAAATTAGGTTTTCCTCCAACCTCCCTTACTATTTCCCTTATTCTTGGGCCCAGCTTTCCCGCTGTGATCCCCGGCATACAAACCACCCTCCTGCTTGCATTTGAGTCCCTTTTCCTTCCCCAGTGAATACCACTAATTATGGAATCCCCTATGATTGCCACCCTTCCATCCCCTGTATGTGGCCCAAAAGTTGAAGGAAGTGCCTTGCTGGTCGAGAAACCAGAAGGTGGAAGAAAGAAGCCAGCTATGTGATGGCCCTTACCCTTACCAGGGGAAGAAAAGTTCTTGCTTTGACAGTATCCAGCTCTATCCCTATGAAGGCCAGAAGCTGTACTGGCTCGAGAACTGACTTGGGAAGATTGAGAAGAAATCTTGGAGAAGTGAGCACTTGTTGGGTCACTTGAAGATCTGACTTGACTTGGTCTGGAGACTGACCCACAATGAGCCAGTCATCCAGGTATGGGAATATGGAGATATTTTTCTCCTTGAGAATGCTACTACTACTGCTAGGCATTTTCTGAACAGCCTTGAAGCTGATGTTAGGCCAAAGGGCATTGCTTTGAACTGGTAATGGCCTGAAGGCAATTCGAACCTGAGGTACTTTCTGTGGGAGTGCCTGACGGGAATGTGAAAGTAGGCATCTTTTAGGTCCAGGGAGGCTAGCCAGTCCCCTGGCCTTAATGAGGGAAGGATTATTCCCAGAGTCACCATTTTAAACTTTGGCTTTAATAGATGTTTGTTCAGGTATCTTACATCTAGGATGGGCCACCACTCTGCTGTTTTTTTCAGGGTAAGGAAATATCTGGAGTACAGACCTTTGCCCTTCTGAATTGTAGGAACTCTCGCTATGGCCCTTAAGGCCAGTAGAGATGAAACCTCTGCCTCTAGGGCAATGGTTTCGGAGATGTTTGCAGGTGGAAAAGATCTGGCTCTCAGCTTTAGGAATTTTTTGAAGCTGAGAGCCAGTCCCTGGCTTACAACCTCCAGGACCCCCTTGTCTGAGGTAACAGATTTCCAGTCCTGGAAATAGTAAGCCAGCTTGCTTCCTACAGGAATGGGGGAGTTGACCCGGGCTGACACATCACAGTGTTTGCTTGGCAGGAGCCTTAAAGCTGAGAGGTGGATGCAGCCCTGCTCTTTCTGCTTCTGCCTCTCCCTCTCCCTCTGAAGAACCCGCTCTGGGGAAAAAGGAGAGGAGGCCTGTGCTTGGTAGAAAGGCCTTTGAAAAGGCCTGCCCCTGCCCCTAACTTGCTGCCTTTGAGGAGCTGCCTGCATTTCCTTGGCCTGTGCACTCCTATAGGTGGTCCTGTATTCATCCATCTTTTTCATTTAATTCTCTGTCTGCTCCCCAAAAAGAGAATTATTAACTACAGGAGAAATGCATAGCCTTAGTCTGGGTATCCTGAGATAGGCTAGTACACCTGAGCCAAGCTAGTCTCCGAAGAGCCACAGATGTAGCCATGACTCTAGATGATACATCATTGGAGTCTACAGCGGCATGAAATTGGATCTTTGATGCCTTAATCCCGTCAGCAGCCACCTCCTCCAGCTCCTTGGCAAGCTGGGGGGAGGCCTGCTTAGCCAGTTCCAGTACAGTGTCCCACCTGAACTTCTGGTACTTGGCTGTATAAGCCATGTAATTAGCCTGCCTGAGTCCCAAAGAAGATGCCATGTACTGCTTCTTTGCCATGGCATCCTGCTTCCTGGAGTCTTTATCTGGGGGGTGTGAAGCTAAGGGAATGTTAGCCTTATCACAGGCTGCAGCCTGCATGACTCCAACATGGCTGCACTGCTGGTACAAGCACTCCATACTTGAGCCTGACAGCATGTACCTCTAGTCCATCTGTCTGTCCACAGGAGGTAAGGAATTTGGAGTTTTTATTAACTTTTGTGTCTGTTTCCCAAAAGACTTATCAAGGGAAATAGACAACCTTTTGGACTCTGGGATGTCCATCATCTCCACATAGTCAGGCTCCTCTTGTTCCTCAACAGCTTCTTCCATAGGGAGCTGGAGGGTTTCTGCCACTTTCCTGTAGAACATGAAGTGGGAAGGGGACTCAGAAAGCCTAGGAGGGAAAACACCAGAAGGCCTGTCTGGGGAGATGTCTGGTTCTGTGGGGTCATCCAGACCTTCTATTCCATTATCATCATCATCACCTTCATCATCATCATCATCATCCCCCTCCAGGTCTGGTTCATAAAAATCTTCGGGGGTATAATCCTGAACTGGCGGAACCAACCAAACTGAACGTCTGCCAGAAGGCCCCAGATCGGTCAGAACCGAACAAAGCGATTTCACTATGTGAATCGCTCGGGCGTCTTCCTTGGTGGTCAGATGATGCAGTTCTGGATCCGAACTGGATGATTTTTCTTTTTGATGGACCTGATCCCTCGGAATCAGCTCTCCTTTTGCCCAAAGGAGTCTCACCCTGGTCAGATGGCACTCCTTCTGGTTCGGTCGGAACCGACTCTGGCTGGCCATCTGCGTCAGCGGACTTCTCAGCCTCCTTTTCCCTAAGCTTGCCCAATCTTTTATCCAGGGTGGCTTTAGGGAAACTCTTGCAAGTTTGGCAGTCTGAATTGAGGTGGTCAAACCCCAGGCAATAAACACAAGTGGTGTGGGGATCAGCCTTAGTAAAGGCCTCCCCACACACACTGCAGTGTTAAAACCCAGTGGGCCCGATTTTTCTTTTGGGTTTCTCAGATGTAGCCATCCTTAATCAGAAAACTCACCCTTTACTTGGCTTCAGCCAGGCAAGACTCCCTTATCGGTTTCTCACCATGTCATGGGTATTTAGAAAAAAACCCCGCAAAAACACAGTTTTTTTTAAATCGATAAGGACCAGTACCACACACTAAATTCAATGAAAAAAACAATAACACAAGTTCTACACAGCAACCGGTTGAAATATCAAGTTTAAAATTTCCACAAGTTTTTCCAAATCTAGTCCACTGCCTACATCCTTACTGTACCACAGACAGGGATATGAACTGAAAAAAAACAAAGAATTTATTGGTAAAACCGATGACTTTAACCGACCAAGAACCGTGAGCAGAGGAGAAATCTCCGGAGTGACTGTTCAGTTAGGCGGAATAAAGAATCTGACGGTTACACTTCAAAGTGCAGCAGACAGAGGTTTGAACCGAGCTCGAGCTCAACGTTCTATGCCTTGCATAGAATTTAACTCTGTCCTCTCCCGAGCAATTCAAGTGCTGGAGCTAACTGCATATGTCAGAATACAGCAAGACTTCATGTTGTTTGAATCTAAATTCTGCCATATTATAATTGTTAAGATTTAAAATCACAAAATATGCATAGAGAGCACTTTATTTTCCAGGGGTACCTGGGAGTGATGAGACAAACAGGGCATTCATTTGTCTGGGGTTTTGCTTGGAACATAGTATAGGGGTGGGTCAGCAGTGCTGGCCCCAGTATCTAGGTTTGGTTATGGGCATTAAAAACATTTATGAATCTGGAGCAGTTTTCTGAATACACACTTGACAAAGTGTAGCAAGATGTATATTAAATTATAATAGCATAAACACAAAACAAACATGTTTTCTGCAATAGAACAATGTCAGTATTGAGCATAATGCATAAAATACATTTTAAACAGAACAAATGTAGACTGCAAGTTTAGTTCAGAGTCCAGGAATCAGAGCACTGTGAATCAATTTGTGTTGAGCACAACCATGGAATAAGTTGTAGAGGGTGGGGCACAGTTTAAGTTTGTAAGTTGCAGTCCTTGGTGAAAATTACTTAGTTTTGGTTGAAAGAATTATTTGAGCAAACTGCTACTCTGTTTTTTTTTTAACTTGTAAGGCCTTTTCAGGGTATGCAATGCTTTAGAACTTTGAAATTATAGAAACTTGTTTGTACTTGTAGAAGGCAGACAATTGCATCCATTGCTGTAAGGCTATGGACAATTGTTTTGTATTTGTCTGACAGGATAAGAAAGCTGAAAAGACAATCAAAATATATGAACATGGGGAAATACATCCACACCCCCCCTCCAAGCTTGGCTGATTACTTGTTGAGGGCAGAAGCCCTTGTACCAGTAATACATTTTCGGAGGTTTAACTGTTTACACTAGACAAGTATTTGTCAATGCCGAATGTTGGCTTGCTGGCATTGGCATTGGTAGTGCAGGAGTTAGAGAGATGCATAATAGGAATGGCAGTGAAGTATTGAACTGATGCCAACCCACCCCTACGCTCCAGAGACTGACAGGCATTGGGGTGTCCCTTTGGGTGTTGGCCATAGTGCTCATGCCATTTCACCTCTCCTTATCCTGCAGACACCAAGTGTCACAGTGTGCATTGGGGTCTTTGGGCTTTATGCTCACCCCATTCCATAAGGAAATACACTGAGATAGGTGCAGTATAGGACAGTGGGGTGAACTTTGGAGCCAAAGCATCCAGGCACATCTTGATGATTGTCACTGGCTGCAGGGTGGGGGGTGGGGGTGGGGGTGGAATGGCGTGATCACTTACGTCCGACAATCCCAAGTCACATCCCTGACACCTGTCAGTCTCTACAGGGTAGGGCGTTTATGGTTGGAAACCCTAACGCCCGAGGCATTTTTACTCCAAGATTTCAACATGGACTATTTGTGACCCTACCTCATGAACAGTGGCACTATCAGTTCGTTAGCCAGAAGGTGATTTTTGCACAGCGACTGTGCCGTTTGGCGCCACAGGTGCGAAAACACATTTTGCACAGGATGTGAAAAATGACAGCTGTACTTTTCATGAGGAGGTGCAAAAAAATGGCAATGTTTATAATCTGAAGTGAAAATATGAAAAATTGGTGAAGTCATGAGTGTGCATAGAAACTGGGCAACGCACGCCTGTAATGCAATTATGTTGGGGATTGTTTAACCAAATTTTCAGCATAGGCATTTTGGGACCTCTGCTCATAAACAGTGGCACTGCAATTTTGTTAATCTGTCCCAAAAGTTGATTTCCCACAGTGACTGAGCCATTGTGCGCCAGATGTGCGAAAACACAGTTTGGGCAGGATGTGAAAAATGACAGCTGTACTGTTCATAAGGAGGTGTTATAAAAATGGCAATGTTGAAAATCTGGAGTGAAAATATTAAAAACTGCTGAAGTTACGAGCATGTGTGGAAACTGCAAAACACACACTTGTAACACAGTCATCTTTTGGAATTTTTTCACCAAATTTGCAACATAGGCTTTGTGGGACCCCACCTCATAAACAATGGCACTGTCATTTTGTTAATTGGACCCAAAAGGTGATGCCGTGCAGTGACCACAAAATCACCTTTCAGGGCTCAGTAACAAAATAACAGTGCATGTGTTCAAGAGATGGGGTCCCAAGAACCCCATGTTGAAAATCTGGAGCCAAAATTCAAACAAGCATTTGTCAATGCCGAATGCTGTCGCACTGGCATGAGCTTTGGTAGTGCAGTGCGGGAAAACATTTTGGGCAGGATGTGAAAAATGACAGCTGTACAGTTCATAAGGAGGTGTAAAAAAATGCCAGTGTTGAAAATGTGGCATGTAAATATAGCAAATCTTGGAAGTTACAAGGGTGCGTGGAAATATACAGCATGCAGCTTGAACACTGCCATTTATTGGGCGTTGACGCCAAATTTTCAACATAGGCATTTTAGCACCTCTGCTCATGAACTGTGTCACTGTCATTTTTATAATCTGGCCCAAACACTGATTTCCCCACAGCGACTGTGCTATTGTGCGCCAGAAGTGCAGAAACACATTTCGGGCAGGATGTGGAAAATGATGGCTGTACTGTTCACAAGGAGGTGTACAAAAATGACAATGCTGAAAATCTGGCATTAAAATATTGTGAATGCGTGAAGTTACAAGCCTGTGTAGCAACTGCACAATGCACACTCATAAAACAGGCATTGTTGGATTTTTTCCACCAAATTTGGAACATAGGCTTTTTGAGAGGCCACCTCATGAACACTGGTACTGTCATTTCGTTAA
Source organism: Neoceratodus forsteri (assembly GCA_016271365.2). Classification (NCBI taxonomy): domain Eukaryota; kingdom Metazoa; phylum Chordata; order Ceratodontiformes; family Ceratodontidae; genus Neoceratodus; species Neoceratodus forsteri. The sequence goes on from CM057459.1 coordinate 1,475,306,957, forward strand.
TGGTCCCGAAAGGTGATTTCACGCAGTGACTGCAAAATCACCTTTCAAGGCCGATTAACGCCATGACAGTGATAGAATTCATGAGGAGGGCCCCAAAACCCCATGTTGAAAATTTGGTGCCAAAATTCCAACAAATGCCTGAGATATGCAGCAAAGTTGAAAAAAACCCTATTCATTCCATTATACAGCTTACCGGCATTTCCTCAGTTCGCGGTTGGCTTTGAAGAGTGCAGACGTGTTCCCGGTCCACCGAAGATCGTCGCGCCGGACTCCGGAGTAAGTATGGGGTGAGGGGTGGGGTGTGTGGGAGGCAGGGTGCGCGGTGGGTGGATGTGGGTGGGGGCAGGAGGCGAGGACCATTTTTGTTACAGGGAAGAAAAAAAGCTAACATCATGGGACAGTTTTTCTTTTCAGGAACTTAGCACGCTGGGGTGAGCTCCCAGCGTGCCACTAACTGTTTTTTGGGGGGTTGCTGCAGCTGACAGGGGTTTGGGCACCCTTGTCAGCAGACAGTGGGGGGTGAAATTATGCCGACAGGGATTGGGCACCCCTGTCAGCACACAATGACAGCCGGGGGGAGGCAGGAGCCGAGGGGATTGGGCACCCTCGGCATATAAGAAATGCGGGAGGCTGATTTATGCCGATGGGGATGGGTCCTCCGTTGGCACACAATGAAAGTGGGGAGGCAAGAACCAAGGGATTGGGCACCCTTCAGCATATCGGGAAATGGGGACTGCTGTATGCCGACGGAATGAGCTACCCCCATCGGCAAATTTGTGTGGCCACAGAAAGCGGGCTGGGGATTGGGCACCCTCGTCGTCGCCAGGAGTCATTGTTATGTTACATAACGTGAAAGCACGCAGGGAAGGGTCCGTTATGCCTGACGAGCTTTTGCTCGGATTGCAGTGGACCTTTCCTTAGATGTGCTCACCACATTAGCATGCATGGTGTGGCGCCGGCATGCAGGCTGATTGGAGAATGAGGGACGCACCTACTGATGCATGCCCTACATTCGCCCAACAGCGGCCGCCCCTCTAAATCTGCACTGTCCCAAGATGTTGACTTGAGCGCAAGCACGGCAAGCCAACATAAAAAAGCAGAGGGACTGAGCTGGGTTATACTGTTGGAATACACTGGGTCTTTTCAAAACCTGTAAATAACAAATAGTTATTAGCACGTACACATTTTCTTTTATTTACCCCATTGGGAAGAAAGTGATGTACCTTGCAACCTCTGAGTGTTGCACTGCACCTTAAAAGGTGTACACTGGATAGATCAATCAATCAATCAATCAAATCTTTATTTATCCAGGCGAGCACCATTGAGCAAGCTCATTTACAAGGTGGACCTGCGTTACACATGGTCATAAAGAAAACAGATAACATAATTGGCAGCAATACAAAAATAAGACAAGGTACAAACATTGATGAAAAGACAATGATAAATATGTTTAGTCGAACAGGCTCATTAAGTGTCTCACCTAACTTTGAGAATTAATCAGTGCAGCGGACCCAGATAGGAGGTAAATCCATGATGGGACTAAGAGAGGGGAGAGTTAGGGCTGGCCAGCTATGGCACCAGGTGGCACCGGCAGCCAAGCTCACGGCAAAGGGGTTCATGGCTCATAGGGGTGGGGTATGTAATGTTGATCGAGTTGTAGTTCAGAGAGGCAACAGCTGGCCAGAGGCAACAAGCGGTATCCTAGTAGTACTCTTGGATGAATTTGGGGCATGAGGAGCGCAAGCTGCTCTGGACAATTACAGGTAGCAGTTTCGGAGATGCCGCCACGGATATCCTTGGTCGTACAGTGACTATCCTTGGAGGACTTAGGGGGGTCAGTGGCCCTAGGAGAGGAGAGAACAGAGCAAGAGAAGGATGAAGAGAGGTAGGGTGAGGCAGTGGTGGGGGGGGGTAAATGCGCTGATGAGATAGAAAAGCGTAGGTGAGTAAAGAGGCTATAGCAAGGTAAAGTCAGTGAAAGCAGAGGCATTTGTTTTCAGTCAGCTTTGCACATAGGGACTTAAACACTGTGATAGTTACTGTGGTTCTTAACTTCAGGATTTTCTGGATTTCATTCCAAAGCGATGGAAGTGAGTAGCTTATGGCCGCAGTCCCATAGCGTGCTCGGACCCTGGGGATATTCAGGGTGATTGGAGTAGCTCCTTAGGGCATATTTTCCGACTTTGTAGGGCAGGTGATCAGGAGATGTAGCATGGAAGTTTTTCAGCAAGTGCTTTGAAGTCCAGGTGGCCTACATTTCTTTTCTTCTCGATTGAAAGGAGGTCCAACCCACAGCATCGTACAGGGAACAGTGGTGGGTGGAGGAGGGAAGACTGGTAATGAAGCGCAGTGCTTTGTGATACAGGACATCCAGCTTACTCAGATATGAGGCATTGCAGTGACAGTAGATGAAGTCGGTGTAGGCTAGCAGGGTGATGAAGGTAGCCCGTATGAGCTGTTTTCTTGCCTCCGTAGTTAGAAAGCGGTTTATGTGATAAAAAAGCCCTAGCCTCTGTCTTAGCTTTTTTACCATGTCCTCCAAATGTTCTCCGAAGGAGAGCTTGTGATCTAGGCAGATTCCCAGGTATTTGAACTTGGTGACATAGTCCAGGTTTTCCCCCAATAGGGTAGTGATTGGGGGGGGGGGGGTGCCAAGGGCTGAGTGGGATGGTGAGTTGCCAGGAGAGAGAATCATCGCCTTGGTTTTTTTGGCATTAAGTAACAGTTTTTTATTTAGAAGCTGGTGTTGGAGAATGTCGATTGATTGATTGATTGAAAACTAAGGCTCCCTGGTGACAGTGCAGCTGTTCATGTCTATATCATTGGTGCAACACCAGGGTGGAAAACCCAAGTCCATGCTCAAACCCAGGCCCCCCAGGTGGCAGTGCAATGGGTTATGCGTGTTTCATTGCTATAATACAAGGGTGAGAAACCTGAGTCTGTTCTCAAACCCAAGCCTCCCAGGTGGCAGTGCAGGTGGTATATCTGTATCATTGGTATAATGCCTGGGTAGGAAACTAGAGTCTGTTCTCAGTCTCTGATCTCCTTTGTTGCAGTGCAGTGGGTTATGTCTGTATCACAGGACTGATGCCAGTGGCTGTGCCCTTTTCTTTGATTTACCTTTGTTCTCTTAACAGCAGCAGAATTTCCAGTCTCAGAAAACTGTGGGACAGTGATTGTGAAAGATGAAGAATCCCCAATACTAGACTCTGGGATCATGAATGAAACCGTACACCAGCAAACTCTTACAGAAAGTACCATCATCAGTATGTACATAGCATGGGAAATGTTATATGTCCAATAGATGCTTAGAAGCCCTGCTGATCCACGGGTGGTAAACCTGAGTCTGTTCTCAAACCTAAGACTCCAGTGTGGTAGTGTAGGGGGTTATATATGTGTCTCTGGTATAATACTAGCATGGGAAACCTGAGTTCATTCCTAAACCAGGGACTCCCAAGTGGCAGTGCAGGGTGTTATGTGTGTATCATTGGTATAGTACCAAGGTAGGAAACCTGAGTCCATTATCAAATCTAGGATCCCCAGGTGTCAGTGCATGGTGTAATGTGTGTATTATTGGTACAATATGAGGGTGTAAAGCCTGAGCCCGTTCTCAAACCTGGGACTGTCAGGTAGCAGTGCAGGGGGTTATACGTGCATCTCTGGTATAATTGCAGGGTGGGAAACTGACGTCCATTCCCAAACCAGGACCTCCCGGGTAGCAGTGCCAGGGGATTGTTTCTGCATCGTGTAATACCAAGGTGAGAAACCTAAGTTCGTTCTCAAACCTGGGACTCCCAGGGCTTATGTGTGTCTCTGATATAACACTAGGGTGAGAGTCCTTCCTTAGTTCCTGGACTCCTTGGTGGCAGTACAGGAGATTATGTGTGTTTCTGCTATAACACCAGGGTGAGGGTCCATTCTCAGTTTCTAGACTCCTTGGTGGCAGTACAGAAGATTATGTGTGTCTCTGATATAACACCAGGGTGAGAGTCCTTTCTCGGTTCCTGGACTCCTTGGTGGCAGTACAGGAGATTATGTGTGTCTCTGATATAACACCAGGGTGAGAGTCCTTTCTCAGTTCCTGGACTCCTTGGTGGCAGTACAGGAGATTATGTGCATCTCTGATATAACACCAGGGTGAGAGTCCTTTCTCAGTTCCTGGACTCCTTGGTGGCAGTACAGGAGATTATGTGCGTCTCTGATATAACACCAGGGTGAGAGTCCTTTCTCAGTTCCTGGACTCCTTGGTGGCAGTACAGGAGATTATGTGTGTCTCTGATACAACACCAGGGTGAGAGTCCTTTCTCAGTTCCTGGACTCCTTGGTGGCAGTACAGGAGATTATGTGTGTCTCTGATATAACACCAGGGTGAGAGTCCTTTCTCAGTTCCTGGACTCCTTAGAGGCAGTGCAGGAGATTGTGTGTGCATTTATTTATTTATTTTATTTATTTATTTTAGTCTTTGGTAACTGGGTAAGGTCTTCTAAGAACAAGTGCCTGTTTTCAGGGGCGACCTGGGAGCACTGGGGGTTAAGTGACTTGCTCAGAGTCGCACAGTATGCAAGTGGAGGTTGTGGAATCATACCTAGGTCTGGTCTGCTGGATGTACCAAGCTCATTCACAGCTCATTACTCTAACCTCTAGGCTATACTGCCAGCCCCACATGCATTCCTAAAACCCAGTGCATCACTGGTATAATAGCAGGGTGGGAACCTGAGTCCAGTCCCAAACCTGGGACTCCCATGTGGCAGTGCAGGGGTTATGTCTGTATCGCTAGTATAACTGCAGGGTGGGAAACCTGAATCCATTCTCAGACTCGGATCCCCCTGGCTGCAGTACATGGGGGTTGTGCCTGTATCACAGTGGTAATGAGGAGGCATTATAGTGCTGTGGTTTAGCACTGCAAATCTGGAGACCTGGATTTGAATCTCACAGCCACTACATGCATATTGTGTGATCCTGAGTAAGTCACTTAACTTTCTTGTGCTCCCAGGTTGCACCTGGAAACAAGATTTGGCTTAGTGTGCCTTTCCTGGTTCAGCAGTTTCCCCTCTCTACCTTATGCCAGTGGTGTGCCCTTACCTCTGATTTACCTTTTGTCTCAGAAACAGAATTTCCAGTCCTAGAAAACTATGTGACAGTGATTGTGAAAGATGAAGAACCCTCAGTATTGGAGTCAGGGAACATGAACGAGTCCATATATAAGCAGCCTCCTGAAGAAAGCACAGTCGACGGTAAGTAGATGGCTTGGTAAATGCTATATGTAAAAAAAGATGCTGGGAAGCTCTGATGATACCACAGTGGGAAACCTGAGTTAGTTCTCATAACTGGGACTCCCAGGTAGAAGTGCAGGGGTGGGGTTATGGCTGTATCACTGGTATAACACCAGGGTGGGAAACCTGAGTCTGTACTCAGTCTTGGGAGTCTCTGGTGGCAGTAAAGGGGAATATGTGTGTATCACTGTTATAATACATGGTGGGAAACCTGAGTCTGTTCTCAACCCTGGATACCCAGGTTGGCAGCGCAGGAAGCTATGTCTGTATCACTGGTATAATAGCAGGGTGGAAAACTTGAATCCATTCTCAAAACTATGTTCCTTGTGTATCATTGGCGTAGTATTCGGGTGGGTAACCTGGATTCGTGCATGCACACCAACGATATCCACAGCTTAATACCAGGAGCTTTCTCTACCTCACGCAGAATTCCTTCCAAATTCACTAGAAAATCCTAGGAAACTTCATAAAAAGAATTGTATTCATTAGATAAAAAACACCATTATCAATTTTCTAAAACGGCTGAGTGTGTAAACTGATAATGAATATTTTTCTCAGTTTGTTAAAAATCCAGTGTTTAAAGCTGCGGAAATCATGGTGGCGGGTAACGGAGGTTTGAAAGGAAGAGACCGTCAGCTGAACAGTGCAATTACAAACCAGCAGCCAGCTGACAACTTAAACAGTAAGTCTGATAAAGAAGACATGGCATATATTAAGGAGATGTTAGCCGCGAGAAAACTAGACACAGAGGAAAAATGCAATTTGCAATGTGAGAGAAGAGGCAGCTTTAATGCAGCGTCGAGGTAGAGGTGACAGAAAAAAGACTGGGCACCTCAGAAGATTCATTCTTGAAACTGGAAGATTGGCAGGAAGACCAGGCAGCTCAAATAAATTAACAGTCTTGAAAATCAGGGAAGGAGGAAGCGTTTCCTGTTCACAGGGGTACCAGAAGATGTGACGGGAAACAATATGTCTCATTTTCTGCAAGCATTCATTCCTGATTTTTTTTAAATTACAAATGGTTCTGGCCCCTTGAAGTGGAATGGGCACACAGGTCCTTGGCACCCCATCCCCTGGCATGTGATATACCCCGTCCAATTATTGCCAACTTCCTCCAGTTCTCAATAAAGGAAGAAATTATTTAATTGGCAAGAGAAAGGAAGAAATAATGTGGAGGGGAGTTCGAATCTATATTTTCCAAGACTAATCAGCCGAGGTCTCAGAAAAAAGGAAAGATTTTGTGGGAATTAAAAAACAAACTACAACGTTTAGGATGTTCATACTTTCTGAAGTATCCAGCTACTTTGGTTTATGCTGGGGCCTAATGGACAGTTTATTTGTGAAACCCCAGAGTCGGCATATGAGTTTGACAACTGTGGCCCAGCTCATAATAGTCAAACAGTCAATAATTCAAAATTTTCTCAAAGTTCTATGACACCCACGAAGGCTCAAGCCAACAGATCTCCTTCAGCTGCTTACCCTTCATGAGCAGCGGTCGAGAATGTCCACAAGGTTAAGCCACCTCCAGCACCAGAAATTGAAAAAACTATGGGGTACATGTTCACACTGGTCACTTCCTGAAGTTTGAAGTCATCAACCGTGAGCGCCCTACTATGGTGTCCAGGAGGGTTATTGCTTATCCTGTGCTGTGCATGTCTTTCAGTGAAGCCTTGATCTCACTGGATGCTGCTTGTTCCTACATACATAACTCTTCATTTCTGGACTTCGGCTGGTTTTTCCATTTTGGAATGCAGATTCCTTTCCACTGCTTTTATTTCAGGAGACCAGCCTCCATCTCTGTGTCAGTCTGAAGGTGAGACTGCAATGTTATCTTGCTCTTTGGGGCCTTTCCTCCGATGCTAAAGGTCCTGAATTTTTCTCTGTAAACTAGTCTGGACTCATGATGGAAATGCCTTCGCCAACCAGTAGAGGGAGCCCAAACTTCATTCTTGTGTGAGCTGGTCATCCAAGACTTACAGCAGCCGCAGTTTTCTGTTGCAATTCAACATCTACTAAACAGCTGTTCTGCACTGCCGTTTGTCCTACCATCAGATGGGGCAATCCCCTTCACTGTCGGAAATAATAGTGCTCTCCGTATAAATTCATGTTTATTTACACAGATTTCCATATGTTGTGCTTACATGGTGTACAAATCTGGTTCAGAAACTAATTTTATTTCTCTTGTATTTATTTTTCGTTAAAGTGTAGCCCTCTATTTAAGGAAGCGTACATGTAATACAGTTTATTACTTAAGGTGGTAAGCAACTTAATTCAAGATGTAAGCAGGTATCTGGTCAGGGAGGAATAACACGTTTTATACTATAACATTTCTAAACTGAAATTCTCTGACTACCCAGGTATATAATAAGTAGCATGTATGACATGGCTTTGCTGGCTAGATTTTGATGTTAGCAACATAAGTGGTCTTCCGCAGAGCCTCACTGATTACTGGAAAGTGAATCTTAAAATTTTGGCTTGCAAACCCTATGTAACAGGGATAGGTATGCAGTTTTGAAAAGTTAAGATTGCAGTATGGGTCGACGCTGAGGTGCTGGACGCCTTGCATTGCACCATGCCGGTGACCCGTGTTCAGGAATAAGCATGGGCCTCCGGGGGTTGGCAGGGTTAGAGAAGGATTGAGCATCTGAGGACTGCTCTCCTTCTCCGGGAGGGGCAACATTAGTGGTTGGTGCCTCGACTGGCCCCAGGTTGATATTGGGGGCAGTGCACTGATCCTACAGAAGGGGCAGAGTTGGGGCAGACATCAGGAGGAGTGCATGGATGCATACACACTCTTTCCACTAGCATCATTACACGCCTCTCCTGCAGGGGAAAAAGTAGAAAAAATGCCCCTAGGCAGCATGAAGGTTGCCTTGATGGCACTATCATGATCACACCCAAGTCAGCTCCCTCAGGAGCCCGCCCTCCAGTTCTCCACGGTGGTGAGGTATGTACCTGCCATGATGCGACCTGGGGAGGTTGGGGCGGAGAGATACGAGCTGTGGCCATGATTGGGGTGGCAGCCGTGAAGGTGGGCTGAATATGTGGGGGAACCAAAGGTACAACCCCCAGCTAAAAGGACACAGAAACAACTAAAGTAAAAAAAAAAAGATTGCAGTATGGGTGGAAGATCAGTGAGCTATAGTTTAAAAATATTGACTGATGCTAGCTAGTAACAAATCCTAGCCCTGAGCTGCAGGGTTTAAGATACCTCCCTTTCCTTCAACTAAAAGACACCATTGAGCAAAAGCTTATTTACAAAGTGAGCCTGGACATCCATACGGAGAGAATCATAACACCTGGGCATCCGTACGGAGATAATCATAACAGACACGGTCATACAGAATCAGGAGTTGCAGACAGCCTGGATGTCCATACGGAGAGAATCATAACAGACACGGTCATACAGAATCAGGAGTTGCGGACAGCCTGGATGTCCATACGGAGAGAATCATAACAGACACGGTAATACAGAATCAGGAGTTGCGGACAGTAGACTTTACACACTACAATAATTACAAGCACAGGAAAAGAGACGGCAATATACCTAAGTATTTACAGAACAAAAAGGCATGATAGTTAGAGTATTTACAAAAAGGTTTGAGTAACCCCTTGGCAGGGGTACCCAAAAGTGCCATTTGGGACATCGCAGCATAATACAGTTTTGCCTGATTTAGAGACTAGCTATAGTCCTCTTAGAAAGGTGAGGCAGTAACAAGAGGTGGAGGGAGTAAATACACAAGAGACCGGGGGGGGGGCAAGGAGGAAAAGGATCGCTAAATATATGGGAAGTGGGGAAAAATGGTATGGCTGAGGATAATGTTCAGAAGGGAAGGAGGAACCGGATGAAGCACACAATCCCAAGCAGCTGGCTTCCTACTAGGTATAGTCATTGATGGTAACAGTTGCAGGAGTCACATGCGTATTTTCTGAATAATGTGCTGAAGGTTACCATTTTAACAAGGGAGTAGAATTTCAGTGATTTCTGTAAAGAGTTCCAGAGAGTTGGCAGGGCACGGCTAAGGGCTGAGTGCCCAAAGCGAGTTTTATACCTAGGGACGTCGAAGGTAAGATAAGAATGACTCCTAAGTGAATAAGCTCCAGGGGTGTTGGATAGAAGGCAGGGAGTGTATTGCGGCAGTTGGCCAATTAGAGCTCTGTAGGTCCAGGTAGCTGCGTTGATGATTCTCCTGGTGTTCAAAGACTGCCATCCTAGCATAGCGTGCCAGGAACAATGATAGGTCCTAAGGGGAGCGCCGGTGATGAACCTTAAAGCCCTATTGTACAATGTGTTGAGCTTGGCCAATGCACTACTAGGTCCATAGCTGTACAGTAGGTTGGCATAGTCCAGAAGAGGAAGGACTGTGGATTGCATGAGCCTTTGCCTAGCTTCCCGGGTAAGAAAGTGTCAAAATTAAAAAAAAAAAAAAAAAATCCTAGATATTATTTCATTTTTTTGCACAGTTCCTCAATATGAGTCATGTAGGAGAGTTTGTGGTCTATCCAGAGGCCTAAATATTTGAATCTGTCCACTGTCTCAATAGGTTCCCCCAAAAGGGACGTCATTTGTTTCTGAGTGCCCAGTAAGAAGTGACTGTCCCGCATGTTGCTTTAGGGAAAATAACATTGCTTTAGCTTTCTTAGCATTCAGTAAGAGCTTAAGACTCAGGAGGTTTTGCTGGAGTAAATTAAATTCTAGTTGCAGCGGACTGCAGACTAGTTCAAGAGTGGGTTTAGCAACATAGATGACAGTATCATCAGCAAATAGATGAACACTTGCTTGACTGATACCTTTGTCGGTGTTGTTGATATACAGCACGAAAAGAAGAGGTCCTAGTATTGAGCCTTGAGGAACTCCTCTAAGTAGTGTTTTAAGAGGTGACAAATCCCACTGAGCCTCTACTTGCTGCTCTCCGTCCATAAGGTAGCTCGAGAACCAGTTGACGGCAGTGGAATCCAGGCCAGTATCATGCAATGCTGACAACAGCAAATCATAGTCTACTGTGTCAAAGGCCTTACTTAGGTCTAGAAATAATGCTGTCACAAAGTGTTTTGAATCAAGTGCCAAATGCCAGTCACTTGTTACCTTCGCTAATGCAGATATTGTGCTGTGATTTTTTTCTAAACTCAGATTGAATAGGGTTTACTAATTGAAGGGAATCTAGGTAGTTTCTGATCTGTACATTCACTAGCTTTTCAAGGAGTTTGGAAAGAATGGATAGTAGGGATATAGGCTGTAGTTGTTGAGATCACTAGGGTCGCCAGACTTGTAGAGGGGGACTATGTGCACTATTTTCCATACAGAAAGTGTTTCACCGCGCCCAAGGACATGTTGAAAAGGTGTACAATAGGTGCCGTCAGTATGTGGTACCCTAATTTTAGGTAATACAGTTCTAACTTGTCAGCTCCAGCACTTTTCTTGGTATCCAGTTTCATGAGCAGGTCTTCCACTTGTTTGAATGTGACAGGTCTGAAGGTGAGCTTTGTCTCATGTGAAGAAGCCATTGTAGTGGGGCAAGCCGAGGTGGGATTTTGCACCTGAATACAGTGCTTACTAGCCACGGAAGTATTGAACGCAAGACCGGCTTGGGCAAAGTGGTTGTTTAGTAGGTCGAGTATGCCCTGCTTATCTGTGGTACAGGTGCTGCCAGCGTTAATCTTGGCAGGAAACGCATTGCACAAATGATAGCCTTCTACTTCCTTCAAGGTTTTCCAGAATTTAGCAGAGTCGCTTGTGGCTGAGGCTGAGTTTTAAAATTGCTGGCTTTAGCGGCCCTTATAGGTTTTATACAGTGATTCCTGGATCTGCGGAAGGCTACCAGTCTGCTGGAGACTTCATTTTTTATGTCATCTTCCAATGAACATCTCTGATACGTAGGGCAGAGTTTAGCTCGGCTGAGAACCAAGGGCAGGATCTTTTTTTGGTAGGAGTTTTTGGTAGAGGTGCATGATTGTCTACGGCACTTAAAACAAGTTTTTGGAACAGGGCGAAGGCTGAGTCTACCAGATAGAAGTCCTGCCATCTGATGTTGTTTAGGTCTGCTATGAAGCTAAAAGGGTTGAGGTTCCGGCAATTTCTTTTTAAGGTATATCTGGAGGAAGACAGTAGTTTGGAAATTGACCTTACGCATGCTATAATGCTATGATCACTGATATCATTGAAAAATACACCAGCATAGTTATAAAGGAGGGGCTTGTGAACCAGGATAAGGTCAAGGAGTGGACTGTTTACTGGATTTTTAGTGCTAGGGAGAGTACGCTCTGTTATAAGCTGACTGAGTCCAAGCTCATCACACAAGTATTTTAAGGGTTTTGAGGAGCTGCATTGCCAATCCATGTTTAAGTCCCCAGTAATAACTGTTCCACCAGACTGAAGGTCAGCGAGTTTACATGTGTAGTTGAGCAGCTCAAGACTACCTGACTGGGACGATAGCAGCCAGAGATGTTGATGGATTCGGAGGATGGGAGAGAGAGTCTTATGGAGATGCACTCAAATTCTTTAGGGATGGAGGTGCAGTCAATCAGGATAACAGAAAATCTCTTCCTCACATAAATCACAGCTCCTCCACCTCTACTAGGTCTATTGGCCTGATACACATTATAGTTAGGAATGTTAATTTCATGGTTGGGAGTAGAACTCTTCAACCAGGTTTCTGAGACAACTAGCATGTCAGCTTGTATATGAGAGATCCATGTTTGGATTGAGTCCAGTTTCCGTAAGAGACTACACACATTTATGTGCAGGAAGGTTAGGCCTTTAGAGTGCAGGAGATCAGAAGGAACCGAGATGGACAGAGGGGGACCCAGGTTTAGTTCTACAGTACCCTAACACAAAAGACGCAGAAGAAACAGTTTCTTTAAGGCAGTGATCAGATATTTTAGGAGGCGTAACTTACTCTGTTTGGTTTCAGGAAGTGGTACAGGGGTAGCAATGCAGTTGTAGGATTTAGATGACATTGTTGCAGAGAAAGCAACCACCCACACTGATAGGGTTAGTGGAGAGGGGCCAGGGTGGGAGGGAGTGGGTTGCTGGGGGGATTATTTCCATGAAGTAACATGTTTCAGAGTGGCATCCATTGCCCAAACCTGTGGCCAGTGGTATAAGAGGAAAATGCATGTCCAAGGTGTAGCTTGGCAGTTCAAGGCACATTGGGAAATGTGGTCCTCTTGCTATTAGGAGAGGGTATGAGACAAGAGGGAGAAACCCTGTGAGTATAGTACATGTTAGCAGGGACATGGCAGAGTGTGGGGGTTCTATCAGGAGAAGAAGGAAGGAAAGAGTGTCAAAGGGATTTCACTGTTTATAGAAGTGCACTATTCCAGGCAAGGCAGGACTACTTATTTTGCAGTTCATAGCCTGTTACTTTAAGCAGGTTTAGGGTTTAGCAGCCAATAGTAGGGCACACAGACAAAAGGGAGGAGCCCTAAGTCTATTTAATAGAGGTTGGGACTAGGGAGGGTAGACAGGAGTAAAATACAAGGGCTCTGGTAAAATACGAGCAGGAGTTTGAGCCTGGAGAATGCCGCCCCCCCCCCCCAAAAAAAAACCACGGACAATCCCCAGAGTCACTATGGCACAGGCGGCCCATAACAGGGCGAGCCTGGCTAGAGAAATCCAATAGTGAATGGAGCCATTAAAGAAAACAGCAGCCAATGGGAGGTCTGCTTTACGATCCTGGTACTGTACCTGGAGTCTGCTTGAGGGAGGGAAGGGCATCCGACCAGGGACAGTGGCCGTGCTGCAGCCAGATCGGGCTTCAGTGCCCAGGTCAGAGGTGCTATCTATAGGAGGAGAGGGAAAGAGGGAAAGTCAGGCAGGTATAAATCAAACCAGGGGCAGAGCTTAGCTAAGTCCAGGGGTGGGTTCTCAAACAAAAGGAAAAGTTGAGAAGAAGTAGAGACTGGCAGGAGGGGTTTGGGGAGTGAGCAAGACAGATTAGAGCGAGGGGGTAGACAGGGAAAACAGCCTAGGAAACCATGACACCTGTGGAGATTAAATCACTATGGGCATACAAAGGATTAAGAGCAAGAAAAGGGCGAGAGAACGAGAATGCAACTACCTGCCTCTGTTTAAGTTCACAGGTGTTTATCCTAATTAGTCTAAGGTATACTAGTAAAAGACAGAGTTTGAAAACTTACATTCACGTTGCCTGAATGTTATAGATGGAGGTAATGTAGCCTGATCGTTGGCATAGTAACAATGCACAGTTCATGTGCTGGCACTTTGGAGGTCTCTCCAGCACATCTCAATCAAACAGCCCTTTGGTTATTCTTTTTTTTTTTTTTTCTTAATTTATTTAATCTTTTTGGTGCCCGCCACACTGCCAGTCCATCCACCCGGTCAGGCTGCGGCATCCCCACATGAGCAGCTGTCCCAGGATCTGTGGCTTGCCCCCCAAGGCGGGGATGTGACACCCACCCCAAAGGTGCCATGAGCAATGGGATAGGGTGGGATTCGGCCAGGGGAGCTGATTTACAGCCGGGGGGGGGGGCAGGTATGTTTTTCCCCTGTAGGCTGGGACGGAAACGTGCAATGACGCCTGCATCCATCCCGCCCCCTTAAATCCTTGTGGGTGCAGTCACTGTGGTGTCCCTGGCCTCCACTAGGGGTCTCTTATGCTCTGGTGACATCCCACACCCTCCTCCCCAGAGAAGGAGAGCAGTCTGTGGAACACTCAGTCTTCTTCTCCTGGCTGGCCCCCAGAACCCTTTGGTTCTTCTACTACAAGTACAGTACATTTACTGTAAGTACAGTACTTGTCATCTGAGCCTCTCTCAGAAATGATTCACACAGTCCAGTTTGTGTGCTCGATTGGCAACAGTATTTATTAACACACATAAATTACATACTTACATTCTTTTAAGTCCTTGTAAATCATTATTTACAAAACTCCAAATGTTCCACCAGATTCAGTGTCCATTATTTAATATTTCATTGGAATCCATCCCAGTCTGTCCAAGTTCTTCCTTTGCTCCTATTTTCTCCTCGGGACCTGCTGCCTGATCCCTCCCCTCCCCCCCCAATACAATTACCACTTGCTTTAGCCTCCCTTAAACTTCCTAGGCCCATATGCAGTGACCTGACCTCTAGTACTTCTATGTCCCCCCACCCCATTTTATTCCATGTGTGGGTGCTAGTGACCCCAGCCTGTGTTGCCTTACACCCCCCCCATATCCTGCCCTCCCTTTTCCCAGCTATGCCCTCATCCCTTCTTCCTTTACCCCCTTTCCTTTGCCCCCTCCTCTTTCAGCAGTCAGTCGCCAGCCTGCAGGTCACCTTTTGACCTGTTCCTTGGCATCTGCCCCACCAAACCAGTCGAACCGCTGCCTTCCTGCAGCCCTTCCAGTAATGCACCACCCCACCCCTTTCCACTCTGTCCTGTGCAGTCACAGTGGGTGGATGGGTGATCTGGAATCCTAGCAGAAAGAGGGCGAGCTCTCCTTGAGCATAATCCCCCAGGACCCTGACTCAAGCCTCTCCCCCAGATCAGTCCTACCTTACCTGCCCTACCTGCATCGCACACCTAGCTGATGTAAAAAGTGATGTCATCTGCCTCCGCCCCAACCCCTCTCTCCATACTCTTTCTTCCTTGGCATTTCCTATGGGAGGCCACTTGACAGTTCAGGTTACCATTTAGTGGCAACCCCATTTGTCATCTGAGCCTCCCTTGAAAATGATTAACACATAGTCAAATTTTGGTGCTTAACACACATTAATTACATATTTATATTCCTTTAAATCCTCGTAAAACATTATTTACAAAACTCCACGTGTTCCACCACATTCAGTGTCCACTATTTAATCCTTCAGTGGCATCCATCCCGTTCTGTCCATGTTCTTCTTCCATCACTCCTCCCGCTTTTCTCGAGGCCCGGAAGCCTGGTCCAGCTCCCCCATGCCATTATCACTTGCTTTAGCCTTCCTTAATCTTCCTAGGCCTGAATACAGTGACCTGACCCCTAGTACTTCTATGTCCCTCTCACCCCCCCCTTTTATTCCACACCTGGGTGCTAATGATCCTGGCCTATGTTGCCTTACTCCCTCCCCCATATCCTGCCACCTTATTCCCTGCTGTGCCTTCCCCCAACACCTTTACCCTTTCCAACTGCCCTTCTCAAGCTTGTGTTGGAAGATGGGCCCCACAGGCTAGTAACTCAGCCTTTCTTTCTACCACTTACTACTAGCTTCACAAACAGTATCTAGAAAAATGCCATTCCCACCTCTGAGAGGTGAACCCCATCTGACCTATAATTTCCTGGTGTCTCGAAAGATATGTCCCTATGGGCAGTGTACACCCCCATTTCTGTGCTCAAACCCACCACCCTCCTATTAAGCCACCTCCTGGCCTTCTCCAGAGATTTAATGTCCCGTGCATACTTCCATTCACATGTGGAGGGTACCACCGACCAGCCAATTTCCACCTATGACCAATAGCCTTTTACTCTCTCTAAATCTGCCTTGATTGCTTGAAACAATGCATTCCACAGTGTCTCCCCTATGTCATTCCCTCCCAAATGGATAATTATCAAGTTGAGCCTCCAGTAGTGGTAATAGCTATACCCACTTCATGCCCTGGACCCCTTTCCAGTGCACCTGCATCAACTCAAGTACCCATCATAATTGTTTCCCTCCCAGCATGGCAGCTGCATATTTTTCATCCCAGTAAACAAAGGAATGCCCCACTATCCAAATTTGCCTCCTCTTGCGCAGACCAGCTGGGGTATAGAGAACCACAGACAAATCAGTTCCTAATGTACTTCTTGTAACAACCAGAACTCCACCTCTCTATGATCTTGATTTCCTCTTCTGAACCACCCCTTGCCGCAGCCCCAGATGTTGCCCCAATCCTGAAAGAATGGGCAGAAAATTGCTTGGTGCATTTCCCAATGAATGCCATCCCTTTTTTCAAAACTCCCCCCATCTGACACTTTGTGACTATTGCCCCATTCCTATACCTAAAACACAGCCCTCTCCTGCTTGCCTGAATGTTCATGTAATCCTCCATTGCCCTTACTGCATACCCTTGTTTCCTTCATTCCTGCAAATCACGACTTCTGCCCCTCAGTCGAACTTGTCTGTTTTTTGACCTTCTGAGTTAAATTACCAATTTGCCACCCATAAAAGCTACATCATCTGCCTGTAGGCCCCCTTCTGTGTCCCCTTTATTCTTAGCCACAACCTCCCCCACCCTAAATGCCCTTTTGGCCATCGCCATAAACACTGCTCAAAATAGGCACACCTCATTAGCAGAGGTGCAGATGTGTGCACCCCATATCAACACCTCTCCTGTGATGGGTTTTTTGCTATCTGCCTGCTGCCCTTTGTGCTTCTGCCATCCAATCAGCATGTATCTGACCCTTTTTCCTTATTCAGCTCCAGCCACCCCCTGGAGCTAAATGCCCAACTATACCTGCCAGTAGCATCCCTTTTGTGGTATGTGCCATCCCTTTTTTCCACTTCTCAACCATATACCATATTATCTGTTCCTCTTTTGCAGGCATACTTACCTCCAGGCCCAACTGCCATCTAAACTCCTGGAATGCCCCTTTATATGCCCTCAGAGTGTTAAATGATCAGGAGCCTTGGTATAACATTCAGGCTGTTTCCACCCAATCTTCCACAGTTGTTCTGGTACCCAAGTTTTCTGCGTCTCTGCTCGTGGAACTAACGCCTGGAACCTGTCCAGCTGAAGACAGGAGAGACAGTCAGCAATTTCATTCCTAACCTCTTCAATATGCCTCGCCTTGAATGTCATATTGATTCTCAGCCCCACCAAGATCATTTGCTACAAAACCCTGGTGACTGTGTCTGTGGACCCCCTCTGGCTGTTAATGACTTCCACCGCCCCTTTATTGCACCAGAATAGCACCTACCTCTCCTGCATCTCAATGCCCTATACCAGCATTGCCATCCAGATGGGAAATATTTCTAGGAATGTGATGTTCTTCAACAGGCTGACTTCCTTCCATCCATCTGGCCATGCATCCGACATCCATTCCCCTTTAAAATAAGACCCCATTCCCAAGAAACCTGAGGCATCTGTGTACAATTCCATGTATGTGTTGTACATCCATTCCTCTTGCTTAAATGTCACCCCATTATACTCTGACATGAAGGTTTCCCATATAGCCAGATCCTGGTTAATGCCTCTGTTGATGTCTACCCAGTGGTGAGGGAGCATTGCCTTCCCCGTGGCTCACACTAACCTATGCATAAAAGCACAGCCTGGTCCAATTGCCTTACAGATGAAGTTGCAGTGCCCTAGCAGTTGCTGCACTGTTGCCAGTGACACCCTCCTCCTCCCCATGGCCTGCTCCAACAGGCTCCAGAGCCTTTCCACTTTGTCCTTGGGCAAATGAAAACACAGCTGCTCAATGTCCACCTCTATTCCCAAAAACTCGAGTTGCTTGGATGGGCCCTCTGTCTTCCCCTCTGTTAAGGGTATTCCTGTCTGCTGGCACAGATCCCTGAAATCTCCAAGCATCCCCTCTATCTCCCTGTGGCACCCACCTATAAACAAGAAATTGTCCAAATAATGGACTACCTTCCTGTGTCTGTACCTCTGCACAAACACTCACTGTACCCAAGAGCTAAAGGCCTCGAATGTGGAGCACGCCACGGAACAGCCCAAAGGGCTGGTCATTGTACTGCTGGCCTCCACCCCGTTCCCCAGTGGCCCTGCATCTTGAGACTGGGTGCTGCCCTGCACACTTTGAGCTCTCATGCTCAAATTTGCAGTTGGCCCAGGTGCATGAGGCCTTGTTGTAGCTCCAACATGTCTTAGCCACTGGGCTTCCTATATTCTTTCTACCAGTTTCGGCCCCTCCCCCCACTGTACTGTCCGGACAGTGTCCTGACTCACTGCTCCGAATGCATGCAATCCCACCATAGGTCCCAGGCCATCCTCTGGCAGTAAGCATTGTCATACTTTAATCACCAAAACCCTATTCGTTGCCTTATAGGCATCCTGTATTAGTGCCATGTATGTCAGTAGCAGTAGCTCCAACTGTGGCTGTTTCTCTAATACAATAGCACTAAATATTGCAGCCCCCAGTTGCCATGT
Organism: Neoceratodus forsteri; assembly: GCA_016271365.2. Lineage (NCBI taxonomy): Eukaryota > Metazoa > Chordata > Ceratodontiformes > Ceratodontidae > Neoceratodus > Neoceratodus forsteri. The sequence continues at coordinate 1,475,325,294 of CM057459.1, forward strand.
ATCTATGTTCTTTCCCTTACTATGTATGTCATTTCCTCCTCTTTGTGGCCCACCACAGCCATCTTGGACTTCCCTACTGACTCTCTCTGCTCATATTTCTTGGCTGTCTACTTATCGACTAGGCCAACAGTATCAATGTCTTCCCCTTTTCAAATCTTCTCTTTGATGGACAAGATTACATGATCCTCCAAGGTAAAACCCACGGCCATCATATAATTTTTGGTCTCTTCTCCCAGCCACCACTTCCCCTGCCTTGCCCCTTTTATCCCCTTTCAATTCTTGCAAGACCTTCTCCATTAACTCCAATCCCTTGTCTCTCATGTCACCTAATATCCCCCCTAAATAATCCTTCAGATTATCTTCATCCGACAAATCCCCTGCTCCCTTTCCTGCTCCTGTATTTAGCTCCCAGGACTCGGGAAGGAGCTCTAGCTGTGGCACCGGCTCTAGCATTGGGGCTGGCCCCCAAGGGCATCCCCCCCCCCGTCCCTGCCCCTTAGGCCAATTGGTTTCTTCCATTTCTGTGAAGCTTCTTCATCCTCCTCCTCCCTTTTCTGTGCCAAATCAATCAATTTGCTCATTTTTCCCCTATCAGGCTGCTACTTCCTCCCTCGGCTGGGCACTGGAAGTTGATGCTGCAGACTTTCTTGGTGACTTCTTACCCTTTTCTGCTGAAACATACAATAACACTCTTTAGTGCCTTGTATTCATCCAATCCAGCCTCTTCTCATCTGCAGCACTTGCCTGCTCAAACAGTTCACCCAGACTCTGAACCCTCTTCTCTCGTTTGTAGGCTTTGGCCCTTCCCTCAGCTACCCCCTCCTTGCTTTGCAGTTTGTCTGGCCCATGTGTCCCCAGCCTTCCTGGAGGGGGGTCCTTCTCCTCATGGCCCTCCAACTCACCTACTCAGTCAACCACATGCCCTTAAAGGCTTCAATAATGTCTTGTTCACATTGCCTTGCAGCCATCCTCCCAATGGGATCCTGCTTGGTCAAGCATACTCTCTCTGTTCCCTCCCAGCCTCCTTGATAAGCAAAAAAGTATTCTCTTTCCCCGTCTTGTCTTCAGGCTTCTGTAGGCCTGCTTGAACATAGGACTTACCAAGCTGTCTGGAACTGCCTTGTGACCGTTCTTTCCCAGTCCTTCCCCTAAGGCCTGAACTGGTCTGCTCCCTGTTTTGTCCTGCCACATGGGAGGGGGTTAATCTATCACCTGCATAATGCCTGATCCTGCACCCATTGTATTGATCCCTGCTTGCTCCCCGCATTCTATAACCCCCAACCCTGGTTCCCATCCTACTCCAATAGCCTCACCCACCACTGGTGTTCTCGCCAGGTTACCACTCTGCCCAAACATGGCCTATGCCAACACATGGCCTGTTGTTGATACAGAAACCTTCCATGTGAAAATGTGAAACTGGTCCTGGACCAACAACAAAATCCTCAGACCAGTCTCTAACAAGCTTACCAGGCCAAGCAGCCCACATCTGTAGGTCACAAGCCGCCATCCGTTCCTGTGTCCTTCCAGTCTGCACCCCACAGTCTTGTGGGAAGGCCCCACTAAGCCATGGGTTGTGACTCTCAGCATGCACCAAAAAAGGAGGGAAAGCTCTGCCTCCTCCTTAGCCACCATGGAGCTTCCGCCGCGTTTCCGTTACCATGCCCTCTATGTCCAGTGGGCTGACCTGACCATCCAGATGCTCTTCTCGACTCGCAGAAGTAAACTTCAGTTTTCCTTTTTTTTTAAATGTTCCTGGCTACTGATTATAAGATCCCTAGGTCTCCCATGTCTGAGAGACCCATCTTGGCATCCCCTTCACTGGCTGGTGGTCTGGCAGCCATAGTGCCAGTTACCCCAACACAACATGGCACAAACAGGGCTATGATCTGCAGCAGAAATGCCCGAATCCTGGATCACAGGGGTTTCTCCTGGTGCCACATACCTGTCTCCCGTGTAGGCACACTTGCCCCAGGAGTCACCACAGGTAACCCCCCCAGCATCTACACCACGTGACAGTCTGTCCACCCAAGCCTGCCTGACCCCTAAAAGTAAATCCTCCAGAAAATGCTCTGTCATTCACCTCATTTGGGGGTTAGTGCCCAAAAAGCCAAATCCACTACCCAGTGCAGCCTATAACAAACAAGCATTTGTCAATGCCAAATGTTTGCTTGCTTGTATTGGAATTGGTAGTGCAGGAGTGACAGATGCATAATAGGACTGGTAGTGAGGTATTGTAGTAATGCCAACTGCCACCCCCACCTTGCAAAGAGTGAGAGGTGTTGGGGTGTGTGCCTTTATGTCATGGGCTGTAACAGTCATGGCAGAGAGTTTCAGATGTTCATAGGTGCTGGGAGATAGTAACAACTGAGGGTGTGGATGGTGGGAAGGGTACTTATGAAGGAAAAAAACAGAAGGGTGTGCAGAGTAGGGCTTGCCATAGAAAGCGTAAGGATGCAGAGGTATGACAAAGAGAGTAATGTTAAGAATGTAGTTATACCATATAGACATATTTATTGCAGTATATGGTAATCATACAAACCTATGAAAGTGTCAGCAGAAACAGATCACCTGGCCTATCTAAGTCTGCTTCAGTGTGCAGGTATAGTAAGAGATCAGCTGTCAACCCATTCCCTCCAATACCTGCATGTGATGTGTGAATAACAGAGTCAGACTGCAGTCATTATTGGTGGTATTTACTTGGTAAAACCATGTTAAACATTTATATTGTAAATTAAGTTAAACATTGCTCCAAGTTCTAAAAGAATAGACTGTTTATATTAAATGTTTTCACAGCATATGCAGTTCAAGAACCTATGCTATGCTATATGTATGATTACATTGTTATACACTTTAGGTTCACAATGTGTATATAAAATATAAATCTGTTAGAAGATGTCCTGTGTAATGTAGCACTCTTAGGAAAAATGCAGTATCATGCCCTATCAAGCAATTTTAAATAAGCAGTTATGTTAATTGTATTGTTTCTATTTCTAAAAGAAATAGTGAACTCCAAGTGCAAAGTGTAGTAGTACAAGTGCCACTCAATTCAATTTACTAATGTGTGTCAGTGAATGGGCTCACCCATGACACAGTCAGACTCCACTCGTTATTGACAGTATTTACTCGCTGAAAAGAATTGCATGCAAATTTTATCCAAGTCATTTTCAGCCCATAATTAAGGCTTCAAATTTATATTTATCGATCTGTCATCAAAGCGCAAAGTTGCTAGGGTGTAGTGTGGCTGTGTTACTATTCAATACATAGTGTTCAATTATGCTAAAATTGCTGGACAATTAACTAAATTGCCAAATATACAAATAAATAGTTTACATTAGAGGCAGTATAGCACAGTGGTGTAAGGCTCTGAGCTGCAAATCTGGAGTCCTGGGTTTGAATCCCACAGCCCCTACTTGCGTACTTTGTAACCCTGAGCAATTCACTTAACTTCTCTGTGCTGCCAGGTCACATCTGTAAACAAGCTTTCAGCTTACTGTGTCTCTCCTGGTTAAACAATTGGGGAAGATAATCATTTTTGTTTTTTCTTTTCAATCAATCACATGCAATTTAATGTAGAACTGAAACATAATATTTAAAATGCAAGAAATACTGAAAATTGGATCAAATCGCTTTATTCTCATCCTGTATTACTTCTGACTGTCCTTGTTCTGAGTTTTTTTCTTTTGCTGTCAAGATCGATAAATATGAATTTGAAGTCTTAATTATGGGCTGCAAATGAACTGGATAAGATCTGCATGTGACTCATTTTAGTGAGTAAATAGCAACAATAATGAGTGCAGTCTGATTCTGTTATGGGTAAACCCATTCAGTGGTGGACATTAGTAAAGTAAATGGAATTGAGTGGCAGTTATACTATGACACTGTGAATTTGGAGTTTAGTATTTGTTTTAGAATTAGGAACAATAGAATTAACATAGCTGCTTATTTAAACTGAGTGATATGGCATGGCACTGCATTTTTGTAAGAGGCTATATTGACTGGGACGTCTTGTCACACACATATATTTTTATATACACATTGTGAACCTAAAGAGTGTAACAATGCAATCATACATATAGCAGGGCATCAGTTCTTGAATTGCATTTGGTGTGAATACATTTAATGTAAACAGTCTATTATTTTAGAACTTCGAGCAATGTTTAAATTTAATTTGCAATAGTAGTGTTTTACATAAAATGGAACATAAGCTGTAATGGCCACTTTGTTGATAAATTTAGTTGCATTTAAGTGATTAAGGTAGTTGTTAAATTTTAGGATTTTCTAATTATGTTGCACATGCCCTTTGAGTATTGAAGAATGAAGGGGATATGGAATTGCAGCCCCTCAGGAAGCCACAGCGGCAAAGTGCAGAGGCCGGTAGTGCAGCTAGTGCCTAGATGCCCTGGACTCAGGCGGGGCATATGTATGGTAGGAAACCATACTTTTGCATTACATTGAATTGGTGTAAGCACTTTATTGCAATTTGTAAAGTTGTGGGAAATAAATCATTTTTGCATTATTTAAAGTGCTATGGAAAGTTTTTTTAAGGGTTTTCCCTCCTACCATTTGACTACCCATTAATTTGCTAACCAAGCAGTGTCAGTGGCTCAGTAGGTAGCACACTCGCCTCTGAGGCCGGGAGATCAGAGGGCTGTGGGTTCAGTTCCCACATCTGGCACTTGGGCTAATATCCCAGTACTGACAGTGTAGTGCAGCAGAGAGGGGTGCTGCACTTCTGAGGTGCCGTCTTTCGGATGAGACGTTAAACCGAGGTCCCATCTGCCTGGATTGGTGGTAGTTCAGGTGGATGTTAAAGATCCCATGGCACTTATCGAAAAGAGTAGGGGAATTTTCCCGGTGTCCTGGCCAAATTTCCCTCATTCACTATAAATACCACCAACAGCTTAATCTGGTTCAATTTTAGTTGGCATTCATCTGTATCCCCCTTCCCCAGGTCGTGCCTGAAAATAGGCAGGATTTGTCTAGTGCACTTACCTGGTCAACAAAAGCTAAATAAATAAATTTACACAGTTGGCAGTAGTATTTATTAATAAAAGAGCAGTGAAGCTGAAGCTCTTTTTTGTGGCTGAGCAGCCCTGCGATTTAGGATAGCGGATTTCCTTTTCTCTCTTTGGATTTCTAAGTTTGTAAAGATGGTTTGGGAATGGTGCTGTACCTTGATGTGTCTTATCTGTAGAATTGTTATTGCTATAGAGCACTTTGTAGTATTGAAAAGCAGCAGAAAGTGATACTTTGTATGTTTTATGACCATGCATTACATAGATACATAGATACATAGACAGTGTCGGCAGATAAGGGCCTATGGCCCACCTAGTCTGCCCATTTGAGCTTGTAAGTTCAGTTTGTTTTTTCTGACTGGCAGTCTATGGCCACAGTGTTTCTATCTCCTGTTGGATCTCTTGAGGTCTGCATTTGAAACACAGCAGGGGGTCTCTCTGCCTAAGCCTAGTGCAAAACATGAATAGCATTTGTAAGTCAGGAAGAAATGACACTCACAGAAGTGCTGCCATGTACTTTAATGGTTTTGATTAATGAATGTTATGTCTGTTAAACAATGTATTGAAGGAGGTCTACAACAACAATGTGGAGTGGTGCAACATTATGACAGACATGTCTTCGCACAGGACATAGTAACAGTAGAGGTAAGTAAGACAATTAGCAACATGTCATATTATCAGACTATATTGTGGCTTATATGTTTCTCAGACTCATTATTGTGAATACACAATGTGTGTATGTATGAACATACGAAGAGCTGCTAAAGCTAACGGACTGTTTCTGCCACTGGTAAACTGCAGGTATTCTACTGCATTTTAGAGTATTGCAAAAAATGACATAATTGCCGTTTTCATGTCTTGACTCTTTTTTTTTTGTCTAACAAAATCAGAAAACCATGGCATGGTAGTAGAAAGAAAATTAAACAATATAAGGCATTCCTAATATGGGTTGCTTGCACAGTTCTTACAGTGGCCACTTGAAGGTCCAAATGAAATAGGAGGCAGTATAGCATAGTGGTTAAGGGCAGTGAGCTGCAAACCTGGAGAGGTTGGTCTGAATCCCATTAGCCTCTTCTTGCATACTGTGTGACCCTGAGCAAGTCACTTAACTTCCTTGTGCTGTCAGGTCACATCTGGAAGCAAGTTCTGGTTTGGTGTGCCTTTTGTGGTTAAACAATTTCCCCAAATATAAATTTTAAGATTGACAGGGACCTGGTTATTAAATACCAAGTCTATCTATTTTTTTCTCATTTAGTCTTTTTCGGCTGTTACCCCCTGTCCTCTCACCCTTCCTCCCTGATTTCTTCTAGGTTTTTGAAATGATTCTTTGTATGTGTTATTTATGTATCCTTTTTACTGTGTTGCCATATCTGAACTGATGAATATGGTTGTATGCGCTCTTTAATGTTGTATGCCCCCTTTGTAAAAGAGCCTTGGCTCAAAGGCAATTGTAATCCTAGATTTAAATAAACAAATACATTTATCAAATGAAACCCAGTTTGGTTCTAGGTCATTATTTTGCATGTACCCTAATGTGGAACACTGAGCATAGAAGTTTGCAAGTAGTGGAATAGCTAGACTGCTATAGTGGTCTGGTCATTTACTGTAATATGAGTCAGGTAACTATGATGTAACAAAGCTGTTATTTGCAGGTGTCTGTCATGTCATTGTAAAAAAACACACTGGGGAGGGGGTGGCATTTGTTACCATAAAGTGTGAAATCCTCAACTGCTATTCATTTGTTTAGTATGCATCACTGACCTAATAGGGAAGAGAACACTAAATTCTATTGTAAACTTCAGGTCCATTCAGAAAGGAATGCATTGAACTTCTCTCTGTTTCACTCTCTCAGCCCCCTTGCAACATGAAGGGGGGAGAAGAGCGAGAGAGAGAGACAGAGTTTCATAGTAGTAAAAACAAGCATCTGTCAATGCCGAATTTTGTTGCGCTGGCAGTGGCGGAGGTGGAGAGGCATAGCACTGTGAGTTTGTTAATGTGTCCCAAAAGGTGATTTTGCACATCGAGCACGCCACTGTGCAGCAGTGCAGTGGAAACACGTTTTGGGCAAGCTGTGGAAAATGGCAGCTGGACTGTTGATAATGAAGTGTGCATAAATGCCAGTGGTGAAAATGTGGCATGAAAACAGTGCAGATTGACAAAGTTACAAGGGTGCGTGGAAACTGTGCAATGCACACTTGCAACACAGTCATTGTCTGGACTTTTGCCACCAAATTTTCAACATAGGCATTTTAGGACCTCTGCTGATAAATAGTGTCACTGTCATTTCCTGAAAGTGTCCCGAAAAGTGATTTCGCCGCGGTGACTGTGCAATTCTGCACTGGACGTGTGAAAACGCATTTCAGCTAGCTGTACTGTTCGTAAGGAAGTATGGAAAAATGGCAGAGATTAATAGGTGGAGTGAAAGTATTACAAATTCACAAAGTCACGAGCGTACGTGCAAACTGGGCAATGCGTGCTAGTAAAACACTCATTGTATTGACTTTTGTCCCTAAATTTTCAACATAGGCATTTTAGGACATCTGCTAATGAACAGTGTCACTGCCATTTTCATAATGTGTCTTGAACCCGGGCTTTCCACAGCAACCACGCTACTGTGTGCTGGAACTGCGAAAACATTTTGGTCAGGATGTGAAAAATGACAGCTGTACTGTTCATTAGGAGGAGCAGAACAATGGCACTGCTGATGTGGAGTGAAAATGTAAGTTTGCGAACTTACGACCGTGCATGCAAACTGCGCAACTCATGCTTATGACACAGTCATGTTATGGACTTTCATCACCAAATTTTCAATAGTCATTTTAGGACCTTTGCTGATGAACAGTGCCACTGTCATTTTCATAATGTCTCCCGAACAGTGATTTCGCACAGCAACTGCGCTATTCTGCACCAGAAGTACGAAAACACATTTCGGCAAGGATGTAAAAAATGACAGCTTGGGTACAGTTCACAAGAAGATGTGATAAAATGCCAATGTTGAGAATGTGGCCTGAAAATATTGCAAATGCGCTAACTTATGATTGTGCATTACGCAGTTACTATGCACGCTCGAAAAACAGTTATTTTACAGAGTATTGTCACCAAATTTTCAACACACATGTGTTAGCACCTCTGCTCATGAACAGTGTCACTGTCATTTTTGTAATGTGTTCTGAACACTGATTTCACACAGCAACTGCACTATTCTGCACTGGAAGTGCAAAAACACATTTCAGACAGGATGTGAAAAATGACAGCTATACGGTTCACAAGAAGGTGTGGTAAAATGCCAGTGTTGAGAATCTGGCATGAAAATAGTGCAAATGCGCTAACTTATGAGCGTGTGTTGCACAGTTGCTGCGCACGCTCTTAAAACAGTAATTATTTGGATTTTTCCCACCAAACTTGCAACATAGGCTTTTTGAGAGCCCCTCTCATGAACAGTGGCACTGTCATTTTGTTACTCAGTCCTGAAAGGTGATTCCACACAGTGACTGTGAAATCAACTTTCGGGACAGAATAACGCCATGACAGTGCAAGAATTCATGAGAAGGGGTCCCATAAATCCCATGTTGAAAATTTGGAGCCAAAATTTGCAAAAATGCCCAAGATATGCATTAAATTTGAAAAACCCCTATTCATTCCATTATACAGCATACCGGCATTTCTTCAGTTTGCGGTCGGCTTTGAAGAGTGCAGACGTGTTCCCAGTCCATAGAAACATAGAATTTGATGGCAGATAAGGACCGCTTGGCCCACCCAGTCTGCCCATTTCCCTGCCTACTGGATAAGCTGCAGATCCTAGTTAACCAGCAGCCTACTTCTTCCTACCCCCAACCCACAGAAGATTGTTGCACCAGACTCTGCAGGTAAGTATGGGGTAGGGGGATGAGGGAAGGCAGGGTGCACAGTGAGTGGGTGCTGGTGGGGAGGGGCATCGAGACTACAAGGTACCATTTTCATTTTACAGGGGGGAAGAAAAACCCATCAGGGACTGTTTTTTTTTTTGCAGAGGATTTGGCACACTGGGGTGGGCTCCTAGTGTGCCACCTAACTGTTTTGGAGGGGTGTCTGTAGCTGATGGGGATAGGGGCACCTCGTTGTACACAACATGAGGGGAGGAAGCAATGCCGATGGAGATTGGGCACCCCATGCGGCACCTAAAGAAAGTGGGGCGAGGCGTGAGCTCAGGATTGGGCACTCCTCGGCTTCAACAATTGGGGGTTATGCCGACAGGTGGGCTCCCACGTCGGCACACAAAGGGGGTTAACCGACAGGGAATTGGGCACCCCAAAGTCGATACATTAGTCAGGCAGCTGCCCACTCACTGACCATGCACATAATGGCAGTGAACACGGCGAAAAAAGGACCGCTGCATATGACAAGCTTTGGTCGTACTGCAGCGGACCTTTCCTTAGATGTGCTCACCACATTATGTATGCATGGTGTGGCGCTGGCATGCAGGCTGATTGGGGAATGTGGGACGCACCTACTGGTGCGTGCCCTGTATTCGCCCAACTGTGGCCCCGCCTCCAAAGCTGCACTGTCCCACAACATTGGCTGCGCAAGTGCACCAACATAAAAAAAAAAGTATGTGTCCATGCCGAATGTTTACTTGCTTGTATTGGTATCGATAGTGCAGGAGGTAGAATTAGGCATCATAAGAATGGCAGAAAAGTATTGATGTTGCCTATGTGAATTAGTACAGTACAGTAACATAGTAGGTGTGTACTGCATACCTTCCTATGGCACAGCTTATTAGCATTCTGGTATTGCACTAATAGCAGCAATCTTTGAGGTCACTAAAGACCATGCCCTGTGCGATCCAATCATCACAATCCATCACTGCCACACATGTACCCCCACCCTCACATCTCCTTTTTTTAAATTATCCCCAAAGTGAACATTTACAGTATTACAGGAAGATGGATCTACAAACCTATTTAAACTGGGATACATCAAAAAATTCAGAAAGAATTCTTGATATTTGGGCTGAAAAATTACATTATTCTTTTGCAGAGCTACACATTTTTGTGGCTGTATGTTAGAATAATGGTAGAGAGGTAACATTATTTCATTTTGCATAACAAACACAGAGAGATGCAGTTATGTCCTCTAAAGAGTGGATTAGGCCACAATGTTCCTCTCTGAAAAGTGGAAGGACAGAAGATGATGTTGTAGTCCGCAAAGGATGATGGACCTTAAAACATTTCCTGTTGCTTTTACCTGTGTTGAATAAGATCAGAAACAAATAATTGACTCCCTTGATGTGCACTGTGAATTCCATTCTATATAAATAGTGTACCACTTGCTCACTTTTAAAGTAGTTTTCAGCAAAACACAACAGATGGCATCAGCAGGAATCAATTTTCATAACATTACCTAAAATAAATCTTGAATTTTAGTATATACAGTAAGAGAATCCATTCTTTATGACTAAAGACTGAAGAAAATCTGCTTTTTTGCCCCTTAGACTGCATCTGTTCCTGCTACTTTTCCTGCCTTATAACATTCTTCTGTGAGTGACAACACCATCCATTACCAGGAGGCAGTATAGCACAGTGGTCTAAAGCTCTGAGCTGCAAATCTGGTGACATCCAGCAGACCAGACCTGGGTTTGAATCCCACAGCTTCCACTTGCATACTGTATAACCCTGAGCAAGTCACAGAACCTCCTTGTGCTCCAAGGTCGCTCCTGTAAAAAAGCTTTCAGCTTAGTGTGTTATACCTGGTTAAACAACTAAGTAAAAAAAAATGCCATGGCAATGACTGATTGTGATGTTAGAAGCAGAAGATTGGGATTTAAGGCAGGAAAAGCAGTCAGGACAGATGAAGTGTAAAGGACAAAGCTAATGTTTTTATGTAAAGCATCTTCTGTAATAAAAATGGAACATTCAGAAATACAAATTTTTTGGTGTGTGTATATAGGGGGACAGTGTAACTGAGCTCTGCTGCTGTCAACAATGATTGTTTTGCTGTTTTTTAATATGTCCCACTGAGCCACTCATTGCAGTATGAGAGGTGTCCTGTACTTTTGCTGGGTGAGAAATGGTGAATCGAGGCTGAACTGTTTCCTCAATCACCAGATGCAAACAAAACCACACCTATGCTGCAATACATGGCTCTGTGGGACATACTGATACCTTATAAGTCCAAGAAATGTTTCCATCTTAAATGTAAAAAGTAAAACTAAATAGATTGTCCAAACGTGTCAATTTCTAGCACAGGTATACAGGAGACGCTCTTTGCTGAATAAGAGAGTCTCGTGCAGTGTTGGGTAAGTTACTTTGAAAAAGTAATCAGTTACAGTTACTAGTCTCTCTCAAATGTAATCAGTTCTAGTTACTGATTACTTTTGTATAAAAAGTAATTAGTAACTGTAACTGCAGCACAAGCAAACAAAAGCAGTCCCTTTAATTTCAAATCTGCTTATGTTTAAAACCATTTGTGCCGCTGTCATATTGCCTTTCCAGGTCACCTTACCAAAAATAATAAAGTTAAACAGTAAGGAAAAGTAAACTGTTTTTGGGTCAAAATAGTGTTACTAAGGCATATCTAGGGAACCTTACAACAACACACTAAGGGATTGGGTGACCAACAGGCAGACTCTGAATCTTTTTACTACCTTTATTTTTCTTGTCTGCCTAAATAAACTAAATGCTTGCACTGTGAGGAGAATTCCCCTATATTTGGCACACGCATTTGTCTCCTGGGCATTGCTGAAACATGAAAAGAGGAACTACTAGCCCAAATATGCTAAACCCCAGATCTATACACTGTAGCCTATCATTCAGGGGACCAAGTCTGTACCTGTGTTTTATTGAGATGAAAGCGATAGAAAGGGCCTCTTATCCAGGTGGCCTGCCTGGAAAAAGGGAATTAAAAGGGGGAAAGTAAGGGAAAGGACAGTAAAGATATTCAGAGAGTGCTACTGCAGTAGAAATTTGGAAACAGAATGAGACGGGTATTTGGAGGTTTAACAGCACACTTTCACACTATGTACTGCAGAAAGGTGCATGCAAGGGGTGGGAGTCCACAGGTAATCCTGAGGATGGGAGGGTGTGGTTAAGGCAGCAGTATACTATGACCTGTTAACCATTCCAACTTGGCCTGTCATCCATGTACTGCAGAAAGGTGCTTGTAAGGGGTGGATGTCCACAGGTGATCCTGAGGGTGGGAGGGTGTGGGGAGAGCAGCAGTATACTGTGCACTGTTAACCATTCCAACTTGCCTGTCATCCAAGTACTACAGAAAGGTGCATGTAAGGGGTGGGAGTCCTCAGGTAATCCTGAGGGTGTGGAGAGGCAGCAGTATACTACGCACTGTTAACCATTCCAACTTGGTCTGTCATCCATGTACTTCAGAAAGGTGCATGTAAGGGGTTGGGGTCCACACTTCATCCTGAGAAAGAGAGGGTGTAAGGAGGGCAGCAGTATACTATGCACTGACAACCATTTTAACTTGGCCTGTTATCCATGTACTGCAGAAAGGTGCATGTAATGGGTGGGAGTCCACAGGTGTTCCTCTGTTTGGGGGTGTGTGGGAGGGCAGCAGTATACGGTGCACTGACACCATTCTGACTTGATTGTCATCCATGTACAGCAGAAAGGTGCATGGAAGGGGTGGAAGTCCACAGGTGATCCTGTGGATGTGACGGTGTGGGGAGTGAAGCATTGTACTATGCACTGACAACCATTCCAACTTGACTGTCATCCATGTACTACAGAAAGGTGCATGTAAGGGGTGGGAGTCCACTGGTTATCCTGAGGATGGGAGGGTGTGGAGAGAGCAGCAGTATACAATGCACCGACAACCGTTCCAACTTGACTGTCATCACTGTACTGGAGAAAGGTTCGTGTAAGTGGTGGGAGTCCACAGGTGATCCTGAGGATGGAATGGTGTGGAGAGGGCAGCAGTGTACTATACAGTGACGACCATTCCAACTTGACTGTCATCGATGTACTGCAGAAAGGTGCAAGTAAGGGTTGGGAGTCCACAGGTGATTCTGAGGATGTGAGGGTGTGGGGAGGCAGCAAAATACTATGCACTGTTAATCGTTCCAACTTGACTGTCATCCATGTACTGCTTGAAGGTGCATGTAAAGGGTAGGAGTCCACAGGTGATCATGAGAATGGGAGGGTGTGGGGAGGGCAGCAGTATACTATGCAGTGTTAACCATTCCAACTTGACTGTCATGCATATACCGCAGAAAGGTGCATGTAAGGGTTAAGGTTCCCAGGTGATCCTGTGGATGAGAGTGTGTGGGGAGGGCAGCAGTATACTAAGCACTGACTACCATTCCAACTTGACTGTCATCCATTGTCTGCAGAAAGGTGCATGTAAGGGGTGGGAGACCGCAGGTGATCATGAGGATTGGAGGGTGTGTGGATGGCAGCAGTATACTGTGCACTGTTAGCCATTCAAACTTGGGTTGTCATCAATGTACTGTTGAAAGGTCCATGTAGGGGGTGGGAGTCCACAGGTGGTCCTGAGAGTGGCATGGTCTGGGGAGGCACCAGCATTATGCACTGTTTACCATTCCAACTTGGCCTGTTGTCAGTGCACTGCAGAAAGGTACATGGAAGGGGTAGGAGTCCGCAGGTGATCCTGAGGATGGGAGGGTGTGGGGAGGGCAGCAGTGTACTATGCACTGTTAACCATTCCAACTTAGCCTGTTGTCGGTGCACTGCAGATAGGTGCATGTAAGGGGTGGGAATCCACAGCTGATCCTGAGAATGGGAGGGTGTGTGGAGGACAACATTTTACTATGCACTCTTACCCATTCAATCTTGACTTTCATCCATGTCCTGAAGAAAGGACCATGGAAGGGGTAGACTTCATAGGTGATACTGGAGATGGATTAGTGTAGGGAGGACAGCAGTATAATATGCACTGACAACCATTCCAACTTGGGCTGTCTTCTGTGTACTGAAGAAAGGTACATGTAAGGGGTTCGAGTCCACAGGTGATCCTGAAGATCTGAGGGTGTAATGAGGGCAGCAGTATACTATCCAGTGTTAACCATTCCCACTTGGACTGCCATCGGTACACTGTAGACTGCCATCCGTACACTGTAGAAAGGTGCATGTAAGGGATGGGAGTCCTCATGTGATCCTTTGGATTTGGGTGTGTTGGGAGGGCAGCAGTATTCTATGCACTGACAACCATTCCAACTTGGACTGTTATCCATGTACAGCAGAAAGGTGAATGGAAGCTGTCAGAGTCCACAGGTGATCCTGAGGATGGAGGTGTGTTGGGAGGGCAGCAGTGTACTATGCAGTTTTAAAAATTCCAAATTGGACTTTCATCCATGTACTGTAGAAAGGTGAATGAAGGGGTGGGAGTCCTCGGGTGATCCTGAGGATGGGGGGTGTGGGGAGGGCAGCGGTGTACTCTGCACTGTTAACTATTCCAACTTGGACTGTCATTGATGTACTGCAGAAAGGTGCTTGAAAGGGGAGGAGTTCACAGGTAATTCTGAGGATGGGAGGGTGAGGGGAGGCAGCAATATACTAAACACTGTTAACCATTCCAACTTGACTGTCATCCATGAACTGCAGAAAGGTGCTTATAAGGGGTGGGAGTCCACAGGTGATCCTGAGGAAGGGAGGGTGTGGAGAGGGCAGCAGTATACTGCACACTGACAACTATTCCAACTTGACTGTCATCAATGTACTGTAGAAAGGTCCTTGTAGGTGGTGAAAGTCCACAGGTGATCCAGAGGGTGGCATGGTGTGGGGAGGCACCAGCGTAGTATGCACTGTTAACCATTCCAACTTGGTCTGTTGTCAGTGCACTGCAGAAAGATGTATGTAAGGAGTAGGAGTCTGCAGGTGATCCTGAGGATGGGAGGGTGTGGGGAGGGTAGCAGTGTACTATGCACTGTTAACCTTTCCAACTTAGGCTGTTGTCGGTGCTCTCCAGATATGTGCATGTAAGTGGTGGGAGTCCACAGGTGATCCTGAGAATGGGAGGGTGTGTGGAGGGCAACATTTTACTATGCACTCTTACCCATTCCATCTTGACTGTCATCCATGTCCTGCAGAAAGGTCCGTGTAAGGGGTAGGAGTCCATAGATGATACTGGGGATGGGAGGGTGTGGGGAGGGCAGCAGTATACTATGCACTGACAATCATTTCGACTTGGGCTGTTATCTATGTACTGAAGAAAGGTGCATGTAAGGGGTTCAAGTCCACAGGTAGTCCTGAGGATCTGAGGGTATAAGGAGGGCAGCAGTATACTATCCACTGTTAAACATTCCCACTTGGACTGCCATCCATGTACTGTAGAAAGGTGCATGTAATGGATGGGAGTCCACATGTGATCCTGTGGATTTGGGTGTGTGGGGAGGGAAGCAGTATACTATGCACTGACAACCATTCCAGCTTGGACTGTCATCCATGTACTGCAGAGACGTGCATGGAAGGGGTGGAAGTCCACAGGTGATCCTGTGGATGTGACGGTGTGGGGAGTGCAGCAGTGTACTAAGCACTGACAACCATTCAAACTTGACTGTCATCCATGTACTGCAGAGAGGTACATGTAAGGGGTGGGAGTCAACAGGTGATGCTGAGGAAGGGAGGGTGTGAGGAGGGCAGCAATATACTATGCAGTGACAACCATTCCAACCTGGCCTGTCATTGATGTATTGCAGAAAGGTGCTTGTAAGGGATGGGAGTCCACAGGTGATCCTGAAGATGAGAGGTTAAGGGGAGGGCAGCAGTATACTATGCGCTGAAAAATATTCCAACTTGACTGTCATCCATGTACTGCAGAAAGGTGCATGTAAGAGGTGGGAGTTCACAGGTGGTCCTGAGGATGGGGGTGTGTGGGGAGGGCAGCAGTGTACTATGCACTGTTAACCACTCCAACTTAGCCAGTCATCGATGTACTGCAGAAAGGTGCACATAATAGGTGTAAGTCCAGGGTTTTAAATAATTGATTAGCGTTTATTTTCTTGTGACAATGCTAAATGTGCAGAAAGCATTTATATAGGTTTTCTGGAAGTGTTATGTTTATTAAACACAGTGAGGCAAGTGCTATGCATTTTCACAATGTTTTTGAACTTTTATGAGCAAAACGCTAATCAATTTTTAGAGTTAAATAAAATCCTGAAGTCGACAGGTGATCCTGAGAAAGGGAGGGTGTGAAGAGGGCAGCAGTGTAGTATGCACTGTTACAGTTCCAACTTGACTGTTATTCATGTACTGCAGAAAGGTGCTTATAAGGGGTGAGAGTTCACAGGTGATCCTGAGGATGGGAGGGTGTGAGGAGGGCAGCAATGCAGTATGCCCTGACAAGCATTCCAACTTGACTGTCATCCATGTACTGCAGAAAAGTGCTTGTATGAGGTGGGAGTCTACAGGTGATCCTACGGATGTGAGGGTGTCGAAAGGCAGCAGTATACTATGCACTGTTAACCATTCCAACTTGGCCAGTCATCGATGTACTGCAGAAAGGTGCATGTAAGGGGTTGGAGGGCAGCAGTATTCTATGCAGTGTTAACCATTCCAACTTGACTGTAGTCCATGTACTGCAGATAGGTGCATGTGAGGGGTGGAGTCCACAGGTGATCCTGAGGATGGCAGGGTGTGGGGAGGGCAGCAGTATACTCTGCACTGACAACTGTTCCAACTTGGCCTGTCATCGATGTACTGCAGAAAGGTACATGGAAGGGGTAGGAGTCTGCAGGTGATCCTGAGGATGGGAGGGTGTGGGGAGGCAGCAGTATACTATGCACTGTTGACCATTCCAACTTGACTGTCATCCATGTTCTGCAGAAAGGCGCATGTAAGGGGTGGGAGTCCACAGGTGATCCTTAGGATGGGAGGGTGTGAGGAGGGCAGCAGTATACAATGCACTGACAACTATTCCAACTTGGACAGTCATTGATGTACTGCAGAAAGGTGTATGTAAGGTGTGGCAGTCCACAGGTAATTCTGTGTATGGGAGGGTGTGGGGAGGCAGCGGTATACTATGCACTGACAACCTTTCCATCTTGGTTTGTCATCCATGTACTGCAGAAAGGTGCATGTAAGAGGTGGGAGTCCACAGGTGATCCTGAGGATTGGGGGGTGTGGGGAGGCTGCAGTGCACTATGCACTGTTAACCATTCCAACATGACTGTTATCCATGTACTTCAGAAAGGTGCATGTAAGGGGTGGGAGTCCTCAGGTGATCCTGAGGATGGGAGGGTGTGAGGAGGCAGCATTATTCTTTGCACTGTTAACCATTCCAGCTTGGCTGTTATCCATGTTTTAATTTAGTTTGATTTATTGTTCTTGGACTTATTACCTTAGAGCCATGGCTCTTTTACCAAGGTTCCACATCGATTTGTAGAAAACAAGTCAAGTGACATAGAATGGTCAACAAGTTATGAAGTGGCAATAAGCCAGTATAATACAGTACGTTAATGTCAGAACTTCAGACAAAAAGAGGGGAGAGAAACAAAAATACTTAGCATAATCAGAACAAGCTGTTTTGAGGAAAAACTTTAGAGAAATGGACAAAGTGGAAAGAGTAGGACGAGAGTGGGGGTGAGCAGACATAGAGAGATTAGAGCTACTCAGATGCCTTTGTCAAGAAATGAAGCATGGGTGGTAAATGAAAACAGTAGAGCAGCCAGGAGGGAAAATCTTTAATTGAAGCAGTCACTGGAACTGGAGACTGTAAGGTGAGAGTATAGCATAGATTTGAAAGGTCCTACAGAGGTGGAGGATGTAATAAGCATGCTTAGGGCATTGAACCAGCTGGGGGCACGATAAGCAAAGAATCTTTGGCCCTGTGTGGTCCGGCATCAGGATACCTGGAGAGGCTGGTGTTCTGAACTTCTAGTGAAATGGATGCTGGTATCCAGGCATAGTAGGTCTTGGATACACGGTGGAGTGAGGCCCATGGTGGATTTTTTTGCCATCAAGCAGGTAAGGTACTTTATGCGATTTGTGAGTTTCAACCATCCTGTTTCAGTGTAGAGCTCACATGTATAAGTGTGTCTTTGCGCTCCAGTGAGCAGTCGACAGGCCTTGTTTATTGAGGTTGTAATGCACCTAAGTGCAGTGGTTGAGGCAGAGCCATAGATAATTAAGCCATAGTCTATGATTGAGATGACAGAGCTTTGGATAGCAATCCTCAGTGCAGATTGGGTAAGGAGCTGTCAGTTTTGGAACCGGATACCAATGTGCTGGTTCACCGTTTTTGCTGTGTTACCAATCAATCAATCAAATCTTTATTTATTCAGGCGATCATCATTGAGCAAGGGTCATTTACAAGATGGACCCGATACCAATGTGGGTCGCAAAGGTTAGGCCTTGATCAAAGGTGATTCCAAGATATTTAAATGTTGTCACTTGTTCAATGGTATTTCCTGGGTAAGTTTTAATGGTAAATGGCATTTGCCTTTTCTTGTTTTGTGGCCTGGAGAACAGCATGGATTTTGTTTTTTAGTGATTTATTTATTTTTTTTATTTAGTTGTTTAACCAGGTATACCACACTGAGCTGAAAGC
Source organism: Neoceratodus forsteri (assembly GCA_016271365.2). Taxonomy (NCBI): domain Eukaryota; kingdom Metazoa; phylum Chordata; order Ceratodontiformes; family Ceratodontidae; genus Neoceratodus; species Neoceratodus forsteri. Next base: position 1,475,343,809 of record CM057459.1, read on the forward strand.
TTTTTTACAGGAGCGACCTGGGAGCACAAGGAGGTTAAGTGACTTGCTCAGGGTCACACAGTATGCAAGTGGAAGCTGTGGGATTCAAACCCAGGTCTGGTCTGCTGGATGTCACCAAATTTGCAGCTCAAAGCCTTAGACCACTGCGCTATACTGCCACCTAATGATTTAGGCATGCTTTTACCTTTGATTTAGGACCAGCTTGTGATCTAGGAACCACTTCTCAACTTTGGAGAAAGCAAGTTGCAGGCTATGGAGTAAGGGTTTCAGATCCTAATGAGAGGAAAGAATCATGGCATCGTCAACATAAAGGATTATTTGTTCTGGGCAGGATTTGGGGAGAGAGTTTAGAAAAAGGCTGAAAAGGAGAGGGCCTAAGATTGATCCCTGGGGAACACCTGAGAGGGCCTGATTTGAGTCTGAGAGAACTCCTGAGATTTTTACAGTTTGAGAGCGTTGGGCAAGGTAACTTTTCACCCAGGCACCTGGACCTTGTGAGAGCCCAAGATTGTGTAGTTGTGTGATAAGTAAGCCATGGTGAACAGTATCAAATGCCTTTGTTAGGTCAATGAAAACAGCTCCGGTTTGATATCCTTTGTCCAAAGCATTGTGGATTTCTCCTGAAAATTCCAGTAGGGCGGTCGACGTACTGTGTCCTTCCCTGAAGCTGTGTTGCTGCATGCAGAGGATGTTATACTTTTGCAGGTAGTCTGAGAGTTGATCTGCCACAGTACATTCAAGGGCCTTGGAGAAGGGGTGGGAGTATTAATATGGGTCGATAGTTACCAGGTAGGGACTTGTCACCACTTTTGAACACCGGGGTGGCTATAGCAGACTTTCATTTGCTGGGAAATTGACTAAGGCAGAGAGAGAGATTGAACATTTTGGTGAGTGGGTGCAGCACCTTTTCCAGGGTAAGGGACAGAAGTTAAGGTCAATAGTATCACTGCTTGCTCTGGACTTAGAAATAGCCTTTCTTATATATTTGTAGACTTCATGATCCATGACTGTTTTGAAGTGGAAAAGCAGTTGGTTAGGTGAAGCAGTAGGAGACGTTGGTTTTGGAGAGTCAGTATCAGAGAAGAAGTCTGGCGGGAGGACCCCCACTGAGGTCTGTGAAGGTTTCGTTTAAGGCCTTTGCCATGACCATTGGGTCTTGGGTAGTGGTTCCATCCACAGTCATTATAGTAGGAGAGGACTTGGACTGCTTACCCATGATATTTCTGATGTTGTCCCAGAAAGATCTCCCGTCACCCCAGAAGTTGGAGAGGGCATTCTTGAAATATGAGCTCTTCATCAATCGGATTTGTTTAGTGCAGTGGTTTCGTGCCTGTTTATACTTTTGGATATCCATCAGGGAGCCTGTGGCTCTGGCTGTGGCTCAGAGGTGGTCCATAGCTTTGGGCTGGGCCAGTAGCGGCCATGAGCCAGGATTTGAGGAGCTTTGATTTTACGCTTTACTGGCGCGAGGTATGAGGCAGCATTGAATGTAGTGATAAAGTAATCAAGGGCTATGTCAGCATCTAGAGTATTGTATATTAGGGACCAGTCTTGCTGCCTGAGACTGGCCTTGTGCTTAGTAAGGTTGCCATGAGGTAGAACTCTGCTTGAGATGGTTTTTGGAGGTGGTTTTTGGAACTTATTTGTCCAGGTACAGATCACAAGGGGAGTGGTCACTGAGAGAGTCCGGGAGAACAACTGTGTTATTTATGCAGGCTGAGTAGCTAGAAAGGACCCAGTCTATGAGAGTGCTAGTCCCAGTTTTGTAGTTTTTCCTAGCAGGGAAGCTCACCATCTGCGTTAGGTTAGCTACTAGAATAGCATCATTGAGACACTCAACATCTGATACGAGCCAATTAATATTAAAATCACCAAGGAGAAGGAGCTCAGTGTCAGGTGGTTGTGATCTTACAAATTCAAGTACAGTCTGGAGGCCAGACTCTGGATCTTTAGGAGGGATATAGACAGTGGCCACAGTGAGCACTTTATTTTGGGCACCAAGGAGTAGCTTGACAGGGAGAAACTGTACTGCAGAAAGGTGCATGTAAGGGGTGTAAATCCACAGGTGATCCTGAGGATGGGAGGGTGTGAGGAGGGCTGCAGTGTACTATGCAGTGTTAACCATTCCAACTTGACTGTCATCCATGTACTGCAGAAAGGTGCATGTAAGGGGTTGGAGTCCACAGGTGATCCTGAGGATGGGAGGGTGTGGAGAGAGCAGCAGTATACTATGCAGACAACCATTCCAACTTGACTTTCATCATTGTACTGGAGAAAGGTTCGTGTAAGTGGTGGGAGTCCACAGATGATCCTGAGGATGAGAGGGTGTGAGGAGGGCAGCAATGTACTATGCACCGACAACCATTCCAACTTGGCCAGTCATCGATGTACTGCAGGAAGGTGCATGTAAGGGGTGGTTGTCCACAGGTGATCCTGAAGGTGGGATGGTGCGTGGAGGGCAGCAGTATACTATGCACTGTTAACCATTTCAACTTGACTGTCATCCATGCACTGCAAAAAGGTGCATGTTAGGGGTGGGAGTCCATATGTGATTATCAGGATGGGAGGCTGTGTGGACGGCAGCAGTATACTATGCACTGTTAACCATTCCAACTTGGCCTGTCATCCATGTACTGCAGAATGGTGCTTGTAAGGGGTGGGAGTCCACAGGTGATCCTGAGGTTGGGAGGGTGTGGGGAGGGCAGCAGTATACTACACACAGACAACCATTTCAACTTGACTGTCATCCATGCACTGCAGAAAGGTGCATGTAAGGGGTGTAAGTCCACAGGTGATCCTGAGGTTGAGGGGAAGGCAGCAGTATGCTGTGCACTGACAACCATTCCAACTTGACTGCCATCCATGTACTGCAGAAAGGTGCATGTAAGGGGTGGGAGTCCACAGGTGATCCTGAGGTTGGGAGGGTGTGGGGAGGGCAGTAATATACTACACACAGTCAACCATTCCAACTTGACTGTCATCCATGCACTGCAGAAAGGTGCTGAGGGGGATGGCAGTCCAGGGATGATCCAGAGCATGGGAGTGTCCACCCCCCCCGGAAATAGTTCCTTTATAGCTAGGGTTCTGACATCATTTCCTCAAGAGTGCAAGGTGCATATCAATGTCATATCCTCTCTAGCACACAGCACTGAAAATATACGCATACACATTATATAATATATATATATATATTTCTATATAACAAACCAATCACACACACACAGCACACACAAAAAAAAAAAAAGTACATAGTCATGTGGGGAGTAGTGCAATGTAATGGCTGTGGGGCAGCAGTCTTCGGGAGTCTTTCTGGAGGCTGAGATGCTGCCCTATTTGCAGGCACAGCTCTCTGCCCTGAGGGAGAAGTTGCCCGTCTTCAGGCCACACTGGACAGCAGTAAGAGAACCTTCCCCAGGCCAGACTTGATGGTAGGAAGGGAACCCCCCAACCAGGGAGCACCAGAGCCACTACCACTACCTCAGAGGTTGCAAAGAAAGCACAGCAGTTGGACCACAGTGGGCTCAGGGAGGGTGAGGAGGGTGGAACAGAGGCACACCCAGTCAGTTGTTCCTCCACAATCCATACACCGTTCTGGGGAGCACAGCTCCCCTATGGATGCCACCCACAGAGGAGATTAAGGAGGCTGAGGACACCTGTCACAAGGGAGGCCCACAGGAGGAGACAGAGGATGCCACAAGGAAAGGAAGCAGCTCCTGGTGGGGACTCAGTTATTAGGGGATAGAAGTGGGGAGCAGGAAAACTGAAGTAAAGTGCCTGCCTGGTGCCATGGCTTGTAGGGACAGGAAGCGCATCCTCAGGATCACGAGAACAGCTGCACGAGTCTGAGCTGGATGTCATTGTCCACCTAGGGACAAATGACTGGCTCAACATGAGATTAGAGCAGTGCAGAAGGACTTTTAGAACTGGGGAGGGACTAAGACAAGTAGCACACACAGTAACCTTCTCAGAGGTGCTGCCTGTAAATGGCATGAGTGAGGCAAGGGTACTTTGCACCATGCAGTTTAATGAGTGGTTGAAAAATGGTGTGGAGCACAGGGGTTGGCTTCATTGGGGACGGGGTTCCACCTGGAGGGACACCAGCCTATACTGGCAGGATGGTCTGCATCTGTCCAGGAAGGGAACAAGTCTTTTGAGCAATCGGTTTAAATGCTTCATTGGCAAGCTTTTAAACTAGTCAAGGGGGGAGGCACTGATGAGCAGCAGGAAAATCCCAGCCTCTCCTTACAAAATAGGGTACTAAATGAGAAAAAGACCGAGGTAGAAAGGTCAGTGGGGGATGCTGCAACAGAAAGTAAAGCCATCAAAAAATGGAGAGCAATGAGTACTAATGCACGTAGTCTGAGTAACAAGCTTCCTGAATTAGTGGCCTTGATGGAGGAGGAACATCTGGATATCGTGGAGTCACAGAAACATGGTTCGCACAAAACCATGACTGGGACATAAACATACCAGATACACTATCTACAGGAGGGACAGGGAGGGTTAAAGAGGAGGAGAGTAGCTCTTTACATAAGGGAAGGAATCAAAGTAACAGAACAAAAGAAAACAGGGAGGAGAAGAAGCACTGTGGGTAAATTTGGAGACCGCAATGGCACCACAATCCGCACAGGGTTGTATGCAGAACCCTTCTCAGGGAGGAAATAGACAAGGAAATGATAGAAAGTATACTTAGTATGGCAAAAAAGGGAGATATTGCTGATGGGTGATCTGAATATGCCAGATGTTAACTGGAGTGCAGTTGCCACAGCCACTTGAAGAGAGGGTTATTCTAGATGCCCTACAGGGGCATGCCTTAGACAACTAGTATTGGAGCCCACTCGAGGAGAGCAATCTTAGACCTGGTTCTCTCAAATGGAGATGAAGAGGATCACAGATGTAGAAGTGGGTAGCCATCTGGGAACTAGCGATCATTGAACAGTATGGTTCACAATAAACACAGCAATAGAGTCAAGCCATACAAAGGCAAAGGTACTGGACTTTAGGGGCTGACTTTGCCAAAATGGGTGAGTGCCTAAGGAATGCACTAGCACATGGGCAGGAAGGAGGAGTGGAAGAACAATGGGGAATAATAAAAACTGCCATCACAGAGGCAACAAGCCTTGTGTGAAGCAAATAAACAAAACTAAGCGATGTAAGAAACCACTATGGTTCTCAAAGGAAGTGACAGTGAAGGTTCAAGAGAAAAGAAAGCTTTCAGGAAGTACAAGGAATGCATGAAGGAGCAGGACAGAGAACTGTATCAGTTAAAGCAAAAGGAAGCTGGGAAGGTAGTCAGAACAGCAAAGGCCCAAACCGAGGAAAAAGCTAGCCAACTCAGTTAGAAGGAATAAAACCTTTTATAGGTACATCAGGGAGCGAAGGAAGACCAAGGAGGATAGTGAGGCTTAATAAAGGGGAGGGTGGACAGAGGATACTGTGAAAAGGCAGAATACTAAACAAATATTTTGCTCAGTATTTACAAAGGAAGGGGTACCTAGAACAAACAGTAGAAACACACTGGATACAGAAGTTGATACCAGCCCATTTACAGAAGAAAGGGTTCTGAAAGAACTCTTAAAACTAAAGGTGGACAAAGCAATGGGGCCTGATGGGATTCATCCCAGAATTCTAAAGAACTAAGGGTAGAATTAGTGACACCACTGACTACCCTGTTTAACAAATCATGGGAGGATGGGGTGGTACCGAGGACTGGTGGAGGGCAGATGTGATTCCCCTTCACAAAAGTGGGAGCAAGGCAGAAGCAGGAAACTACAGACCTGTTAGTTTAACCTCAGCGGTAGGGAAAATGATGGAATCACTTCTGAAGGAAAGAATTGTCAAGTATCTAGAGGCCAGAGGGACACAGGACCCAAGGCAGCCTGGATTCACAGCAGGAAGGTCATGCCAGACAAATCTGATAGATTTCTTTGACTGGGTGACCAAAGTAGTAGATCAGGGAGGGGCTGTGGACATGGCCTACCTAGACTTTAGCAAGGCATTTGACACAGTCCCACACAAAGATTAATATACAAGTTAGCTAGCCTGGGAGTGGGTCCCAGGATGACAGCCTGGGTAAAAATTGGCTGGAAAATAGGACACAAGAGTAATAGTAAATGGAGTCCACTCTGATGAAAGGGGTTACTAGTGGGGTACCGCGAGAGTTCAGTAATAGGACCAGTCCTCTTCAATGTCTTATAAGCGACATTGCAGAGGGACTGGAAGAAAAGTATGTCTCTTTGCAGATGACACAAAGATCTGCAACAGAGTTGATGCACAAGGTGGGGTGGAAAGGATGAAAAGGGACTTGGCAAGGTTAGAAGAATGGTCAAATGTATGGCAGCTTAGATTCAATGCTAAAGTGCAAGGTAATGCACCTGGGAAACAAAAACCAGGGAAGAGTACACAATGGGGGTGAGATACTAACAACAACAAAATGGAAAGGGTCCTGGGGTAGTCATATCAGATGACCTAAAGATGGGCAAGCAATGTGAGAGGGCAGCAATGAGGGCTGGGGGATATTGGGATGCATAGGGAGAGGCATCACCAGTAGAAAACAGGAAGTTATTATCCCTCTGTACAGACAGCTGGTCAGACCCCATCTGGAGTACTAGGTGCAGTTCTGGAGACCCAGTCTACAAAGACATAGACAGGATGGAAGCTGTCCAGAGGAGGGCAACTAAAATGGTGCAGGGTCTGCACGGAAGACATATGAAGAGAGACTAAAGAAGCTTAATATGTATAGCCTCGAGGAAAGGAGGAGAGAGGGGACTGATAGAAACTTTCAAGTACCTCAAGGGAATCAACAAAGTCCAGGAGGCAGCATCTTTCAAAAAGAGGTGTGCAAGAACAAGGGGCACAATTTGAAGATAGAGGCGGCTCAGAGGTAATTTAAGGAAGTATTTTTCGAGAGGGTTGTGGATGCATGGAGCGGCCTTCGGAGAAGGTCGTGGAGTCAAAAACAGTGGTGGAATTCAAGCATGCATGGGACAGTCATAAGGCAATTCTAGGGGATGGGGGTAGGAAAAAGTAGGCTGCTGGTTAACTAGGATCTGCAGCTTATCCAGTAGGCAGGGAAATGGGCAGACTGGGTGGGCCAAGAGGTCCTTATCTGCCGTCAAATTCTATGTTTCTATGTAAGTGTGTGGGAAGGGTAAACTTGCACTATGTCCTCAGGACCCTCCCAACTGGCCATCCTCCATGCACTGCAGAAAGCTGGTGGGGGGAGTCTGCTGGAAACCCTAAGGATGGGACAGTGTAGGGAGGGTAGCAATACAAACATTGCTGCTAAATTGTAAGGAACAAAAAACAAAACCTAAAACTCATGCATTGTTGTTATAACATTAAATTCTCAGTGTCATAGTATACAGCCCCAAGGTAAGATTATTAACACTGTAGCATAAAACATGCATTTGAATAGGGGGCAGACTTGTTAATATTACCAAGCTAAAAAAGTCTCCATTTGTTAGGTTTACAATGCAAATTTATGAGAAAGAATGTCTGAGAGTATCTAAAATACTAGGTAGCCAGCGGAGTTCATGCCAAGTATCAGTGATCAGTTGGAGCAGTACGTGTGTACAAAAGGGATCCCTGCTAACACACTTCCTTCAACAGGAAAAGGTGACACATTTTTGAAATGATAGTTACATGTTCTATACCTAGTAGTATACCCTGTTGAAGATAATAATGTCAGCAACAGTCTCTTTTGTACACACTTGCTGCTGAACTGATCACTTTTATGCTTAATTTGAACTTGGCTAGCTAGCTAATTCTCAGGCACTCTGCAGCCAGGAGGAATTTGTATGAACTATCAACTCTGCACAGGATGTAATCCCCTCCCCAACATAAATAGCTTTACTTTGTGACTGCCAGGCAGCTTTAGGGCTAATGTCTGTGGATAGTGTACAATTAAAAACAACTGATGCATACCAGACAAGAATCCACAGGGAAGGTACTGAGAGCGGAGGTTAACATTGTTCCCAGATCTGCAGAACACATTTCTAAGCAGCCTGCACAGAGGGCGTGGAAGTGTGAAGGGAAGATCACCTTTCAGTTTCCCACCCAGGAGTCCAGGGAATTGAGGATAGCAGGAGAGGGGAAGGGAGAATTTGTTAATCAGCTCTCAGGAGGTGTTAGGTTAACACTGGGTTCATGCAGAGATGTGGCAGTCAGTCAGTGTTTGTACACTGCACTGTAAAATGATACACATTCGTCTTGCTGTCTATGACTGCTTCACATACAAACTCCTTATTTTTTGTGCTTGTTATACTTTTATATTGGCCATTCGTTTTTTTCCCAAAAATGCCAATCTCTCAGTTTGAAAGATAAACTTATTTGACTAAACTGCCAGACCTCCAATTGCAAGAGCTGAAGCTCATCACAAGGCTTGCAGTACAGTTTTACAAACCAAGCCAGTCCCTTGACAACTTATTTGAATTTGTTATGTGTGTAAACCCTAGGTGGTGCTATCCCAAGGGCTACTACCCCTACCTGCTTGGCTAGTAGCAGGTTAAGGAGCCTGGGTAATGAAACGGGTGACTCCACCCAGAGGTCAGGTTTGTTAGTGGTCAAGCTAACCTGGGCACAGCCCTCCAGGACACTGTAACCTTCCTCTTTCCCTACTAGTGGCCTGAACCATATGTGACACAAGTAGGCAGGAAAGAGTTAATGGTTTGGATTCTGTAGGTGCCTTATTATGTTTGCTTGCATGCATGTGCAAGAAACATAGTGCCATCATCTGAGATTTCGGAGGTGTGTCACCCCCCTCTTCCAATTCAGTCAGTGTGTTGGCAGGCGGCCCCTGTCCACCAATGCATGCTGGAGCTGTCTATGACAAGTTCCAAAATGCAGTGGCATACAGTTGAAAGGGGGAGCTACGCTTCAGTGAGCAATGATAAGATATCACCTGCTCATGCGCAGCTCCCCTTATACACACACACACACGCGCATGCATACTGTGTGCTGCTCCCCCCACGCACACACTCTGTAGCCAATGGGGGTGCCCAATCCCCTATTGGCTGTGCTGCGCCCCCCCCAAAGCCTTCAAATGCCACCCCAGTATGGCAACTCGATGGTATTATAGCCGACGGGGTGCCCAATCCCCGTCGGCTTCACTCCCCAAGTACAAGGTGCCACGCTGGAGCCCACGCGAGTGTGGCAGCAATGCCATAGCCCGGCGGGGTGCCCAATCCCCTGTCAGCTCCACGCCCCCAGCAGTCCTTCTGCCACGCTGGGAGCCCACCCTAGCGTGGCAAACGTCCCACGTCGTCTTTTTTTTTTTAAACCTGTAAAGCAAAAGCGGTCCCCACAGTCTTCCTCCCCCCACAACCCCTCCACCCACCGCGCACTTCGCCTTACATCCCTCTAAACCATACTTCACTTCCAGAGCACGGCGTGACGATCTTTGGTGGACCGGGAACACGTCTGCGCTCTTCAAAGCCAACCGCGAACTGAGGAAATGCCGGTAAGCTGTATAATGAGCTAGGTAGGGTTTTTTCAACTTTGTTGCATATCTCAGGCATTTTTTGGAATTTTTGCACCAAATTTTCAACATGGGGTTTTTGGGACCCCTTCTCATGAGTGCTGTCACTGTCATGGTGTTATTGGGGCCGAAGGGTGATTTTGCAGTCACTGCGTGAAATCACCTTTCGGGACTGATTAACAAAACGACACTGCCAGTATTCATTAGGTGGGCTCTCAAGAAGCCTATTTTGAAAATTTGGTGGAAAAATTCCAAAAAGTGTGTTTTACGAGCGTGCATTGCGCAGTTCCTACGCATGCTCGTAAGTTCACGCATTTTCAATATTTTCACTCCAGATTTTCAACATTGCCATTTTGCCACACCTTCTTATGAGTAGTACAGCTGTCGTTTTTCACATCTCACCCAAAATGTGTTTCCGCCCATGTCATTTATCACATCTCACCCAGTGGTGCAGTCGGTGTGCGAAACCAATGTATGGGACAAATTAAGAAAACCACAGTGTCACTGTTCATGAGCAGAGGTCTTAAAATGGCTATGTTGAAAATTTGGTGAAAAAATTCCTAAAAATTACTGTTCTACGAACGTGCATTGCGCAGTTCCTACGCATGCTCGTAAGTTCGCAAATTTTCAATATTTTCACTCCAGATTTTCAACATTGCCATTTTACCACACCTTCTTATGAGTAGTACAGCTGTCATTTATCACATCTCACCCAAAATGTGCTTCCGCCCATGTAGCGCGCACAATGGTGCAGTCGGTGTGCGAAACCATTGTATGGGATAAATTAAGAAAACCACAGTGACACTGTTCATGAGCAGAGGTCTTAAAAATGGCTATGTTGAAAATTTGGTGAAAAAATCCCTAAAATTACTGTTTTATGAGCGCATACATGCAGTTCTACGCACACCGTAAGTTCGCAAACTTTAATATTTTCACTCCAGATTTTCAACATTGCCATTTTACCACACCTTCTTATGAGTAGTACAGCTGACATTTTTCACATCTCATCCAAAATGTGTTTCCGCCCATGTAGCGCACAGTGGCGCAGTTGGTGTGCAAAACCAATGTACGGGACAAATTAAGAAAACCACAATGACACTGTTCATGAGAAGAGGTCTTAAAATGGCTATTTTTTAAATTTGACGAAAAAATTCCTAAAAATGACTGTTTTACAAGCATGAATTGAGCAGTTCCTACGCACGCTCGTAAGTTCGCAAATTTTAATATTTTCACTCCAGATTTTCAACATTGCCATTTTACCACACCTTCTAATGAGTAGTATGGCTGTCATTTTTCACATCTTGCCCAAAACGTGTTTCTGCCCATGTAGCGCACAATGGCGCAGTCGATTATTGAAAATCAATGTCAGGAGACAAATTAAGAAAATCACAGTGACACTGTTCATGAGCACAGGTCTTAAAATGGCTATGTTGAAAATTTGGTGAAAAATTCCTAAAATTACTGTTCTGACGTGCATTAGCAGTTCGCGCGTAACCGTGATTATGAAATTTTCAATATTTTCACTCCAGATTTTCAACATTGCCATTTTACCACACCTTCTTATGAGTAGTACAGCTGTCATTTATCACATCTCACCCAAAATGTGCTTCCGCCCATGTAGCGCACAATGGTGCAGTCGGTGTGCGAAACCATTGTATGGGATAAATTAAGAAAACCACAGTGACACTGTTCATGAGCAGAGGTATTAAAAATGGCTATGTTGAAAATTTGGTGAAAAAATTCCTAAAAATTACTGTTTTATGAGCGTGCATTGCGCAGTTCCTACGCACACTCGTAAGTTCGCAAACTTTTAATATTTTCACTCCAGATTTTCAACATTGCCATTTTACCACACCTTCTTATGAGTAGTACAGCTGACATTTTTCACATCTCATCCAAAATGTGTTTCCGCCCGTGTAGCGCACAATGGCGCAGTCGGTGTGCAAAACCAATGTACGGGACAAATTAAGAAAACCACAATGACACTGTTCATGAGAAGAGGTCTTAAAATGGCTATTTTTTAAATTTGACGAAAAAATTCCTAAAAATGACTGTTTTACAAGCATGAATTGAGCAGTTCCTACGCACGCTCGTAAGTTCGCAAATTTTCAATATTTTCACTCCAGATTTTCAACATTGCCATTTTACCACACCTTCTAATGAGTAGTATGGCTGTCATTTTTCACATCTTGCCCAAAACGTGTTTCTGCCCATGTAGCGCACAATGGCGCAGTCGGTGTGCAAAATCAATGTACGGGACAAATTAAGAAAATCACAGTGACACTGTTCATGAGCACAGGTCTTAAAATGGCTATGTTGAAAATTTGGTGAAAAAATTCCTAAAAATTACTGTTTTACGAGCGTTCGTTGCGCAGTTCCTATGCATGCTCATAAGTTTGCGAATTTAATATTTTCACTCCAGACATTTAACATTGCCATTTTATTACACTTCCTTATGAACAGCACAGCTGCCATTTTTCATATGCCACCCAAAATGTGTTTTCGCATATGTAATGCACAATGGTGCTGTTGGTGTGCGAAAGCAATGTTTGCAACAGATTAAGAAAATCACAATTACACTGTTCATGAGCAGAGGTCTTAAAATGGCTATGTTGAAAATTTGGTGACAAAAGTCCATAAAATGACTGTGTTATGAGTGAGCATTGCGCAGTTTCCATGCACCCTCGTAAGTTCATGACTTTGTAATATTTTAAGTCCAGATTTTCACCAGTGGCATTTTTCCACCCTTCCTTATTTACAGTACAGCTGCCATTTTTCACAACATGGCCGAGGTGTGTTTTCACACTTTCAGTGCAGAGATGTGTGGTCACTGTGGGAAATCATTGTTCGGTACAGATAAAGAAAACCACAGTGACACTGTTCATGATCGGAGGCACCAAAATGCCTGAGTTGACAATCTGCTGTAAAAAAAAATCCCCAACCAAATTGTATTATGGGTGTGCATTGCACAGTTTCTATGTATGCTTGTGACTTCACCATTTTTTTAAATATTTTTACTGCAGATTTGCAACATTGCCATTTTTTACACCTCCCATGAACAGTGCAGGTGTCATTTTTTACATCCTGTTTGGAATGTTTTTGCACCTGTGGTGCTAAATGTCATAGTCGCTGTGCATAAGCAGCTTTTGACTAACAAACTGATATTCCCCCTGTTCATGAGGTGGGGTCACAAAAAAAACATGTTGAACATTTGGAGTGAAAATACCAATGAATGCCTGAGGTATTAGGGTTTCCAACCATACCGCCCAACCCTGAAGAGAATGACAGGCATCAGGGGTGTGACTTGGGATTCTTGCCTGTAATGCTCATACCATTCCACACCCTGCAGCCAGTGAGAGGCATTGAGGAGTGCCTTGGACTCTTCGGCCCCAATGTTCACCCCATTCTCCTATATCGCACCCATCTCAGCATATTTCACACCCAATGGAATGGGGTGCGCATAAGGGCCAATGACCCCAAGAAACACCTTGACACTTTTCAGTGTCTGTAGGGTGGGGTGTGGTGAAATGGCATGGCCGTTATGCCTGATGACCCAAAGGCACACCCCAATGCCTGTCACTCTCTACAGGGTGGTGGTGGGGTTGGCTTCAGTTCAATACTTCACTGCCATTCCTATTACGCAGTTCTGTAACTTCTGCACTACCACTGCCAATGCCAGCAAGCAAACATTCGGCATTGACAAATGCTTGATTTTTTAGTAGTGTGGAAAAAATACACTGAGGCTGAAATCCTCCGTCCAGCAGCATCCAGCTTGTGGAATTTCTAGCTGCTAGATAAGAGCTAGGTCATAAATCTCGAGTGGACACCTCCAGACACACACAGACCTGCAGACATGGACACAGGGCAGTTTGAATGGATTGGATCATTCAAATATAAACTTAAAGTAAAAAGGGAATATAATTGGTCACCAATAGGTGTTCACTCTGATTGGGAAAATTAAATACATACATGTTAGTTGGTTGGTGCATTTAAAGGGAGAATAGGAATGACCTATTCTCCACAGAGTATATAACCTTCTAAAAGACAGAGAAGGCTCTCTTACTTTGGAAGCTGGGAGGGGAAACATAAGTTTCGAGCCTACCTTGTAGCTGTGTCTGTGGGAGCTAGCAGTTAGAACAGGGTCCAGTGTCTCTTGTAAGGACAGGGAAGGGTAAGTTTAGTGATAGCATATTTCAGTAATAGCCTTCTTCTTTTGCCATCTGTTATTTAAAAAACATTTGTTTACTTTTCTGTATGAATGTTATTCTCTTGTGTTATAAATACATATCCTGTAACTGCTCATTGTACTTTCTGTTAAGTAAAAAGCTATTTATTTGTTCAATAGCTGTGACTGTGATGTCATTCTTCTAAGGTAATACCACTGGCTGAGGTAAACTCTATGTAGCATCCACCACTCGAGAGAGACACACTACCAGACTTTAACTTGTGCAATTGCATGTTTAATTATTTAAAGTTTGTACACTTGAAAGAGGTGCCAGAAGGAAAGTATGGCTGGTGGCAGCGAATGCCCGAGGACAGACACCTCTCTAAAAGCTGTTTCAACCCAGAGGGGAGAGGTGGGTTGTCACACCATATACAATAATTACTTTCACAATTACCCTTATTCACCAGACAGTTATCCACACTGTTTACACTTACCTCCAGGGCTGGTTCCTCTAGCTTGACCCTGGGGACCCCCTGTAAAATAAGGTTAATCATAGCAACTAGCAACAGTAGTCAGGTTAAATGCAAACAAAGTTAAATCTGATTTATGCAGGGGACCTGAATAAGGGAGGGGCGTAATCAGGTAGATTTGCATAATTAGACAATAATTACCGGGTGGCGCTTTTTCCCATAGGGAAACCAGGTTATAATTTGCCGTTATAACCAGCAAACACGTGCCAGGTTTCCCTTGGAACAGCCATCCCTCAGTTGCTGTTCTCCAACGTTCACTTTCCATGACGGAATCCCATGCAGCACACTTCCTGGTCCCTCGTATTCGGGAAACAAACTTTCTATATAAAAAAAAAATCTCTTTTTCTCAAGTAAACCACTTAAAAAGGGAAACAAGTAAGTAGTTTCCCTGTCAGCCTGACACCACAGCTGAGTCCGTGTCACAGACTGCCCTTGTGAAGCCCAGAAGGACGCTGCAACCGCTGCTCAGCGGTAAGTTTATATTAAAACTAAAATCTAACTTTCTACAAATTTTTTTAAATAAAATAACCTCTTCCTTTTTTCTCCAACAAGTGCAGCTGTATAATTAGGAAGACTGCAGACCGCGCAAAATCATGTCTGGTCCGCAGCTTCCTGAACACTAATCTTTTAGCTTATTTAATTTTTCATAATTGCTGAGGCGAAAAAGTGCACTCCTGCAATTATAAAAAATAAAATATGGGGTGGTGTTTGCAAAACTCGATTTTTATAAACCCCTCGGGCTTCGCCCTCGGGGTTTATGTAGCATCCCACAACTCGGGTGTGTGTAAAATCTCGTTAAACACACCACCCCATATATTATTCTCTGTATAATAACTGGCTCTGCCTTTTTCCCATAGGGAAACCGTGGCGTAATTTGCTGTTATAAAGGAGTGTTTATAACGGCAAACACACGCATGGTTTCCCCCACTCTGCGCATGCCCTGCTGCACCTTGTCCATTCCGATCACTGACAGCATGTTTTCCCCCAGAAGACTGAACCACCATTTGGACTCGGCGCTAAGTGGCAATTTAAAAAGAATATCTAAAAGGGAAATGTTAAGTAGTTGTACTACTGACTGAATTTTTTTATTTTTTTTTTCTCAAAAAAGAAAACCAGATGGTGAGTCAGGGACCAAGCATGCTGAAATGTAACCACGCTAGGGCCGCACAGGAACCTTTATTTTATATAATTGCTGTGGCGAAAGAGGCAAACCCAGCAATTATATAAAAAAAAAAATGGGTCGGGTGTATAAACTCGAAGTTTACACACACCCTCGGGGTTAGCTGCTTTTGATAAACCCCTCGAGCTTCACTCTTGGGGTTTATGTAGCATCTAACCCCTCGGGTGTGTGTAATCTTCTTTTTACACACCCCGACCCATACTTTATTCTATATGTTATGCATGCAGTTCAGAGTCCCTAGACAGTCACACACTCTGGGTACCCAGGTAGGAAAACAGTGGGCTAGTTGTAGCTGGTTGGGGCCCTGTGATGGAAGAAAGCAACATCCACAACATACACTATTTGTAATCTGGAGCCAGGGGTCTCAGTTAGTGAAAGAAAAGGCAACAAGACAATCAGATGACAACACTTTTAGATTTAGCTGTTGTTGCAGGGAGCTACCCTGATGTTTACTCATGAAACCCAATACTGGACATAGGCAGGACAAAATCGAGACTGCAGGCTGTTGAGCTGGAGTGCCCAGAGAAGCAGAGCCCACACGAATCACTGAGGTGTCATTCTTGTTCAAGGTGTTAAGCAAGGGGATGATTCCCAGGCCAGTCTCTCGTCGATGGCTTTCTCTGCATAGCAGATATTCTGTCTGGCCAGTGTAGCAAGGCCCAGGCAAATGGAAATGGATGCAGATTTAGTTTGTGGAGCTGGATACAGCCTCCAGCAAGCAAAACACAGTTCAGACACACAGTGGGGAACCAAATCATGACCCACTATAGCACACAGCACATTCACATGCAAAAAAATTCCACTGTACCAGGCAAATAGCTCTCCAGTCACAGTTACAGAGTCTCTGCACAATCTGAGAGATCAGAGGTAGCTGGAAGTCCTGACAGGCCGATCACATTCAGCAAATCTTTGGTCGTCTTCAGATTAAAGCCTGGTCACAATTCAGTGGCTCAGTTATCTCTCCAAATTCAGATTCAGTCCAATAAAAGCACAAGTCCCCCTCTCAGGGACAACAGCCAGGTACACAGGCCAAACTCAGGCCTTTCCACAGTTCTCCCATGTGAATCCACTATGGATTGCTACTCAAACTATCTCAAGCTGTTACTTCTTCACTTCCCAACTCGGATCTAATTGAAACTGTAAGCAGTGTAGGACTTTCCCTAAGATCCAAAAGGTTTGGTTGGCTGATCTGTCAATCACAACAAGGGCTCCCCCTGCAGGTTATTTTAAGCACCAAAAGCCCAAAACTACAATTCCTACACGTTTTGGCCCCACCAAGCCCCTGTAGGCTGGCTCCAGTTTAGAGTCCCAAATGTACTGATTGGCCCATTCTGAAGTCCAGGACCAAGAGGATGGAAACAAACAGAACTGTCCATGCTACAAAGAATGCAGGTTAGAACAGACTGCAATATTATTAGTACTCTAATAAATGATCAGCAAACAAGTACATTTTCTAACAGAGTTCCCTCTCAGATTAATTGTGACTGCAATCCAGGCAGCTGTTAAGGAGACAGTACACAGAGGCTATACAGGCACTCTCTGGCAAAACATTTAAACTGCTAAAACGCAGAATACCAGCCTGGCAGTGAACATTTAGGCAAGCTCAAGGAAGACGTTTCGGAAACCCCCATTTGAAGGGGGGGGGTTACATGTGCACTATTTCAAACATCAGTATTTCAGTTTGCACAATCTAACCAATTTGAATTCGGCTCCACTATCAAGCAAACACACAAAAGAGCTTAGGCTCATGATTTGACTAAAATCAGGATTTTACAGACAGGTTGTTTGAACTGGACACCACCACAGCTTTAATCTTCTTGAGTACAGTTTCTGAAGTAACCTTGGTATTTTCAACTACACATACGGGTGACATAATTCAGACTGTGCCAGGCACTGGTGCAAGTGGGAGCGCAGTGCATCCAAGATGTGCTGGGGCCAAGAAAGGGAGCTATTCAAAGGTGATGCATCATGGCACATCACCTTTGAATATGGCATAGAATGCGCATGGTGCAAGCACAATGTGCCAGCGCAGTCCCCGGACAGGGAGGACCTGGAATGCTCCAGCACAACTGCAGTTGTGCCTGGTGCATCACCTGTGATATTCAGACTTGGGCATGCAACTAGTGCCATAATATATGCATGACGCAAATGGGGCCATTTGCATGTAATTGTGGCCCCATTTGCATGCATTGCACAGGGCAGCCTTGCGAAATACACCTGGCACTCTGCACAGACTGTTGTGTAGTCAGAGGTGGTCCTGGGGCACCTCCTGTTCCGTAACCATGATCACAGTAGAAATGACTGGCAATCCCTGGTGAGCCAGTGGTACCCCCTCCCTTCCATTAGCCCAATCCTGGCTGAAATACAGATCCGGTAACCATGGTGGTCCAGTGGAACCCCCCCACACACATGAATGTTTGCATATGCAGAAGTGTCCATTCCCTGGTAGTCCAGTGGCTCCCCTCCCACCAAACTCTGCAATCACCGGTGATGTCTCAGAACAGTAACTGCCCGGTGATCCTATGTAGCACCCCACCCCTCCCAAAACACTGATCGCTGGTGCTGTCATACACAACTCATTCTCTGGTAGTCCAGTGGTTACCCCCACCCACACGGGACATCCAGGCCACCCAGCTCCCCACCCTGACATAGGTGGGTGGCAGCAACCCACCCACATACCGCCTGGCCACCTGCTGAATGACAGTTTATGGTATGTGTTGTAAGCCTATTGGTCCAGTGTGTGAACCAATGAGCTTGCAGACACATATATATGAATGACTCATTCACATATTTGTGCCTGTGTAGTACAGCATGCTCTGCAAGCCCATTGGCTTACACAGTGGACCAATCGGCTTATAGCACATATTGTAAGCTCTCATTCAGCAGGCGACCGGGCGGGATGTGGGTGGGTTGATGCTACCCACCAATGACAGAGGGAGGTGGGTGGCCCATGTGGGTGGGGACAACCACTGGACCACCAGGGAATGTGTCGCATACAACGGCACTGGTGATCAGTGTTTCGAGAGGGGTGGGGGGCTCCACACGATCACAGGGAAGTTACTGTCCTGAGATAACACCGGCAATAATGGATACAGGTGGGAGGGGGGCCACTGGAATACTTGGGAATGGACACATCTGCTTTTACATATGTTCGGGTACAGGGGGTTCCACTGGACTGCAAGGGTTATCGGATCTGCATTTCTGCTCACAATTAGGCTACTGGGAGGGAGGGAGGGGGTACCACTGGATCACCAGGGACTGTTTGGGTGCCTGAGAATGATGTACATGCTGGGCAAGTGGCCACCCGCAGCAGGCGGCTGCAGTGCTGCACCCTGCAATGCAGCAGCCCACATGTGGGTGGCCGGCATTCAAGCTGAGATATTCTGGCTCAACTTTGTGCTCTAGTATGTGGCGCATCTGGGGAGTATGCCAGAAGATGCACCACACATCCCAGGCTAAATATCAGGATGTGCTACATACACATGGGCATGCCCCCTTCAGATGCGCCGCATACATTAGTAATGCACCCTGGTGCATCAGGACTTGCGCTGTGCAGGTTGACCATTTGAATATCATGCTGGGGCACATTGCAGGGTTGCGCCGGGTGCAACGCCTTTGAATATCTCCCCCCTATATGAACTATTACTGAACTGATCTGTCTGTTGAATCCGGATGTCATCACGTCAGTCATGTAGTCTAAGCTCTTTTGCTTGTTTGTTTAAAAGTAGAGCCATGAAATTCAAATTGGTTAGATTGTGTAAACTGAAATTTTGGCATTTGGAACAGTGCACATAAGAACTGATCCTCGGCACTCTTGCCAGGGCAGAACGCTGCTTGGTGCAAACTGAACTGCACTTAATTTTCCAGCTAGTCTGGGCACATTTTAATGTTGAACTTCAGGTGTAACAGATGCTGTAAGTGTCAGGCGCTGAAATAGTGTGATTGTGAACTATAAACTTCATTCCTCTCTCAGCACTCTATAGTCATTTTTGTTTGATCCACTTGTGAATTTATTTTGGGAAGGTGCAGAGCTGAATTTCTTTGCAGCAGGTTAGGAAGGGAAGCAAATAAAACAAAAGAAAAATATCTTACCCCAAAGGTTATGGTGCTAATTTTTCTTGGGGGAAATCAGCATGAAAGTGAGAGCTGAGCCTCAGGGAGTATCCGTCTGCGAGAGATGTAGAGACACAGAATGCAGGCTGCTGCTGGATGCACTCCATGGAAACGTGCGTACTACAGAGCTGCCAATGAGGGCTTGACAGTGTTAGTCTAATAAACAAAAGTTCCTGCTACTGAAAATAAAATAACTCATCAAAAGAGTCTAGGTCAGTGACTGAATGAACTTGGGGCTCCAGCAATATAAAGTCTCGCGATGATCCCTCCCCTGAAGGTGCCCAGTGACTGTGTGAGACCAACAAGAAGGCAGCAGGTGAGAGCTGCATAAAACGTCAGTATAATATCCAGTTGGGACAATCTTTGGGGGAACTGCTTTGCTTGAATTAAATGCCTGTTACAAGCTGTACTTTTTACTATTGCTGCTAATTGAGTGCCTGCTTTTATTCTGGGTTTGAATGAACTGCACCTGAAACGCTGTCATTCTGCATGAGGGGGTCAGTGATTGAATGAACTAGGGGCTCCAGCACTATAAAGCCTTGCGCTGATCATGGGTGCGAGCGCCACTCGGTAGAGAAATTGTTTTAACTTGTTTGGCAGTAAGAAGCTTTGTTATGGGGTCTGTTTTGTATATATGTTTGGGGGGTTGGTTTGTATGGGGATTAATAATCATGAGTACCTTTGAAGATGAAGTTAGAGGTGATATGATGAAGTCATCAGGTATGTATTTTATGGGAAATGTTCGATTTAATTGTGAAGATGGATTCGTTCGGAGAAGGAATCGCTTTACAAATGAATCCCGATATTATCAAAAGAGTTCTTGTGTAAAGCATGGTTTTTGTGGGTTAAAAGTAACAGAAAGTACAAATATGTTATATTTAATGCTGTTAATTCAAAGTGGGGATATTGAGTTAAATCCGGGCCCTAATTATAATAAATTAAGTAGCTTTCGATGGTTCATGAGAACGTTAGAAGCATAGTCCATAAAATGGACGAGTATAGGGTATGGGCAACTAAAACTGAGTATGATTTATTAGCAGTATCAGAAACATGGTTACATATGGGTATAATGCAGGAAGAAATTCAGCTTTCAGGATTTTCTATAGAACATGCAGATAGAGGTAAATGGGGAGGGGGTGATGTTGTTTATTAAGAATACTCTTGGCCCCTATAAAGTACTGTTAAGCATGAACAAGGAAGGAATTGACTGTCTTATTATTGAATTAATTGCGATAAAATTAGTGGTAGGAGTGTTTTATGCACCCCCTAAAACAAAAAGTAAATCATTTGATGTACTAGCAGAGTTAATTTTAGAAAAAATAAAGGACAAACAAGTAGTTTTAACAGGGGACTTTAATGCAGATTGGTTTCAGACTAGAAGGAGGAAATTGGAGAGTAGTTTTCCAGTTCTGTGTTTGCACCAAATAATACAAAAATCTACAAGAAATACAAAACATGGAACTTGCGGTTCTCTTTTAGATTTATTTTTTGCATGCCAGGACATAGTAAAAACCTGGGAAGTATTACCTTTAAATTTGGGGGATCATAATTCTATTACTTGTACTATTGAGTTACAACAGTGCATCACTCGACAATCAACTAGTTATTGGCGCAGAGATTTTAAAGGGTTTAATGAGCAACCCTTTGTAAATCATCTAGGGCAAATCCACTGGGACAAGAATTTATTTGATACCAGACATAGAACTGGCTATTCAAGAGTTTAATGACATGTTTTTGAATGTAATACAGTACCATGCCCCATTAATAAGAAAAATTAAAAGGAAGAAAGAAGCCCCATGGATCACTGATAAGATAAAAAAAATTAAGGATTAGAGATAGGATATGGAAAAAGGTGAGAAAAACAAAGAAAGAAGCAGACTGGAATACCTTCAGGTTTTGGAGGAATAAGTTAAAAAATATAATAAAAAACATAAGGAATAAATATTATCAGAATAAAATTAAATAATTCATCTGACTCCAAGCGGATTTGGAAGCTTATAACAGGGCTGAAATCCCCAAATAAAGACTCCATAAGTCCTACTTTGGTACAAGATGGAAAACTAGTGACTGATACAAAGGTTATAGCGAATGTTTTTAATACGTATTTTTTGGAATTACCGGATTTAAAGTTGCCAGATTTGAATGTGAATGGAATGGATTACTCTACTGTATCAGACATGCTGGTAGCCCATGCAGGAATATTTAAGTTTGAAATTTTAAAAGAGAGGGATATACTGAAAGAGCTAAAAAAGTTAAATAAAAGTAAATCAGGAGGTATTGATGGGATTGAGGCCCAATATTTAAAATTGGGAGCACATGTAATAGCCCCGATTGTGACCTATTTGTTCAATTGGAGTTTGAGTACTTCTACTGCTCCTGAAATTTGGAAGATGGGGAAAATTATTCCCATTTATAAGTCTGGGGATCGAACTGTTCCTTCAAATTATAGGCCAATTTCCCTTTTGCCAATTTTATCTAAAATCTTGGAATGTAAAGTCTATGAACAGGTAAATAATTATTTAGATACAAATACTGTAATAGTAGATGAACAACATGGTTTTAGAAAGGGGAGATCCACAAACACTGCCCTGTTGGAATTTAATGACCTGGTTACTACATCTATGAACACATCTATGAACCAAGGAAAGTACACTGGGGCAGTGTTTGTGGATCTCAGTAAGGGTTTTGATTTAGTTCAATATGATTTGCTTTTAACTAGGTTAAGGGCTATAGGGATTAAGGGCCAAATATTAAAATGGCTTGAGTCATATTTGACAAATAGATATCAATGTGTTCAATGTGGCATAATGATGTCATCCCCTGGGAAACTAGAGAGAGGTGTTCCCCAGGGCTCTATTTTGGGCCCATTATTATTTAATATTTATGCTAATAATTTGGTTCATGAAATTAAACATAGTGAGGTGAGACTGTACACGAGCGACACTGTTTAGTAGCGTCTGCTGACAGATCTCACAAGTATAATGGATTAAGCTTCAAAGTGATTTGTTACAAATGCAAAATGGTTCAGTAAATCTGGTCGTCTTTTGAATGCTAAAAAAACACAAACTATGTTGTTTTCGATTGGTTCATATAGAGGAAAAGAGCCCAAACCACAATTACATTTACAAGATGGTACAAAGATTGAAAATGTATTAACATACAGATACTTAGGGTTTCAAGTAGATGTTAGAATGACATATGTAAATCGTATATCAGTTCAGGTAAAGAAAGTGAATAAAAGATAAGGGGCCCTTAGAAGAGTTGTGGGAGCTTTACCTTAGGTGGCAAAGGAGCGATTGGCAAAACAGATGCTGTTACCTATATTGGAGTATGGTTCTATAATTTACATGAATTCGACTAAAACTGCTTTAAATTTGGTTAATCAAATTATAGGATAGGTAAAGTTGCTTCCGGAAGTATTAAAAATGAACATCATTGTATAATTTATAATAAGTTAAATTGGCTTCAACCTGAAGCAAAAAGAAACTATCTCTGGCTTACCAGATGTCATAAGATAATTCACAAAAGTATAACCATCCTTTGTATAAGCAATTAAAAAGAAAGATAAATAACGAATCATATATAAAGCCTAGGAATCCATTAAGCAATATCCCAATGTATAGAAGCTTTAATGGACTAGGGGACAGTATGCTCCAGAATAGAGTAGCATTAAGTTGGAATGGTTTGGCTGAATCACAGAAAACAAATTTAGATTTTTTTAAATTTAAAAATGAATTGTTTAATAGTTTGTATTTTTTATGTATGTGTTTTAAATAGTGTATGTAGAGTGTGATTATGTTTGTTTGTATTAGTTATGTTAAATATCAATTGTTAATTGGTAATTGTATTAGAATCTACATGCAGGACTTTGTTGTAAACAGGACTTTGTCCTAACAAATGAATTTCCTGTGAAAAAATAAACTTTTAAACAATCAATCAAATGCAGGACACAGGAAGCAACAGCCTCTAAATTATATATTTAAAGAGGCACTGTCAGCTTTGCCCCTTCATTTTGCATCACAGTTCAGCAGTGTGCCTTTTGGCACACATCTATCAGATATATTCTTTAAAATGCCCTCATGGATATACAAGAAAGTCTTGGTACCTGTTTTGCTCATATTTTTCCAAATTTGACAGTTGCTCAATCTGAGCTGAAAACGCCCACCACTGGAAGCATTGCCAAGTTCAGAACGTATGTCAGGCATTAACGCAGCCCCAAGGTATGATTTTTTTTTTACCGTGACACTTGTAAAATGATGCCCCAGTAAATTATGTAATTCTGAACAGTTCATGGTACTTTCGAACAAAAACTGAGCAATGACAGTATCAAAGTTTACATTTGTAATCCGGCACTGAAATCTCGCACCTGTGCAAAAGAGGCATGCACAAGATCCCACAGATGCGCAACAATGGCACGCTCTTCCACATGTGTGGGATTTCTGCTCCGGATTAAAAAATGTAAACTGCAATATCCCCAGTGCTCGTTTTTTGTTCGAAAGCACCACAAACTGTTTAGAATTACAGAATTTACTGAGGTAACATCATTTTACAAGTGCCACGGTAAAAATATGGTATCTTGGGGCTACGCTCATGCCTGATGCATGTTCTGAACATGGGGGTGCTTCCAGTGACAAGTGTTTTCAGTTCAGACTTAGCAAATGTTGAATTTGGCAAAATATGACCAAAACAGGTACCCAAACTTTTTTTTATATCTATGGGGCTATATTAAGGAATATATTTGATAGGTGTGTGCAAAAAGGCACACTGCTCAACTATGATGCAAAACGAAGGGTCAAAGCAGACAGTGTCCCTTTTAAGTTCTGAGAACAAGCTGCCCAGAGAGCTCCATGCAGGGGCAGTTTCAGGGGTATAATAAAAGTAAAAGGATTAGGCTAAGTTTACACAGTAAGGGAAGTTAAAAAATATTGTACCCCAAAGATCATGGTGCTATTTTTTTCTCAGGGAAATCATCTTGAAAGCAAGAATGCAAATTTTTCATAGGCAAATCAGCCTGAAAACGAGAAACCAGCATCACGGAGCATCTGCCTGCTGCAGATGTAGAGATGAGGAAAGCAGACTGCACAGTAAGGGAAGCTAAAAATATCTTACCCCAAGGATAATGGTGCTAATGTTTCCCAGGGAAATCAGCCTCACAGAGCATCAGCCTGCTAGAGATGTACTGTAGAGTTATGGAAAGCAGGCAGCTGCGTGAGCTCTGTGTGTAGAGATGTAGAGATAGGGAAAGCAGGCTGCAGCGTTAGCTCTGTGGGACCTTTGTACTGAAGCAAAGTTCATCCGCAGTTTCATAGTATTGTGACAGCAGAAATGGACAATTCTGGTCCATCCTATCTGCCCACATCCCTCCATTCTTTGATTGTTTCCCTTAATTAGAGATACTTTTTGCTTCCCATGCACCAACCCCTTGTATCTACCTTAAAATGAATGACATTTTCAGTGCCCACCCCCCCCTTCTCAGGTAGACTGCCCCATGGTTCCGCCTCCCTCTCCATGAAAAAATACTTCCCCACATCACCTCTAAACTTAACTCCTTCACTTCTCAAGTTATGACTCCTTGTTTTGACTTCAAGTTTCCTTTTAAATATACTACTATTTCCTACCTTATTAATTCCTTTAATGTACTTAAATGTCTCAATCATATTAAATAATGCAGCATCATGCACATGGGAAAAAATCCAGCATATACAGTAGTTACAAACTAAGCAACAGCACACTTACAATGGTAACTGAGGAAAGGGACTTAGACATAACAATTACCCAAGATTTACAATTTAAGACACACTGTGATGTTATAGTACAGAGAGCAAACAGAACAGTAAACTGCACGATAAAGCACATGGAGAGCAGTGTTAGGGAGGTGCTGATGCCTCTGTATAGTTTGCTGGTGAGACTTACGTTGGAGTACTGCGCCAAGGTCTGGTCACCTTATAAAAGGAGAAATATATAGAATTGAGAAGTGCAGAGAAGAACAACCAGAACCATCAAGGCACTAAATGGGATGGATTATGAAGCCAGTTTGAGAGAGGTGAAAATGTATTCCATGGAATACAGGAGAACTCAGGGTGATATGTGTCTGCTATATAAAGCTCTATCAGATAATGAACTAAAGGAGAATTTTGGCCTAGAAATTAAAGACCAGCTGCATAATACTTGGGCACACCCATTTCAGTTAAAATCCAAAAAAATTAATCTGGCTAGTAGATATAATTGGTATAGTCACAGGGTTGTGCCTATATGTAATGGATTATTATTGAATGCAGTGGGTAGTTCATCAATGAATGCATTCCAGTACAACGTGGACACATTTTTTTGAAATAAGGGCCAGCTTAACTAAATTAGTGAGCACAGTGGATGTAAGTCTGATAAAGCTCTGAGATAACCTATGAAACTTATGAATAGCCCCTCTATCCCTTCTAATCTCCAATGGGTATACGTTTAACTCTTTCAATCTAGATTCATATGTCTTGTCCTTCATTCCCTGCACCATTTTAGTTGCCCTTCTCTGAAATCTCTCTCTAGACTATCAATATCCTTCCATAAATGAGATCTCCAAAACAGGACACCGTACTCTAAATGTGGTTTGACCATTGTCTTATACAATGGCATTAATACCTGTCTTTTCCTGCTTGTGATTCCCCTACTAATACATGCCAGCATTCTATCTGTCTTACTTGTAGCCTTACAACATTGGTCTCATACCTTTAGATTATCCAGAATTTAATTTATAACCCCCAAGGTCTCTTTCTTGACTTATTTTTAACTGTTCAGCACCTAAAATATAATTTTCTTTTTTCATTATTCCATCCCAAATACTGTACATAACTTCATGCTTTTTAGCATTGAACTCAAGTTGCCAAGTTTCACTCCACCTTCCTAAAGTATTTAAACCCCTTCTCATATTATACACCTTATTACATAACTTTGAATTATCTGCAAAAAGGCACATCATTCCTCTTATTCCCTCAGTTATATCTCCTATATATATTGTTTGGACCAGCATAACATTCTGTGGTGATTTGCATATGCAGCCCATGATGCTTTGCATTGTGGGGGCATGTGTGATTTTGTATTTTCTGTATATACTGTGCTTGCTATAAACAAGTTGCTTGGTGCCACGGTACGATGCTCGTTATTTCAGCAGTACCCTGGCATGACGAGCTGTATTCAGGTAGTGGGGCGGTAATGCAGTGTTAATAGCTGCATTAGACAAGGAACTTAATTGTGATTCCTTAATCAGTTACAAGGTGATAGTCACTACTCATTCTGATTGATGCTGACTGATTGCTCTCCTGGAATGCAATTCACCTTCAGATGGCAGTGTTAGCAGTTATAGACAGTTTAGGGAGAATCAAGAGAGAGAGGAAAGAGTATTATTGAGGAGGCAGTATAGTGCAGTGGTTTAAGGTACTGAGCTGCAAACCTGGAGACCTTCATTTGAATTCCAAAGCCCCCACTTGCATACTGTGTAACCCTGAACAAGTCACTTAACTTCCTTGTACTCCCAGGTCACACCTGTAAACAGACTTTCGGTTTAGTGTGTCTCTCCTGGTAAAAGAAAACAAAATTATATAGTAATGAAGTCAGAGAGAGGTTTCACTCAAACTACAGTATTCTCTGGTAGTGCTATTAATTATACTGCTGTCCAAGCAGCTTGTCTTTTATTTTGACTAACAGTTTATTGATAGTTTAACCCTTAATGATATTCCTCAGTGTCTAATGGTCCCTCCCTGGTAAGTTTCCCACTAAGAAAATATGTTTTATATAATGCAGGGTCCCTGATCCCCTAATCAGTCACCCGATTTAGAATGGTAGTTATACTAAAGTTTCCCAGTAAGAAAAAATATTTTCCACAGCACTGGGTCCCCAACCCCTCAACTCTTAATGAAAAAAAAAAAAAAATAGACCATTGATAATTTACACAAAAACATGATTACATTAGAGTTGCTACCTGATTTCCTTTTGTAAGTGCTGACCACCTAAAAAAAAAAGGTCACCATTGACACCCTACAACACAAAATGGACAATCTCCAAAATACGGTGTCTGACAATAAGTTCAGCCTCAGACACCTACTGTAGGTCACATGCGGTTTCCTGGGACATGGAATTTCAACTTCTGAAAAACAAAATTGTTCTACTGTGACACTGGGTGTCTAGGATGCAGGAACATTACGCTTACTGTTGTTCCTGAGGGAGTAGAAGGGGGAAATATGAAAGATTTTGTGGTGCTGTTGGGACTGTTAGATATTCCAGCTGTGCAACTGGAGGTTCAGCACTCTCGCAGGACTTTATTTACCCACCTGAAGCATGGAGAATGAACAAGACCAATTTTTCCAATACTCCTAAAATCCACATTGAAAGAAAAGTTCTTCAGGCCAGCCTGAGAAAGGGGTCCGATACAGTGGCAGGAACCTGTCTCCCATTCACTTTCACTCACGCGCCTAATTAGCAGTATCTGGCTGTGAAACTAAGAGCACTTTGTTTCATAATCATCACTGTACAGTAAATATATATTTTTAGCAAAGAATGCTAGAAATACAGAAGCTAAAAAGACAACAACATTTAAACCCTAGTAGCACTCCTATTCCAAGTTAGATTAGCATGTTCTGTAGCAGCCCGTGTAGTGGGGTCAAAACTTTGGTCAACTCTATCTTACAGTGCTATATTTTTAAAGTTTATATACTGTTCGGCACGTATGGGGATCAGAAATGCCCTGCAAAGTTCGGCATAAAATATGTACCCTACCACCTTTAAAACTGAATGAAATGGGGTGCAGAAAAGAAAATCAGTCACAGTTCATTCATTCTAGCAACAGAAAATGGACCCTCCCAACAAGAGCAGGTGTGGGGGGGGGTCCTGGGCTTCTGCAGGCAGATCATCTGACACTTCCCCTCCAAACTGGACTGCTTTTCTGCTGTTAACGGACTGTGGTAATTCTCCCTGAACCATCCTCTGCTTATCAGACCCCTCCATCACTGATGTTTGCATAACATAGAAATATAGAAGAAAAAACTTTCCCCAGTGATCCCAGATGCTGCCTCAACTAAGCATTAACTAGGCATTAAGAAGAGGGAGAAGGACTTCTTTAAGTACATCAGGGAGAAAAGGAGCTGTAAGGACCACATAGTAAGGATTAGGAAGGAGGGGGGTTGGGTGAAGCAGGGTGCGATAAGGCGGAAGCACTAAATGAGTACTTCTGCTCAGTATTTACTAAAGAGAAGAGGGAAGTGACACCCAAGGTGGGAGAAATGGCAGAATCGGGGGGAAGTGGTGACAGATGGGGACATCATGGAGAGCAGAGTTCGAGAGGGTTTGAAGGCACTGAGGGTGGACAAGGCACCAGGCCCAGATGGCATCCACCCCAGGGTACTGAAGGAGCTGGCAGAGGTCCTTGCAGGACCTTTGGCAGATCTATTTAATGCCTCACTACATTCGGGTGTGTACCTCAGGACTGGAGGATGGCTCATGTGGTGCCCTCCACAAGAGTAGCCCCAAGGATGAACCAGAAACTACAGACCAGTGAGCCTCACATCCATCGTGGGTAAGCTAATGGAGATTATCCTGAAGGAGAGGCTGGTGGCCCTCCTAGAGGCCAAAGGACTACAGGACAGCAGACAGCATGGCTTTATATGTGGCAGATCCTGCCAAACCAACCTGGTCGAGTTCTATGACTGGGTAACTAGGCAACTGGACAGGGGCCATGCAGTGGATGTCCTGTATCTGGACTTCAGTAGGGCATTCGAGTCAGTGCCACATAGAAGGCTGGGAAGGAAGTTAGTAGGCCCAGGGGCGGGTGCAAAGCTGATGAGATGGGTAGGAAACTGGCTGCAGGGAAGGCAACAGAGGGTGGTGGTGGGTGGGGCTCTCACACTCAAAGGGCAGTGGCGCGGTGTTCCACAGGGCTCAGTGTTGGGACCAGTGTTGTTTGGGATATTCATTGCAGACATATCATGGGACATCAAGAGCAAGATCAGTCTGTTTGCAGATGATACCAAGTTAGATGCGGTGGTGGATGACCTAGGGGGATAGCAGGGGTTGCAGGATGATCTGGCAAAGCTTGAAACCTGGTCAGACACCTGGCAACTGGGCTTCAATGCCAAAAAGTGCAAGGTGCTGCATTTTGGGATGAAGAACCCAAGGATGAGTTACCAGCTAGGGGGAGTGCAGCTAGCCCAGACAGAGGAGGAGAAGGATCTGGGTGTGCTTATTACAGGGTCAGTGAACAACTCGGCACAATGTAAGAAGGCAGCTGCAAAGGCCAGCAAAATGCTGGGTTGTATTGCAAGGGGTATATCCTCGAGGAGGGAGGAGGTTATTCTGCCACTGTCTAGGTCATTAGTTAGACCACACCTGGAGTACTGCATGCAGTACTGGCGTCCATATCTGAAGAGGGACATTAAGTTATTGGAGGGGGTGCAGCGCAGAGTGACAAAGATGATCAAGGGGCTGGGGGACTTATCATACGAGAGGAGGTTGAAGGAGTTGAACATGTACTCACTGGAGGAGAGGAGAGACAGGGGTGACATGATTGAAACCTTTAAATACATGAAAGGAATAAACAAGATGGGTACACAGGGGCTGTTCAAAGTAAGGGAAGGGAGGGCCACCAGGGGCCATGATATGAGACTGGAGCGAGGAAGGTTCAGGAGGGAGATGAGGAGACACTTTTTACAGAGAGGGTGGTGGCTGGGTGGAATGCGTTACCTGCTGAAGTGGTATGTAGTAGAACAGTGGACTGCTTCAAACGAGGATGGGACAAGACAAGGGGGAAGGTTAATGAAGGGGAAGGGTGGAAGGGAGGGGCAGCTGCAGAATAAGGGGTGCTAGCTGCACATTTGAGCAGACTTGATAGACCTCTAGGCCTTTATCTGCTGGCAAATTTCGTATGTTCGTAACTACAGTACTGTATGTGCCTGATTTTGTTCAGTATCACTGTCTGGGTCATGGTCTCTACAGCCATGGTAGATTATTTGCTGGGAAAATAATATTAATAATCCTGAAAGAAAAAGGTACAGTATCTTAAAAGATTCATTCACAGTTGTCAGTCAGTTGCTGCTAATTTGGAACACGAGTGAAAGTGAGGGGAAGAAATGTGAGCTCCTGAAAGTTTCACGCATGCCGTGTGTGCAGCACGCGGTGCAATCACAACACAGAAAAAAATAATGGTACAAAAATTCATAATTAACATAATCTAATCAGTGAGTCAGTGATGATGAAAAGGGTAGTGTAGACCTAGCAGTGGCCCCTTCAAAATGAATGATGACTACAACAGGAAAATCGTGCCTGACATGAAAGAACAAATGCAATTATGCAAAGTCAAAAGCTTCATTTGTAGTAGTACCCTTTTTTGGGATTGCTTTTCTGTTGTAGTCATCACTCCTGGAGGCACCAGTGCCAGGTCCGCACTACTTTTTTTGTCATCACTTACTCGGTCACTAGATTATCTTAGTTATTATACTTTTTCAACATTATTTTTTTTTCTGTGTTGTTATTGTAATGCCAGCTGCACACACAGCTGAAGAGTGTGAGTGAAACTTGCAAGAGTTCACTTGTCTCCCATTCACTTTCACTCACGTGCCCATTTAGCGGTATATGGCTGTAAAACTAAGAGCACTTTGTTTCATAATCATCATTGTACAGTAAATGTATATATTTTAGCAAGGAATGCCAGAAACACAGAAGCTAAAAAAAAAAACAAATTAAACCCTAGTAGCAGTCCTATTCTGAGTTAGATTAGCATGTGCTGTAGCAGCCCATGTAGTGGGGCTGGAACCTTTGGTCCACTTTATCTTACAATGCTATATTTTTAAAGTTTCTATACTGTTCGGCACTTACAGGAATCAGAATTGTCCTGCCAAGTTGGGTGTAAAATATGTACCCTGCCACCTTTAAAACCGAATGAAATGGGGTGCAGAAAAGAAAATCAGCCACAGTTCATTCATTCTAGCACTAAAAAGTGGAGCCTCCCCACAAGAGCAGGTGTAGGGGGTCCTGGGCTTCTGTAGGCAGATCATCTGACACTTTCCCTCCAGGTTGGAATGCCTTTCTGCCGCTCATCAGCCCCCCCCCCCATCCCTGATGTTTGCGTTTGTTTCATATTTTGCTGGTTTACAAGTAGATCTGATTCATGTTCATTCAAACTCACTATAGTAAATATTTCACCGATTTCATAATACAGTAGCATACATTATATGGTTGGGACAATTACCAGTGTAGTGAGTAATTACATCTTTTTCTCCCATTCACTTTCACTCACACTACTAATTAATGGTATCTGGCTATGAAACTGAGAGGATTTGTTTCATAATCATCATCATACTGTATGTGTTTTTGGCTCACAGTATATTTTATGTCAATGAATGCCAGAAATACAGAAGCTAAAGAAAACTCACATTAAACACTGTGCAGTTTCATAAATATGTGTTCTGATTGGTAGCCCAGTCCTAGAACAGTAAGCAGAAAAACAATACTGTAATTTAATGTTCATCACTACCCTTCCAGCTGTGCCACCTTGACAGAGAGGCAGCAGACTTCCCATGACCACATCAGTATAGACAAGTGAAAGAGAGCCCAGATGTGCTGCAGGTGCAAGTGCAGCCTGGAAAACTGTCTCCCCTTGTACCGCAGACTCCGCTCTTAAAAAGATTATAGGAGTTGTAACACTTGGGTTAGAGGGGGCATCAGAGGTGCCATCAGGAAGCATCTAATGAATTTTTAAGACTCTTGGCTGCAGTTTAGATTAAAACCCAAATACTGTAGATGCTGACAAGACCATTGGGAAGAGGCCACCCCCTTACTGTGTAATTACTATATTAAAAAAAACAGAACTTTCACTTTTAGTGAAGAGGGCTCCTCTCTTCAATCCCCAGCCTCTCTCTCTCTCTCTCTCTCTCTCTTCCTCTACCTCTTTAATGGGAGAAAAACTTGTTGGAATATGGGAATGTTTTTTTAAATACTAGTTTTTAATTGTGTTACATCCTTGGTTCATTGTTGCACTGGCACAGGTTGATATACAGAATATTACAGCCACGATTGCATTCATCCTTTTAAAATACACAAAGGTATAAAACTTGTAAGAGTGAACATTTAAATTTGTTCTCGTATTGTACTATCTCTGCCATAGCTCAACAGCATCCGGAAGAGTCAGAGCAGAACAAATGCATGTACTTAATTAATTAACTAATTTAATTGAAATCAGGTGGAAAACCAGGGTTTTATTTAACTCCAAAAATTGATTAGCGTTTTGCTCATAAAAGTGCTAAAACATTGTAAATATGCATAGCACTTGCCTCATTGTGTTTAACAAACATAACACTGCTAGAAAACCTATATAAATACTTTCTGTACAGTTAGTATTGTCCCAGGAAAAAAACTGCTAATTAATTATTTAAAACCCTGAAAACTATGAACTGTGGTGACCATTGCGCCTCGTGCTCAGTAATGAAAAACAGCATAGTCACTGCTTTGCTTCTCAAACTCCTTTATGACATTAAGCAGTACTACTGCGTCTCAGAAGCTCAGTACTACTAAATGACTGCAATTAGGACACTACATTTAGCTATTCTTCAGTTTTATATTTACCAGTTTATGCCATTATGTTTTAATTTTACAAAAGTACCCTAAAGGCAGTAATTCTACTGCGTTACGAGGAGTAGTCCAATATACTGTAACAGAAACATGATGCTACCCATCAGATATGTGTACAGTAATAAACCCACCTCATTATTTCATTTGGTCTATATAATAACACTACTGACACACAGGAAAGCCTGGTAGGCAAAAGTAAAACATTTCATTAGATAGTAAAATATACATCAATGGCTTTCTGCTGCTGTTTTAAAAATCCATCTCACACTTTGCCTTCTAACAATACAGTGGGTAAAAAAATAATAAATTCCCACATATCCATATCCCATACTATAAAACTCTTCCAGCTGTTCGTCAGATGGATAGGAAACTGGCAAGCTGGATGCATACAGAGAGTAGTGGTTGGTGGGGAGCTCTTGAACCATAGAAAGGTCAGTAATGGGGTACCACAGGGCTTGGTCCTGGGTCCAATCCTGTTTAATGCATACATATCTGACATCAGGGTGGGCATAGGGTGTGAGATGAGTCTCTTCACTGACGACTCCAAGATGGGAGCAGTAGTTGAGGGGGAAGAGGGGAGGTTGGCCCTGCAAGAGGACTTAGACACCCTGGAAAGGTGGGCTCACACATGGAAATTGAATTTCAATACCACCAAGTGCAAGGTGTTACATCTTGTGTGGGGAAACCCTAAAAACAGGTACACCCTGGGAGGGGTGGGAAGGCACTGGAGGCCTCATCGGGGGAAAAATACCTAGGGGTCCAGGTGGATGCATGTATGAATAACTCTGAGCAGTGCAGGAGAGTGGCTAGCAAAGCAAACAGGATGTTGGGATGCATTGTAAGGGGGATCACCTCTAGGAGCAGGGAAGTGATTCTGCTGCTGTACAATGGACTGGTTAGACCACACCTCAAGTACTGTGTACAGTACTGGAGACCACACTTGAAGAGGGACATACGGCTCCTGGAGAGGGTACAGAGGAGGACTACCAGGATGATTCAAGGCCTGGGGGGGGTTAACATATGAGGACAGACTTGAGGAGCTTGGCCTGTTTTCATTGGAGGAGAGGAGAGACAGGGGGATATGATCGAGGTCTTCAAGTACCTCAAGGGAATATATAGGGTAAATATGGAGGAGATCTTTAGACTAAAGGAGGGAGGTATAACCAGAAGGCATGATTTGAAGTTGGAAGGTGGAAGGATGAGGTGGAAAAGAGGAGGAGGTTTTTCACTGAGAGGGTGGTGGATCCTTGGAACGAGCTGCCTGGGAAGCTGGTCAAGATTTCCATGGTGGAGGGCTTCATGAGAAGGTGGGACAGATACAAAAAGGGGATGTTTCAGAACACAATGGGGAGGAAGACCTCGGTTCCCAACATGGGATCTGAGGTTTGAGCAGACTCGATAGACTGGAAGGCCTAATCTGCTGGCAATTAGTATGTTAGTATGTTAATTTATTTTTATTATTTACTCACTGTATTGTTTGAGGTCAAAGTGTGAGATGGACTGGGTGGTTGGATGATGCTCCATTAAACAATATATGTAGTTTTCACTGAGTGCAGTGGTGGCGGTGGGATTTGAATTGACAAAGAAAGAAAATGTTCTGATGTTCCGGCTCAGTTTGTGTTAGCTAGTCACCACTGTGCTAAATCCCTCACACTCCTCATTCACAAGTGGTATGAATAAAATTATGAAGTGCTCCTACAGTGAAACCTGACTTGTTTCTTGTTAGACAGTCTGGTGTCACCATAGGATCACATCATTGTTTTATCCATACCATTTGTGACCCAAGAAGAGCAAGTGGCTCCCCCACCAGACCTCAGTCCAGAACGGGACAGACTTTATTTCTATGTGTTCTGTGGGGAAGGGGTTGTAGGGAAGGTGGTGCTAACTGCCAACCACAAAGTAACCCATCCCCCAACGAACACATACCAGAAGCTCCTGTTGTCATGGTGCCTCATATTCAAGACCCTTGGAATTCTGAGGTTCTGCGGTTGCACAATTTGCCGCAGAATTTGCGTCATGCCGCAGAATATATATAGTGCCACAGAATTCATTGTTTTTGGTGAATTTTCATATAAATGTACTGTTTTTCCATAATGTCAGGCTTTCGTTTCCATCTCGTTTATCCTGAAGCCCCTCCTCTGTGCTCAGCATATGATATAATCGATGACATCACATCATATTTAGCCAATGACAGGACTGCATTCTGCCAGAAAAGTGAATAAATCATGCCGAAGAAATCAGAAAATTCTGCCGCAGAACACCAGGGGCCCTGCTCATAGTCCTTTCTCAAACACACCTACAGCTATTAAAGACAGAACAATAGGTTTGAAAGGATTAGTCCATCCCTCCCCCTACTCACTTTCTTTCTTGAACCAGTGAGTTTGAAAGGCATAACAGGCTGCCTTCTGAGGGAGGGTAAAAAGGAAAAAATCCAAGAGCTGAGGCAATGAAAGGTAATAGTGTTGATTGTAGCACAGTGGCACACTCCTGTTTGAGAATAAAACACTATGCAACAATGTATCTAATATATGTAAGTTTGTACCTAACAATGTTTTACATTTCAGCAATCAGAGAACCATTTGCAGTAATGTACCATATTACCATGCCAGATAGTGGTGCAAGAAGTATACTTGGCGAACTAGCATAAAATAAAAGCAATAGGTTTTTGAAAGTGCAGTGCATCACCTCTTTTCATCTGCAGTTGTAAAATCTTTGTTTTCCATGACATTGTGACCCATACCTCTCAACATCCTGCCTCAAATAAGGGACAGGGCTAAAAAATCAGGGACAAATGACCAAAATCAGGGACAAACTAGCACATTAAGGGTCACAACTTCAAAATCAGTGATAGACACCCAGGAAGCTGGTAGAATAAGGGGCTTAGTGTAAAATGCCTTCTCTAAAGCAGAACAAGTCTGTAACATTAATGTTTTACATTATTTTGTACTTACAGTCCCCACAGTTTAGTCAGGGAAAACCTATAAGAAAGCACTTAGAGCTAGTGTGAAACATTGGGCATTGGTGAGGAGGATCTGCACACTGTACAGGCACTGTGTGTATCTACTGGATTTGCTGCCTAGCCCAAAATTAAAGTCATGAAATATTTATGGTTTGTAATGGACTCTAAGCTTTCAGCTGAGTTCTTACGAATGTATGCATTAGCACAGATCGCATGCTGCCATCCTTGCAGATATTAAAAATACCCCATACAGGTAGCAGTTCAATCTGAAGGTCCCAGTGGAATTAATAGATGTGCAGGCACTTATGATTTTAATTAAGCTGCTGTATACATCACAATGTAATGGGGCCCATGACCACACACTTTGTCTATGCAGGTCCTAAAATTGGGAATAACTCACATAGAACAGTTGTGAGCTACCATGTTATTTTATTGACTTACAGTAAACTGATTTTTGCATCACAAGAGTGTATAAGATTTAGGGTGTGTAACTTATTATTTTTTTATGACCATGGGTAAAAGATATATCATGGAGAGAGGGAGTGCTTGTACGCACACTTTTCACCTTTTCCACACAATTGTCACATTCCAGCAAACACAACTGTATAAAAGAGTGTTCATTTTGGTTACCAAATATCCAGCACTGGGGCTTTGCCAGACATGTTATGAACTCCGTGTAAATGAAGGAATATGACCAAAGAATCATATCTGTTAATGTAGTAGCATGTTCTTGAGTAGCTTTTTATTTAAAAACAGCACTCTCCATACATTTCATATATTTTCTTGACATTTTTTCCAAAATATATATTTCTTTAGCAATGTTGTTCGTTTACACAGTTTATAACATGTCTGACAAAAGGGCAGTGCTGGAGTAGTTTTACATAAGGAGATATGGTTATGAGGTGATTTGTATATGCATTCCACATAAAGCAACGTGCTGCAGAAC
The DNA here is from genome assembly GCA_016271365.2 of Neoceratodus forsteri. NCBI lineage: Eukaryota > Metazoa > Chordata > Ceratodontiformes > Ceratodontidae > Neoceratodus > Neoceratodus forsteri. The sequence continues at coordinate 1,475,380,782 of CM057459.1, forward strand.
ACTATATTGATATAACAACATCAAGAGTATATTTACAAGGGAAAAAAATAATATATTTCTATTTCATTGCAGTTTGGTATTCTGGATTCAGGCATAGCAGTTTCTATTCATTTATTGCAAGATTTAGTAAATGAACTTGTGATTCAACAGTGCCGTAACAGTGCAGTTCATTTTTAAAGAGTGAACTTACCAAACTTGCAGGGTCGATTGCCGCTGCAGAATACACTGAAATATTTAATTTCACATGCATCAGACATGAATAATATCGGAGTCTGTCCTTATTTACTGAAGTATATAGCTGGGTAAAGGACTCACAAATAACAATGTTTCTGTGATATGTACAATATTCAGATGAAAGAATGCATAACCTACATTAATGTAATAACCTATATTTTTAAATTCAAGGCTATAGTATAGCTCAATCCCAGATCAATAAATACTACATACAGTAATGCTCAGGTGATGCCACCCCTGTAATAGTATATCTCAGTCCCAGATCAGCAAATACTATATACAGTAATGCTCTGGTGATGCCACCCCTGCAAGGCTATAGTATACCTCAGTCCCAGATCAATGAATACTATATACAGTGATGCTCCGGTGATGTCACCCCTGCAAGGCTATAGTATATCTCAGTCTCAGATCAATACATACTACTTACAGTAATGCTACGGTGATGTCACCCCTGCAAGGCTATAGTATATCTCAATCCCAGATCAACAAATACTACATACAGTAATGCTCTGGTGATGTCACCCCTGCTTCCTTTTTTTATTTGTTCTTTATTAGCTTGACAAGCTGGTCTTTGTTTGGTGTACAGTACTTGGGAGGGTAGGCATAAATACCTAAATAAAATAAATGCACTGTACAATTTTCAGTAACACTGAGTGTGTTTTTCTCCCAGAAAAAGTGGTTGCTGCTATTTAAAGTGTTGAACACCATATATTCTGCAAGTGTTCAAATGTGGAAATTGTCTCCAGTCTCTGACCAAGGGTACAGTACAGTACATCTTAATCCTGGAAAGTGAGACTAATAGTGCAAAGTGCAATCTTTCTTTGACAAAGTTGTGAGGCACTGTATTAATAATATTCCAAAAGTCTTTGTTCAAATCCCAGTACATTTAAAATGTGCCTAGTCTGGTAATATCAGTTCAACCCTTTTTATATACAGTACATTTTGCAAAATAAATAGCATTAAACATCCACAGGGAAATGAATTTGAAATGCAATAAAATAGGCATCACTGAATCATTTTTAAATGCATACAGTATATCTAAATAGTAATGTCAGTTCAATCATTTTTTTCCTCCACGCACTAAAATGATTCAAGCATTCCAAATGTTTTATTTTCTTTGTTTTACTACTGGTTCATGGAGCATCAAGCAATGGCACTTAGTTTCAGCAAGTGGCGGTCCATGGAGCGTTTGTCAGATGTGCATTGTAGGGATAATCTTGATTGCCATTCCCCTTTAGTGGGACAGATGACCATAAGTAGGCACTTCTCACCCCATTTAGCACCTCATCAGATGGGCAATTATGGTTGCTTCATCCAAAGTAGCCTAAAATCTATTTAACAAATTGGTAATGCAGCTCCCAGATGAAGTTGTTCAGTCTGGTTTCAATACCAACAGCCAAATAAGGTGTGTGTGACACCCTTTGCACTGTGGCATTTAGTGTTCCAGACTACAAGCACAGAAGACTGCTAGGGTGCGTGTCCATTTGAGAGGGCGGTATTAAAGGAGATGGGAAAAATGCATTTAATTGGTGTTTGAATGTGTTTTATTGGTAGTATGGTGAACTAAGGACATGCTTAATAAATAGTATTTTGAGAAAAATGCCTGTGTATTTTTTTTTTTGAAGCATGTAGTTTCACCAGTTAGGAGCACCATGCCCTACTTATGTACTTTTGGAGAGTCAGCATATAGCCACCAGACCTGCAGCACTAAAACCCAATACCCCCAGCAAGATCCAAAGTATAATTCTGCACTTGCAAAGTAAATCCTGGAGTTGGCATCTAAGAAAGTGCAGAATGTAACTTTGCTATAATCAACCTTGTGTGAAATGGAATTGGGTGGGGGGAGTGGATATACAGTACCTCATTTGGCTTCCATTTAAATGTGGTTGGGTGGGTGGCTGCACAGATTAGAGGCCAGATCTTACCAATGACCATTTTACAGAAGTGGTAATTAATATAAAAATACCAACAATGAGCTGTTATTCAGACTCTGGGATTGTGCGAGTGCCATGCAGTTATTAAATTTGAAATCTGTAGATGGGGGACTCTCTCAGCTGGATCTCTAGGTGGTGGAACTACTTTTTTTCTTTCTGGATGGTGAATTTTTCAATAGCACTTAATGGTGAAAAGTATCAGAGGTGCTGGAACTTAATTCCTGCAAGACCCTGCCAAGTTTCACCTCTGATGCTGAGCGTCCTTTATTGCTCCTTTATTGATTTTTGAATTCAAATTGCAGAGCATCAGTCATTCTCATCCTTAATAAAATGCCCCAAATAAATTAAAGAAGATGGGATGCTACAACCTGGTGCTGGTAGCACACAGCACCACTGTGGGTGTGGGAGCCGTATAATCAAGTATCACCCAGGCTGCAAATGGTCCATATTCCAATTTGATGACTGCTTGATTCCTAAATATAGAAAACCAGGTGTTCAATTCTCCCCACCGTACTATAGACAGATGTTTAATTACATGTACTGGATTTACAGAATTACACCTTTTTTATTACTTGTTCTGGCTGCTGTGTATCAGGATCTAGCACTGCAGGTCTGGTGGATGCATGTTGTCTTTCCAAAAGCACATACTGTAATTAGGGCATGGGGTTTCAGTACAGTTATTAAATCCACACCCATCTGGATATTGTACCTTCGGTGAAAATGTGTAGACCATTATACTGATTGACCCCCTCTCCTGTTAAAAACTGTCACAATATCAGGGAAAAAATTAACGGCCTCACTTTACAGACTTTTGTTTCAATGAATCATTAAGAAAAAAAGGCAGTTACAGTAGATGTACATAGAGTAACAAAACATGCTTCTCCCATGACCCCCTCCAACCACCACCACTAACATACAGAACAACCCGATTTACACAAAATAAATGACATACAGTAATTGAAAGATAGCCAAAGGGCTGAAAGAAAACACAGGGGACCACACACAAGGGAAAATAATTGGTGATCAACTGGATTCGTCCGGTTCACATTTGCATTTGATAACTGTGTACATCGACGAGATCCTATTTTAATTAACTAGATCAGCAAAATTACCGAAACCACATTGAACCAACTGCATCTCATTGAGAGACATTATTTTCTGAGTTACACTTCAGTACTGTACATATGGATTATGACAAGGGGCGAGCAACAGTCTGACCTCCGTAGTTTGAGCTTGAGCAGAGCAGAGCAGAGAATGCTGTTTTTATAACATTTTTTTTACTTTGAAATTGGAAATACAGGGTAGTACCTTCAAGATAGTCAAGGTGGTAGAGAATATACTGTATTTGGTGCACTAATCATGACCATGTATTCATAACTGGTGCTGACCTTTAATGAGAGACTCATTAAAATAAATATTAATAATAAAACCAAAAACGTTAGTCAAGGCTGACTGCAACAGATATGCAAATAAGCTGACAAAATCAGAAGGCTGCTCAAAGGGCTGCACAGTGAAGGGACACATACCATAGGCAAGCTGCACTTCTGATTTTGACACTGCTTTCCACTACTAAGGGACTATAGGTGATTGAGGATGAGGATGTGGATTGTGGGGACACCTGCTGGAAACTGTTAATTTAGCAAGGTTAAAGTTTCTGAAAACAGCGCCACCTGGCGCATTTCAGTAGCTGATTATGCTGAGATAATTACCAAGAACTTGGCATACCATGTGGACCTGGCTTGCATCACCAAGACCTGGCTGGATGAAAACTCTGGCCCCATTTTGGAGGCTCTAACTCCAGCTGGGTACTTGGTGATACACCGCCCGCGATTGGATCGCGGGGGGGGGGTTACAGTTTGTTTTAAGACCGAACTGAACCTCACGAGTGTATTAGTTGAGGAAACTGAGTTGTTTGAGTGTACCGTAGTAACAGGTATACATTATCAGATCGCCCTCATCTACCATCCACCCGGTGATGAGAAGCGATTCCTTCAGGAAGTGGCAGACTTCGTCGTCGACATGGCGTTTGAGTCACCCAGACTGATGGTTCTGGGTGACTTCAATGCCTGGATCGATGATGAACTCTCACAATTTGGACAGCACTTACTCCAGTTGATGACATCTCTGGGCCTTACAAAGGTGGTTACCACTGCTACTGATAAACATAGACACTCTCTTGACTTAGTTTTCCTCCTAGGGATCATAGCCTCTGACTTGGGGGTGGAACCAGTTGGGTGGTCCAATCATTACACCCTAGGGTTTAGTTTTAGCACCCCCCTTTGTATGCCTTCCCCTGTGGAGATGGTCAGGTACCGCACTTTACGAGACATAAGTTCTCGTAGCCTAACTGTGGTGTTTGCCCTATCGTCCCTCTCTGTGGCAAGCAATGATCCAGAAACCCTTGTGATAACCTATAATATGGAAATCTAGATGGCCCTGGATGCTATTGCTCCAGTCCATGTTCATCCTCTCTCCCTTCACCCTTGATCCCCATGGTTTGATGGGGTTCTGAGGGAGATGCAGTGACTAGGATGAAAGCTTGAGCGTCGCTGGCAGAAGTCTGCCCTTGATGCCGTCCACCTTAGATTAATGGACCATTATCAAGTCTACCAATCCACAATCACCCATAAGAAGGCAGAGTTCCTGTCCAGGGAGATTGCAGTAGCTCAGAATTGACCTGCTTAGCTGTTCCGAACTGTGGACAGACTGTGCAACCCAGCCTGTCTTTATGTTTGCAATAACGTTTTCCAAACGTGGTGTATGGTGCTGCTGATCAGACCGCACTCCATAAAATTCGCACTACTCTGAATAAGGCCTGCAGGTTAATTACTGGGGTACCTAGGCTAACAAAGACCTGTCTACTGTACGCTAAAGCACTGGTACTTGATCTTGATGAGCACCTCAAATATCTGACCTGTACCCTTACAAAAAAGACCCTCCTTGGGCCATCTCCGCCAGGATTGATCACCACTGTCCGCCGCTCTGTCCCACTAGTTCATACTCGGACGTCTGGGAAACTCCTCTTGTTATCCCTAGAGCTAGGACCTCTCACGGCCAAAGAGCCTTCAGCTTTAGGGCACCCTCCTGGTTCAACACACTGCCCCCCTCTATCTCTGAAGCTACAACTATATCGTGCTTCAAAACTTCCTTACGGAACCACCTTGTTAACACCCAAAGCTGTAATTGCCACCAGTCAAAGCCGTACTCAATACTTATGACAAAGCTTACTACTAAGCTGCTAAGGACAACATAACTCTGGTATTGTTTGCATCAATCCTACCTGTACCAGCTTGTTTGTATCTATGTCTTAAGTTACTGTTATACTGTTATACTGTGTATTTTCGTTTGTCTTACTGTGACAAGGTACCTTTGTAAATGAGCCTATGGCTCAAAGGTTTTCCAAACTGCTGTTTAAATAAATTAAATAAATAAATAAATAAGATCGTGTTTGATTCTTTGCTGCTAAGGTGGCCAACATCAGGGCAGTGCTCCAACCAGCGCACTCTATGGGTGTTGCTTTAGATCAGCATGAGTTCATTGCTCCTTGGTTTTCCTGAAGTACCTTCAGCCACCAGGACTTCATGAATATCATGCAGATCATCCAGGGTATGCACCCTACATACTGTAGTTTGGACCCTGGACCAACTTCCCTGATTTTGGGTTGTATTGATGTTATCGGTCCAGTCCTAGCACGGATAGTTTGGTGCTTCCTGGAATCTGGAGAGCTTCCTAGCTCTCTGAAAAAGGTGGTAGTGATACCACTCTTGAAGAAAGTTACTATGGACCCAAACTGCCACGCCAACTACAGACCAGTCTCTAACCTTCCCATTTTAGGGAAAGTAGTAGTAGTAGTAGTAGCAGTAACATTTTTATTCAATTGACAAGCAAAAGAATAGGAGGCTCAACTGAGACGAGCTCATTTCCAGTGAGGTCCCCAGTACAAACATATATACATTCATAATAACATAATCAAGAAACACACACAAAAAAGAACAATAACATAAAATTATTTACAATAGTACTCACATCCAAAACAACATTGACAACAAAGTGGACATTCATAAAGTGCAGTTAATATCCTATTTTAAGGCAAAGCATTCAAATTACTCATCATTTAGCCTTTTAACGGCTTCAAATTTAAACCAGTTTTTTATTTCACCAAGATTAGGGCTAGAGCTATTTGGCCTCAGGTAAGTTGGAAGTGAATTCCATAGGCTAGGACCCAGGTAGAAGAAATGTTCTCTACCCATTTCCATCCTTCTTCTGGGTAAAACATATTCCATACCCTCCGCAGAGTGCAACCCTCCCCTAATTGTCCTGATCTGAAATTCATCACTAATATATTCTGGTACCCTACCCCTAACTGAGTTAACCATGTATATCAAAACATGAAATATCTTTCTGTCATTAGGACTCATTCAATTCAGAGATTGATATAACTCTCTTGTATGAGTTCTCTTAGGGACATCCAAAATAAACCTGGCTATCTTATTAAAGGAAACATCTATTCTAGCCAACTGAGTTGAAGTAGCCCCTATATAAATAATATCCCCATAGTCTAGTAAAGGAATCAGTGTAGCAATAGCTACCTGTTTTCTTACATTAACATCCATACAATTCCTAATTCTATAAAGTGCACCCAAGCGACTATTAACTTTTTTAATTGTATATTCTATGTGGGAACCCCAACTCAGTGATCTATCCATATACATCCCTAAGTATTTATAACATTAAACTTGATCAAGGACAATATTATCCACAGTCACTATACTCACATTCAAGTTGGAATAAACCTCTGTATTTTCCCTACAGAACAATATTAGCTGGGATTTCTTTGAATTAAGAACAAGATTAGATTCCCTATAGAATAACTGAAGCTCATCAAATGCTTTCTGAAGAGTAGATTCTATCTGAGTCAATAATAACCCTTCAACATAAATAATAGTGTCATCTGCGTACAGATGACACTGTACATCAGGATTAGTTAGAACAAAATTATTCATATATAAGTTAAATAATATTGGGCCCAAAATGGATCCTTGGGGTACCCCAGATATTTTCTCCCTAAAACCAGAGTCCCATCCATTTATTGAGACCATTTGTTTCCTACATGTTAAATAAGCCTCCAACCACCCAATCACCCTTTCGAAATACCAAAGCAGGTAGTCTGGACAGGAGGATGTCATGGTCTAGGGTATCAAATGCCCTGATAGATCTACAAAATTGCTCCCACCAACATCCCCCGTCCAGAGCACCAGCAATATCCCCAGTAACCTTCAACAAAGCAGAAGTTGTGACATGCATGGGCATAAAGCCAGATTGAAATTTATTAATCAACTTACCTTTTTCCAAATAGGTCTGTAACTGTTTAGCTATCAATCTTTCAAACACCTTGGCTATTATTGGTAATAATGATATAGGCCTATAATTCTCCATCAAAGACCTAGATCCATTTTTATAAACAGGAATAATTTTGGCCGTTTTCCACACTTCAGGAATTTCCCCACTCATAAGGGACATATTAAAAATACTAGCCAAGGGGTATGAAATAACTGGGGCAGCATACTTTAACAAAATATTGGGGATCCCATCCAACCCACCAGCCTTCCTAACGTTTATACCAATTAACGCATTTTGTATTTCCAATGGAGATATTAATTCAAACTCAAACTCCTTGTCCTTTAAAGGGACAACCTCTATAATTTTAGTTTGGAAATTTAAGGAAGAAAAACTAAACTTATCTTGCAGTAAGGCCTTTTTACCCACTGTTGTAAAAAGTTCATTGAATCCATCCACTACCCGTGGGCCCATAGGCACTTCAGTATCACCTAATTTAAACTTCTCAGGGTAGTCCACTTGTTGATCCCCTTTCACTTTTTTTTAAAACTTGCCAAAATTTCCTTGGGTCATGAATCAGATAAGAATTTAATTCCCTATTACGATAATCTTTTTTAACCCTCCTAAGCTCACAATTACAATAGTTACGCATTTGTTTATATTTCACCCAGTCATTTATCCAGTTTTGTATCCTTAGCCACCTTCCATGCCTTATCCCGCTGTTTCTTAATTTTAAACAAATAGGAGTTATACCAAGGGGAATTATTAAACTTTATTTTCCTAATTTTTAATGGTGCATACCTATTACAAATTGTGAGAAAGTCCTCCTGAAATAATTTCCAGGCATCAGCAACTGTAGGAACCAAATCCAACCTTCCCCAATTATACTCCTCCAATTCTAACATAAAGTTTATATAATCAAAATGTTTAAACGACCTATAATAAACTGTTTTTACTGATTTCCTTATTCTTTTTTGATTTCTAATATCATATATCATCTGATGATCCGAAAAGGAATCTGGAAGAACACCATTAGCAACATACCTATCTGAATCAGTAGTAAATAATAAATCTAAAACTGTGGTCATTTAGTATTCACTCTAGTTACTTCTACAATTAACTGAGTCATACCCAGAAGATTACACATCTCAACACTACTATGATTAACATCTACAGTTTTCTAATCTACGTTCATATCTCCAATTAACATAACCTCATATCTATTTAGGTAATCACCCAGAAAATCCTGCAAAACCTGAAATACCTCAGTACTAGCCTTTGGGGGACGATAAATACCCAATAATAATAAAGGTTTACTAAATGGTGAATTAAATAATAAAGGGAGAACCTCAGATCCATCCCAATCCATTTGGCAGTTGACCATAGAAACATCCAAAGAACTAAGTGCATAAATAATAACACCCCCCCCTTTGTTCGGTCTCTCCTCCATAAATTATAACCATTCATACACACCATACTATCAGGGACCCTATCGGATAACCAAGATTCTGTAATAATAATTACTTCAGGACTATATTTAATAGTCCATTCCTCAAGGATCAATTTTTTTCAATAGACTACAAATATTAATATGAACCACACACATCCCATCCTTTTTTTAAATATCAGCAGTTAAATCAAAGTCCATTACTTCACTGGGGTTAGAATTTACAGAATCCAAGTTAGTGAAAGGTCCCGGATTTGGGTGAATATCTCCACTTATAATCAAACTAATCATAATTGCCATTTTACAAACTTTATATAACTGACTTTTCAGAGATATTTGCTTACCATGTTTGACTATATGATAGTCCTGAAACTCTCCATTTTGTCTCCAACCCACCAATAGACCCTTATATATTGAAGTCTACTTAATTAAATAAGATTCAAAGTTAACAGTCAATATACTTGAACAAATCACATAATTGCACGATTGATTCCCCCCACTGTTTATACTCAAAGTGTCCCCTTGTAACCAATCACTCGAGAGAATCAATGAGCAATCTAAATTACTCAGAGTACCCTCAGGAGCGGAGGGAAACATATAACCACCCATCAACCACATAATCCCCAACTGAAACAACATTTTCAAAATCACACACAAAATTACCACTTACAACACAGTTTATATATAAGTACACCCAATATACTAAACAACAACAACACATTTTAAAACAATCTACAATCCTAGGTACAGTTCTAATTTATACATAAATTTCCAAATAAATTAACAGACTATCAGGTCTACATATAATCTACAGACCTCTAATTTAAATTAATAAGCTCCCCCAATGTTTAACTCGGCTCTATAAGTAAAATACTTAATACACTTCAATTAAAATCACAGTTAGCCTCCTAACCTTAATTTGACTCAACAATTTCTGTAGGCGAGTGGCGCGCATACTACTGCTATCACTCTCTATGCCACGCCGCGCTAGCAAGCAGAATGGATTTAAACCAGCTGGTCCCACCCTTTGGTGACCTCAGCAGTCATTCCCTAGATTCCCTCGTAGCTTTAGATTTTACCAGCTGATATGAGAAAAAGTCACACAAACAGTTCAGCAGAAGTCAGTCTCTCATTCTGGCTCCAGTAAAGATGTAACCCTTCCATTTGTAGACCAGATAACACCAGGGAACACAGCATCAGGGGTATAGTTTCAGTTTGTCAATTTCACTATCGAGCAGAGCGCGGATTTAAACAGCTGCTCCCACCCCTTTTGTTGACCTCAGCAGTCACTCCCTAGATTCCCTCGTAGCTTTAGATTTTACCAGCTGATAAGAGAAAAAGTCACACATACAGTTCAGCAGAAGTCAGTCTCTCACTCTGGCTCCAGTAAAGATATAACCCTTCCATTTGTAGACCAGATAACACTGGGGACCACAGCATCGGGGAATAGGGGAAAGTGATTGAGAAAGTAGTGGCAGCACAACTGGATGACCATTTGACCATCTATGACATCTATGAGCCTCTCCAGTCCAGTTTTCAAAAGAGACATAGTAACGAGACTGCGTTGGTTCGGGTGCTCAATGATCTCCTGATGGCTAGAGCTCGGAAGAGCCGCTCCATCTTGGTTCTTCTGGATTTCTCATCAGCGTTTGACACTGTGGACCATGGGATGTTACTTAGCCATCTGAGGTGCATCTTTGGACTGTTGGGAACAGTGTTCAGGTGGTTTACATTGTTCCTCACAGGAAAAACTCAGAGAGTGGTGTCTGGGGTGTTTTCATCAGACCCAGTTTCTCTGTCTTGTGGGGTCCCTCAGGGTTCAGTTTTGTCACCCATGCTGTTCACGGTGTACATGTTGCCCCTCAGAGACATTGTAAGAAGGTATGGGTTGAGGTTTCATTGCTATGCTGATGATATGCAGCTCTACCTTTCTTTTGTGCCCAACCAGGATAGAGCTCTCTCAGTCTTTAATAGCTGTCTCAAAGAAATCCAGGTGTGGATGGATTCGAGCTGGCTGAAGTTAAACTCTGGTAAGACTGAGGTGCTGGTTGTGCACCCTAGTCACCAGACAGGGGGTTCGGTCACCCTCTGGACTTGTTCTCGGGGGTGTCTCTCTCCCGACCTCTGACCAGGTGTGAAACCTGGGGGTAATATTTGATGAAGGGTTGACCCTGCATTCGCAGGTGTCGGCTGTCATCAAATCTTCCTTTTATCATCTAAGGAATATCTCCAGGGTTAAACATCTGGTTCTGTCCAGCAACCTTCTTGTCCTGGTCCATGCCTTTGTGTCCTCATGCTTAGATTATTGCAGCTCCCTATACCTAGGGCTTCCTGGGGTGGAAATCCACCACTTGCAGCTGGTGCAGAATGCAGCAGCCTGGCTTCTGACGGGATCATCTTGGTCCTATCATATTACACTGGTGCTGCTTTAAAGTGGTGTCACCTTTAAAGTTGGCTTGCTGACTTTCAAAGCCCTACACAGACTGGAACCGGACTACCTGAAAGAGCTCCTGGTCCCTTATTGCCCCAGGCAATCGCTCCGCTCAGCCGGTGAGGGGTTGCTAGAGATCCTTAAGGTACGTCTGAAATCTTTGGGGGCCAGATCATTTATTTTTTTTATTTTTTTTTTTCTATTTTCTTTTTTACGCCTCTAGCCGTCGGTAGCCCATGACATCAGCTCATTCACGCTTCCACCCCCCACATTGGCCTCGGGCCCCTTCTGATACCCCGTGGCTTACCCCCCACGGTGGGGCTGCAGCACTGGGGTCACATGCTGCAGACGTCGGACTAGGTCAGGGGGCTGGCCTGGGGGGGCTAATTGAAGTTGTGATGGGCTTCATTAATGGCTCCCAGTGGCATTCTCCTTTTTCCTTTTTCTGGGAGGCGGGGATGTGCAATGACGCGGAGCGTCCTGCCCCGCCTCCAGTACACACTGTTGGTGTCGGCAGCCATGCGACTCCTGGCCTCCACCAGGGATCATGCAGACTCCGAGCACATCCCATCCCTCCCCCCCCGGAGAAGGAGAGCAGTCCATAGGACGCTCTATCCTTCTCCCCCTGGCCGGCCCTCCAGCGACCCGAGTCCGTTCCCGAACCCGGGTCGCTGGCGTCACAAGCGGAAATCCCACCGCTGCGCCGGCGGGCCGGCCTGGCCAGATCATTTATGTTCATGGCTCCCACACTCTGGAATTCTCTACCTCATCCATTATGGGAGTGCACAACGGTTGAGGGTTTTAAGCTGGCCCTAAAGACCTTTCTGTAGCACCAGGCATATAGTGAATAATTAATTGATTACTGTGATTTTATGATGTCTGATTTTATGATTGTTTTTTCAGATTTGTTTTTGATTTTAATTTGTTCAGCGCCATGGTATTTGAAAGGCGCCTAAAAATAAAGATATTATTTTTTTGTATTATTCTGATGAAGCAATGAGGCATTCCTCAGTACCGCTCCTGTCTGCCAGATCTGCCAAGGTAAATCTTGGCACTGTGCAACTTTTTCTATAGCAAACACTGTATATGTTAAAGAGGATTAGCCCCGAAACCGACCTTTGTGGGACACCACTCATCAACATCCTTTCCCTTGAATATACCCAATTTACTACTACCCTCTGCCTTCTATTTTTCAGACAGTTTTCCATCCATCTAGTGACTTTCTGGTCAGTTCCTAACGTCTCCATTTTGTTTATCAACCTACGATGAGGAACAGAACAAAATGCCTTACAAAAATACAGGTAGGCCACATCCACTGCACTTCCCCGATCAATTATCTTTGTTACTTCATCAAAAAAACTTAAATTGATTTGTCTGACAAGCTCTTCACTAGTGAATCCATGCTGTTTGTTATCCAGAAGTTTGTTTTCTACTAAGTAATTTACTACTCTTTCTTTTATCAACACCTCCATCATCTTACCCTCCACTGAAGTGAGGCTAACTGGTCTATAATTTCCTGCCTCCTCTCTACAACCTCCTTTATGTATTGGGACCACATCAGCCATTCTCCAGTCACTAGGGACCACTCCTGTATTCAGAAATAGATTAAATAAAAAGGTCAGGGGGTTTGCAAGTTCCTCCTTTAATTCCTTCTGAACCCTAGGACGTAATCCATCTGGTCCTATTGCTTTATTTTTAGCTTACTCAGTTCTCCCTTTACCCTATTTTCATTTAAAGGACTCCCATCAAATTCATATAATCTATCCTCCTTCTTACATAACTCTAGCCCTATACCTTCATCTTCAAATGTGAATACAGAACTAAAATACCTTTAGTACCTCTACCTTATCAAAATCTTCCTCAACTTTTATGTCCCCTTCTCTTTTCAATGTGATTATTCCATCTTGTTTTTTTGATTTTTGACTTATTAAGATACTGGATAATACCTTTGAGCCAGGGCTCATTTGCAAACGCTCCAAATTGGGAAAACAGGACAAGTAGAGGCAAAAAAACAAACAAAAACAAAAAATAACAACAATATGACTGAAGCTAACAAATAACAAGGTATACATCAAGGAGCCATCAAAGATGTTGTCTAGTCAAATGTATTGTGAACAATTAAGCAGCAGGACATTACACCAGACATTGTACAGCATATGCCACAGGAAACTGATTAAGAGGTAGCGGCAGAGGTATCATTGGTTAAAAAAGTGGAGGTGTGAGTTAGAAGGCAGCTCAGGAAGCATTGTCAGGGGGCTAGCATGAGTAGAGGGATGGTGTGGAAAGGAAAAGAAGGGCTAGGCATAGAGGTGGATAGATGGGAATAGAGACAGAGGAAAGGTAGTGGGGGAAAATGGGAGGAATGGGGTGGAAGGGGAAAATGAGGGGCGAGGTGGTGTGAAGCAGGAAGCTAGGTATGGGACTAGAGAGAAAGAGTTGGGGGAAGGGAAGGCAATAAGTGTAGAGCACTGTTGGAAAGGGATGAGTAGTAGAGAAAAGTAAGCTGAGGGCACACAAGACAAAAAGTGAAGGATAGTGCAAACGGGGAGGGAGGATGGAAAAAAGTCATGGGGGGATAAGGGAAGTTGACCTGGATCAAATTAAGTGAAACAGTCACAAGAGGCACTGGCCATAAGGTGCTGGAGAAGCATGTGCTTAAAAACACCAAGAGTGGCAATGTTGGTAATTTCTGACTGAAGAGCGATGAACTAGTGAGACACTTTAACTTTGTAGGAACGTTGACCTTGAGAAGTCCAGCAGTGGGGTAAGGTAAATGTAAGACACCTCAAACTTCTGGTTTGGCAAGAGGCACAGTAGGGAGTCAGTATGGACTGGATCCCAGGGGGCACAAGACCCATTGCAGTCTTCTTTGCTAAGATGCAGGTCTTTTAGTTTAGTCTGCCTGTTAGCTGGAGCCAGTTTGCCTGCTTGTAAATGTCACGTGTGGGAAAGGTGGGAGGATGTGGTGAGGGGATGACAGGCCTTGCAAAGGGCTAAGGTTATGCACCGAAGCACAGTGTTAATAGCTGATTCATATAGATCACAATACCATACTCGATAATTGAGATGATGGAGCTCTAAATAGTAAGATTTAGGGCTTCAGCATTAAGGCAGTGCGTTTCCTTATATAGGAGCCCTATATAGATATTCACAGCTTTGGTAATGTTGTCAATATGTTTGGTGTATGCGAGAGTGCAGTCAAGGGTAACACCCAGATATTTGAAAAGATACATCTGTTCAAGTGTTATGCCATCAATGTTGTTGATTGTTAGTTCTCAGTCTTTGTTTGTTGTGAGATCCATGGAACAACATTGTTTTAGTTTTATTATAATTAAGGATGAGTTTTTGCAATTTGAACCAGGTCTCAACTTCCGCAAAACTAATCTGCAGCTGAAGCTGTAGGAGGGAGGGATCTGGGTTGCTGATGTAGATTACTGCATCATTTATATACAGTAAGATTCTTTTGTGGCAGGAGGCTGGGAGATTGTTTAAAAATATGCTGAAAAGCAAGGGACCCAAGATAGAGCCTTGAGAAACTCCAGAGCGGGCCATTAGGGAAGTAGATAGGGTTTCACCAGTTCTGACCTGTTGGGTGTGGTCACTGAGGTAGCTTTGAAACCAGTGGTTATCCCTTGAGAGCCCTAGTAGATATAGTTATTCAATCAACAAGGAGTGGTTTACAGTGTCAAACATCTTTGACAGATCTATGAAAGGCACCAACCAATTGTCCAAGATCTTTATTTATTTTATTTATTGAAATGTTTCACCAGGAAAGGTACACTGAGCAACGGTATGCTCATCTCACGGCACATTCTGGGAGAAGGGGTAGTGAGATACAGCAGAAACTATACAACTTTATGAACATACAGAGTGAACAGTGGATTATATTAACTATATATACAGAGCAAGTAAATACGAGGACAAAAACAGCGAGATACGTTATGCAATGGGACATAATTAAATTAGGGGAACCATAGAAAGAGCAAAGCCCTATAGGCTGTGATTGGCAATTCAGGCACCAGAAAGAGCTAAGTTAAGTAGCAATAAATGCGAAGTAGGTGCATAGAGGGGCAGGTGGGAGCAAGGGAAAGACAGTTTCTGCTACCAGTGGTCAGAGAATGACATGAAGGTAAGTAATGACAGTGGCGAGGGGGCAGCTGCACTCACAGTTAGTGATTAGGTAGTTGGTTAGGGCTGAAGAGAGTGATCCTATAGTGAAGGAGTGATGAATTTGTGGAGATAGCAGATTCCATAATTTAGGGAAGGGATAGGAGAAGGCAATTTGGCCAGATGCTGTTGAGCGGCGAGAGATAATCTGGGTCCTTGAGTCACAGGATCTTAAGTTATATAGGGGAGGAGGAGATATAGAAAGGGAGAGAGCCAAGCCAAAATTTTTCTATTTATTGGAATCTAGGATTACAAGTACCTTTGAGCCAAGGCTCTTTTACAAAGGTTCCACATCAGTTGCAGTACAATAACAACAAAAAAAAGACAATTAAGTAACAAAGGCAGGATAATAGGTTAACAATCAGTTACATAGAAATGTAGAAACATAGAATTTGACGGCAGATAAGGACCTCTTGGCCCACCCAATCTGCCCATTTCCCTACCTAATTGATAAGCTGCAGATCCTAGTTAACCAACAGCCTACTTCTTCCTACCCCCACCCCCTAGAATTGCCTTATGACTGTCCCATGCATTCTTGAATTCCACCACTGTTTTTGACTCCACAGTCTCTTGCAGAAGGCCGTTCCATGCATCCATAACCTTCTCTGTGAAAAAATACTTCCTTACATTACCTCTGAGCCGACCCCCCCATCCTCAAATTGTGTCACCTTGTTCTTGCAAACCTCTTTTTCTGAAAGATGCTACCCTCTTGGACTTTGTTGATTCCCTTGAGGTACTTGAAAGTTTCTATCATGTCCCCCCTCTCCCTCCTTTCCTCAAGGCTATGCATATTAAGCTCCAGAAGTCTCTCTTTATATGTCTTCTGGTGCAGACCCTGCACCATTTTAGTTGCCCTCCTCCGGACTGCCTCCTTCCTGTTTATGACTGGGTCTCCAGAACTGCACACAGTACTCCAGATGGGATCTCACCAGCTGTCTGTACAGTATGATAAGATAACAACTTCCTGTTTTCTACTGATGATGCCTCTCCCTATGCATCCCAGTATACCCCAGCCCTCCTTACTGCCCTCTCACATTGCTTGCCCACCTTTAGGGCATCTGATATGACTACCCCCAGGTCCCTTTCTATTTTTGTTGTTGTTAGTATCTCACCCCCATTGTGTACTCTTCCCCTGGGTTTTTGTTTCCCATGTGCATTACTTTGCACTTCTTAGCATTGAATCTAAGCTGCCATACATTTGACCATTCCTCCAACCTTGCCAAGTCCCTCCTCATCCTTTCCACCCCACCTTGTGTATTAACCCTTTTGCAGATCTTTGTGTCATCTGCAAAGAGACATACCTTTCCTTCCAGTCCCTCTGCAATGTTGCTTATAAAGACATTGAAGAGGACCGATTCTAGTACTGAATCCTGCGGTACCCCACTAGCAACCCCGCTTTCTTCAGAGTGGACTCTGTTTACTATTACCTTCTGTGTCCTGTTCTCCAGCCAATTATTTACCCAGACAACCATCTTGGGACCCACTCCTAGGCTGGCTAACTTGTATATTAATCTTTTGTGTGGCACTGTGTTAAATGCCTTGCTAAAGTCTAGGTAGGCCACGTCCGCAGCCCCTCCCTGAGCTACTACTTTGGTCACCCAGTCAAAGAAATCTATTAGATTCATCTGGCATGACCTTCCCACTGTGAATCCATGCTGTCTTGGGTCCTGTGCCCCTCTGGTCTCTAGACACTCAACAATTCTTTCCTTCAGAAGTGATTCCATCATTTTCCCTACCACTGAGGTTAAACTAACAGGTCTGTAGTTTCCTGCTCCCACTTTTGTGAAGTGGAATAACATCTGCCCTCCTCCAGTCCTCAGGTACCACCCCATCCCCCCATGATTTGTTAAAGAGGGTAGTCAGTGGTGTCACTAGTTCTACCCTTAGTTCTTTTAGAATTCTGGGATGAATCCCATCAGGCCCCATTACTTTGTCCACCTTCAGTTTTAAGAGTTCTTTTAGAACCCTTTCTTCTGTGAATGGGCTAGTATCAACTCTTGTATCTAGAGTGCTTCTATTGTTTAGTTTAGGTACCTCCCCCTCCTTATTTGTGAATACTGAGCAAAAATATTTGTTTAGTATCTCTGCCTTTTCACAGTCACCCTCTGCCCACCCCCCTTCCCTTTATGAAGCCTCACTATCCCTCCCTTGGTCTTTCTTCGCTCCCTGTTGTACCTATAAAAGGTTTTATCCCTCTTCTTAACTGAGCTGACTATCTTTTCCTCAGTTTGGGCTTTTGCTATTCTGACTACCTTCCCTGCTTCCTTTTGCTTTAACTGATACCATTCTGTGTCCTGCTCCTTCTGTGAGTCCCTGTACTTCCTGAATGCTTTCTTTTTCTCTCAAACCTTCCCTGCCACCTCCTTTGAGAACCATAGTGGTTTCTTACATCGTTTTGTTTATTTGCTTCTCACAAAGGCTTGTTGCCTCTGTGATGGCAGTTTTTATTATTCCCCATTGTTCCACCCCTTCCACATAAATATGAATGCATACATTTGGGTTAAGCTAAAGTCAGAGGCGTTGAGGGGGTAAACAGTGTTACAAGACATGGCAAGGACATGAAAGGTAAGGGCAGCCAGGGGTATTGTCACATCACAGAGATGAATTTGGTGCCATGGAGTGTTTGTCTGTTAGAGTAGGAAAATTCAGAGAGCAGTAGAGCTCACAGTGGTGAGTCAGGGAAGGGGCATCAAAGGCAAAGTGACAGAAGGAATTAAAAAGGGTATCCAATTTGGCTAGGGAGGACTGTGGGGCAGCACTGTAGACTATGGCCCAGATATTCAAAGGGGTTGTGCATGGAGCAACAGGGTTGCCCCATGCACAACCCCCCAATGCACCCCAGTGTGATATTGAAATGGACAAGTTGTACTCTTAAATCCGATGTCTTTAGAATTGCATTGGTAATGTATCAATGGAAATGCAGGGGTGTGCCCATGGCACAACCCCAATTTACTTCACATACAGGCTAATAATGTTGCACCCATAAAAAGGAGGAACAAATCCTGGCCACCCACAGGTGGGCTACTGCATTGCAGGGTGCAACACAGCACCCGCCAGCCATTGGTGGCCACCCACCCAGCAGGGACATAGTCTGCAAACACCCACACCCTCCTGGTGGCCCAGTGGATCTCCCCCCATCATGCCCAATCACGGGCATCTGTACAGAATTATAGCATCCCCCTCCTGTGTTGCCTGATCACAGGCAGTTGTATCCCAGAGCCCATACCTGGTGGTCTAGTGTCCCCCGTCCATCCGATCACGGGCATGAGATATGTACAGTACATCTGGTGGCCCAGTGGACCCCCTCCAATCCCACCCACACAGGACCCACCCACCAAGCTCCCCCTGTCATCAGCAGACGGCAGCACACCACCCGCATACCACCCCACCCGGCCAAATGATAGCGCATAGTATGCCTATTGGTCCACACTGTGGACTTAGGCATACAGATCATACTGTACTACACAGGCATGGTTATGTGAATGAAGCATTCACTGGACCACCGGGATGCTGTTAAGTCTGCAGGAGCCCATGTTCGGGCATGTAGGTGGGGGGGCACTAGCGCACCAGGGACACAGTGCCTGCTACAGGCATCTCCGCAGGGCACCAGGTGCATTACGCCAGGCTGCCCTGCACAACGCATGCAAATGGGGCCATAATGACATGCTAATGGCCCCATTTGCACCATGCATATATTATGGCCCCATTTGCATGCCCTCTTCTGAATATCATAGGTGATTTGCACAGTGCAACTGGATTTGCACTGGAGCATTCCCGGTCCTCCCTGCCCGTGAGATGCGCTGGCATATTGTACTTGCGCCATGCACATTCTATGCGATATTCAATGGTGATGTGCCATGGTGCATCTCCTTTGAATATCACCCTGTCCTGGCCCTGGCACAGCTTAGTTGCGCTGCACCCCCATTTGCACCATTGCCTGGTGCAGTCTGAATATCTGGACCTATGTTGTAGTAGTCAAATATAGGTAGGATCATCTTCAGTACTAATTCACACCTAGCCATTAGTGGGATGCAGCTATGGTTTCTGTAACGGGTGCCAAGTTTGGACTGTAGTTTTTTCAGAATGGTATCAAAATGTACTGAAAAGTTGAGATAGCAGTTGAGCCAGACACCGAGTATCTAAAGGAGGAGGTGTCCTCAAGTACAGTTAGGGTTGCCACCTTTGGATGAGGCAAAAACCAGATCCTAAGCTCCACCCCAGCCCCACCCCTTTTCATGACTCATCATGCACTGTTCCTCCAATAAAAGACAACACTTAAAGCAGCAGTTAAATAAAAATATTAAGATACTGTACTGCGCCTGTTAAAGTTACTTTCCTAGGTTCTTCCTAATTATTTATTTACTTATGTATTTATTTATTTATTGACATTGGTTAAACAAATTAACATACAGAGATAAAATAAATCTCATTGACAGATATGATCTGGGGGGAGACGAGGGAAATACTGTAAATAGCATACAACAGTATACATACTTTATATCTTTTTTTGCCTCCATTTCCTGTTCTTGTCCACAGTACTATTTCAGAACCAAAGAAGTGACCGTACTTTTTTCTTGAGGAAAAAAATAATTTAAAAATGCCTAAATTCTGTTAGAGATTAAAATGTTTACCAGCAAATGAAAGTGGAGGACAACTGGCTCTGTTACTGTTACAAAAGGTGGGGGCAGCTGTGCTGCTATGCCACTTTAAGATGCAGTGGAAAGATTAGGTTAAGTAAGTGTTAATGGCATACTTTACACCTCCCAGGGTGACTGCATTCACAAACAAAAGGCGACATTGACAACAGAACTTGTTTGTAATCTGGACATTTAGCTGAAATAATGAGTAATATGACAATATTTGTTTAAAAAGTATGTGAGCACTCAAAATGGCTCAAAAACCTGACCTGCACAGAGCAAAACTGGATTACCTGATAGGGACCCTGAAAACCTGATCACCAGTTAAAAAACCTGACAGGTGGCAACCCTAAGTACAGTCCCATCAAGGGTGTGGAAATTGGTCAGGGAGGTTAGCCTAGTGAGTCTCTGCCTTGTGGCAAAGGTCACGGCGACTGTTTTCTTGGCATTTAGAAAAAGTTGATGAGCTCTTAGCCAGACATTAGTGAATTAGAATTGAAGCCTGGTAGTGATATCAGAGACTGATTTGCCAGTTGTATATATTACTGTGTCATTTGCCTACATGTATATGCAGGATGATGCGCAAGTCAGTGGGAGGTCATTTAGGAAGACTGAGAAAAGGAGCATTCCAAGCACCGATCCCTGTTGGACCCCTGTGCTTAGAGGCAAGGGGGGAGAGATGGCATCAGTAATTCAAACCAGTTGTGACCTGCTGGACAGATTGGCATTGAACCAGTTTGTGGCAGAGGGGGAGAGGCCAGCAGAAGTGAGACTGCTTAGTAGAAGTGGGTGAGAGACCATGTTGAAGGCTTTGGCCAAATTGACAAAGATGGCAGAGGTAATTTGTCCATTGTCCATACCAGTGGAAATGGCATCAGTCCATCTCAGGAGGGAGGTAGAACTGGAGTGGTGTTTCCTAAAATCAGACTGGATGGGAGTGAAGAAGGCAGAGTCAGTGAGGTAGGAGGAAAGTTGTTCAAGGATAAGATGTTCTTGTAGTTTAGCTAAGGTAGGATGGAAAGAGAGATAGGTCGATAGTTACCAGGGGAGATGGGGTCACTGCCCTTAGGTGGGGGAGCACAACTGCAAGATCAAGGGTGTTGTGGATGTAGGAGGTGAATTCAAGGAGAGCAGTGGTGGTGCTGCGCTCTTTCCAAAAACTATGCTGCTGGGGACAGTGTAGGCTATATTTTCCAGGTACTCAACAAGCCGATTGGCTGTTATCCATTCCAAAGCTTTGGGGGGGGAGGTTGTAGATTGGTCTGCAGTTGCTAGTTAGAGTCTTGTCACCAGATTTGCGAATTGGGGTCACAACTGTGGATTTCCATTTCTGAGGGAAGTGCGAAAGCGTGAGAGAGCAGTTTAGTATTTTGGTGAGTAGGGACAGTACTTCATCAATGGCGAGTTTGAGAACTTTCAGATCTAGGGAATCTCCACTGAATTGGGACCTCCTAAGCACTTTATGTAAGTGCTTTTTACCTATACTCTTGGAGATTGCTTTAAAATAAAATGGTGGGTGCTGATGAGTCATTCCTAGTTTAAATAAGAGAATTGCGTCTGAGTTGGGGTCAAAGACATTTGGGTGTAGCACATGACTAAGGTCCGTGAAGGTAATGTTGAAAGCATTAGCCATGATTTTTTGGTCCAAGGAGATGGACCCATCTATGTTAAGCATTGAGGGTGCTGCTTTAGGGTCTTTCTCTGTAATTTCAGTAAGGTTGCCCCAGAATTTCTTTCTGTCTTTCCAGGTACTGGCTAGGGTGTTCCTATAGTAGTTGGCTTTCTTGAGGTGGACGGCTTTAGTGCAGGCAGATGACAGGTGACACAGGGCTGTACTGGAGAAGCAACAAAAAAATTGAATAAAAAAGGCAATTCAGTATGTTTGTTGATTGCATGGTTGCTGAGGGAGTGAATTAGCTGAAGAAGGGGAATGAGGCTGTACCCATAAGTAAACTGAATCTTGATTTGACTGCGTTAAATGTTTCTTTCAGGAGAGTTCTTGTGATCCCTACACTCCTTATCTGATGTGTACCTGGCAGAGGACTTCACAGTTGGACAGCAGAAGAAAGATATTCAGGTACTACAGCAACTAAGGACTAAGGTAGGGTCACATCACATTTGTCTCATCATTCATAGTGGTCAAAATCAGGGATCAATGGTCTGACTATTCAGATTGTTTTTTATTTTATTTTTTTCCATGTAACCCTCCTACTAATTGTGAAGATGATTTAAAAAAACATCAAAGTTCTGCTGTGCACACATAGCACATGAATTGTGTTTTGAATGGGTGATTTAGTTTCTGTTCTGTGGAGGACGTAACCAACCTATGGAAGAAGTTTCTATGGGGCAGGATATTCAAAGGGTTTGGATGACTTCCTTCACATATTTGTACCTGTGTAGTATAGTATGGCCTGCAAGCCCATTGGTGCACACCATGGGCCAATAGGCTTACAGCCTATACTGTAAGCTGTCATTCGGCAGGTGGATGGGTGGTATGTGGGCGAGTTGCTGCCACCTGCTGATGATGGGAGGGGGAGCTGAGTGGGATGGGGGTCCTGTTGGTGTGGTGTTACCACTGATCCACCAGGGAGTTATCATTCATGGAGTCAACATCGATGGGGTCTTTGGGTGGGAAGGGGGGTTCCACTGGGCTACCAGGGATTCACGAGGCATGTTTCTTCCTGCAATCGGGCTACCGGGCAGGAGGGAGGGTTCTACTAGACTATCAGGGACTGTAATGTACCATTGTTACCACGATCACAGTAATGGGGCAGAGGGTGCTCCAGGACCCAGTCAGTCCACACAACGGTCTGTGCAGAGTGGCAGGCACATGTTGTCGGGCTGCCCAGTGCATTGAATGCAAATGGGGCCTTAATGACATGCAAATAGCCCCATTTGTGCCATGCATACATTATGGCCCCATTTGCATGCTGAAGTCTGAATATCGCTGGTGATGCACACAGCGCAACTAGAGTTGTGCTGGAGCATTCCTGTCCCTCTCTGTCCGGTGAATGCGCCGGCACATTGTCATTGCACCATGTGCATTCTGTGCCACATTCAGTGAAGATGCATGATGGTGCATCACCTTTGAATATCAGCCTGTCTTGGCCCCAGTGCATCTCTATGTGCTGCGGCCCCTCTTGCGCCATTGCCTGGCACAGCCTGAATATTGGGCCCATAGTGTATAGTGCAGTGTTGTTCAACTTCTGTATATAATTCCATCGCTTTAAAAATGCTCTACCACAGTCCCAAGGTAATGGGTAATATGATCAAACAGCATTCTAGAACCTCAAACTGCATGAGTGAGTTTCATTTTGAAAGCAAAAGAATCCAAAACACATATTTCACACAGTACTATACAGTATAGTTTCCCATCCAGTATTCTGTATGTCTCTCTTACGATCACTTGCATTTCCACTATGTTAACCTTATGTAGTATAACTTACTCTTAGTGGAATGCAAGTGATTGCGATTTAGACAGATACCGATTAGGGTCTGATCTGAAGTGACAAGATAAGTAGGGGTAGAAATGGGAAGATGGGGCAGAGATAATTGTCCTTATTTTGCATCAGATTCTGTTTATATGTATGTCGATCTGCGTAGAATGCACATAGGCTGGCTGTATGTAAGGATTATTATAAGAATGAAGTATAATGATGGTGTATGAACCACCACCCACTAAACTGAACCTTGAACAGAATGTATTTGTTTTTGTCAGCAGTGTTTATTAGATTACTACGTAGTCAGGACATCACTGGATTCCAGTTAGTCCTTGGTGGATCATGCTCACCGGAAGAACACAGCAGTCAACAACTACCTGCACGTAACTAGATCTGAACTGTGTTGTGGCACATTTTCCTGAGGTAGTGAATAAAATGAGTAACAGTGGTGAAAATTAAGTGAACAGTTACCCCAAAACATTCAGGACAATCGAGGATGCTCATTGTCTCATTTGAAATGAGACAACATAACGCCTTCTGCTCTGTAAAATATGGTTTTAAGTGTTGCTGGCTGCTGCGCTTATTCTTTTCCTTGGCAGTTACGCAGTATAGAAATTATACAATAATACAACTTCCTTTCTAATGCGCACCTCACTTGTGAGTCAGTTATAATATAACTGACTCATAAGTGAGCTGCAAACTAGTAAGGTAGTTGTAAGCAAGCAATAACCCATGATAGAGTGTGTGGTTACTGGGGATTAATCAACACTATGGGTGCATTGTGAGGCACAAGGGTGAAGCCTGAGTGTCCTCACAGCACCCAGAGTGTTGGTTAATCCTCAGTAACCACACAACCTGGAGTGGGTTATTGTGCTTACAACATGGGCTTGAAAAGGTTTACAGAATGTTGTTTGGTTTTTAAGAAGCATGGGAAAAGTATCCCGTCTCAGTTCAGAATCCTTACATTCCAGATGAATAAAGTAGTTCCTGCACTGAGGCTGCTTTCCACAACTGCTTCCCCCTCTCCACTACCTCAGTTACAGTTTCAGTTTTTTACTTCATTTTACTAACTTACAACCTTCATTTTTCAAACAAATATTGATGCACCTCAGTCCCAGCCCTGCCCATTGTACAAGCCACTCTCCACAACTGTAGTCTGCAGTGCTCTCAGGTGCTCACTTCCTCAATTATTCTTGCAGTCCTACCTCACATCACTCACAGTACTGCTCTCCACTGCTCTGTGCCCCTGTTCTGGCACCATTAACACACTGTTTTGCACAATGCCTGTGTGTGTGTGTGTGTGTGTTGGGGGAAGGATCGGACATGTGGTAAGCCTATTGCCACTGTGTTTCTGCTGCTGTGCCCCTCAGGTCACTTTCTACACTGTTGCTCGCTGCCTCACATTGTCCTGAAGCTTGGAGCCCTCACTCACATCAGTGTCCACACTGCTGCCCGCTACCCTGTTAGCCAGGTGCCGGTAACAGCTCCGCTCCCTGTTCCACCATCCATCGGGGTGGCTGGGACGTCTGCTAACTGTCATCCTGCTGTCCTTCAGTCGGCGCTCAGATCCATGTTGGTGGGAAGCACCTGATCCATGGTCCCCGCTGCAGCATGTTCCTGGCACCATCCTGTTCTCTCACTGCAGGTGATACACGCCCTCTGGTCCTGCTACCCACAAGCTGGAGGCTCTTCCTTGGCACCTCGACCATGGTCTCACCTCCCACTGGCCTGACCCTGCTGCTTCATCTAGAGCACCTCACTGCTCTCTCCTCCCACTCACCACAACTGGCTGTGACACAAAGCAACATCGAGAACTAGTGTCCGCCAGGGTGGTGGGTGGGAAACAACATACCAGTTTTGGGACTCTGTTACGCATGTCCTGGATCACTGCAACTTGCTACGGTCACTCCATGGAACCAGTGTTTCGGGGGGGGGCAGAATGATACACTACGGCTGCCCAGCATAGCAACCACATACTCGCTTCCAGGACTCCCAGCACTTAAACAAGTCCCGACTACCCTATCGAGGTAAGTGCCCAGTCCTATGGACCTGCTTTCTGGAAAGACTAGAATGTGGATTCAGTAGATGACATTATCAGGCAGGTAGTCTTCCCTGACACTGGCTTTTTTAATGGGGATAAAAATAATGGTTACATTATAGCAAATAACTTTAAAATTTTAAGTAACCTTCAAGTACTTCAGGTACAAACCTAGTTTGTGGTATTAGAATGGGGGGGGTTGAAGTTGTTGTTGTTCACAAATTTTATACTTCAGTGTGTTTCAAAATTTTAAGCTCGTTGTGAAGGTTTACATTGCAGTCACTTCAAGTTTTCCCTTCCATATGATGATTATGTTATGTGATGGGCATACATTCAGTTCTTCAATTATTCAGTACACGATGTACTGAATAATTGAAGACGTTACACAGAGTAAATGATGTCTTACTGCTGACTGTTCAGATATTGGTTCACAGTCACTGTCAGTCTTTCAGGTCAGTATCTTTCGGGTCAGTCTGCGTGCATGTGCATCTATCAGCTCCTTACATAGTCTGTTATGTGTCTATGTGGTCACAAGCCACTGACACAGCAGTCCTCCACCATCCCATCTGTCCTGCCATGCTAGTACTACTGCTTTTTTTTGGCAGTCAAGGTAATGCTGTGAAAAATAACTGTTGTAAATAAAGCTATAATTGCCTGTCATGCAGTGTATGTAGTATGATTCAGTACTGGTCTATTTGCATGACCTATGGCCGTCATATCCTTGCCACCTGCTTGCAAATTAAAATTCTCAAGGCAACTGTTGTCTGACTCCTGCTAATGTATGCAAATGCCAGTAACACAAGACTGGAGGAGTTCCTGTAATTTAGAAACCAAATGGCATACATGGGGCAGAATGTAAGTATGCCGGCTTGCTTGGGCATGTATTTTAAAATCTAATGTGCACAAATGCTGGGGCCTGTTTTCTTCTTTTTCAACATAAAGTTAATCCATGTGACTGTGCACCATGTACAAGCTGACAAGGAAGCATTGCTGCTTCTTTTCATTTGTTATATGCTATACTCTGTTTCTCCAGTCTTCATTCAGCCAGTGTAGCAGTTAATAGTCATATTGTCATTTTCACATGTGATTTTCTTTTATTTGGGCTGTTAATGTGCTCTGCAGTAACCTAGAGTGAAGATATTCCTATCCCTATTAGTGAGTGATATCATCACTCCTGCCCAGCCTGTTACTTAAGCAATGAATTCCTTAATTGCCTGTAGCAGCTGGTGTGGTTTACCCATAGCGTTTCAACATCCCCTGCAGCTATGGCTGCAATGCCGACTGTCAGCATTGTGGCCATGGGGATGTTGGCGCACATAATCGGGGGGGCTGTGCCCCGGCCCCTCCCACTCTGTAGCATTTTAACTCCGAGTCAGAGTTGGACTGGGGGTCAAACACCCTGCAAGGCAGTCCAGATCAGCACACAGACCACCACAGTGACAGGTGGATTTTTCCTGGTTCCTGTCGCTGTGGTGGTCTTCACTGTGCTGGATTCACTGTGGTAATAGTATACCAGTTGGAGCAATCTCTGTAGGGCTAATAGTCTTTACTCCAAGTGTGCTAATAACCCCACCTGATTTATATTTAGATAGAGTAGGTTACCATCTGTAATTCTGTTCTTATAAAGGCTTGGTGGTCATTTGTGTGACAGTGAGTAACTAAAGTTGTATAAATGAATGTTTGTGGGAAATCACCTGTCTGTATCACAGCTAAGTTTTGTCACAGCAAAACTGCATTCTTCTTCTTTGGCTATATAAGCCCAGGGTTGTTTAATGCATATAAAATAAATGTAAAGTTTAAGCCATAGTAGTAATGTGTCCTTGATGCAGCCTCCATACATATGTCCATGTGAGAACAATATTGTTGTTATGTCAGATTGACAACCAGATGTCTGCCACACTTTGCTTTTTCAGGAACACGTACTATATGAATTCATAAACTTCAGTTCTCTGAGGAATTCTTTATGGAAATACATCATGTATGTGTGTGTAACTAGACACACTATATGTCATCCTGATGCCCCTGTCTCTTGCCCCACAATTGAGGCTGCTGCACCCTGATTCCCTCTGCCCATCCTCACAGGCAGGGCCAGTGCCACTTGTTGCCCCTTGTTCCAGTCTCCACAGGTTTTAAGAAGGACTGGGATAAAGCAAGAGGATGTGTATTGGTGGCAAGGGCTGTGACAGGTAAATGGGGGACAATGGGGGAGGAGGTTGGTGCAGCTGCAATCTAGGGTACCGCATGTTCGTATGTATTTCATATTCATTGCACAAGCCTGGATTATTTATACAGGCAAATAACAATGCCGAGTTTTTATGTGACCGAACTCAGCTGGGATACAGACAAGACATTTCTCACAAACATTAATTTATGTCACTTCAGTTACCCACTGAAACACAAGTTATCAACTCTTTATGGCACAACTGCCACATATGTGTTTTGAATCTGGTGTGTATTCATTTCACAAACTTCCATTTTTACATGTATCAACAATCAAAAACACACATAAACTCATAAGTCAAATGAAATTATTTTATTTCTTAAGAAGGAAGACAGTTTATGAGGCAATAAACAATGCAGAAAAGTAAAATTGTTACATTTTTCAAACCTAATTCCACTACTTCAACTATACAAGGGCAAGATAATACCATTAGCCAACACTGCATCAGTCAGGATAGCAACAGTGCAGCTGTTAGTAATATTGAAGATAATGTAGAACAACAAGGTGTGTCAGTGTTAAGGGCTAATCAGTACTGCAATAAAGAATTTGCCACTACCAACATTGAATGGTGTGGTTCAAGTACAAATATATATAATATATATATTTATATATATACAGTATATATACTCGGAGTATAAGTCAAACAGGAGACTTTTGTTTGTCCATGATGTTTGACTCCCCTAGACAAGGGGGGATTATATTCTTAGCCTTAGTAGATAATCATCCATTTTTTTTAAAACACCCATGCTGTTGGAATCAATAATTTCAGAAGGAAGTTTGTTCCAAATGTTCACAATGCAATTATTGAAAAAATGTCTACTCCTATTATTATGTGGATAAGTTAGCTTAATTTGTTTGCTGTGACTCCTAAGATAGAAATTTCAAGTTGAATAACATATGCCAAGCTCTTCCAGCATCTGTGCATCTTTAGAAATACGATACATATAAAGCAAATCCCCTCTCAAGCGTCTATTCTCCAAGCTATATAAATTCAAGATCTGCAATCTGTCTTCATGGGGAACCCCCATCAACCCCCTGATCATTTTAGTTATCCTTCGCTGGACTCCCTCAATAGCATTTATATATTTCCTCAAATACAGGTTCCATAGGGGACTACAATAATCAAGGTGTGGTCAAACCAGTGCTCTATACAGCGGCAGGATACACTCCCTGTGTCTTGATGTAAATGAACGCTGAATCATACCAATAATTCTACTGGTCTTAGTTACTGTTCCTTACAATGGACTGAAAAAGTAAGGTCATTGCTAATTAAAATACCCAGGTCCCTTTTTTGTGTAACTGGTTTCAACATGTAATTATTAAGATAATAATCCTCATTAGGATTATTAGGCCCCAGATGCAATACTACGCACTTGTCCGGGTTAAACTGCATTCCGTTTTGGTCTGCCCGTCTTTGTAGTTCTAACAGATCTTGTTGTAATTCATTAACTTTTTGTACATTCCCCACATTAGCGCACAATTTAGAATCATCAGCAAACTTAACATAGTAGTTTTCTAATGTATCGTTCATATCATATATAAATAAGTTGAACAAAACTGGACCCAGGATAGACCCCTGAGGCACTTCACTACTGACCAGTCTCTGTTCAGATATATAACCCCTCAATCTTGTTCTCTGCATTCTATTATCCAACCAGTTTCTTACCCAATTAATGATGTATTTATCTATGCTCATGTTTGCCATTTTAGCTATTAAAAGTGAATGTTGGACCTTGTTGAATGCCTTCTGGTAATCTAAGTATATGATATCAACTGGGAAATTATTTTCCAACATTTTGCTAACCCTATTATAGAAGACAAACAAATTTGATAGACAGGATCCATTTCTTTTAAAACCATGGTGGGTATTATCGTTTATATGTTTACTTTAGAAATCTCTTTCCAACCTATCTTTTAATAATGATTTAAAGACTTTACCCAGTATGGAGGTCAGGCTTATAGGCCTATAGTTTCCCATCTCAGACCTACTCCCCTTTTTATATATTAGCACCACCTCAGCCCTTCTCCAATCCCCGAGGATGTCCCCAGTTATCAAGGTCATATTAAATAATTTATACAAAGGTTCAACTAGCCAATCTTTTATTTCTTTCAATATTTTTGGGTGTAAGTTGTCTGGTCCCGCAGATTTTGATATATCCATTCTGTTTAACCAATCCATTATCTCATTTTTTTATGTAATCATAGGGGAACTAGTAATATCTCTTATATAATCCTGATTAGAACTGGGTTATCTATTTCTTTGATACACATTACAAAAATATTCATTAAAGGCACTGGCCATTTGTTGTGGGTCCCTTAGTTCTTGATCCTGTTGCTCTATAGGGCCCTCCTCTCTATTTTAGTTCTATTATTCATATAGGCAAAGAAGGCCTTGCCATTGTCCTTGGTGTGGGCAAACTTAAATTTGAGGGCTGGCCGGCCTGTTGGTGCAGCGGTGGGATTTCTGCTTGCGATGCTGGTGACCCGGGTTCAGGAATGGACCCGGGTTGTCAGAGAGCCAGCTGGGGAAGAAGGATAGAGCGTCCTATGGACTGCTCTCCTTCTCTGGGGGGTGGGTGGGGGAAGCACTCAGAGCACTGAGGACTCCTGGTGGAGGCCGGGTGATCTCACACTACCGATGCTAGTCTTTCTGTGAGGAGGGGCAGACGCTGGCATCGTTGCACGTCCCCGCCTCCATAAGGAAAAGTCAGACAACACAGGCGGGCGAGGGCCACTGTCTATATGAAGTCCTCCCTGGAAGACCTTGCATAACCACTGTCACTGTGGGTCCCCCAACCAGATACTAGTTCCACGATCACGGAAGACGTGACCATGGCCCCGCCCTCTGGGGGGTAAGGCAGGGGTGACTGGGGGATCCCGGCAGTCATAGATAGTGGCAGAGGCTTCCAGGGGCCATGACCAGGGCCGACAGAAAAGTGACAGGGTCCTGCCAGGAAAAAGTAGGAAAAAAATGTGATGGCAATTTTTTGTTTCCTTATTATATTTTTAGTATATTTTAACTGTTTTTTTATATGCATGGATAGTAAATAAATTATTATCCCTTTTCATAGCTCAATATGCCTGCTTTTTTTTATTACATTGTTTATGAACTTGGTTGTTGTACCAAATAGGAACTTTCCCCAATTTATTATAATATTTTTTAAGGGTACAAAATCATTTTCAAGCTTTAATATTCACACCTTTATTTTCATCCATAATGTTTCAACTGTTTCATCCTTTGTATCCCAATTCCAGTATTTCAAGTCATGTCTTATTTTGTCAAAGTCAGCTTTATAATAATCCCTTACTTCTGTCCTACCTTTTAATATAGATGGATGGTCACAGTATTTAAAATATATGATGTTATGGTCAAAGAAAATTAATGGTTCCCTAATTTCTAAAGTAGTTACATTATCAGCATTATTTGTTAATACCAGGTCCAATACATTTGTAAGTCTAGTGGGGCCATCCACTAATTGTATCAGCCCATTTTCATTACATAGGTTTATTAGTTCCTGCTCCTGTCTATTTTTTCATGTACCAATATTCCATTCAATCCCAGCGATATTAAAATCACCCATTAGTAAAACATTCTTGTTAAGTATTTGCTTTTCAATAGACAGCATCAGCTCTGTGTTACACGACATAACAATATCTGGTGGTCTATATATTATTCCCAACCTAAGTTGTTCCCCCCCCAACAAGCATATATCTACCCATAATTCACTATATGCTTTGGGTGTATAAATTATGTCAGTCTGCTTACAATCAGTACTATCTCTGACAAATAATGCTACTCCACCCCCCTTTCTACCCACCCTATCCTGTCTGAAAAGTTTATATAAATCAATATATGTGTTATTAATGTCTTTGATAGACCACCAGGTCTCTGTTATAGCTGCAAAATCTATCTCATTGTCTTTCAAAATATTTTCCAGATCAGTCATTTTAATGACATTTAAACTTCTTGCATTCAAAACCAAACAGGTCATCCCTTCCCTACTTCTCCTTTGCTTCTTTGGTGCCAGCGGTATTGTTTTATTTTTGGGCATATGCTTATCCCAACACCCCCTGTTTACATGTTTTTTGAGACTGCCTCATGGATCTGATCCCTAACTTTCTTGTCCCTTTTTTATTGAAGTGTAAGCCGTCATGGCTATAGAAACCAAGCCTGTCATTGTACTCTTCATAATTGGTTAAATAAGTCACATTATTTTCACAGCACCATCTCCTGAGCCACTTGTTGTATTGCTTAATTTTAATAGCTCTATAGTTACTTGCTCTTGGCACTGGTAATACTCCTGAAATTATAATTTTTGCTTTATGTTGTTTAGCAACTTCATACATCGTAATCGTATCCTCTATTACATCAGTGACAGTTCTATGACTCAAATTGTTTGTTCCAACATGCACAAAAAGTTTTATGGGTGCACTGACATCTTTTAATATACCTGGAAGCATTTGTGAGATGTTCCCCTATTTTAGCTCCTCCATAAGAACAGGTTGTTGTATTTAACTTGTTTCCTTTTGTAGAATATCAATCTGTGTACTTTATGATGGAATCCCCCCAAATAAAGACCTGTTCAGGAATCTCACTTGTTAATCCAGTTTCATTTAAGATATTTGGTTCTTCCAGTTGGCTACAATTTGGTGTTTCCCTAGATGAACTTTCTAATAGGGATGGTGGGGGTGGGGATACTTTTATAGGTGCTACAGTGATTAATTAATTTTTGTTTTCCATTAAATTGATTGTTTCACTTTCAGAACCCTGATTCCCATTAATTTGTTTGTTAGTTTCAGTGAATTTAGAGGATGTGATTATAGATAATATTCTTTCAGTGGGTATATCAATTGCTTCCCCGTCACTACTATTTGATCACACAGTTCATTGTCAGATGATAGTACCTGGTATTAGTTTTGGATGCTTGTGACTGGTGATAAGGCTCTTCTTCTTTTTAATTTTCTATGTCTTTTATGCTCCCTAACCATAGTCCACTCATCTTCATTTTCCACATCATTTAGTGTTTCTATGGATCTCTGTCATTTAACAGCAAATATACATCTAATAGTGAGATCATTCTCCCTAGTTCTAAGTTGCTCCAATTGTTGTTTGAGTATCGTAATCTCAATTTCCTGTTCTATAATCTTGTTCTTATACTCCTGTTCCTTCCGACAAATGTGACAAATAAAT
Source organism: Neoceratodus forsteri (assembly GCA_016271365.2). Taxonomy (NCBI): domain Eukaryota; kingdom Metazoa; phylum Chordata; order Ceratodontiformes; family Ceratodontidae; genus Neoceratodus; species Neoceratodus forsteri. Next base: position 1,475,413,859 of record CM057459.1, read on the forward strand.
ATGTCAAACCCCGTAACTTCATTAATAGAGAACATCATACATTTATTGCATTGCAAGCCTAACAAACCTGATTTCAATTCCACCATTGTACACTCCATCTCTATTGATTTTATCGAGTATCCAACACGGTAAACATAGAAACATAGAAACATAGACTTTGACAGCAGATAAGGACTGCTTGGCCCATCTAGTCTGCCCATTTCCCTACCTACAGGATAGGCCGCAGATCTTAGTTAACCAACAGCCTATTTCTTCCTACCCCCCACAAGAATTGCCTTATGTCTGTCCCTTGCATTCTTGAATTCTCCCACAGTTTTAGACCCCACAACCACCTCAGGAAGGCTGTTCCATGCATCCACTACCCTCTGTGAAAAAATACTTCCTCACATTGCCCTGGAACCGCCCCCCCTCTATCTTTAAATTGTGTCCCCTTGTTCTTGCATGTCTCTTTTTCTGAAAGATGTTACCCTCTTGGACTTTGTTGATTCTACTGAGGTACTTAAAAGTTTCTATCATGTCCTCCCTCTTCTTTCCTCAAGGGTATACATATTAAGCTCCTTTAGTCTCTCCTTATACGGCTTCTCTTGCAGACTCTGCACCATTTTAGTTGCCCTCCTCTGGACTGCCTCTATCCTGTCTACTGGACACAGTACTCCAGATGGGGTTCCACCAATTGTCTCTACAGAGGGATAACAACTTCCTGTTTTCTGTTGCTGATGCCTCTCCCTATGCATCCCAGTATACCCCCAGCCCTCCCTACTGCCTTCTCACATTGCTTGCTAACCTTAAGGTCATCTGATATGATTACCCCCAGGTCCCTTTCCTTTTTTGTTGTTGTTACTACCTCCCCCCATTGCGTATTCTTCCCCTGGGTTCTTGTTTCCCAGGTGTATATTTACACTTCTTTGCATTGAATCCTAGCTGCCATACTTCTGGTCGTTTCCTCAACCTTGCCAAGTCCCGTCTCATCCTTTCCGTGCCTCCTTGTGTATCAACCCTGTTGCAAATCTTTGTGTCATCTGCAAAGGGCATGCTTTTCCTTCAGTCCCTCTGCAATGTCACTTTATAAGACATTAAAAGGACTGGACCCAGTACTGAACTCTATGCAATTCCCCACTAGTACCCTAATGGTACCCTTGTAGATTGTTATTGGAATGCTATATTTTTGCTAACCCACTTTCCACACTTTCCACGCCTGACACACTCGACATGCATGCATGTCTTAGTGAGTGTCTTTGTGCATGTAGCCAGCGTGCTCCGCCCATGCTCGCTCCGCTCACACAGAGTGTTCCTTTCAAGAATGGAGCCATTAAGCACCGCCCCCAAGGCACACCTGAAGCTAATTGCAGCAAAGCCCCAGAGCTAACAAGCTCCTAAAATAAAATAACCCTCAGCAGCACTAAAGCACTTAAAAGTGCTGTATCCAAGTATATAAACATAAACAAGTACCTCGGCTTTCAGTGATTGCACACGCTCCCCTGCCGACCGCATGTGTCGCAGTTCCTCAAAGTAGCTAGCAACTACAATCCCCACACACCATCCATCAGCAGTGGGGGTCTAGTGCTGGTTATAGCAATGCTAGCTGGGATTACAATCAAGCGAGTGTCCGTCAGAGTCCTCCCTGTCAGGACTGCCTCACATCACGTAGGTGTCTCGCAGCATGTGCACAGGGTATACCAGGGCTCACACAGAGCATTCTTTCAAGACTGGAGATGGTAGCACCACCCCCAAGGCACACCTGAAACTAATTGCAGCAAAGCCCCAGAGCTAACAATATATATATATATATATATATATATATAATCGTTTAGACTATGTTTATTTTCTTTAACAGCCACAGCTACCGACATGCAGATGGAGACAGAGTTTACAGTACTTAAGGATCATCCAGCTAGGGAGGAATACATAAAGAAAGGGACAATTCAGAAGTGTTTACACAAGTACCCTCAAACAAACTTTGGAAACAGGAAAAGATCTTTAAACAAAGGATGGTTCTCTAAATATAACTGGTTAGAATACAATAGTGCATCAGATGCAGCTTTCTGCTTCCCATGCACAGTTTTTGGTTTTGATACAGCAAAATATGACACAACATTTTCTCTTGAAGGGGTTAAAGACTGGAAAATAGCTATGGAGTCAGGCAAAGGTTTCAGTGGACATAATAGCAGCAAACAGCAGCTTGAAAATGTTGAAAAATGGAAACTGCATCTTGTTACTAAACCATTAGATGAGCAGTAATCTGAACAGAGGGCAAAACAGATACATCTAAAATCAAATCACAGAAAAAAATAGGTACAATGCTGTCACCTGACTTGTTGATATTACTGCTACGCTGGCTCACTTGAGACTACCATTTAGAGGACATGATGAGTCTAAGGAATCAGCGAACAGGGGTGTATTCAAAGAAATTGCATCTTTACTTGCAAGATATGACCCAGCGCTTATACAACACTTAGAATTGGCTTCTAAAAACCCAAAGGGCTACCCAAGTTACCTGTCAGCTCAAAGTCAGAATGACTTAATCATGAGTATTGCAAGACATGTGAGGACTACAATAACTGATGAAGTAAAACGGTCTGTGTATTGCAGTTTGCCTTGATACAACTCCAGATGCTTCAAAACAAGACCAGTTATCCATGGTTTTATGCTACGTTCACAGAGCTGCCACAATTCATGAATCATTAATTCTTGTCATTCATGCAAAAACAGGAACAGGTGAGAGTTTAGCAAACTATCTTCATGAAAAATTGCAGCAATGTGACTTTAGTATTTCTGATGTAAGGGGCCAAGGATATGATGGCCGTGCAGCAATGTCTGGAGCTTACAGAGGGGTACAGGCCAGAATTAGAGAATCTTGCAACAAAGCATATTACGTTCATTGCTATGCACACCATTTAAATTTGGTAGTTGTTGACACATGCAGCAAAATTACCCCAAATTGTAATTTTGTTGGTGTCCTTGAGCAGTTATACACATTTATTGAAAATTCCACTAAAATACACAATCTCTTTCTTGCTGTACAAGAACAGTTTTTAACTGACCATGCTTCACAAAGTTCTCAGAGAACGCACACTCTTAAGCCACTTTCTGGGACCCAGTGGTCTAGCAGAATTGATAACTGTAGGGCATTGCTTGTAGCCACTGAGTCTATGATGCAAACTCTTGCAAAAATTCAAGAAGATGGCTCTTTTGATAGAGACTGCTAACACAGCCATGGCCCTCAGCATTTCAATAAACGTTCTTTTCTGTTTCTATTTGATATCATTCAACAAGATTTTGTCCATTACAAATGTAGCCTCAAAATATCTTTGGTCTATTGAATTAGAAATATCTGTAGCAGCTGAGATGATTGAGAACTGCAAGGCTGAGCTACTGTCATTAAGGACTGATGAAAGCTTTGAGTAGATATGGCTTGAAACTGAGATGCTAGCATCCAAAATGGATGTAGAATACATTAACCCACGTATTAGAAAAGTTCCAGAAAACTCGATGGAATCTGGCAAAATGAATCCAATTCATCTGGAAAAGATAAAAGCCACTGTGAGTTCTACTTTGCAACCCTAGATCTTTGTATACAGGGAATAACTGACAAATTTAGCTCTGAAACACTTCCATTTCTAAAACATGCTAGTTGCCTAACAAATCCTTCTACTGAAAAGCTGGACAACCTGAAACAGTTAGTAACATATTGTGCAGGAAACATAGATGTACATTTGGTAGAACAGGAGTATAAACTCTGGATCCATAGACTATCTAGAGAAACAACAGCACCAGTTACAGTAGTTGATGTGTATCGCTTTATCTGTGATTATAACATGCAAGATGTATACTGTCAAATAGAAGCACTCTACAGACTGGTTCTCACTCCCCCGTAACATCATGCAGTAATGAAAGAAGCTTCCCTGCTTTGAAATTGATTAAAAATCGCCGAAGAACAACAATGGGACAAGAAAACGTCTTAATGACCTTATGGTTATTGCTGTGGATGCCGAGAGAACTAAATCTGTACAACTTGACAAAATCAGAGATTATTTCTGGAATTTGAGTGATTGACGGTTGGTCACACAGTTGATGACAACTTAAGACAGATGCAAGCACAAGACTGGTTATTTAACACTGAACTAAGGGATGGACAGTGGGCAGATCAAGGCACAGCAGTGTGACATGACAGGTCATCTAGCAGTAAGTGCATCACTTTAAAATAGTACCCCAAAAGTTACAATTATAATTTAAAACAACATGCAGTCTTGCTGTATTCTGACTCCTAATTCTGTATGTGAAATGTGTGTACCATGTAACTAAATCCAGATCGCCCCTGAAAAAGGGACGTTCGGGGCTCAGCGGGCCTACCCGGTTATCAAAATTGAATAAATAAATAAATATATGCAGTTAGCCCCAGCACTTGAACTGCTCTGGAGAGGAAAGGGTTAACTCTATGCAAGAGCACAGAACATTGTGCTTGAGGTCAGTTTTCATACCTCTGTCTCTGGTACATGTCAGTGTAACAGTCAGATTCTTTACTCCTCCTAACTGAAGTCGCACCGGTTCGGTTTTTGTAAAAATCGATTGGTTAAATCAACCGTTTTTCTTTATTTTGGTATTGAATCTCTGTCTATGGTACAGGTAGTGTAAGTAGGTAGACAGTGGTTGATTTAGTGTCAAAACAGTTTTTTTCATTGATTTTTTTTCGGTTTTCATCGGTCGGTCCAGTTGGGAACTGAAATACATTTTATTCTTTTGCTTAAAAGTTTTTTTCTCTAATTCTCTCTAATCCTCTTGTGGGTCCTGGTTGAGATCATTTAAAAAAAATGAGATTTCACTAGTTTTTTTTCCACAAACAGTGACACGATTGGTAACTGATCAGACAGTGTTACCTGGCTTGAAAGCTGAAGAGAGTAACTTTTTTCAAGAGAAGGCCATGTCTGAGAAACCCAAGAAGAAAAGCGGTTCCACTGGGTTTCAACACTGTAATGAGTGCGGGGAGGCTTTTGCCAAAGCTGATCCCCACCTCATATGCGTGTGTTGTCTGGGGTTTGACCACCTCAAAAAAGACTGCCAAATCTGCAAATATTTTCCTAAAGATACTTTGGAAAAAAGATTAAGTAGGCTGAAGGAAAAGGAGGCCAAGAAGTCCTCTAATCCTTGGGACTCACGCAGGCTAATTATATGGCCTACACAGCCAGGTACCAGAAGTCCAGGTGGGATGCAGTTATCAACTTGCCCTGTTCTGCTACAGACCACTAGTACTGGGGAAAGTCCCTCTAGCTGCTCTCCTATTGGACTGGACAAGTAATGCTAGGTTTGGCACAACAGTACTGCAAAGTTTGTTCCCAAAGTAAGGTTCTGTTATCCCCTCCTCTAGGGTGGTACTGCTTAGTAGTCTGCATATAGTCAGAATACAGCAAGACTTCATGTTGTTTGAAGAAAAGATTACTTATCATAGTAATGTTGTTTCTTTTAATGCAGTCTTGCTGTATTCTGACCTCTCTCCCTGCCTTCCCTCTCAGAACCTAGTCTTTTGGGATGTGGGTTGGCAGATACAGTGTTGCACCCCAGAGGTGTACCTTGTACCTTTCATGTGTTTTTTTTTTTTATTTTGAAGTGATTTATTGTTGTTGTGTAGATATTTTCACTATCTACACAGATTTTTTCTTGGGTTCTTAACTTCAGCCTTTTGGATCCAAGTATTGTTGCCTATGGCTTAAAGTTAAACAATGGCTTAAACAATTTATACAGCTGTTAGATAGTTAGTATTGCTCATAAGAATCTGATGGTTACACTGACATGTACCGGAGATAGAGGCTTGAAAACTGAGCTTGAGCTCAATGTTCTATGCTCTTGAATAGCGCTAACCCTTTACTCTCCAGAGCAGTTCAAGTGCTGGGGCTAACTGCATACAGTCAGAATGCAGCTTGTTTTGTGGCATACCTTTCATATGCATTGATGTAGCAACATACCGTTTAACAAGTATATATGGGACGGTGCACCAACTTAAACTGTATTTCATGAATTAACATAAGCGGGATAATACAGTTAGTACTGTATTATGCAGTTCCTGCAGTATCAAGCAGCATTGCTAATCGGCTCAGTACTTTCCTGTGCTATTTATGAATATAAAGCGCCATACTTCTCCACAATTATTATACTATGTTTTCATTTTATGTTTTGAGCCCCCCGAGTTGAAGGTGCATAACACATCAGATTTCTGTGTAGTTTCATTACATAACAATTAGCTGACCAACATAGTTCAATGCAGTGCTAAACAACATTAATAGAACTGTTTACTGGAAATATAACAGTATGGGTTAATAAATAGCACATAAAACTACTCGTATGAGTTGTACTGCATACACTTTTCGAGTATGACACATGATTGATAGATGCCTTCTGTGAAATATTGGCCCCTCTTAGGCCATGGTGTGCACATAGTTTCAACAATTGATACTACTATACCTACTGGTCAAGGGCCTTTACGACTCCTTCACACATCTAATGAACTCTTATGCATGCAACTGGCATGTTTAGAATCCCAAGACAGATCCCACATCCTCCAGTAGCACAGGGATCTGTGTATCCACTACCCTATCTGTGTGGAAAAACAATACTTCCTATCATTTCCACTTTGACTGCCCCTTCTAATTTCATCATCTGCCCAGTAGTTTTGAACTACACCTGTATCTCCCTCATCCACATTGTTTATGACTTTAAGATTCTGGACTGTATCTGCCATGTCCTACCAAATAATCCCTCATCTACTACAGTGAGTACATATTGAGGTATTTTAGTGAATCTGTACTCATGATTTCAGCCGACAAAGGACCTGTACCATGTAGTCACCATTCTGTGCACTGACTGCTCCACCCTATCATAGTCCTTACAAAGATGCAACCTACAGAATTCCACACAGTACTCTGTGTGAGGCTTCACCAGAGTTTATACAATAATGATATCACTATCTCCCACTATCTGCTAGTGATACCTCTGCCTATATGCACCACAGTATGCCACAGACCCTCCCTGCAGCCTTATCACTCTGTGTAGATACAATGCAGGTCCCTTTCATCCTTGACGAGCATCAGCAACTCCACCAATCCTGGAGTTATTCCATAGGTTTCATCCTCCTATGTGCATCATTTTGCAGTTCTTTGAATTGAACTCCAGTTGTCACTCTGCAGATCATTTTCAAGATTCCACTGTAATGTGCATCACCTTCTCCAGTCTGTCTGGAGTATCCTCACTGTTGCAGATCTTGGTGCCATTTACAAACAGGTAGATCTTTCTTGCCAGCCATTCAACATCAATAATGAAGACATTAAACAGAATGGGCAAAAGTATTGGTCCCTGAGGATCTCACACACACACACACACACATCTTATTGCCACCCTCTGCATCCTGGCAGCCACTTCCTACACCAATTGACCACATTGTGCAATATGCCCAGACTACTCATCTTGTTGAGCAGCCTTTTGCAGTATGTGAGATGGTGTCAAACCTTGTTGAGAACTGGCGATCGTAAATGGAGAAAGCTGATTGGCCGAGAGGTTTTTGAAGCCGTGATGATATCGGGCTACATCATCACAGCTTCAGAAAACCTCCAGGCAGCAGCCTCCTCATGGGCAAGAGATCCTCCAACCACAATGTTCACCACCAGAGGCCTAGAGCGAGTCACTCACCAAGATGATCAGTACAAAAAAATATATATATTCCCACTGCTGAAATGAATAAAACTCCCACCAAGTGCGGCATACATAAGTAAAACACCTGCTCCCAACCAAGAAATACTGAAACACCAGCAGCAATGGACACTCATGGGAAAACACCCCCAATACCATAACGGACCTTCCCAATCAAACACCTGCCAGCTAGGGGACAAAATGACCTCGCCATTTTAGCTGCTGCTTTTTAAAATGAAAAATTATTTTGCCAATCTGACCTGCTCCCTTTAAAATACAACGCAGGCAGTTTACCCCTCTGCTCCATGCAACAATTGCAACACAGCATCTCGGAGGGACAGGTGGTGGTGGCGACGTGACAAGACCAGAGCACAGCTGACACAATCGCAGTCCTGTGTCAGCAGCGCTTTCACTTTCATGAAAAATTAAATCCACACAGATTTTCACCATGTCCCAGACCAGGCAGCAGGACTGGGTCAAATGCAGAGAAATTACAGTTCAGCAGTAGTGCTGAGAGAGTGACACTGAGTTCACAACTGCACTCCTCCATTGAACTGCACTTACAACAGTGCCACCTGCTGCCCATACCCTCCAGGAACTATTTCATTTAAAAATATTCCTCCATCACTCCAAAAAAGACATTGAAATATTTTAAAAGTGTATTTTTTATTATTTTCTCTGAGAAAACTATTAAACCAGTTCATACTAGCAATAATGCACTCCAGAATGCACTCCAGGGTGTGGTATATCATCACTTCACGGGTCGTAGGATGCACTCGGCCTGCGGCCTTGTGCTCAACCACCCAAGGCATGACGATATCCCATGATATAACACACCCTATCCTGTATTATTGCTTAATTATACCATGTTTATACTGTTACCATACTTGCTTCACCTGTTAATCAGTTATAAAATGATGACTTGATTATGTTAACTGATGTAACACAGTGAAACACAATGAAAATATTAAGCACTAATTGTAACTACCTGTCCTACTGCAAACATTTTTGTTTTCAATCTGTATGTGTATTATTATTATTATTATTATTATTTATGTTTTCTTACTTACCTTACTGTGACTGGAGTTGTATACTGTGAACTTGTTATTGTTAAAATCTACCCGTCCCATGGTCGAACCTGGGAACAAGCTGATGTTCAGTCACTGTGCTTTTTCTAAAGTACAGAATTTTACATAAATAAAAAAAAATGCAAGAACAGATGACGTGTCATTATTATTCAAGTATAACATTTATAGTTGACTATAACAAAACGAAAATTGAAATGGTGATTCCTGTCATTTAGAAGTTAATGGATCAGCTACAAGTGGACTGTTACGTGATTATATATGATAAAACTGAACTTGTGCATTTTGTGAGTCTTCTATGCTAAGACTCTCAAAATACACAAGTTCTAACTAATTCCTAACAGCGTTACCTTTTGTATTTTTTTTTTTAAGTAGAATGAACAAAGGACAAAAACAATTCATCATTCCTCTAATCTACAGTATATCAGTATTATGTTGTTGGGGAATAGCTTTCTGGACTGAAAAAAGTCACCAAAATGCACCATCTGACTCAGTTTTTCAAAATTTTGCCAGGGGGGCATGCCCCCGGACCCAGAGAGGTTGAGATTTTGTGCCTCTCCAGAATTTCTGACTGCATGATACCCCTGCCTTCAACCCATACTTACCTCTGGAGCCTAGCGTGATGATCTTCAGTGGACCGGGAACATGTCTGCACTCTTCAAAGCTGGCCGTGAACCGAAGAAATGCCAGTAAGCTGTATAATGGCATAAACTGTTTTGTTTTTAATTTATTTTAATTTATTTATTTAGGGATTCAGATCATACCTTTAAGCTCAGAGCTCTTTTACAAAGGTTCCACATCTAACAGTGATAATGACAACAATGACAAACAGTTTATATACAATACTCGAATAGTAAGTAGCTAGTATATAATAAGGTTACAATGTCATTCATAGTACCAGTGGTGATAGTACAGCATCAAGAGCATTCAACTAGGGTAAAGGACAGTGTTTATAGGTAGTGGAGATAAAGAGGTGTGACACCTAGTGTGAGAGTCCTGGGAGGAATCAAGGTGAGGGGAAGGGAGACTGGGGGGCGGAGAGTGGGCTGCCAAAAGAAGTGGCTTTGTCCAAGAGGTTGGGAGGTACTGGTAGTAGTTTGGTTTTAAGGTTCATCCAGTGGAGGAAAGACAGGGGGGAGAGGAAGACAGAGGGATAGGGCAAGAGGGAAGAGTGGGGGTAAAAGGAAGGGGAAGGAGAGTGTGGGTGAGTGGGCATTATGGGTGTTAGAGTCCTAGTGGAAATCACAAGCTGTCCTAGTAAGAAGGTGTTGCCTTAGGCCATTTTTGAATTGCGAGATGCATTGGGAGTTTAGAATGTGCACTAGGATTTCATTGATTTTTTTCAAGTTATGCAAATATCTCAGCCATTCTTTTGACTTTTGGCACCAAATTTTCATCATGGGGTTCTTGAGACCCCTCCTCATGAATTCATAAACTGTCATGGCATTTTTAAGTCCTGAAAGGTGATTTTGTGGTCACTGCAAGGAATCACCTTTCGGGATCAATTAATGAAACGACAGCATCACTGGTCATGAGGTGGGCTCTCAAAAAGCCTATGTTGCAAATTTGGTGAAAAAATTCCAATATATGACTCTGTTATGAGCGTGTGTTGTGCAGGTTCTACGCATGCTCATAACTTTGCAAATTTGTAATATTTTCACTACAGATTTACAACATTGGCATTTTTCACATCCTGGGTGAAATGTGTTTTCGCACTTTCAGGGCAGAATAGTGCGGTCGCTGTGTGAAATCAGTGTTCGGAACAGATTAAGAAAATCACAGTGACACTGTTCATGAGCAAAGGTGCTAAAATGCCTATGTTGAAAATTTAGAGACAAACGTCCATAAAATGACTATGTTATGAGAGTATGTTGAGCAGTTTCCACGCACTCTCATTATTTCACGCATTACTAATATTTTCACTCCAGATTTTCAACATTGCCATTTTTTCACACCTATTTATGAACAAAACAGCTGTCATTTTTCACATCCTGGCCTAAAGGTGCTTTCGCATTTCTGGCACAGAATAGTGAGGTCGCTGAGTGAGATCAGTGTTCTGGACAGATCAAAAAATCACAGTGACACTGTTCATGAGCAGAGGTGGTAAAATGCCATTGTTGAAAATTTAGTGACAAACGTCCATAAAATGGCTGTGTTACGTGCGTACGTTGAACAGTTTCTATGCACCTTCGTATTTTCGCGCATTACTAATATTTTCACTCCAGATTTTCAACATTGGCATTTTTTCATACCTCCTTATGAACAATACAGCTGTCATTTTTCATATCCTGCCCGAAATTTGCTTTTACACATCTGGCGCACAATGGCGCAGTCACTGTGGGAAATCAATGTTTGGGACAGGGTAAGAAAATATGAGTGACAGTGTTCATGAGCAGACGTCATAAAATGCCTGTGTTGAAAATTTGGTGAAATAATTCCACTAAATGACTGTGTTACGCACACGCGTTGGGCAGTTATCATATACGCTTGGAGGTTCGACCATTTTTAATATATTCATTACAGATTTTCAACATTTCCATCTCTTCACACCTCCTTATGAATGGTACAGCTTTTATTCTTCACATCCTGCCCAATCTGTGTTTTTGCATATCTGGCACAGAATGACACAGTCGCTGTGGGAACTCAAAGTTCGGGACACATAACAAAATCACAGTGCCACTGTTCATGAAAAGAGGTCCCAAAATGCTTTCAAGAGGTGGGAGTCACAAAAAGGCCATGTTAAAAATTTGTAGCACAAGTACCAACAAACGCCTGTGGCATTAGGGTGTCTAACCATAACGTCCCACCCTGTATAGACTGACAGGCATCAGTGGTGTGCCTTTGGATCACCGGCTATAATGCTCATGCCATTCCACCCCCACCCTGAAGCCAGTGACAGGCAATGAGGTATGCCTTGGATTCTTCTGCCCCACACTTCACCCCATTCTGCTATACTGCACCCATTTCAGCATATATCTTTATAAAATGGGGTGACTGTGAAGCCAAACAACCCAAGGCACACCTCAATACTTGTCAGTGCCTACAGGACAGGGTGAGGTGAAATGCCATGAGCATTATGGGTGATGACCCAAAGGCACACCCCAATCCTGTCCATCTCTGCAGGGTGGAGGTGGGGTTGGCTTGAGTTCAAAACTTCACCGCCACTCCTATTCTGCGTCTAACTCCTGCATATCCAATGCTAATAACATCAAGCAAACATTCGGCATTGACAAATGCTTGTTGATAATTATTTTCTGTTTGTTGTGTGTGGTGCATATTTGCATTCTGTTGAAAAGATTTGGTTATATAGTGTACTGAACAGTTACATTTTCTGTGCATTACCTGTAGTGTGAGTGTATGTGTGCGTGCCATCAAGTCAGACACATTTTATTGTGCCACACAGTAATTGCAGCACTCGGAATCTGTCATCCATCTGTTGTATTTTTACTGCTTCGTTCTATCTAGGTAGTGGATTGGTACTGCAGTGCCCTCCCAGGCACAAAAGGTATTATTTTTACAGTTTGGGATTTCTGTGACCACTGCTTAAGGCATTGTTGTTGTGCCTGTGGTGCTGCTTCTCTTGAGTGTGCAATCTCCATCTGTCTGTATGTTTGCATCTCTTCGGGGCTCGATCTGCATCTGTAAGCCATTGTTTTTTGACTTCCCATCCACCCCAAACTTCAGAAATCTACATTTGTTGTAAATTTGCTGTGTAATCTAAAATAATGCCTGCAAAGAGATGTGGATGCAAAGCTGTTTCTGGCCACGGCACTGCTGCAACTGGCAAGAGTGGCCATGGGCATGGTAGTATGCAGCATAAAGTGCACAGTTGATGCCAGTAAAGGGATTTCTCCAACAATGTTTTTTCATAGCACAATTAGTTGCTTCAGCGATGGCTGAAGATGCTGTTGTCCCTGCTGGATGTGGTGGTGAAGCTGCTGATTGCATGAATATTGCCCCAATTTCAACCTGTGACAATGTAACCGGCTTCCAAAATATTGTTGAGTCTAAAGCCATGAGCCAAACTCAGAGTGTAGTTGATGTCATACTCCATGACGTCCTCTTCATCCCCGTCCACACAACAGTGGAACATAATTTGATCCTGACGATGACTCACAATGTCATGTTTCCAGCACTGTAGAGGTCATGCCTGTCCATCCAACCATTCAAATGTTGTAGAAAAAACAGTGAACGCTCATAATGGTGCTGTGGTTGGAACATGTTCTCACAGGACAGCATCCAAGCAGAAATGGTGGAAGTGGATGATGAATATGATGATGATGATGTCAGTGACCCCAGCTGGGAACCAGAGCAAAAGAAAAAAAAGGTGTCTGTGTGCGAACAGTCTCAGTCTGTTGGTGTTAAATCACACCCTCCTCAAAGTTTTGATGTAGTGGTTTCTGTTGATGATGCTGAGATGGTAGTAATAATTATAGACAGTGATGGTCATGTGGAGTCCATGTCTGACCAGCTACAGAAATCATATAGTACACCTCACATTTCAGTGTCAAAAAAACTGGATTCCAATATGCAGCATCATTGACATGAGAAAAGAAGGCATCAGAATCCCTTGTTTGGAATTTTTTTGTACAAGATGTTATTGATGAAACAGTGGCTAGTTGCCAGATTTGCCAAGTGTGTGTCAAGTGTGGTAAAAAGGGTAGTCATCTGGGCACTGGGGGCCAGCATACACATCTGAAGCATAGGCACATGGCACTGTGGGTTTGGCACTAGAGGGGAGGTAATGCCATAGTGGGCCATTCATCCTCATCTATCTTATTGAGCAAGGTATCAAATTCCGTGACTGGACACAGGGTCATAATTTCATAAGACACTATGCCACATGCAATAATCACACTGCCAATACAGCGTGATGTCTTGCATGCGGCATAAGTCCTTTTTTCAGGGGGCTCTACACCCCATTACAGGGGCTGCACCCCAACCCTCCCCAATAATGATTCTGAACTCTAGGTGGGGGGCTTAACACTGAAATCACCCAAAATGTAAAAAAAAAAATAACATTCTCTGGGATCGGGAATCAAGCCCGGTCCCAAACACAGCACTTGGGTTCCTTGCTGTCAGTGGCTCAATCCACTGAGCCACGGCAACTGCTTGACAGAACCCTGTCCCAGCAGAGGTCTTATCCTCTGTCTAGGACAGTAAGAGGGTGCAATGTCACGCTGCACAGCAGCATTCATGGTATTGCACCCTCTCACTGACATTTACAACACTATTTCGGGTTAGCGCTTGTGTCGTACACTCTTAAGTGTATGACATATTGCCTTTGTAGGCCATGCCTGTAAGTAGCCCAAGTAGCCATGTCTGCAGTAGTGGTGAAATAACATCTGAGGACTACTACAGGCATGAGGAGGTTGATGACTTTGAATTATTGTCATGTGGTGGTGGTCGGAGTAGCAGCAGTGTTGGTGGTCTATGCAGCAGTATTTATAGTCAAACATCATTCCTGAACAATCTCCCTGCCTCCTGCCATGACAGAATGTTACTGTATATAGATGATGCAGTACTCTTCACTTGCCACACTGACCCCACCTTCCTTCAGTCTCAACTACAGAAAAGTTTCACAGAAGTTGAAGACTAGTTTTGCTCACATAAACTCATCATTAACCATGAAAAACTAAAACAATATTGTTCCATGGAACCCACAACAAGCACAAGGACCATGAGCTCATAATTAACAACCATGAAGGTGTTGCTATTGAGCAAGTGGTTGTGTTTGAATATCTGGGCCTGACCCTTGATTGCTGTCTCTCGTATACCAAACACATTGACAATATTGTTAAAACTGTGAACTCCCGCATAGGGCTACTTTAAAAGCATAAACATTGCCTAACGGCTGAAGCCTTGAACCTCGCTATCCAGAGCTTTGTCATCTCAATTATTGGCTACGGGCTCATTATCTGTGGATCAGCTACTGATACTACACTCTGATGCATAGCTGTAGCCCTTAATGAGGCATGTAGACTCCTTATTTCAGCTGCCCACCTTTCTCACACATGTGACATTTATTAGCAGGCTAACTGGCTCCAGCTATCTGGCAGGCTAAAGTTCCAGACATGCATCCTAGCTAAGACATCACTTGGCCTTATTTCCCCTGCAGTCCAGTCAATATTGACCCTGCAGTGTGTTCACCACCTAACTAAATGATCGGACAGTGTAACCTTTACAATATCTTGCTACCAGACCACTCAAGCTCAGCGTTCTTACCTTGTCAGAGCCTCCACCTGGTTCAACTTGCTACTTACAGAAATCTCCAACATTGCCACGATTGGTTCTTTTAAGTGTAAACTACATCAACACCTCATGGCTAGTGCCTTTTGTGACTGCTTCTTATAATCCCTTCCAGGCATACTACCCTCAAGCATCCTTCCTCACTGCCTCAGCTCCTCCTCCTATCCTACCCCCCATTACTGGATATAGAATGAATCTGTCTCCTCTTCCTTTTTATCCCCCATTCCTCCTCCCTTGCTATTTCCCATCTACCACATACCCAAAGCAATACCCTCCCTATTTCTCCCTTCCTCCCTCTCTCTCTCTCTCCCATACCACCCCCTCACCACCACTCTTCTTTCTCTTTTCCCACTGACCCACTCCTAACAAAGCTTCACTGAGCCACCTATGACTTGTACTGTATAATTAACTCACAACACAATTTCTTGACAATGCCTTTGGCTGCTATTATTGTAGCCTTACTTGTCTTTTTTTGTAAGTTCCATTGTAATAATTATGTTATGTTTTGTACCTTATTGCCCTTATTGCCTTGACATGGAACCTTTGTAAAAGAGCCCTCGGCTCAAAGGTGTCATCCAAAATACAAATACATAAAAATAAATAAATCAACCCCTGTGCTTAAAATGGGGAAACTAACATATTTTGTAGACTTGTCACCTGTGCACCCCTCATCATCATACGGCAAAAGCACCACACGCACATGGACATTCGAAGAGCCAAGCCATTTGGCATGTGATTTTCAAAATGAGCAACAACTCAGTCCATATTGCACAGTCTTTTTGCCCAGACCATGAAATACCCACAAATTCATTAAGTGTCATGTGACCTGAATGATGCTATAGTGGAAATGCTGGCAATTGACCTTTTGCCCTTCTCCTTTGTGGAGAATTCAGGATTCTGGCATTTTGTGGCACGTGTCTGTCCCAGATGGAAAGTCCCATCCAGGACATACTTTTTCACCCATGCTGTCCCTGAGTTATACCGGACCACCATCACGGAGTCTGTAAGACATGCCCTTCAACATTCCTCTTCACCATTCATTCACTTAAGTATGGATATGTGGACAAGTGGAAAAACGGTGGGTAGTTCACATCTGTGTATTACTTCACATTGGGCATAGGTACTGGGGGTTGTCTGTGCTGGCAGGATTGGAAATCAGTGTAGTAAGGTGGACTGTCATGGTAGCAACCTTCAGGGAATTAGAAAGCATGCAACGCTTGCAATGCGCAGTGTTGCTGGGTCCCACACTTGAAAATATGCTCGCTTGCTACTGACAGAAAATGATGCTAGGCTGAAACCCCTGTCCCTCAAAGCTGGCTTTATAACCAGTGGCAATGGCTCAAACATCGTTAAATGTATTATCAATGACAGCTTTGTGCAGGTTCCATGCATGGCCCACTGTTTAAACCTCATGGTACAGGAGTTTCTGCAGCACCCTGACATCAATCAAATGTCGATAGTTGCATGCCACATCTATGCACACTTTCACACTCTGGAAAGGCCCATGACCAACTTCGGCAGCTGCAGATTCAAAACAGCCACCCTCAGCCCCACCTCAAGCTGGAAGTTGTCATGCACTGGAACTCAACACTTTACATGGCAAGGCAGTTGTATGAACAGTACAAAGCCATCTCAGAATACCTAGTCATGCACACTAGCTGTGACACTTCAGGGGTATCAATGTCTATGACAACAAAACAGCGGCGCCTCATAGACTCAGTGATATAAATTTTGAGGCCATTTGAACATGCCACACAGGCAGTGAGTGGTGACACTTCCTGCATTAGACAAGCGATTCCACTGCTGCTAGTGTTGAGGCAGACTTTGTTGAATCTGCATCGCAGTCTTATGTGTCCGGAGATAGGCCAAGCAGTGCCTTACTGACACACATGCTGACAATATTCGACCGCAATCGCCGCATTGCAAGTATTCAGAAAAGTGCAGAATTTGGAATAGCAACAATGCTGGACCCATGCTACAAACGTGGAATTGCATCCTTACTGGAGGGAGGGCCTGATCAGGTTAAAAATCTTACTGGACAGCTGGTGCGACTGGTTCATGGGGCACAGAAGTCATGTGCCAAGTTCAACATGCCACAGCATAACAAGGCTCAAAGTCAACGCAGACTAGAAAGCACATCAAGTAAGGTGGCTGTGGGTCAAGGTGGGGTGTCAGCAAAACAGGTTGCCAGTAACTCTCTCTGGGGTGCCTTGTCCCAAGTCAGAATCTGTGACCTTGATGAATACTATGAACCGGTGCCGAATGACTCAACATTAGGACTGCATGCAGCACAGAGAATGGTTGACACGTATTTTGCTGAAAACAGGCATCTGTCAGTATTTGATGATCCCGTGCTTTACTGGAGTGGCGAGGTGAAAGTATGGCTAGAGCCGACTTTAGTAGCACTGAAGTACAGTACCTAATCAGCCTACCCTCCAGTGTAAGTGTGTAGAGGGTATTCAGTTCTGCGGGGGCAACAGTTTGTGACCATTGTACCAGCCTCTCACCTACAAATGTCAGCATGCTGACAAATTTTAAAAATGAATAAAAGTAACATACCAACTTGTACTACCACATCTGCATTTGTACCCTGTCCCCATCACACAGATGGTGATGCTGATGATATGGGAGAAGAAGACCATCCTGGTGGCAGCATCAAGCAGCCTACCATGGAAAAATAATTCCCTAGTGGGCACAATTCTGACAATGACGACTGCGAGGGCAGCTTCCTCTTTGATGAGGATGAGGTGGATGTTGCTGATAGTGTGTATGTTAATGGGTTTAAAGGCACACATTCCATTAAAGGTAACATTCTTTGCCTTTTATAATATAAAAAAGTGCCCTAGACTCTCATTCCATCTGCGCTTCCATGGGTTTTACCATCGCAAATAAATATATTATGTGATCCC
This sequence comes from Neoceratodus forsteri, assembly GCA_016271365.2. Taxonomy (NCBI): domain Eukaryota; kingdom Metazoa; phylum Chordata; order Ceratodontiformes; family Ceratodontidae; genus Neoceratodus; species Neoceratodus forsteri. Next base: position 1,475,431,776 of record CM057459.1, read on the forward strand.
GGTGGAAATATCACATTGTTTTACTTCGCTAGTGTTCCACTATGCTCTGTGACTGGCAGCCCTAATCATGACAGACCCACTGGACACCTGTACTGAGTCAAACCATTGTACAAAGCTTACTGGATTGTGTCGAGTTCAGTTTTTCCAGTCATACAGAAAACACAGTTAACAAGCTTTCTGAATTAGTGGCCTTGATGGAGGAAGAACATCTGGATATCGTGGCAGTCACAGAAACATGGTACACACAGAACCATGGCTGGGATGTAAACATACCAGGATACACTATCTACAGGAGGGACAGGGAGGGTAAAAGAGGAGGAGGAGGAGTAGCTTTCTACATAAGAGAAGGAATCAAAGCAACAGAACAAAAGGGTAAACAGGGAGGAGATATAGCACTGTGGGTCAATTTGGAGGCAGACATTGGCACCACAATCTGCACAGGAGTTGTATACAGTGCCCCCCCCTCAGGGGGAGGAAATGGACAAGGAAATGATAGAAAGTATACTTAGAATGGCAGATAACAGCGAGATATTGCAGATGGGTGATCTGAATATGCCAGATGTTAACTGGAGTGCAGTTGCAGCAGCCACTTGTAAGAGTTCTAGATGCCCTACAGGGAGCATGCCTTAGACAACTAGGATTGGAACCCACTTAAGAGGGAACAATCTTGGACCTGGTCCTCTCAAATGGAGATGGAGAGAGGATCACAGATATAGAAGTGGGTAGCCATCTGAGAACTAGCGACCATCGAACAGTATGGTTCACAATAAACACAGCAATAGAGTCAAGCCATACAAAGGCAAAAGTACTGGACTTCAGGAGGGCTGAGTTTGCCAAAATGGGTGATTGCCTAAGGAATGCACCAGCAAACGGGTAGGAAGGAGGGGTGAAAGAACAATGGAGAATAATAAAAAATGCCATCATAGGCAACAAGCCATTGTGTGAAAAAGGCAGCATAGTGCAGTGGTTTAAGGTTCTGAGGTGCAAATCTGGAGACCTGAGTTTGAATCCCACAACTCCCACTTGCATACTGCGTGGCCCTGAGCAAGTCACTTAACCTCCTTGTGCTCCCAGGTCGCTCCTGTAAAAAAGCTTCCAGCTTAGTGTGCTATATCTGGTTAAACAACTAAATAAAAAAAAAAATAAAACAATGTAAGAAACCACTATGGTTCTCAAAGGAGGTGGCAGTGAAGGTTCAAGAGAAAAATAAAGCATTCAGAAAGTACAAGGAATCACAGAAGTAGCAGGACAGAGAATGGTATCAGTTAAAGCAAAAGGAAGCTGGGAAGGCAGTCAGAACAGCAAAGACCCGAACTGAGGAAAAGATAGCCAACTCAGTTAAGAAGGGGGATAAAACCTTTTTTAGGTATATCAGGGAGCAAAGGAATACTATGGGAAGGATAGTGAGGCTTACTAAAGGGGAAGGGGTGGGCAGAGGGTGACTGTGAAAAGGCAGAGATACTAAACGAATATTTTTGCTTAGTATTTACAAATGAAGAGGGGGAGGTACCTAAAACAAACAATAGTATCACTCTGGATACAGAAGTTGATACCAGCCCATTTACAGAAGAAAGGGTTCTGAAAGAACTCTTAAAACTGAAGGTGGAAAAAGCAGTGGGGCCTGATGGGATTCATCTCAAAATTCTAAAAGAACTACGAGTAGAACTAGTGACACCACTGACTACCCACTTTAACAAATCATGGGAGGATGAGGTGGTGCCCAAGGACTGAAGGAGGGCAGATGTGATTCCTCTTCACAAAAGTGGGAGCAGGGCAGAAGCAGGAAACTACAGACCTGTTAGTTTAACCTCAGTGGTAGGGAAAATGATGGAATCACTTCTGAAGGAAAGAATTGTCACGTACCTAGAGGCCAGAGGAGCACAGGACCCAAGGCAGCATGGATTCACAGCAGGAAGGTCATGCCCGATGAACCTAATAGATTTCTTTGACTGGGTGACCAAATGAGTAGATCAGGGAGGGGCTGTGGACATGGCCTACCTAGACTTTAGCAAGGCATTTGACTCAGTCCCACACACAAGATTAATATACAAGTTAGCCAGCCTGGGAGTGGGTTCCAAGATGATAGCCTGGGTAAAGAATTGGCTGGAGAGTAGGACACAGAGAGTGTGTGCAGTTCTGGAGACCCAATCTCCGCAAGGACATAGACAAGATGGAAGCTGTCCAGAGGAGGGCAACTAAAATGGTGCAGGGTCTGCACCGGAAGACATATGAAGAGAGACTAAAGGAGCTTAATATGTATAGCTTCGAGGAAAGGGTGGGGGACATGATAAAAACTTTCAAGTACCTCAAGGAATCAATAAAGTCCAAGAGGGTAGCATCTTTAAAAAAAAGGTGTGCAAGAACAAGGGACACAATTTGAAGATAGAGGGGTGCGGCTCAGAGGTAATGTAAGGAAGTATTTTTCACAGAGAGGGTTCTGGATGCATGGAACAGCCTTCCGGAGGAGGTTGTGGAGTCAAAAACAGTGGCTGAATTCAAGCATGCATGGGACAGTCATAAGGCAATTCTAGGGGGTGGTGGTAGAAAGAAGTAGGCTGCTGGTTAACTAGGATCTGCAGCTTATCCATTAGGTAGGGAAATGGGCAGACTGGGTGGGCCAAGCAGTCCTTATCTGCCATCAGATTCTATATTTCTATGTAATTACAACTATGCCATTACTAGCTGACTCAGTCTAAATCAATTTCTGTTCCAGAGGCTACTTTCTACATCAAACATCCCCTTTTTAGCAAATATATCTCCCTGTGCCCTCATAAGCCTCTTTAATATTATGGATCACAGAAGCGAACAAGGAACTTTTGCACACCGAGCATCTTTCTCATTCAAGTGCTGCTTAGTGTAACAGCAACCCCCATGGAGTACTTCAGCTAGCAAACTGGGTTCTGCAATCCCCTGCACATAGCTGAAAGACAACATTTTTCTTTGTTAATAACCAGCAGTCAACATCAGGAGACCTGCTCCTGAACAGATGTTGTCATCCTGCAAAATGTCATTTTTCAGCTTGCTGTATGAGAAGGGCAGAAACCAGTTTGTTAGTTGAGCCCTCTGACTCTTTACATGTGTCAATGTTCCAATGGTGTCCATAGAAAGAGTTGGTGGCACCCAGTGGAGAAATTAAAACAGTGGACCCCTTTTTAGGGATGCAGTGTGGGAATTTCTGATAGGAGCACATTTCTGGGGCCGCACTGAATCAGCATGGTAACTTTTTTTATTGTAGAAATAAGTCTCTGTGGGGCTACTTTCTACATTAAACATCTCCTTTTTAGCAAATAAATATAACCCCCTGTACCATCATAAGTCTCTGCAGTTGTTTGTTTACTTTAAAATTTAACAACTAATTTTGAGATATGTGTTTGGAATAGAAATGTGTGTGTGTATATATAGATATACTCTCTGTGTGTTTAGTACCAATTTCTTTTCTGATCCTAATTTAAAAGAGCACAGAGATTCTGACAAATCAGAATACAGTGTTGACTAGAAATAAATAAATAAATTAAAGAATAAGAAAGCAACAGCATGCAAACTCATTCTTGAAACACAATATGAACTTTAATATCAGAAACATTTATGAATCCATTAATTATTGAAGTGGATAATTGGTCTTTGAAATTAGTCTACTCTAATTAAAAAAATCACAGTAAAAAAAGTGACCATGCCTTTTTTCACTTTAAAAGATTACGGACATTTTCTAGTTTTATTTGGTGGCAAAATGTTCATAAAAGAAATGCAGATCTGACAAGATCGAGAAAATAAAACAAAAAATGCTGCTTAAACATATAAGGTACTTAAAATAGTAGGTAAGTCGATTTCACTTGAATCCTATAGGAAAATGTGTGATAGCAAGACCCTACTGAAAATTCATTATTTGTACATGTAATCACCATCAGTATGTAGCTAGGGTCAGTAATGTATGAGCAATATGAGCACTGTGTGATAGGCAAGGCAAAAGTAGGATCCCAGTGAAAACAAAGTGTTACATGTGCATGGGGCTATCCTTGGTAAACACAGTGTGACTGTTTTTTTTTTCTATGGACTCCAGATAAGGCACACTTTTATAATGTAAGAAAAGGGAAACATCAATAATTCACATAGCTATGTTGTATACACTTCTCAAGGAATCTATTGGGCAGAGGGCTGGAGCCCAGGCTTCTTACCTAAACCCCTGCCCTTAATTTTTCATCTTGCAATAACCACTAGTGAGGGGCAAATCTGGCCCCATTTTATTGGGTTACTTTATAAGAGTCTTCAGGATTGTCTAGAGATTCAACTAAGGGGATATTAGAGGTGTGGAATAGAGAGCTCCCTTGCCAGTACATATAGATGGTTGGGAAAAATATACTAAACAATCTCTAGGCCTCTTGAGTGCCCTCTATTGGTGTGAATTTGCATGGAAGATGAGGAGTAGGTTTTCCATACCCCAGCTAAACTCTCTAAATTTACTGCTGCAGCAATTGGCGATTGCTGGAGGAGATGTGGGGAACAGTATGCAGGCCATGCTCATAAGTTTTTGGTCTTGTCCAGGACTGAGAGGTTTTTGGCATAATATCTCAACAGCCCTGGCAGAGTTTGTGGGGAGGGGGGAGGAAGTGGTTTTGACCCCAGAATTGGTACTCTTGTCTGTCCCACTGGAGAATCTCCGTATCCCGAAAGGCTCCTTGCTGTTCACCTACATCCTGGTGGCCCCCAAAAGTTATTTCTAAGTGTTAGGGTAGAGAGTCTTTCCTCATGCTTTAGGATTGGCATGGGGTGCTCAGAGAGATATATGTATTAGAGAGAATGATCGCAAGATCAGCAGATAGGATGGAACCATTTGAACTGAGATGGAGAACATGGGTGTTTTGTATTTCACCTTTGATCCCACTTTTCTCCCTTGAATCTCAATGTTCTTATATGCCAGATGGAAAGCATGAAAAGTTATGTTGCTATATGGACCCTACATTCAATATATCTATCTATCTATATATATAATGGCCCAGATATTCAAAAGGGTTGCGCCATGCGCAACAGGGTTGCGCGTGCGCAACTCCAAAAATGCGCCATTCTGCAATATTCAGAAGGGGCCAGTTGCCACCGAAAACATGCTGAGCAACAGCGCAATGGAAATGAAGGCATGCGCAACCGAAGGGGGCGGGTCCATGCATAAAGTGCGCAATGCGATATCCGAACACTTGCGCAATGCGCAAGAGTGGCTTAGCCGGAAGTTGCGCAGTACCGGATTTGAGCCAAAATAAAAAGGCTCAAGGAAGCGGCGCAAGAACTCTAGCAGGCCGCAAACTGGGGGAGAGAGACGAGAGAGAGAGAGAGAGACAGGAGCTGGAAGGGCAGAGAGGGACAGTGGGTCCAGGAGGACAGAGAGGCCAGTGGGGGGTGCCCGGTGCAGTGGAAGCAGCAGTGGGGGCAGCGGGGGTAACACAGGAACAGCAGCCGGGGGCAAGCCAGGAGATGGACAGTGTCAGCTTCCACATGGAAGCTGTAATGAGGGTGAGACACCATGCTGCAGGGGGACGTGGCAGCGGAGGGGCTCGTTGGTAGTATGCCCCGACAGGCATCGCCCGCATCAGCCACGCCGAGCTGTAACAGATGTCGAGATTGTGGCCTGCACCGCCTGAACAGGGCAATACTGAGACGGCTCAGCGAGCTGTGCAGTGATGTGATGCAGGCACCTCACGACGGAGTCATGCTCTGTCCGTGGAGACCAAGGTGACAGCCTGCATGTGCCTGCTCGCCACGGGCACCTTCCAGAGGCCGACAGGGACACCACAGGCATTACACAGTCGGCCACGTCACGCATCCTCACCCAATTCCTCAGCGCACTGCTGCCTCATGCTGCGGAGTACATCCATTTCCCCAGCACCGCGGCAGAGTGTACAGCAAACATGCAGGAGTTCCACAGGGTAGCACATATGCCTGGCGTGATAGGGGCCATAGACTGCACCCATGTGGCCATTCACACGCCACCTGGCCCCGATGGCCATGCTTATCGGAACCAAAAGGGCTTTTCCAGTGTCAACTGCCAGGTGGTGTGATGCCACTGGGCGCATCATCAATGTCTGTGCCACACACTCTGGCGGAGCACATGATGCCTTCATATGGCACCAATCTGCACTGTCCATCGATTCGAGAGTGGGAAACATCCCCACGGGTCATCTAGTGGGTGAGTACATGATGGAATGCAAACTCTGTGCAAGGGTGGGAATGACACAGGTGCCATGGTAGTGGCACACAAGGATATGGGCAATATGGACCTGACATGACACTGATCTCCACTATCTCCACACAGGTGACTGTGGATACCCACTGCATCCCTGGCTGCTCACACCATACCGGTGCCCCACGAACCCAGCGCAGCTCGGTTTCAATGAGGCACATGCCGCAACACGGAACATCATAGAGCGGGTGTTTGGGATACTCAAGGCACGCTTCCGATGCCTGGACACCTCCGGTGGAGCCCTACAGTACAGCCCCCAAAAGGCCTGTGGGATATTCCTGGCCTGTTGCATCCTGCACAACATGGCCAAAGACCATGGGATAGCCGTACAGGTCCAAGAGGGGGACAGCGATGGGGACGCCAGTGGCGCCGGTGATGTAGGTGATGAGCAGCCCCCCCTAGGATGGAGGGACCCCCGACTGACACGGCAGGCCCAGCTGCACCGGGACACCATTGCAGAAGAGCACTACGCACAACACAGGTAAGTCAAGGGGACATGTGCAGGCAACACTGTCCATGCGCAAACCACAGGCACACAGGGGAACACACCGTGCATGAAGGTCAGGGGAGTTGAAGGGTCCAGGCATACCAACACACCATCAGAGAGGGGTGAGCACGTATATGGACACACACACACACCAGGCAGCATACAGGGGCAGCAGCACAGCACTGCTGAAATGACATCGCCAACACACAGCACCACCAACCACCCCCACCACCTGGACTGTCCACGTACGTGTCAGGACCTGGGCAACCTGCACCTTGGTGTACAGTGCAATGCAGGCATCATCATGCACACGCACCTGTGGACAGCAGTTGGGAGAGTGTGCAGGTGGTCCGTGTGTCAGCTTGGTGAGCAGAGCACCCAGCAGTGCACTGCCCACCATGACACACATTGCACACAGGGCAGCACCAGACAGGGCCTGCATTGGGAGACAGCTCAGTCAGGGAGCACTGTCCCACTGCCACCACGGATGCGTGGGAGGCCCCGCCGTGGCCTAGCAGCACTGGCAGGCTGAGCAGGGGCCACATCGGGTGGCGTTAGTGCACCACCAGGGGTCCCAGTGCACGACCGCGACCTTGCCCGCACAGGGGTCTGCATCCCGCCAAACAAACTTTCACCAGGGGTGCTCGGGATGCCCACAGCAGAACCCGGCGTCGACAGCCTGGTGTCGCATGACGCCGTGAACAGGGAGTGGAGTGCGCACTGTGTGGGGTGCGTGGTACAGGGGCACCTGACAGTGTGGTCAATGCGTTAGCCACAGAGACCACTGCCTGGGTCAGCCTGTCAATGGCAGCGGTCACATCCGTCCCACAAGTGACCATCTCGGCTCGGTCCCGAGCACACTCCCTGCTATGCCGCTCCACGGACACAGACAGTGCCTCCACGGACCTTGCAACCGCCCCTGCAGCTGTACCGACTCCTGCAGCAGGCGGTGTGCGCCATCAATGGTACTGTGCCCCAATGGCATCGTGACCCCATGGGGATGGTCCTGGTGCACAGCATCCTTGAGGTGGCCGCTGTTCACCAGGACCAGGTGAGGTGGATCTAAGGGCGGTGGACAGTGCCACTGCTTGCCGCTGTCCCCCAGGCCTGGTGTGCAACTGCTGCTGCCGCCTCAACTGCTGAGCCCCAGGTCCACCTGTTCCACCTCTGTGCTGTCAACAGTGCCAGACACCTGCACAGCCACCGAGCTGCCCACGGTGCTGACAGGCACAGCCTGTGACTGTGCCAGCATGCTGGTACACAGGTGTGAACCAGGACGGCCCAGGGGCACGTGCTGGCCTGCCATGTGTCCGTCGTGGGACACACACCTATCACTGGCCATTGCAGGCCTGCTATCATCAATGGTGCCGGTGCGTGCCACTGCCATAGGCACAGTAGGCTGGCATACCTGCATGCCAGACTGCTGTGACACAGGCTGTGCACCCCCTGCACCCGTATCACTGCCGCCGGAGTTGTTGGGCCAGCCTGCATGCTGCTGCAGTGCCTGCAGGCTGGTGGAGGAGGTGGATGGTCCCTCCTCCAGGTCCAGCAGGTCTGCCTCACTGTCTGCACCCACCACCACCACCGTCTCCTGCAGACGAACAGGATCTGTAACAGAAAGAGAGTACATGTGAGTGCATGTGAACAACAGCCCCCAACAACATCACCATGTCATACCGTGCAGTGATGGGCTTCCACCTGTCTGGAACCCTCTGCCTGGACGCCCACAATGGCACTTTCGGCTGCATGGCCGCAGACCAGTGTCTCCTCAGTCGGGGTCAGCTGCAACACCACTGGTGGTCCCCACCAGTGGCAGCCGCTGCCACCCTGAGGCTGCCACCTTCTCCTTCAGCCTTCTGCGGTCAGTCCCCATCTTCTTCGGCATTCCTGCACGGGCGCTGGTGGCTTCCGTGCGGTTGACGGCAATCCACCCTCCCATGCAGCTGCGCGCCCTGAGGGGTGCCCTCCGTCCACTCAAAAGTGGCTCATCCTCCAGGTAGGCCTGGAAGAGGGCCTCAGTCTCTGCCGTGGTGAAGTTCGGCCTCCTCCTACGCCCGCCGTCCACAGCCTCAGCCTGGTTCTCATCAGTCATGGTGATCTCTATGGGTGGAAGTGGACACCTGTCACTGTGCAGTCCACAGCATTTCCCCATGAGCATAGCTGCCGGCCGGGGGGCAGAAGCCCCCTTTCCTCTCCGCATGGCAGATACTGATGGAAAGGGTGCCCTCTGTCCCTTTCTAAGTGCCCTCATCATGCTCAGCCCCCTCAGCCTATATCATCCTCCCAGCACCCTGCCCATGAGCATTGTCCTGAGCATCACACAGCATGTAACTCACCTCTCACCTGCAACAACCAAATCTGGCCGCCACAACCCAGTGGCGCTTTTTTATAGCGCAATACATGCAAATGAGGTGTGGCTCAACTTCAATGACATGCTAATCGCGCACCGCGCCTTGAATGGCTGATCGAATGATTTTACATGTCGGCTGAATATCGCGTATTTGCGCTTAGCACACGAAGGTCCAGCTGAGCCGATGGCGCATGTTTGTGGCTGTGTGCTACACTGCATTGCGCATGCCCAGACAGGTTACGCATGCGTCGATCGCGCTGCAGACCTGCTGAGCGCGATAGGCGATTCAGGCCATGGCCACCATTGTGCCAGTGGCGCTACAGCACTGGGCACTATATGGCGCTGTGGCACTTCTGCGCGATAGTCCACTGTGGCACTGGTGCTGTGCTTAGCAGTCACGCAGGATGCCTATACATCCTATGGCGCTGTGCGTAGCCTTGCGTCATTGCCGTGACCTTGTGTATGCCCTCTGACCCCTGGCGCTGTTGGCATGCCGTATGTCGTCCCTATGCGCTGTCTGGTGACAGCGCCTATGTAAAGTGACGGCGCTGTTCGAACAGCGCGATTGAGCCTGTGCTGGTCTACTGCGCAACAAACCACGTGGGTTACGGCGCAGCGGGGCGCCATATTGCCTGCTGTAAAGTTGGTGCCATGGCTAGGAGGAGGGCGGTGTCCTGGAGCCAGCTTGAAGTGGCCAACCTGGTGGCCCTGGTGGAGCCCCACTGTGAGGCACTGTATGGTGAGGCCCCCCTCACCATGCCTAGGACCCATGTGTGGCAGCAAGTGGCCACTGACCTGGTGGGGTCACTGGCGGGGCGGTCTGCTGAGCAGTGCGGCACCGGTACAATGACCTCCGCCCGAGAGGAGCCGGACCTGTTAGCCGGCTGCGTTCACGTGCCAGGCGGGGCCTGGTGCCTAGGCCACGTGAGTGTACCATCTATGCACCTATATTCTCTGTAGGGGTGTGTGTGTGCTTGGGTGGCTGTGCATAGGTGTGTCAGTGTGTGCAGCTGTGCGATGGATGGTTATGGCTGTGTGGGCAGGCACTCTCACTGGGGCAGGGGGCACTCTGCTTTTGAGTCACACTGATGTTTGTCTCACCATATGTCTCCCACAGGCTGGATTGTGAGGACACCGGACCATGGTGATGTGGGCCATGCCAGGGCCCCGGTGCCACGGGATGTTGTGCCACAGCAGCAGCAGCAGCAGCGTCAGACTGAGCTGCTGGAGGAGTGTGAGTATCATTACGTCATGGATGCTATTGCATGCTGGGGGGGCAAGACCACCAACCATGCTGGACACAACCAAAGGGGAGGTCATAGTTCCACTCTATGAAACACTAGTGAGTTCCCACACTGGAGTACAGTGCAGTTCGGAGACCATACCGCGTATGGACATGGACTGGGTGGAGAGGGTTCACAGGAGGCGACATGGATGGTGCATGGATTGCATCACAAGTCCTATGCAGACAGGTTGACGGAACTGAACATGTACTCCCTGGAGGGGAGGAGGGTGTGGGGATATGATGGGGACATACAAGTATTTTACAGGGGGGAACAGAGTGCAGGAAAACAATATTTGTAAGCGTAAAGGATGTTCCAGGACTAGAGGGCATGGGATGCAGTTGGAGGGGGCTTGTTTAAGAGGAAACAAGAGAAAGTATTGCTTCACAGAATGGGTGGTGGACAAGTGGAACACCCTGCCAGAGGATGTGGTGGGGGCTGACTTGGTTACGGATTTATGAATGCATGGGTTAGCCATGAAGGAATTCTGGAGGTCAGGGTGAGGGGAGCGGACTTATAGGACAACAGAGTGAACGTACAAGGCCAAATGGCCAGACTGGGTGTCCCATAGGCCCTTATCTGCCGACACTGTCTATGTATCCATGTATGTAGGCATGACACAGGTGACCTGCATCACAGTGCAGCATCACGACACGCCTGTGTATGCATCACAGGTGGTCCAGGCATGCACTGGGCACATAGCTGTGTAACTGGCATCGCACCACATTGCCACATCACTTGACAGCCTAGTTTGTACTGTGATTGACATGGGCAGTGTGTGTGGCGGTGGTGCGCTGATAGCTGGTGCCGCCTGTTTGTGATGGCCATGTGCATGTTCACTGTGGGTGGGTGCATGCCATCACAGGTGCAGGACATTGGGTTATATGGGTTGCAGGTTGGGTGGTGTTCAGGGTTGTGGTCAGTCTCAGCCATTGACTGTGTTCCCATTTTCCTAGGCCTCGGGGTGCTGAGACGCATGTCCCAAGATCTGCGGCGCCTCACCCAGGTTGGACTACAAAACCGGGAGCTCCTGCAGGCCATACAGCGCTAGGGTGAACAGCGGCGGCGGCACAGGAGGGGACGCCAGCAGGGGGAGGACCAGGAGCCAGCTGGGCCGTAGCCCACATTCCCTTCCCACTTCTCCCATCCCTTTCACCCTGCCTTCCCTCTCCAAGTTTTTATTCCCTTCCCCTTGAACACCCCTGCCTTTTACCCGTCCCCCCAACATGTACATAGTTTCACCTGTTATTGTTTATATGTTGTTTTTTAAATATACATTTCTATTTTGATACAACTGCTGTGTTGGTGTCTGCTTTGCAACTGGCTATGGGTGCTCCGTTGCAGGGGTGTACATGCCATCTGGGCTGCTATGGTCCTGGGTATATATGTGTGTGTGTGTGTGTGTGTGTCCATGGGGAGGTATCACCAGTGGCGGCTCTACACCAGGGCCCGTCAGGGCATGTGCCCTGGTAAAAAAATGCTGTGCCCCAGTTGGTGCCCCATATGGTGCAGAGCTTCCCCCATAGTGACAATACATCAGTGCCCTGGCTGCCATCTGTTGTGCCCCAGCTGTGCCCTGGTAACCATTTGTGGCTGGAGCCGCTAGTGGGTATCACCAGCATGGCATTGCCTTTCTGTTGGTCTTGCCATCTGCTGCCACCCACTGCTGGGTGCACAGGGTGGGTCTGGCTGGTATGCTTCTCTGCAGCATGGGGTTGACGTGTGGCACGGGGGGTGCATGGTGTTTCCTGCAGTGCCTGTCACTGCACATGAGCAGTGTCTTGGGGGCACGGTGCACGGTGTGCTGTGCATACGGGGGGGACTGATGTGCACTGTGGTTGTCAACCCCCTGTGTGTGGCACTCTCTGCCTGCCAGTGGTTGTGCTGGGGTGTCATGGCTCTGCTATGCTTTAGTTGGCTTGTCCCCATGGGCACGTGGGTCATCCGTCCCACCCCAGTGATGCTGTGCTTGGGGTGTGCCGGTGTGGTGTGGTTCTGCAGTGAGTTCCTGTGCCCATGTGTGGCATGGCTGGCGGTGGGCCCCAGCCTGCCTCCCTGGATGTGCAGTTCCATTGCTCTGGGGGGGGGCTGTGCTTGCGCTATGGCAGCTCTGCAATGCTCAGCTGAGCTTCCATGGTTGCGCCATAGCGTAGCATTTTGGCTCAGCTTCTCCTTCCTGGTTGCGCGATGGCGCAGTATGTGAGATATTGAGACGTTGGTTGCTTGCGCAATTTGCTCTGCTCCATGTTTGAATATCGCACCTGTTGCGCATTTGCGCAGCTGGCTTGTGCTTGCTCCTACTGTTGCGCCAGTTTTCAGCGCAGTTTGAATATCCAGGCCAATATATATAGTGCTGTTTTTTTTTTAGGAACCATGGACATTCTATATGCCTTTTAATTCTTCCTAATGGTCTGTCTCTGATACTGATCATTAACTATATGCATTACCATTCTAATTGTAGCACTTTTTATCCTGGGAAACTGTATAGTGACGATGATTTATTTATGTACTGGACATGTTGCAAGCATCAACTGTTGTACCTCAGTACTGTTTTTTAATTGAAAACTTCTATAAATAAACAAATAACAACAAAAACAATTTACATAGATGAGATAATATTTGTTCCCCTTCCTCCAATATTGCCACTTTCATTTCAGCTAATAGATCTGTACTGGGATAGCGTTGGCAAGCACATTCTGTCCCTACTTAGCATGTTGTCTGCCTAAACCATCATTTTACTGGTTTATAGGTAGAGTACAAGTTCAAGGGACTAGCCCAAAAAGAACTCACCACCCTTAACCAAGGTGGAATTTATATTTAAAGTCACCCATATAAACATCTAAATTCAACTTTTTTAAATTGGAGCTATGCACCATCTCTTGGAGAAGAGTGTTCCAATAAGGAACAGCTCTCTGAGTAAAGAAGCAATTTCTCCTTACAGATTTATTAATAGAAAATCTTAATCTCAATTTATGAGATCTAGTATTCATTTCAGAAGGATACCACTCAAAACAGACAGTTTCAAAAAGGGCTGAATCTATTGACGCTCGGAAAATTAGACATCGGTCACCACATAGATAACGATATTCTAAAGAATAGAGATTCAAACCTTTTAACCTCTCATAGTACTCTAATAATTCAAAATGTTATATATTCTTAGTAAACCTTCTTTGAATTTTTTCTACCAATACTTTTTCTTCTATTGATGTTGATGCACAAAAGGAAGAGCAATAATATATATGAGATCGAATTATGCTATTATAAATTGGTAATAGTACCTCCGCTTCTCTACTAATTATATTTTTTAGAATGCAATTGATTAATCTATTACATTTTTAACTGTTTTGTTGATATGTTCAGAAAATTTCTAAAATCTAAATTATAATAATCCTAAATGCAACAGGTGAAATAAGTACTGTTTTTGTTCCTCTACAGTGGCAACTTGTACCTCATTAGTTATCACACTGACAGCATATATATGGGAAGGAGATGAAAGAAAACAACATCTTCCATCCGATGTTTGGTTACACTGAGAGCGTATGTCATGAGTAAAACAAAGAGAAATACACTCCCACACAGAGTGCTAGTCTGCTACCATAACCATGGACCAGTGAGAGGGTTTGGGGTGTTGTTTTATATGCAGTTGTTGTTAGTTCTTATTATACATTGGGGTATAAAAAATCCTGCAACATCATTGGTCAAAACACATCACATGACTGTGTGTATATCCTGCAGTAACCCACAGTAGAGAAATGGCATTTATAAAAAACATAGTTAAACACATTTTAAATTCATTTTGCACATGAGTCCATTGCATAATCACAATAAGGCACACCAGGGTGTGGGTTATTGGGGGATTTATCCACTTCTTGTGTGGTTAAGTCACTTGGCTGCACCTCCTGACACATCACACAAGGCGTGGGTAAATCCCCCAATAACCCACACCCTGTTGTGCCTTATTGCTTAATTAGAAGTAACATTGAGAGTGTGAAATCCAAACACTGATATTGGCAACAAGTGTTGATAGAAAAGCATCCCAAGCACACAGGTTACATCACAAACTTAGCCTCCTCATGTTACTTGTGTGACCCCTAAAGCTGCCTCTAAAGTGATACACGGAGCTCTCTCAGTAGCATATTCCCTGAACTTAAAAAATATAACTGACAGGCTGCTGCTCCATGTGTCTTTCTAATATTTACATTATAGCAGAAACTAATTTCAGGGGAAAACTTGATTTACCTTGCACTACTGCTGGGCAACCCATCTTATCTAAAGAGAGCTGTACATCAGCCGTACTTTTTTATTGTTGTTTTTGCTAATCGGAAGTAAGCTCACTGAGGTCTGAATGGGGTGATGTATTTAAATCAAAAAAAAAAAATTAAGATCCTGAATTTTTCTTATAAATATCGTGTGAATTGTTTAACTATTAAAACACATTCCAACAGAAATGGGTCCAGTTGTGACCAGTACAACCTAAACTACGGTATTATGTGCTTAGACGTTTTGTCCAGGAAAACTTCACCATGATGGTTAATTTCCCTTTACCTAGAGGAAGGAAATGCTTGATACTTGTTTATAAATAAGGAAACTTTTATTATATTTTATTTATTTATAAATTTACTGGATTTTTTCTCAGTCAAACACAACATAGATTAATGATGGTGCTGGTGTACAAATTAAAAATTACTGGCTGGGCACTTCCCCTTTCAGTCCAAATAAAACAAGCAATAAACTTACACTTTGACCAACAGCTAACATGTTTGTTTTTGTGTTGTGGTTTTTGCCACCTGCCCCCCAAAAATCCAATGGTATAATAACAAGCTCCTACTGCATAACCTTTGGAGGCATATGTGAAATAAAAATGGTAGTCATCCTCATTTATAACTTTTTTTACATTGCCCCTTTTAGTGGTGCAGACATCAGAGGATGAATGAATGGGTCTCTCACATCAGGGTTGTTAGGCCCAGAAGACGTCCTAGGGTGAAATGGAGCCTGGAACATGGTTAACTGTGTCTTATCCCCATACCCAGAGCACCACTATTTTTGGTGGGCAAGTAGCCCGGGCGGCCCCCGAAACTTGTCCAACTTGAGCGGTGTTATGTGCATATCTCTCAACTGTCCCTGATTTTCAGGGACATCCCTGATTTTGCCTCAAAATTTTACTCAGTCCCTCCTAAAAGTTGTGTTTCCATGACCAAACAGTGGGGGTTATAAGCACAAACTAATGTCAAACATTAACGTTACAGGCTTGTTCTTCTTTAGAAAATGCATTTTACACTAAGCCCTTTATTCTATCAGCTTCCTGAGTGGATATCTCCAATTTTGAAGAAGAGTCCCTGATTTTGGTCCTTTGTCCCTGATTTTTTTAAGCCTTGTCCCTGATTTATGAGGTAGGAGATTGAGAGGTATGGTTATGTGATGCCAGATCAATTAAAGGGTACCTAAACAAGCAGTTTTTTAAAACTGCAAACTCCAAAATCTGGCTTTATATTGAGGTAAAGTAAAGGCTGCTGTTTACATTCGTGCTAAAACTGCATTTATGTAAATGACATAAATGCAGTTTCGTAGCTTTTGAAAAATGTAAACAACAGCCTTTTTCTTTCCAAAAACAGCCTTGGTTTCTCCCTAAGATGTCTGCCAAGTGTGTTAAGTGATGAGTCATGATGATATCATAGGAGTCACAGAGATCCACATATATTTCTATAATGCTAACTAGTTCTTCTTTCCCTTTTTATTTGGAACTGTTGTGCCAGAATGATCAACACCATATATTAACGTGTGGATTATTTTGGTCAGTACACATGTTAGGCTATGATTTTGTTCATTTTGTTTACTTTAACTTGCAGAAAATGTTTTGTATTCCAGCTGACTGTTTCTATGGCAAACTGCATTGCAGTACAACACTTCAAATACCTAATGATCTAGTAGTTATATGATGCACTGAATTTTGTTTTTTGTTAACCAGGAGAGATGCACTAAGCTGAAAGCTTGTTTACAGGTATGGCCTGGGAGAACAAGGACGTTTAATGACTTGCTCAGGGTCACACAGCAAAGTACCTGTCTAGTTCTGTTCCAAAGCTCTGTTGTTAATCCACAAATAAGGCTTTCTTTTTCCATGTGAACCCCCTGTACCTAGCCTGCCTTCTGTTGAACACCCCACCATCCATACCCTGTCCTTAGTACTGCCTGGTGCCGCATATGTGCTTACGGTCTCATGAAGAGAATGATCATACCTCAGATTGTAATCTTGTACCTCAGAGAATTGTGCACACCTACACTGATACACATCATCAGCTGGCACTGTTAAACAATGCCTCCCAAATCACTCTCCAGTCCACATTCTCAATGTTTGACTTCTGCTCCTACAGTAAACATTGAGTGGATCACTACCCTTCTGCACAGTAAAGGTAGTATGTACAGTTACCTGTTGTGTTTTTTCCCCCACCTCATTAACCAATAACTAGGTCTTCCTGGAGGGGCAAGCAATCAATAAGCATCATGACCCACCAGAAAAACTGCTGCTCATACCCTCATAAGGGCTGCATTTACAATGGATAACAATATTATAAGCAGGAGAGGAATACTAATACCTTGAGTGAATCCACCTGACTTCCAGTGTCAGTCTACTCCTTTACCTGTGATCTGCAGAACCCTGCAAGACAGTTCCCAGCAATTCTTCTCCAGTACTTTTCTGTGCTCTACTCCATAGTGTGAGTTGGCTGACTACCACCCTTCCAAATCTTGAATGAGCTATACACAACTCCCTCAATATTGTCCTAACAAACATCAACATCCCCCCCCCACCCGAAGGTAATATCCCTACTCTAAATTCAAGTAACAGTTTAGGTGCAGTCCTGCCACTCTGAGTATTTGTCATTGTTGGCTACTCTTATCCACAGTCAGGAAGTGATCATGATGCTGACAGCCCCACATTTTAGATCTCACGGTGATCTGCTCAGCGTCCTCCTTCATGTCTTCAACTAACCTGAATGTAGCTGTACCCTGTTAGAATGGCCACTTCAGCTCCTATTAGGCATTCATTCTTCTCCCCACACCAAAAACTGGTGAGTTCACTACCCTTCCGCATCATTAATGTGTTTAGTATAGTCCCCCCATGTTATTTTTATATATTAATAATAAACAAGATTTTCTGGTAAGCCAGGCTGATAGCAGCGTGGCACAAGTGGAAAAATAGGCTTTCCTACCCATATAAGATCTAAGCCACATATGGTTAGGCACTATTAAATGACGTGCATAATGATGTACGCACTCATCATTTAATAGTGCCTAATCAAAGGTAGCCTAGATCTTTTAAGGATAGGAAAGCCCATCATTCCCCTTGTTCCCTGCTGCTATGAGCCTGACTTACTGGAAAGATATGTTTATATCTGATATGTCAAAATAAAACGGGGACTGTACTACATGTATTCATGATGCAGAAGGGTGATGAGCTCACCAGTTTTTGGTGTGAGGAGGAATAGTGAAGAGTGAAAACCAGAGGGGGAGTGAGAAGGCCACTATTGCAAGATACTGCTATATTCAGGGAAGGGGGAAGACAGAGGAGAGAAATATGAGCAGATTACTGTGAGATATAAGATGTGGGCTGCCAGCACCTTGATCTCTACCTGACCCCACTGTCCTGGCCAACATTTCCCTTCCCATAAAACCAGTTCATGCAACTGTCCACAGCTGCGTGTGGATATTAATGTATGAAATGGCTGCCACTACATGTTTGGTCACTTCACTATCAGTCTAGTATTACTTGTAAAGCACTTTGGGATGCAATGTGTATGAAAACCACTATATAAATGCTGATTATTCTTATTATTTCCCATGGAAAAAGAAGACACGACAAGCATATATTTGAGTTTCAAGAATGTGTGAACTCTAAAATTGGACTGCACAAGAACTTGCTACAAAAAAGTGTTGGCTCTAGAAGGTGGTGAAGGGTGTGGCTGTACCCCCCCCACCATAGTAACATACTTGCTTGCTGCTGCTGCTGCATTTCACTTTGTTGAAGAAGTCTGATTTATTGATTGTACAAATGTTTACATTCAAACTATGGATTACATTTGTAGGTTCTGTCAAAAATGTACTAGAAAAGAATAATAGCAGAAAATATAAAGGTTTAATAAACATACTAAAAAGTGCATATTAAGCATGCACATCACCCAGGCACCCCCATGTAGCATCCTGGACCCACCATAACCACTAGACCACCAGGTTATTCAAAATTTGTACTGCACTGTGGTTTGCCACAGAGAAAGTCGGTTGCGTTAAAACACATTTTCAGCACGTTAAAGTAAACAAAATGAACAGAGCCATAGCCTAACATGTGCATTATACAGAATTATGCACATGGTTTTGACCATTTGGGTGAAACAATTCTATACAAAGAGAAACAAGAACTAGTTAGCACTATAAAGAGCCTCTCATTGTGGCTCCAATGATGTCATCACACAACAGATTTGGCAGCCATTTTAGGAAGCAGGTAAGACAGTTTTTTTGAAATTGGAAGGCTCATTTTACAGTTTTCAAATGCTCTGGAACCACATTTGGGTAAATAATGTAAATGTAGTTTTAGCATTAATGAATACCGCAGTCTCTCCTTTAGTCACCTACAGAGTCAGATTTTTGAATAGTTTGATATCAAAATGTCGTTTAGGTATCCTTTAAGAATAAGACTCCAATTATTGCAGATCTTGTTGGAACAACTGTTCTGGCTTGCATCACCAAGACCTGGCTGGCTGCAAATGCTGACCCCCAAGTCAGCCCATCGATGCAGCAGTTGGATTTTCACGTGCGACGTCGGCGACCCGGGTTCGGGAACAGACCTTGGTCACCGGAGGGACGGCTGGGGGGAGATGGAGGGAGGGAGCATCCCTTGAACTGCTCTTCTTTTCCGGGGAGAGAGGGATGAACATCCTGTGCATTACAGACCCCTGGCGGAGGCCGGGGGATCTGCTGCAACCGGCGTCTGGACATCCAGAGGGGTGGGGCAGACGTGGGATGTCATTGCACGTTCTTGCTCCCAAGGAAAAACATCATTTAGGGGGCACAAAATCCCCAGTCAGCACCTCCATGATGCCCTCCTTGCCACCTCTCCATATACTTCCAGGCCGGCTCCCCCGACCTGAACCAGTGTTCGCGACACCTTGGCTGGTGCCATGCCCCCACCCTGGGGGGTAAACCAGGGGTCACAGGGGGAGCACGGCTCATTTGGGAGCAGGAGGCAGTGGGGGCCATGACCTGGGCAGATGTCCCGATGCTGGCCGGGACAAAAAGTATAATAAATAGAAAAAAAAGGAAAAAGAAGAGATAATGCTGGCCCTGCGTTGGAGGCTGCAATTCTGGCCGGGTACTCGGTGATACACCGCTTGAGATTAGACCACGGGGGGGGTCTGTTTCAAGACCAGGCTGGGCCTCACAAGTGTACTAGTTGAGGAGGCTGAATCTCTTGAGTGTACTGTGGTAGCAGGTGTAGGTTGCAGGATATCTGTTGTCTAGCATCCACCTGGGAATGAGATGTGATTCCTGCAGGAAGTAGCAGATTTTGTGATCGACATGGTATTTGAGTCACCCAGACTGATGGTTCTGAGCAATTCTAATGCCTGTGTCGATACCAAACTCACAGTTTGGACAGCACTTCCTCCAGTTGATGACATTGTTGGGCCTTACATAAACTGTTACCTCTGCTACCCATAAATACGGTCACTCCCTTGATTTGGTTTTCCTCCTGGGATCGAAGCCTCTGATTTGGGGGTGGAACCTGTCAGTTGGTCCAGTCATTACACCATGAGGTTCAACTTTTGCCCCCTTCTTAGAACATAGAATTTGATGGCAGATAAGGACCGCTTGGCCCACCCAATCTGCCCATTTCCCTGCCTACTGGATAAGCTGCAGATCCTAGTTAACCAGCAGCCTACTTCTTCCTACCCCCACCCCCTAGATGGGACTGCCCTTGTGGAGATGGTCAGTTACTGCTCTTTATGGGATATGAGCCCTGAAGGTCTAGGTTTGATTGACCTCTTGGAGTTTCCTGTAGCATGCATGAATCCAGAGACTTTGGTGCTGGCTTATAATAAGGCCATCTCCATGGCACTGGATTTGATTGCTCCAGCCCACGCTCGCCTTCTCTCCCTTCGCCCTCAGGCAATCTGGTTTGAGGGGACCCTGAGGGAGTTGTGGCGACTAGGATGAAGGTTAGAGCGGCGCTGGTGGAAATCCACCCTGGAGGACGACCATCTTAGATTGGTACAGCATTATCAAGTCTACCAATCAGTGTTGTCCAGTAAGAAGGCAGAATTCCTGTCCAGGGAGATTGCTGCCGCTCAGAACCGACTGGCTCAGCTCTTTTGAACTGTGGACATGCTTTGCAATCTAGCCTGTCTGCAGCTTCGGAAGAGCCTTTTCTCAAGTGGAGTGCGATGAGGTTGCTCAATTCTTTGTGAATAAGGTGGCTGACATCTTGGCAGAGATCCTCTTGACTCGTTCTTTGAGGGATGCTATTGATTGGTGCCTGATCACCTTCTGTGGTGCTTCCTGGAGTACCTCTGACCAGACAGAGTTTGTGGATGTCATGCGGATTGTCCAGAGTATGCACCCTACATGCTGTAGTTTGGATCTGGGCCTAACTTCCCGGATTATGGGTTGTTGTGATATTATCAGTCTGGTCCTGGTACAGATAGTCTGGTGCTCCCTTGATTTGGGTGAGTTCCCAAGCTCCCTGAAGGAGGCGGTGGTGACACCCCTCCTGAAGAAGGTTTCTTTGGACCCAGACTCTCTGGCCAACTACAGACCAATCTCAGACCTCCCCTTTATAGGGAAAGTTATTGAGAAAGTAGTGGCAGTACAATTGGAGAAGCACTTGACCATCCATAACATCTACGAACCTCTCCAATCCGGTTTTTTGAAAGAGATACAGTACCGAGACTGCGCTGGTTCAGGTTCTCAGTGATCTCCTGATGGCAAGAGATCAGAGAAGCTGCTCCATCTTGGTGCTCCTTAATCTCTCTTCAGCTTTTGACACTGTCATCATCATCATCATCATCATTTTTTATTTATGAAATAGCGCTATTCCAAAACCATAGTGCTAGTACATAACCATAAAATACATAAAAACAACTACACATATTAAAACATATAAGAACATCTGCAGTAGATCAGGTAAAATCAGAAAACACCAAAGTAAATAAATTAGTTTTTAATGCAGACTTAAAGCTCTCCACCGTCAGGCACTATTGAATCTGACGAGGTAGAGAATTCCACAGGGATGGGGCCACGAATTCAAATGCACGGGCCCCAGATGACTTTAAATGTACCCTGGGAATCTCTAGCAATCCCTCATTGGTGGAGCGAAGCAGCCAGGAGGGGCAATAGGGATGAAGAAGATCTTGCAGTTAACTTGGTCCTTGTCCGTGTAGGGCCTTATAGGTCAGTAAACGAAGCTTAAAGGTGATCTGCCACTGAATAGGCAGTCAGTGCAGATCGTGCAGCACCAATGTGACATGACAGCTACGGGGTAGTCCAGTAAACAGCCTGGCTGCAGCGTTCTTGATCAGGTGAAAGCAGTGGATATCAACCCCTGGTAGCCCTAGGTACAGGATGTTACAGTAATCAAGGCGAGAGGTTACAAAGGCATGAACTAAAACCGGTAGGTCGTCATGCGAAACTAGGTGCTTGATCTGGGCTACATTCCTTAGATGGTAAAAGGCAGTCTTGACAACGGATGACACCTGATGTTTAAGCATCAATCTGTTATCAAGAATCACACCCAGATCCTGCACCCATTCAGAGGTCGGCAGCTGGCAACCACCAAGCCAAAAACCCAAGGCTCGCCCCTCTGACAGCCTCTCTAAACAATGGCCTGAGTCCACCACTAAAACCTCAGTCTTATTTGGATTTAACCTCAGCCAGCTGGCACTCATCCAATTCTAAATCTTAGAAAGGCAGTCATTAAAACTCGAGACAGCTCCTTCTTGATCAGGCACAAAGGACAAGTAGAGCTGAGTATCATCTGCATAACAGTGAAAACTCAGCCCATACTGCCTTACAATGTCTCCTAATAGCAACATATATACAGCGAACAACATTGGGAACAGTACAGAGCCCTGCAGAACCCCACATGGCAGGGAGACCTTGTCAGAGGAGTAAACCCCAGAGACAACTCACTGAAACCTGCCAGCAAGGAAGGAATGAAACCATCTGAGGATGACTGTACCAGACAGTCCACAGATTGACCACAGGCACCCAACCAACATTCCATGGTCCACAGTGTCAAAAGCCACTGAGAGATCAAGAAGAACCAAGATAGAATGGATCCTCCAATCTCTTGCTATTAGAAGATCATTGAGAACCCGAACAAGGGCCATCTTGGTACTATGCCGTTTCTGAAAACCGGACTGGAGAGGTTCGTAGATGCTGTGAGTGGTCAAATGATCCTCCAGCTGCAGTGCAACCACCTTCTCAAGAATCTTACCCACAAAGGGAAGGTTAGAGATGGGTCTGTAGTAAACAAGACAGTCTGGGTCGAGAGATGGTTTCTTAAGAAGGGGTACCACTACCGCCTCCTTCAGAGTGTCTGGGAACACCCTGGATTCTAACAAACACCAGACTGTCTCAGCAAGGACCAGGCCGATGGTCTCAACACACCCCACAAGGAGGCGCATTGGGCCAGGGTCCAAACTACAGCAGGTCGGCTGCAAAGACTGGATAATCTTCACAACATCCCCGATCGCCGGCCAGCCAAAGTCAGACCAGGCAGACTGAGGAGCTCTGACCACCCATTAATCACCGTCTGCCCCATTGGGGCATCCCATGTGAATCTCAGACCTGATGTCGGCAACCTTATCAGCAAAAAAGCAAGCAAATTCATCGCACTTCCCTTGCAACAATGCTCTCTGAGACTGCAGACAAACTGGATTGCACAGTCTGTCTTCAGTGCAAAAGAGCTGAGCTGGTCGATTTTGTGCCGCAGCAAGCTCCCTGGACAGGAACTCTGCCTTCTTATGGGAAATAGCCAATTGATAGTCCTTATATTTGTTAACAATCTAAGTCTGTCAACATCCAGGCCTAATTTGCACCAGCGATGCTCCAGCCTTCAACCTACTTTCTTCAGCTTTCTCAAGGTCCCATCAGACCAAGGGAATCGAGGGCACTGGGTGAGGGTATGAATGCAGACAGGAGAAAGACAATCCAGAGCCGCAGTCACAGTGTCATCATAACTCCAGACTAAGGTATCTAGGTCACTGCTATTCCTCGGCAGCCCCGATAGGTCCAGCACTGCCAGTAGACCATCGGGGGATAAACCCTTTAATGGGCGGTACCAGACCATCTCCATAGTGGTAGGCCTATACAGGGGGGCCTGGAAATTTAATCTTTTGGTGTGATGGTCCAACCAACTGACTGGCTTCATCACCAGATCAGAGGTCTCCATACCCAGGAGGAAGACTAGGTCCCGGAAATGACCCTGCCTATGGGTGCTGCTTGGGCACCTGAGGTTCACTTGTGGCCTAACTAGTACAGTTCTCGGGTGGTTTACATCTTTCCTCACTGGCAGAACTCAGAGAGTGGTGTCCAAGATTTATTCTTCTAACCCACTCCCTCTGTTATGTGGGGTTCCTCAGGGCTCAGTTCTGTCCCCCATGTTGCTTGCAGTGTGCATGTTGCCCCTTGGAGACATTGTAAGATGGTATTGGCTGAGGTTTCACTGCTATGCTGATGATACCCAACTCTACCTGTCTTTTGCAGCTGACCAGGATAGTGCTCTCTCAATATTTAACAACTGCTTTGCTGAAATCCAGGATTGGATGAGTTTGAGCTGGCTAAAGTTGAATGCAGGAAAGACCGAGGTGATGGTTGTGGATCCTGGTTGCCGGATAGAGGGCTTGTGGGCTGGTCAGCCCTCTGGACTTTATCTGGGGGGCTCCCAGATCCTTACCACCGAACGGGTGCAAGACCTGGGGGTGGTACTTGATGATGGGCTGACACTATGACCTCAGGTGTCAGCAGTCATCAAGTCTTCCTTTTACCATCTCAGGAACATCACCAGGATCAAGCACCTTGTTCCATCTGGTGACCTGCCTACACTAATCCATGCCTTTGTGACCTTGCGCCTTGATTATTGCAACTCCCTGTACTTATGGCTACCTGGGGTTGATATCTGCTCCTGCAGCTACTGCAGAATACTGCGTCACGGTTGCCGATGGGGACATCTTGGCCCTTTCATATTACACCTGTTCTGAGTGATCTGCACTGGCTGCCGATTCACTGGTGGATTGCCTTTAAAGTCGTAATACTGACTTACAAAGTCCTACACAGACGGTCCTGACTACTTGAAAGAGCTCCTTGTATCTTACTGCCCCAAGTGACAGCTCCATTCTGCTGACATGGGGTTGCTGGAGATTCCAAGGGTGTCTTTAAAATCTTCTGGGGCCCGTGCATTTATGTACGTGGCCCCTACCCTCTGGAATTCTCTACCCTGTCAGCTGGGGGAGTGCGAGACTGGGGGGGGATTTAAACAGGCGTTGAAAACTTTTTATGGCATCAGGCTTTTAAGTGTAATGGATTGACGGGACCACAGCAGATTATTTTATTGTTGTATTGTTGATTTTATTATTGTTGCTTTAATTTTATTGTACAGCGCCTTGATAGTCTGAAAGGCTCTTAAATAAAGATTTTTTATTATTATTATTAGTTATGTATGTATGTATGTATATATACATATATATATATATATATATATATATATATATATATGTATGTATGTATTATGCAGTAGTAGGTAAACAAATAATGATCAGTGATGCTTTGTCTATCATCTGCAGATCAAGTACTGTAGTTTATACTGCAGTATGCATTTATGCTCTTTATATTCTAATAGCTGGATTTCTTGGAAGTATCAAAATATTGCCAGAAACATCTTATAAATGTTGTGTCAGTGACTGGTGGAGTTGGATGTGGTACTCCCCCCCCATGGATCCTGTTCTCCTTTTGCAAAGCCCAAACACACGTCCCTCATGGTAAACATACCGTCTTAACATGAGTCATGCCACTCCCGCTAAACAAACAGTTCTCTGCCTTGTCACCAAACACATCAGTGCAGAAAGACTGCACATTGGCACTACTTTAGGGATTCAAAAGAACAGGAAACACAAAAGGGGATGTCACTGTAATATTAATGTTTACTTGTAATTTTTTTAATCAAATTTAGCCCCATTTGATTGACAACACAGTCATTACTGAAATTGCCTGGAACCTCACTCCTCCCCTTACCATTCTTGCTATAGCATCTTTCCCTCACTCAAATGGTGTCAATCAGCCCTGCACATACTATTTATTTGTGACATCATGCATGCATAAAGCAGCACTTCCACTATAAAGGTTGTCTCACTGCCTACAGGGCTGATCGGAGGTAGATGATGACACACTGACTCAGCAATCAGGGGGCTGCTGAACTTTCAATAATCACCAGACTCCCCGTTTTCATTAGCACCACTCACTGCCATCCCAGGCAAGAGCTACCTGGTGCTGCACTGAACAGACTGGTAGTCAGTAGCTCCGCTGTACATACTGCACGTGCCAGTTGCCACTGTAGAGCCAGGCGGCCTGCAGCTCTGCTGTACATACTGCACGCACCAGTTGCCACTAAAGAGCCAGGCGACCCGCAGCTCCGCTGTACATACTGCACGCATCAGTCACCACTAAAGAGACAGGTGGCCAGCAGCTCCGCTGTATATACGGCACGAACCAGTCGCCACTATAGAGACAGGCGGGCAGCAGCTCCGCTGTACATACTGCACACACCAGTCACCACTAAAGAGACAGGCGGCCCGCAGCTCCGCTGTACATACTGCACGCACCAGTCACCACTAAATAGACAGGCGGCCCGCATCTCCGCTGTACATACTGCATGCACCAGTCGCCACTAAAGAGACAGGCGGCCCGCTTCTCCACTGTACATACTGCACGCACCACTCGCCACTAAAGAGACAGGCGGCCCGCTTCTCCGCTGTACATACTGCACGCACCAGTCGCCACTAAAGAGACAGGCGGCCAGCAGCTCCGCTGTACATACTGCACGCACCAGTCGCCACTAAAGAGACAGGCGGCCAGCAGCTCCGCTGTACATACTGCACGCACCAGTCACCACTAAAGAGACAGGCGGCCAGCAGCTCCGCTGCACATACTGCACGCACCAGTCGCCACTAAAGAGACAGGCGGCCAGCAGCTCCGCTGCACATACTGCACGCACCAGTCGCCACTATAGAGACAGGCGGCCAGCAGCTACACTGCACATACTGCACGCACCAGTCGCCACTATAGAGACAGGCGGCCAGCAGCTACACTGCACATACTGCACGCACCAGTCGCCACTAAAGAGACAGGCGGCCAGCAGCTACACTGCACATACTGCACACACCAGTCGCCAATAAAGAGACAGGCGGCCAGCAGCTCTGCTGTACATACTGCACGCACCAGTCGCCACTATAGAGACAGGCGGCCAGCAGCTCCTCTATACATACTGCACGCACCAGTCGCCACTGAAGAGACAGGCTGTCAGCAGCTCCGCTCTACATACTGCACGCACCAGTCGCCACTATAGAGACAGGTGGCCAGCAGCTCCGCTGTACATACTGCACACACCAGTTGCCACTATAGAAACAGGCTGTCAGCAGCTCCACTGTACATACTGTACGTACCAGTCACCCCTAAAGAGCCAGTCTGTCAGTATGACACAGCAGATTTAAACACCTCATGACCCATAACGTAATAAGGCTGCAAATAAAAAAAGAATACATTTTTAGAGTAAGAAAGAACATTAAACTACAACCCATATCAACTTCACACACCACACCTCACCTGATTTCGATAATAGTAACACATTTCAAGTGACATTTCTATGTACAATTGATTGAAGAAGTATATGCAGTGACAAAACTGGTGTTTTATTTGTGTACATTTACTCATTTTCTAAGAGGTAATACTGTTTCTGTCAGCTAAGTAAGGTAGCTGTTACAACATTGTTAAGAATAAAAGTAGTGTCTGTCAACAGAATTATGGTGCTGTAAATGGTAAATATACGGTATGTTGCTGTTTACCTCACAGTCATCTGCAGAGATTTTTTTATGATAAAGTGATTTGAAATGGGCATGTACTGGAGCAATGCATACTTTAAAAAGTCTGAGATGTAGTACATGTAACCACCAGGTGGCGCTATCCCACGGGCTATGACCCCTGCCTGTTTAACTACTAACAGGTTGAGGGGCCAAGGTCCAATTGCGGGTGCCTCCACCCAGAGGTCAGGGTTAAGACAGTCTGGTATGACTTGGTCACAGCCCTCTGGGACACTGCAACCCCCTTTCTTCCCCCTAGTGGCCCACAAAAGTTAATCACAGTACCTTCACAGTATACATTTACCCCCAGGATTGGTTCGACCAGCTTGACTCTGGGGACCACCTGTGAAATAAGATGCACTAATACAATTGCCACTGTACAGTATTTCAACACAGACACTCAGTTCAGGCAATATACTTTGCAAAACAACCAAATCTGATTTATTTAGGGAGAAATAACAAGGGCAGGGGGAAATCAAGTCACTGTCACTGGGTACCCAGAAAATAAGGGGCTAGCCAAGTTCGGTGCAGTTGGTTGAGGCCCTGAAGATGCCCACAATCGAAATTTAAAAGAAAAATAGCAATTACCAGTTACTCTAAAGCACTAAATTGAATATGTTTCCTTCCTTCCCCTTCTGGCTTCTTCTGAGAAAATAAAACTCACTTGCTACCTCAACTCTGACTAAGCCTCACCTCCAGTTATCACGTAGCTGAGGTCAGAGGCCAGACAATTAACACCCCTCACCCAACTACAGGGCAGTCAGACAAGCCAAGATAAAATTTGCAGCAATTAAAGACAGCACAGAATTACACCACCACTACGTTTTAAATTTTCAACAGCCCAAAAACAATTCTAAGTAAAGACAACAAAGAAAGTACAGTGTTACTAAAAGCCCACAATCTAAGTTTAAAAGAAAAATAGCAATTACCAGTTACTCTAAAGCACTGAATTGAATATGTTTCCTTCCTTCCCCTTCTGGCTTCTTCTGCATCGTTTTGCTAGAAGGAAGGGGCAGTGTGCACAGGAGGAGGTCCTACAGAGCTCACTCTATCATGTCTTGTAATTTCTCTTTGGGCAGTAGCTATCAAGAGCCGCCTCTGTTCCTCCAAACCCCCGACCCTTCCTTCTTATGTGCAGCCTGTGTTCAGTCACTGAAAACATGCCCAATATCCCCACATAAATTACAACGGGCCTCCCTGGTACATTGAGAGCTACTATGCCCCAATAAGTCACATACCATACATCTGATCTTATCACAGGCATTACTGATATGACCCAGACAACCACACTTGTAACACATCTTTGGTTGCCCAGGATAAAACAAGACACCCCTGTCACCACCAATAAAAAAAGGAATTAGGTAAATGCTGCACTTCAACATCAAGGGTTTTCAGTGAGACACAAATTTTCCACCCACCAGTCCATATACCCTCGGCATCAAAAATAGCCTCTGGATGACCCAAAACTGTACATTTCTGTTTTAACCAAAATAGTAAATCAGTAATGCTAACCCCCTCATTACATAAGAGAACAGTAACTAGCTTCTGAGTGGGCTCTGATAACAGAATAATCTCAAATGGGGCCCATAAGGGGGTTGCTTTTAATCTTATGGTATCGAACCCAAAATTTCTCAAGGCCAGTCTGCATTTTAAAGCTAACGTCAAAGGTGTTTTTCCTGGACACATGAATCAGGGCATACAATTCAGCTTCGTTAAACTTCAGAGATTCCTTTAATAATACTCTCCTCACATATACTCTGCCTGGGAATAGGTCTAAACCCCCTTTATCCACCAGCCATATTGCATTATGCCGTCTGGCAAGAAAAACACATCTTTGAAAAAAAGAAGCATATGTTCTTGACTAGTGCCTCCCAGTCTCCTCTCCCCGACCAGGCCCATTCAGAGGTGTCCATATTCTGTTCCTCCTCCTCAGTAACATGTGCACCGCGGTCAGAAACATCTGGTAGCCCATCAGTAAGATGTTCATTTTTGTGCCCCCAATTCAGTTGCAACAAATTTAGTTGCTAAAAAATCCAAGGTGGGGTTCTGGGTCATTGTCAGTTCAGGAGGTACTGGCAAATCAATTCCAGATTGTACCTCAGTAACAGCCACACTAGAACAGTCCTTCCGGCAGCAGTTCCATCAGATACAAGATTATCAGAACTCCCAGGGCATCTATTACTTACAGCAGGCAGTCTGATCCCAGTAACATTGATCGGAGCAAAGCCCGACGTCCACTGCTACATCGTAGGAGATTGCACCCAGCCAGCCACCTTCAGTGAACTGTCAACCAACCACAGTTCTTGAGGGTCAGCTGAAATCTCCGTCCAAGACTTTTTAACCATTGCTTTCTTAATGACACATTCTGCAGTGGATTTTGATGAAAAAGATAACACCGAAGCAGTCTCCTGAGTAACATTAGCATCCAGGTCGCACCGTGAGGCAAGCAACTTGTTGTTCAGTGTGCCCTCCTGGTGAAACATTTCAATAAATAAATAAATAAATCAGCAGTCCAAAAATACACCGGGTTGGTCGGCTCCATAACAGCCATCGTCAAGGTGCCAGGCACATTCCAGGATGGAGCCTGAGGACTCCCGCCACTGATCAGCGATATCTCCGTAGAAGGTGCTGTATCTCCAAAAGATTTTGTTTCTGCAAATGCCAATGCTTTATTAAGTTCTTCAGACTTGTTCTTATATTATAGCTCCATAACATTTCATTCCATCATAATAGTCGCTACATCTGGCAGCTGTTCACCTGAAACTGAATTAGAAGTTGGCAATAAATCTCCGGCAGTGTGGATCTCCACTCCCTTGGTTCCCATGGGTGCCATTCCTTCAGTAATAACAGAAAATGAATCCAATTCCATAAGTTGTGCCTGTGGTGGAGTCTCCTGCTCCCCAACCAACCACATCTCCTGCTCCATACTTATTCAGAGAAGGACTGAGACAGCCATCTCCAGCACGGCCCCGTAGCGTCGAGTAAGGGAATTTCCCCGGTATCCTGGTCACATTTCTCCCATTCACTATAAATACCACCAACGACTTAATCTGGTTCAATCTCAGTTGTTTACCATCTGCATCCCCCCTCCCCCCCAGTCGTCCCTGAAAAACATAGAAACATAGACTTTGACGGCAGATAAGGACCGCTAAGCCCATCTAGTCTGCCCATTTCCCTACCTACAGGATAGGCCGCAGATCCTAGTTAACCAACAGCCTATTTCTTCCTACCCCCCACAAGAATTGCCTTATGTCTGTCCCATGCATTCTTGAATTCTCCCACAGTTTTAGACCCCACAACCTCCTCAGGAAGGCTGTTCCATGCATCCAGTACCCTCTCTGTGAAATAATACTTCCTCACATTGCCCCTGAACCGCCCTCCTTCTATCTTTAAATTGTGTCCCCTTGTTCTTGCAAGTCTCTTTTTCTGAAAGATGCTACCCTCTTGGACTTTGTTGATTCCACTGAGGTACTTAAAGTTTCTATCATGTCCCTCTCCTTCTTTCCTCAAGGGTATACATATTTAGCTCCTTTAGTCTCTCCTCATACGGCTTCTCTTGCAGACCCTGCACCATTTTAGTTGCCCTCCTCTGGACTGCCTATATCCTGTCTATGTCCTTGCAGAGATGGGGTCTCCAGAACTGGACACTGTACTCCGATGGGGTCTCACCAACTGTCTGTACAGAGGATAACAACTTCATGTTTTCTGCTGATGATGCCTCTCCTATACATCCCAGTATACCCCAGCCCTCCCTACTGCCTTCTCACATTGCTTGCTAACCTTAAGGTCATCTGATATGATTATCCCCAGGTCCCTTTCCTTTTTGTTGTTGGTACTACTCTCCCACCCATTGTATATTCTTCCCTGGGTTCTTGTTTCCCAGGTGCATTATTTGCACTTCTTTGCATTGAATCCTAGCTGCCATACTTCTGATCATTCCTCCAACCTTGCCAAGTCCCTTTTCATCCTTTCCACGCCTCAGGTATCAACCTTGTTGCAGATCTTTGTGTCATCTGCAAAAGGCATACTTTTCCTTCTAGTCCCTCTGCAATGTCACTGATGAAGACATTAAAAGGACTGGACCCAATACTGAACCCTCAGGTACCCACTAGTAACCCCCTTTCTTCAGAGTGGACCCATTTACAATTACCTTCTGTGTCCTGTTGTCCAGCCAATGTTTTACCCAGGCTACCACCCTGGGTCCCACTCCCAGGCTGGTTAATTTGACTATTAATCTTTTTTGGGACTGTGTCAAAATGCCTTGCTAAAGTCTAGGTAGGCCATGTCCACAGCCCTCCTGGTCTACTACTTTAGTCACCCAGTCAAAGAAATCTATTAGATTCATCTGACATGACCTTCCTGCTGTGAACCCATGCTGCCTTGGGTCCTGTGCTCTCACTGGCCTCTAGGTACTCAACTATTCTTTCCTTCAGAAGTGACTCATCACTTTCCCTACCACAGAGGTCAGACTGACAGGTCTGTAGTTTCCTGCCTCTGTCTTGGTCCCACTTTTGTGAAGGGAATCACATCCTCTTCCTCCAGTCCTCGGTACCACACCATCCTCCCATGATTTATTAAAAGAATAGCCAGTGGTTTCACTAGTTCCTCCCTTAATTCTTTTAGAATTCTGGGGTGAATTCCATCAGGACCCATTGCTTTGTCCACCTTCAGTTTTAGGAGTTCTTGCAGAACCCTTTCTTCTGTGAAAGGACTGGGATCGACCCCTATCAAGAGTGCTTCTTTAATTGGATTAGGCACTTTCCCTCCTCTTTGTGAATACTGAGCAGAAATATTCATTCAGTATTCCTGCTTTTTCACTGTCCCCTCTACCCACCCACTGTTCATTCTATTCAGCCTCACTATCCCTCCCTTTGTCTTTCTACGCTCGCTGATGTACCTATGAAAGGTTTTATCCCCCTTCTTAACTGAGTTGGCTATCTTTTCCTCAGTTTGGGCCTTTGCTATTCTGACTTCCCTTCCTGCTTCCTTCTGCCTCAACTGGTACAGCTCTCTGTCCTGCTCCTTCTGTGTTTCCTTATACTTCCGGAATGCTATCTTTTT
Source organism: Neoceratodus forsteri (assembly GCA_016271365.2). Taxonomy (NCBI): domain Eukaryota; kingdom Metazoa; phylum Chordata; order Ceratodontiformes; family Ceratodontidae; genus Neoceratodus; species Neoceratodus forsteri. The sequence continues at coordinate 1,475,464,297 of CM057459.1, forward strand.
CTTCCTGACTTTCACAGCCACCTCTTTTGAGAACCATAATGGCTTTTTCTTTCATTTTGATTTGTTTATTTGCTTCACACAAAGGCTTGTTGCCTCTGTGATGGCAATTTTAATAATTCCCCATTGTTGCTCCACACCTCCTTCTAGCCGGTTTGCTAGTGCTTTTCTGAGGCACTCTCCCATCTTGCCAAAGTCAGCCCTCCTAAAGTCCAGTACCCTCACTTTTGTATGGCTTGACTCTGTAGCTGAGTTTAACATGAACCACACTGTTTGATGGTCACTTGTCCCCAGATGGCAACCCACTTCTTGATCTGAGATACTCTCACTGCCCCGTTTGAGTCTGAAGTCTAAGATTGCTCCCTCATGAGTGGGTTCCAAAACTAGCTGTCTAATGCCTGCAACCTGTAGGGCATCAAGAATGGCCCTGCTCTTGGATGTGGCTGCAGCAAATGTGCTCCAGTAAAACATCTGCATATTCAGGTCTCCCATCAACAGTATCTCCCTTCTCTGCCATTCTAAGAATGCCTTCCATCATATCCTTGTCCATTTCTTCCCCTGACATGGGGTCTGTACACAACCCTGTGTGGATTGTGGTGCCCTTTCCAGTCTCCAAGGTGACCCACAGTGCCTCCTCTCCTCCCTGTTTACTCTTTTGTTCAGTTGCTTTTATCCCTTCCTTTACATAGAGAGCTACTCCTCCCCCTCTTCTCCCCTGCCTGTCTCTTCTGTAGATTATGTACCCTGGTATGTTAACATCCCAGTCATGGTTCTCTGTGTACCATGTTTCTGTGACTGCTACAATATCTAGGCATCCCTCTTCCATTAAGGCCATCAGCTCAGGGAGCTTGTTGCCCAGACTATGGGCATTGTTACTCATTACCCTCCATTTCCTGATGGCCTTACTCCCTTTTGCCCCATCCCTGTCCTTCTTGCCTTTGTCACTTTCTCCATTTACCCCTGCCCTTCTCTCTATCGACACCTCTATGTTGGTGTTTGACACACTTACTACCATGATTATTTGGGGGGGCTAGTATTTTCCTGCTCCTTTCCAGTGCCTCCCCCCTTGGCTAGTTTAAAAGCTTGCCAATGAAGCATTTAAACCTATCACCTAGGATCCTGGTTCCCCTCCCAAACAGACACAGCCCATCATGCCAGTATAGACTTGCATCACTCCAGGTGGAACCCCAGTCCCCAATGAAGCCAAATCTCTGAGCGCCACACCAATTTTTCAACCACTGATTGAATCCTATGGTGTGGAACACCCTAGCCTCTCCTATGCCATAGATGGGAAGGACCTCCGAGAAGGTTACCGTGCGTGCTACTTGACTAAGGCCTCTCCCCAATTCCACAAACTCTTCCTGCACTTCTCTAATCCCTTTCTTAGCCAGGTCATTTGTCCCTAGGTGGACAATGACATCCAGCTCCCTCCCTGTGCAGCTGCTCCGCAATCCTGAGGATTGCTCCTGTCCCTCCAAGCCATGGTGCCAGGCAGGCACCTTACCCCTCCCCTTCCTTCCCCAGTTCTACCTTCCTAACAATGGAGTCCCCACCAGGTTGTTGCTTCCCCTGCAGGGTCCCCTGCCACCCTCCTGTGGGTCTCCTTTGTGAAGGTTCCCAGCATCCTCCTTGGTCTTCACTGTGGGTGCCTCCATAGAGGAACCACACTTTGCCAGAATGGCATAGGAATGTGGAGAGGTACAACTGGAGGATGTGCCTCTGTTCCACCACCCTCACCCTCCCTGAGCCCACTGTGGTCCAACCGCCTCTTTTCTGGCAACCTCTGAGGCAGCTGCAGTGGCAGTGGTGGTCCCTGGATGGAAGAGGAGGTCCCACAAATCCTGGTCAACTCAGCCTGGAGATGAGCAACCTCCTCCCTCAGCCTAGAGAGGTGCCTGCAGATGGGACAACACTGCATCCTCCAGAACATCTCCTGAAGACTGCTGCTCCACAGCCACTGCACTGCACCACTCCAATCATGTCTTATTTCTGGCCCCTTAACTGTTTGCAATCCTTACTCTTTCCTCTGTTTTTTTCTCTCTCTCTCCTTACTTTCTGCCTGTGTGTCCTTTAAGCTCCTGATTGTCCAGTTCTGAGACAAGAATATCCTATATATCTCAGTAGACCACTTACTTGCTCAGAGGCAGACCTCCAGCAGCTAGAGGGGGCCGGAGAACTACTCTTGCCCTTCTAGGATGGTGGGTCCTTGGTGCTTCTGTGATCACTCACTTCCTGCCCCTAAACAGGAAGTTCCTGTTGTCAGTCAAATCCTGTGCCTATAAAAATAGAACTAGCTTTGGGTGGGGGGGGTGGATGGGAGGGAAGGAGGGTAATATAGTCCCAGCAGAGAAGTTTAGTCACACAGCAGTCCTTTCTCCTGGTGTCTTCTGCTAAGCTATTAGCAGAATCATTCTAAGGCAGTCTTTAAATGTAGCTTCCTTCTAGCTAAAAAAGGGACTTCTAGGCCCAGTGAGCTTACTGGGTCAACAAAATTCAATAAACAAATACATAAATAAGTCAGTTTTGGAAGTCCCATTGGATCGGTACAAGGAACAGTAACGGTCAATGACTAGGTTTGCTGGCCAAGGCACCTAGCTTCAACTAAGCTGTTCTCTTCTAGGTTGCTTGAAAGGACAGAGCAAAAAACCTTACCAGAGCAAGGAAAAGGATTAAGGCTTCTTTTGGCTAGGCAAATTTACTGTGTGTTGTTATTTTTATTTTGTACTCACAGAGATTGTGACTGTTTGTTGCTAACATTTTATTGCTTTATTTTTCTCTGATTCAAATTGTTGTTGCTGGGTATACCTTCTGCTGCATTATTACAGAGTGTGCCTACAGGTGTGCGCTTACAGATTACTGCAGTAATCTTCTGATTCAAATTGTCTTTTGCAAGGTGTATCTTCTGTTACTGCTTTATTTTTCTCTGTAGCAAAGTGTTTCTTACAGGGTATATTTTCTGTGAAATTAGTACAGGTGGTGCTTTACAGGATTTACAGTTTTATCTATCATTAGGATAAACTTCCAGGGCTACTGCATGTGTTGCTGGCTGATTGTTTCTGCTCTTACCTCCTTGTTTCTTTCATCAGTGGTTCTTCTTTTTTGGCAGGGGAAGTGCCCAGCCACCCACCCCCATCCCCAATCACCCCACACTATACTCTTTTTATAGGGTAGCACAGTCGTGACCTTTCCTGTAGCAAAGCAGGAAGGGGCAGATCAGAGGGGTATCCACACAGTGATCTCATTTACAGGGGCACTAGTAAATTAACTTGTTATAACAAGTTATACAAAAACAAACAAACAGAACACAAAATCAAACTTTTGCTTTCATTTTCTTCCTTCTGATTACTCTGACCAGGTTATAAACCCAGCAGCTTATCTGGAATGGATATCATTAACTGCAGGTACTGTGGAACACTTTTCAGAAGGACAGTTTTACAGGATTTAGAATACTGTCGTACATGCTGGGCCATTGGAGATCTAAGGGCTCAGCTCCAGGCAGCATGGGCAGAGATTGCAGGCCTCAACATGCATATTCAAGAGGAAATATATTATAAGAACTGCCTGCCATTTCCCCAACATCCATTAGAAGCACCTCGGCCACAGAGGGTAGTTGGTCCGGGAGGTTGGCAGGTGGTTAGAAGGGGCAAATTGGGTGCCCCATCACTCAGTGCTTTCCAACATATCACCTCCACAAACCATATAAAAACTACAAACAAGTATCAGCCTCTATCTCTGAAATTAAACAAAAGGGCAGAGAACACTGCAGAGCAGGACACTGCAGCACAGGAGCTAGCACAACAAAACTCACCCAAAACAGGAACCAAAACAAAAAAAGCAAAAAGGAAATCCAAAAAACTTCTGATCATAGGAGACTCTATGATTCAGGGAATAGATACGTATCTCCAGCCAGGGATAATGGTCAGATGTCTCCCAGGTACATCAGCATGGAGAGACACTGACCACATTGCTAAAATTGTTTAGGAAGCAGGAGAAAACATTGACGTCCTGGTACACATAGGGACTAATGATCTTGCCAGCCGATCAGTTGTGGAGACCAAGGAACACCTGACCAGGCTGGGTGACAAACTATCATCCATTTCATTCGGCATCTCCTTCTTTGAGATCCTGCCAGTCTGGGAGAGGGGGTCAGGTGGATGGAAGGTCAGAGAAGGGGAGATAGGGGAGCTAAACATGTGACCCAAGGGCTGGTGCCAGGAAAAAGGACACAAATTTGTAGGGAACTGGCAACAGTTTTGGGAATGAAAGGTCTCTAAATTTGGTGCTCTGCATCTGACTAAGGAGGGAGTCAGTGCATTTGGGCAGAAGTTTGACGTCTTTGCAGAATATTTAAACTAGCAAATGAGAAGAGGGGTGCAGCTCACCATACATTGATTGGGAAGAACACCCCTGCTCCCTCAGCTAGTGGTCAAACAGGAGTTCAGCATGTTTGTAGTTCATTTGCATCACCAGGTAAGGAAAAAGGTCCAGCTCCCCACACAACGCACAGGGGAAATGCCAGACCTTGCCCAACAACTAACACACCAAAATCTGGGCAATGAAAAATCATGTATACAAATGGTCACAGTCTGGAAAACAAGATCCCAGACCTGCAGACAACAATGACAGAGGCTAAACTGGACTTAGGAGCCATTAGCGATACATGGTTTACCAGTAGCCACACTTGGGAGACTTCAGTACCTGGCTATGTACTGTTCAGAAGAGACTGAGGTACAAAAAGAGGAGGATTGAGTGGCCCTTTATGTCAATGAAAATGTCAAGGCTACAGAAATTCAGAATATACAGTACATAAGGAGGCAGAAGAACTGTGAGTCACCCTGAAAACAGGAAATGAGACAGCCATACAAACTGGGGTTGTCTACAGGCCTCCAGACTAGGGAGAGGACATAGATACATTACTGTCAGAGGATATACAAAACATGACAGCTAAAGGGGAGGTTCTGATAATGGGAGACTTCAACATGCCAGATACAGATTGGTCAATACCAGCAGGAACATCTGCCAGAACTAGATACATGTTGGATTCCTTGCAGGAGGCGGGCCTCAAACAACTGGTACAACAACCCACAAGAGACAAGGCTATCCTAGATATAGTACTGACTAACAGGGAAATGATCACAGATCTCCAGGTAGAAGGTCACCTTGGGGCCAGTGACCATCACATGGTATGGTTCAATTTAGCCACTAGAACTAAATCATCCCATTCCAATGCAAAAATATGGGACTTCAGAGGAGCTGACTTGGACAAGATGGCCAACAGAGTTAAGCTAGCCCTGGCAAAAAGAAATACAGGTGAGGAGGTACAGGCAAAGTGGGCAAGCATTAAGGATGCAGTAATTAAAGAAACATCCCATTGTGTTAGAGGGAAAATGAAGTGTAAAAGAAGAATGAAACCACTTTAGTTCTCAAAAACAGTAGCAGAAAAGGGCAGAAACAAAAGGCTGCCCTTCAGGAAATATAAGGGAATGCAGCAGGATGAAGATAGGGAGGCATACCAAACTTCCCTAAGGGAAGCAGGGAAGACAGTAAGGCAGGCAAAGGCCCAAACTGAGGAAACACTAGCTCAAACAGTAAATGAAGGTGACAAGACTTTCTATAGATACATTAGTGAGAGTAGAAAGTCCAGAGGGGGTATTGCTAAGATCAAAGGGGATAAGGGGCATGTGAGGGGGAGGACCATGTAAAAGCATCTATCCTAAATAGATACTTCTGCTCAGTATTTACTGAAGAGAAGGTAGGGCAGGGCCCACAGCTCAGCACCCTGGACACAGTGGGGAAGGAGGTGTGAACTAGTTCCTTCACAAAAGAAAGAGTCCTACAAGAGCTTGATAAGGTCAGGGTGGATCAGGCAATGGGACCTGAATGCATACATCTAAGGGTACTAAAGGAGCTAAGGGTGGAACTAGCAGAGCCTTTATCAGAACTGTTTAGTGAGTCTCTGAGCACAGGAGCGGCCCCAGAAAACTGGAGAAGGGCTCATGTGATCCCGCTCCACAAGAGTGATAAGCAGGGAGGAGGCAGGGAACTACAGACCAGTCAGTCTTACCTCGGTAGTAGGCGAGATTATGGAGGAAAGAATAGTGCAACACCTGGAATCCATAGAAGCACAGGATCCAAGACAGCATGGGTTTACAAAAGGAAGGCCCTGTCAAACTAATCTCATAGATTTCTTTGACTGGGTAACCAGAGTGGTGGACCAAGGGGGGGCAGTTGATATTGCCTACCTTGACTTTAGCAAAGCTTTCAATACTGTTCCATGTAGAAGATTGATTTATAAGTTAAGTAGGCACAGGGTGGGTCAGAAGTTGGTCAACTTGGTGGCAAACTGGTTGACGGGCAGAAAACAGAGAGTGGTGGTAAATGGTATACAGTCAGAAGAGGTGCAAGTCGCAAGTTGGGTACCTCAGGGGTCAGTCCTGGGGCCAGTCCTCTTCAATATCTTCATCAGTGACATTGCAGATGGATGGGAGGGTAAGGTTTGTCTGTCTGCAGATGACACCAAGATCTGCAACAGAGTAGATGATCCAGATGGGGTGGGCAGAATGTGAAGAGATCTGGATAAACTAGCAAAATGGTCAGTAGAGTGGCACCTGGGGTTTAATGCAAAGAAGTGCAAGATCATGCACATATTGAAGAGAAACCCTGAAGCCACCTATAGGCCGGGAGGGGAGTTCCTGGCAGTCACAAGGGAAGAAAGAGACTTGGGCATCATCATCACCGATGACCTGAAATCATCCAAGTAGGCCACACAAGTTTGAAGAGGGAGGTAATTATCCCTCTTTACAAGACACTGGTTAGGCCCCATCTCGAGTACTGCGTGCAGTACTGGAGGGCACACCTTCACAAGGACATTAACCAAATTGAGGCAGTCCAGAGAAGAGCAACCAAAATGGTGCAGGGACTGCATCAGAAAACACATGAGGACAGATTAACGGAGCTCAGTATGTATACCCTAGAGCAAAGGAGGGAGAGAGGTGATATGAACGAAACATTCAAACACCTTAAGGGCATTAACAAGGTGAAAGAGTCTAGCATGTTTCAATATAAGAAAAATAGTAGGACAAGAGGACACAACATGAGATTAGAGGGAGGCCGATTAGGGGTAATGTGAGGAAGTTCTTTTTCACAGAAAGGGTGGAGGATGCATGGCATGGCCTACCTCAGGAAGTGGTAGATATGAATACATTGCAGGGCTTCAAACAGGCATGGGATAGGCATAAGAGAGCAATACAGATGAGTATGAATAGACAGGCCACTGACAAAACAAAGGTAGATGGCACATCCATAAGGTGGAAAAAGAAATAGGCAAACTGGATGGGCCTTTTGGTCCTTATCTGCTGTCATCCTCTATGTTTCTATAGCCCCACCCTCCGTTTCTTGTACTAGTACCTGTTTTCTTTAATGAAACCCTCCCATTATCTTCCTCTGTGTGCTGTCTGCCCCCATTAGATTCCCCCTTCCTTATCTGTTTAAGCATTCATCCATTAACATCGATACTATTTGTCTCCTAAACCCCTACACCTTACTTTTTTTTTCTATAGTTGCTTTGGTGCCCAATATCACTGGTTAATCGCCTTGTATATATGTGCATATTATTGTATCTGCTCATTTTTTTTTTTTTTAAAGTCTTTGTTATTGTACTCAATCTGTATTTGTATATATGTGAGTTTATACCCTTTTGTTGTTTATGACCAATCAGGTCCATCTTGTAAATGAGCTATGCTCAATGATGTTCGCCTGAATAAATAAAGATTTTGATTGATTGATTGATTGATTGATCGATCCTCTCTTCCCCCAGCACTAATGTTTTTTAAAGATCAAATGCAACGGTCCATTTTTTTAAGACATTCTTATGTGGTTTGCTAGTTTGTGAAGTAAGTTCTGTTAATTTTATATTTATGTACCAATATTTTTGTAGGGATTTAAAGCCTAACAAAAATAGACAGTAAAAGAAAAACAGAAAAAGTTTTCTTTTAAACCCTAAAGCAGAATGGCGGCCTGTAATTTACAACTGCTGAGCTGAAAGACGCTCGGCTTTTAGAAACACAATACAATAAAGTATTTTACAATGCTTGATATATTTGGCAAGTACTTTTTAGTGCTCTTAAGCACAAAAGATGAAAGACCAGGTCACTGCATACTTTTTATGTAAATTTGGATCCTTAGCTGCCTGGTATACAACTGCATTATTTCAAATGCCACTCTATACATTTTATTCCAAGGTGCCGCCTGGCTCATTTCAGGCAGCAATTCTATTTATTGCAGGAACAAGAAGTTTAATGTAAATTATTTTCTCCACAAGAAGAGAATGAAAAAGCATTTTTTGCACCTTATGCTAAAGCCTGGTGGGTATGCTTCTGGATCATGGAAAACTTTTCAGTTTTAATAAAAAGTGGCAACCTTTATATCAAAGTAAAGTGGTAAAAAAATAGATCTTGAATCCTTTCTTGGAATGGTTCTAAGAAAATGTAACTATTGAATTGCTGCTTGCTTTCAATACTCCCTATCAGACTGTAGTATTAAAATCACATATAGTATGTATTGCAGGGCTTTAACTCATTCAGGCTTAGAGACATCTGTAGGCAGTGTCTGAAATCATAGCCACTCAGGACAATAATGCCTGTAGACATACTCAACTGACTTTCACTCAGGCCTAAAAATGTCTGAGGAAGTCAGCAGTTTTTACCTAACTATTAAACAAACCGAATTGTTTAGAATTGAATGCATAGCACCGTTAGAAAGGTTATTTTGCTCTGAACAATTTTGCTGCAAATACTTTGTGTCTATCATGTATACTTTAGGAGTTATTCATATTTGTTTAAGGTATGGTGTGCATGGCTAACATTTGTCTCTCAAGCCTCACCTAAGCACCTTGAATAAATCTGAAAAAAAAAAACAGTTGTTTGGTATTTCAGCCACTATAAAATAAAAACTAAATGGATTACAATTGATTGCATAGCACCATTAGAAAGGTTATTTTGTGCTGAACAATTTTGCCACTGATACTTTGTGTCTACCACGTACACTTTAGGAGTTATTTGCATTTGTTTAAGGTATGGTGTGCATGACTGACATTTGTCTCATGCATCACCTAAGCACCTTGAAAACAATCTGAAAAAAAAATCAGTTGTTTGGTATTTCAGCTAGTATAAAATAAAAACTAAATTAATTACAACTGATTGTATAGCACCATTGGGAAAGGTAACATTGTGCTGAACAACTCTACCACTGATACTTTGTGTGTAGCACTTACGGTTCAACATTTGTTTGTGGCATGCTGATTATGGCTTGATTTTGCTTAGAAAGGCCCAGGATGCAGTGTTAAGAGTATACAGGGCACAAGTGGTGGAAGTCTCAAAGACCACATTGCATTACACCAGATTAATGTAGCCCTATTTCTCATTACAATTTATTTATTTATTTAAAATCTTGAAATTACAACCTTTGAGTCAGAGACTCATTTCCAAAGGCTCCACATCAATACACAATAGAGACATAGGTAAATACAATAGACAGTACGATACAATATACAGTGCCAGGGCAGTTTGATGGTAATGTTGCATCATGAAACAGTATACTGGGATGTCTAATACAGAGTTGAGGCTGTAGGCTATGGGCAACACAGTAAACAGTGTGATACAGGGAACAGTGCCAGGGCACTTTGACTTCTGGTTACAGCATGACCAGTTTACAAGGATGTCCCGACGAGTTTACAAGGATGTCTAATACATTGTTGTGGCTGTTGACAGTTCATAGGATAAATGTAACAGTAAGAGGACAGTTAGTGGCCAGAGAGTGAATAGGGGAACAGTGTACATGCCTACTGTGCTTGGCTGGAGCTGAGTAAACTGGATAAGTTAGGGGTGGCAGGTAGTGCACATTCTAGAGCAGTCTGTCAGGAGACTTTGTCTGAGTGCCTGAGTAAGAATTGCAGGCTATTGACTGTGAAAGAGGTCATGTGGCAATTCTGACTCCCATGTTTTAGTTGCTTACAATACATTTATGCTGAGATCTGTTTAAACTCATTATAAAAGTCCATTGTCATTTAAACACAAGAAAGACTGCAGATTAAAAAAGGCACTGCAAATGTAAATCCCTCTGTCCATCTAGTAGCACAATGTCCTCCAATTCAGTGGCACACATTTATGAGACATTCACCCCTCTCGAGGGCAGCAGTGCCACTCTCCAGTGGGGTGTCCGTACCATGCAGTGAAGAGCTCGCAGCAGCAATGTAGCCATCAATTGTATGGTTGATGGAACCGATGAGTTGGACTTTCATTCGTTCCTCCTCCTGATGCCAGTCCCCCACTATGTAAGTGGGTGTTCCACATTCCTGGCTCTTGGAGCGGACCCTGAGCAGATTGGAACACCCTTAATCAGCCAGGTTTAGCTTGAGGAAGCAATTGCCCCCCATGGCACAGTTGAGAGCAAAAAACCTGCTTCTGCCTATCATGCTCTGCTGCATCACAGCTTCTCTTGCAGTGCGAAATAGGGAAAATGCAATAAATAACACAAGCAGCTATGCCGAAGTTCAGCCCCAAAACCAAGATCTGAAACAAAAACTAACTACATAAAAAAAGGTGGGGTGCTCTTTGGAAACATTTTGTACTAATTCTTGGAAACATCACCGATGTACAGGAAGGTGTGTATTAAGATTGTGTTACAGACCTACAGTAAGGCTGTAATGGGTTGGACATAATAAGAAGCATGGGTGTTTTGTGTAGCCCCTTCCCCCCCAAGAAAATGATCACAGTTCCTTGTTTCATTTTATATTTATTTTACATAACTTAGTAGTTCTGTGGGTTCAGGTGAGACATTAGAATACATTATAACTGTAAAAAACTCGACAAAATACTTCGACAACACCTATTGTATTCTTGTATATACCAGTATGAAATACACAGAGAACAATTTATTTTTAAGTGTTAGCTTACATTCTGAAATAGGATACAGGAGTGTGGAAAAAGCAATTGCTATTTGTGAGAAAAATTAAGCCTGATATAAACACATGACTGCAAAACAAGTGAATGTCATTTGTGGTATGAATCAATTTGAGGGTTTGTGCTATGAACCTGTTGTTTGCATTAAGACCTGTGTATTATGGAGTCTGAAGTTACTAAAATCAGGATAGTATTTATCTTACTGGTAATTATATTGTCCTTATACACACCACCCTATGACGTATATAACTGACCTTTGTGGAGGCAGTATAGTGCAGTGCTTCAAGGCTCTGAGTTACAAACCTGGAGACCTGGGTTTCAATCTCACAGATCCTACTTTCATACTGTGTGACCCTAAGCAAGTCACTTAACTTCCTTGTGCTCCCATGTTGCACCAGAAAACAAGCTTCAGCTTACTGTACCTCTCCTGGATAAACAATTTCCTCTTCCTGTGTGATCCTGTTTAGCCATTCACTTCTTGGGACGCATGTGGAAACCAGTTGTTGCCAACCCATAAAAAATTTGTTCATGACTACCTAGCTATCCTTATTCAAGAATCCGGTGTGCTACAGGAAATTAGCTTTATTCCTCGCATGACCCAAATATTGGCAACACCCACCCCCAACCTCCACTGAGAGGGGCAGAGTATTGTAGGCAAGTAGGTGCATTAGGTGCATTGTCAATGTTTTTTAACACATTTTGAGCAAAACAAGAAAATTAAACAAGTTATATTAATCTTGTACCTGTTGTATAAGAAAAATGTTTAATGCAATGCTTAATTGTTTAAATAAAAGTTGTATTACTTTATTTATAAAGTTATACTATACTGATTTGATAAAAGTTTGCTTCAAGATGCATCCCGGTGCAAGGGGGAAGAGGGCAGTGCAAGGCAATAAATGAGAAAATTACAGAGAAAAAATAATCAACTGCAAAGTGCAGTAACAACAGTGAACATCATAACATAACATAACTGCATTCACAAAATATGTATAATGCAGCGTTGACCAAGCCATGTGTTGTGGGAAGATCCGGTACCAAAGTAAAAGTCAAGAGCCCACTGCGAAAATGTAGGCATTAAGTGTCTGGTTTATTAATCCAAAATAACTCAGCAATGCAATGCTTTGCTTTCAGTGGGTTCCTGCATTTATTCATTTTACAATGTCTTGTAGCCCAGCTGAGATGGAATAACTCTCAGTGGGGTCCTGCTTTTGCCTAATTTTTGTAGTACATTTACCCAGTGTAAGTTAGCTGAGATGCAGTATATTTGTTTCAGTTGGGTCCTAATTTCACCCATTTTTTTACAATTTATTAATCAGAGAATTGCCCAGGATTGTCCAGTGGAGAAGACGCAATATCTTATTTATTTCAGCTACGTTATCCTGGATAACTACACTATAATAATGGATAAAAGCAGAACCACACTGAAATAAAAAAAATGTCATCTCTAAATTGTAATACCCCAGACAATGAGATCCTGCATCTGCTTGCCAAATATTCTGTGAAATGGAAACAAAGCAGGACCCCACTGAAAACAAACTATTGCATCTCTTAGCTGGGCTGGCTATCCTGGGTAAAGTACAGAAATGTGAAAAATACTGAATCCCACTTGAAAATGAGAACCAGTGTTGTATCTCAACAGGTATGTCCTGGGGAAAATACCTTAAAAAATAATGCAAAAGCAAAATCTCATTTAAAATAGACTATTGCACCCTCATTTGTATGGATTATCTTGACTAACTGCAGTATAAAAAGGGACTGAAAGCTAAACCAGATAAACAGACAAAAAACCTGCATATTTAAAAACTGTTTTTGCACTCATCTCTCAATTCCATTCCTCAGCCCCCTCAGTCTGAATCCCACTCCACATTTTCCCATAGGTGCTGAAACCTTATTTTTGTACTCTGTTTGTTTCTTGTGGAAGGGTTTTGTAGAACAACTTTTCTTGCTTGCTGTCTCCATCTCCCTTTCTACTTTTTCTTTGCCATATGAAAATATTATGTAAATCTTTTTGCATTTACTCTAGTCAATGGGCTGCATAGAAAATGTGACAATCTCTCATAACACACACACACACACACACACACAGAAAGTGAATAAAAAACACATCATACACGGTTGAACCATATGTCTTTGTATAGATCTATTTAATTTTTCATTGATATTTTATAAACAAAATGCAAGAATCTGGTATCACTGTAATATTTATACATTAGGAAGCAAATGTCAGTCTGAAACCTGCTTATTTAGGTCATACCAGTCTACTTTAAAAACAGTACTAGCTCCCAATTCCCTCACAAAACCTATTTACATTACTTATACAGGACCACGTTTACATATATAGAAACAGAGTCACAGTCATTTACAATCAGAAGGGGTTCTAGATCTGTTATGTCCGTGTTCTCATAAGCAGGAATGAAATCACTATGTTGTGCAAACACATGGCATTATACAGGGATCTCCTAACCTCTCTGTTACCCAGGCTACTTGGTGATTCCCTTGGTACGCACAGATTTCACCAGGTGTACTGTACCCTAAAGGCCTGTACTGTCTTAATGCCCATGGTCTCTGCTGGTAAACTGTTCCATAGGTTCACCACCCCCTGGGAAAAAATACTTATAACATTACCCCTTAGTGTACCACCCCTGAGCTTTAAAGCATATCACTGTGTCCTGATGCAGAATATCAGATCAAACATTTCCACCTGTTTGTGTCTTGATACTCTCCAGTATGAAAAGGATTAATATGCCCCTTCTCAGCTTCCTTTTCTCCAGGGTTAACATATGAGTGGCCTCCAATCTCTTTTCATAGTGTTTGACTCTCGTACCACTGAACATTTCGTTAGCCATGCACTACACCCTTTTAATTGCCTTAATGTTCTTTTCGTATAGAGGATATGAGAATTGTAGTATGCTGTACTCCAGGAGGGGCTTAACCAGGACTTTGTAAAGTTGCAGGATTACTTCCCCTGCTCTGCTAGTCACCTCATTATGTTTGTTGGACATACAGCATGACTAGAGACAATAAAATGAGACTGGGACAGTATTCCAGACTAAAATAGCAGAACACTTTGATCAGTAAAGTAAGGTGATAGCTTTGCCTGACCTTTGTAACTCTCAGAGCTCCAAGATGTATAGGGTTTTTGTATTTTACAGGAATACTGAGCAATGTTTATTTATTTATTAAACAAATCAGAATGACCTTTGAGCCAAGGGCTCTTTTACAGAAGTTCCACATCAAGTCACAAGAATAACAAATTATAATGGTTTCAGTAAGTAGTACAACATGAGGAAAGTAATAACATAAACAAAAGAATATAGCAAGATAAATATTGTGTCAAGTGCAGCCAGTGGCCTTGTCTGAAGTGGGGTGAAAGGGATTAAAAGGAGAGATGTACAGGGGGTGAACTGGTGGGGGGGTGGAAGGAGCAAAATAAGAGCAAGGAGGGAGCTGCCGCAATGAAGCTTATGCATGAAAGACCCATGGGGTAGGAGGTAGAGGAAAAAAACAAAGTAAGGAAACAGAGGAGGGAGGGGGAAGTAGGAGTAGAGGGGTTAAGGAAAGGGGGATGAGGTAGGATGAAAAGAGGGCAGGAATAGGGATCGGAAAGGGATGAAGGAAGGAAGTTCTGTTAGTGGAATAGTGCAGCAACAGGGTAGAGCTGTACTGGGGCAAATGGTAAAAGATGGAGGTCCCAGTGCATTTAGCTATCAGCAGAGATTACGTATAGCAGTCACAAGATGCTCTGGAAACTAGGAATTGATGCAACTTCCGCTTAAATGGTCTCAAGGTTGCAGTCGTTGCAATCTCAGGAGGAAGGGAATTAAATAAATTAGCAGCTCTAACTGCAACGGATTGCTTTCGGAGTGAGGTTCAACAGCGGGGGACAGTAAAAGTTTGGCTCACAGAACTTCGTGTTTTATGAGTGCCCCGGAAGGGACTGAAAAGCTGAAGGGAACCTGGTGGTAGGAGACCAAGATCTGCCTTCTTAGCCAGAAGGCAGGCTTGATATTGAATGTGAGCCTGGAGTTGAAGCCAGTTTGCTTGTCCATTAAGGTCACAAGTGTGAGTACAATGTGCTGCACCAGTTAATAGACGGTATGCCTTATACATAGCTGTGGCAAGCCGACGTAGGGTTGTGTCTGTGGTGGAACCATAAATGACCAAACCATATTCAATAATAGACACAATTGAACTTTGGATAGCCAATCTGAGGGCTTCAGTAGTAAGGCACTGTTTATGCCTGTGTAGGAGGCCTAGGTGAATGTTAACTGCCTTGGCAACATTCTCAACATGGTTGGAGTAGGAGAGCGTACTATCCAGAGTAACTCCTAGACATTTAAAAGATTGAGTCTGATGAAGGACTACACCCGCACCATTTTTAATCACCAATTGTTTGGCTTTGTGCTTGCTGTGGGTACCAAGGAAGAGCATGACCTTAGTTTTTTTGCAATTAAGCACCAACCTATTAGAGATGAACCAGGACTCGGCTTCAGTAAAACTTTTCTGAAGTTGAGCCTGAAGGAGGGTAGGGTCAACAGTCTTTGAGAAAATGACCGCATCATCCACATAGAGGAGCACTGGTTCAGAACAGGATGCTGGAAGATTATTGAGGAAGATGCTAAATAGAAGCGGTCCCAGTACTGATCCTTGAGGAACCCCAGAGCAGACAGGCACTTCAGCAGAAAGGGTAGACCCAATTCTCACCTGTTGTGTGTGGTTTGCTAGATAGCTGGTGAACCACTTTAGGGCTTTTGAAGATATACCAAGCCCAGCAAGCTGATGTATCACCAAATGGTGCTTGACCATGTCAAATGCTTTAGACAGGTCAATAAAGGTTGTGCCAACAAGTTGACCCTAATCAAGAGTATGATGAATGAAACCTGCGAATTCCAGTAGGGTCATAGATGAGCTGTGCTCTTTCTGAAAACCATGTTGTTAGACACATTGTAGGTTGTATTTTCAAAGGTACTCCACAAACTGGTCATCAACAATGTACAGGGAACCTGTTACCATAGATGTACAGGGAACCTGGTAGAATAGATGTACCGGGAACCTGTTACCATACATGTACAGGGAATCCGTTACCATAGATGTACAGGAAACCTGTTACCATAGATGTACAGGGAACCTGTTACCATAGATGTACAGGGAACCCGATACCATAGATGTACAGGGAACCCGTTACCATAGATGTACAGGGAACCTGTTACCATAAATGTACAGTGAACCTGTTACCATAGATATACAGTGCTGGACAATAGGGAATTCAGGTTGCATATGAAATAATGCTGGCCTGAAGGAAAGGGAAAATTGCCAACCACTTCAGGAACCCCTGCAACCTGCTTTTGACATTTACTGGCCAGGTTGGTGTTTACATTTATACTATTGTGCATCTATACAATGATTGCATTAGATAATCATAGCCCATCAAACCAGGTACAGTTTGTCAAAGTCTTCTAAGACTCAGCTATTGTAGTTTGCCCTGGTTCAACTGTAGAAAGCCATTGCTTTGTGGTTAAGTGTATACCTGGGAAGTATTTTTTTTCTGCTATGTCATATCAAGCACACAACACAGCAGAGTGGTGCTGCATCACACAGAGAAGGCTCCTGGTTTAAAAAATGACATCCATTCATCACTGGCAAAGCTGACATGCTGTGAGGTAATTTCCAATTTTTTTACCCCAGTTGTGTCACCTGCAGCCCTATTGGCTCTGGCCAGATTTTGTTTTAAATAGTCAAAGCAATCCATCAAAGGTGGGCTCCTTTTCACTATCCTTTTATTTTTATGGTGAAAAGCTATTTGACATCAGTCTATCACAAGGCATAAAATAAGCAGGTTCGCAATGCAATTTGAGACCTAAGATCGGGAAAAAGTGAGTCAAGTTTGGCAATTATTATCAGTCATTGCTAATCATTGCCAACTGGCCCTGGGTCCTGGAAAAGTGCCTTATAATGCACTGTCAAGTTACATTTTTTATTTTGGTCTGAGTATTCATTTTCTGCCCACCTCCCCTGTGCTGTTGCTAAGGTACCCTGATTGGTCCAGTGACGCTCCTGCCCCCCCAACCAAAGCTCTGCACGAGCGAAACATGAATTAGCTGCACCACCCACCCACCTACACTCATTTCCGTAGGTTCTGCAACTATTGCCAGCTTGCCTTCTTGTGCTGCCATGCAGGGCACCCCGCCTCCCTCCTCCGCTGTCGGCATTTGCTCCAACTGTCATTTTCACTTTCCTGTCACTCAGTTCCTCCTAAGCACCACCTCCACGGCTACCCATCCCATCCGATGTCTCACTTGTTGTCGGGTATCCTTTCTTCATGCTAGTTGCACGACAGATGCCTTGCCAGAAGACAACAATCCTAGTCATGGTAAGAACATTTTATTCATTATAAAATAATCATACTTATGTGGAGCTCTTTGTGGTGGGTGCTCTAGTTCTTTTTGGTTCTGGATTCTTGTGTATTGTAGCACCGCTGTGTCTCCCTGCTGCTAGCAATTTTTGTTCCTTCAGTACAGTACTGTGCAAAGCAGGCTGCGTTAAATTCAGTTGGTCTGTCAGAGTGGGAGTGGGAGAGTCGATGTGAGAGACAGAGAGAGAGACAGAGAGAGAGAGAGAGAGAGTTAAATCAACTGAGCAATTACAGTATGAAGGTGGCAGGGCAATCAAGTCGGAGAGTCATCAGCTTGCTTTGGTTGCCTGTACATTCTGTTAAAAACACTTGTTAAGGGCTGCTGGGCTGAAGCAAACAGAAGCTAAATAAAAATAAAATACAGGCAGCCTCTGCCTGTCTGAAGAGGGCCTCATTTAAAGAACTAAGAGAGGTGGTGGCTGAACCTCTGGCTATCCTGTTAAGCCAATCACTGGAAACAGGGGAGGTACCCAAAGACTGGAGGACAGCAGATGTAGTCCCCTTATACAAAAGTAGGAACAAAGAGGAAGCAGGGAACTACAGACCAGTCAGCCTCACCTCGGTAGTGGGGAAGATCATGGAAGCACTACTGAAGGAGAGATTGGTGGAACATCTGATTGTCAGTGGACTACAGGACCCAAGGCAGCATGGTTTCACCAGGGGGAGGTCATGTCAGACCAACCTCATTGAATTTTTTGACTGGGTGACTAGGGAGGTGGATCAGGGGAGGGCAGTGGACATGGCCTATCTGGACTTCAGCAAGGCCTTTGACACTGTGCCACAAAGAAGACTATTACACAAACTGGGGAATATGGGTGGCAGGACAGTAGTGTGGTGGGTAGGTAACTGGCTGGGTGGCAGGACACAGAGGGTGGTGGAAATAGCTGTCACTCCACAGAGGGAAGAGTGACCAGTGGGGTACCATAGGGATCAGTGCTGGGACCGGTCCTATTCAACATCTTCATCAGTGACATTGCAGGACCTAGAAGGCAGAATTTCACTGTTCACTGATGACACAAAGCTCTGTAACAGAGTAGACACACCAGAGGGTGTAGACAGAATGAGAAGGACCTGCAGAAACTTGAAGAATGGTCAGGGTTTGGCAGTTGAAATTCAATGCAAAGAAGTGCAAGATAATGCATATTGGGCACAAAAACCCAGGCACAATATATCAGTTGGGGGGGTGAGGATATAGCATGCACCAAGCAGGAAAGGGATCTTGGGGTTATCATCTCTGATGACCTCAAGGCAGGGAAACAGTGTGACAAATCAGCAGGTAAAGCAAATAGGATGCTGGGATGTATAGGCAGGGGCATCACCAGCAGGAAAAGGGAGGTCATAATTCGGCTATACAAGACACTAGTGAGGCCCCACCTGGAGTACAGTGTACAGTTCTGGAGACCATACCTACGTAAGGACATAGACAGTGTAGAGAAGGTTCAGAGAAGGGCAACAAAGATGGTGCTTGGATTGCATCACAAGTCCTATGAAGACAGGTTGAAGGAACTGAACATGTACTCCCTGGAGGAGAGGAGGGAGAGAGGGGATATGATAGAGACATACAAGTATCTTACAGGGAGGAACAGGGTGCAGGAAAACACTATTTTTAAGTGAAAAAGATGTTTCAGGACTAGAGGGCATGGGATGAAGTTGGAGAGAGGACGATTCAGAGGAAACATGAGAAAGAATTTCTTCACAGAATGGGTGGTGGACAAGTGGAACACCCTGCCAGAGGAAGTGGGCTGAAACAATCACGGGATTTAAGAATGCATGGGATAGACATAAAGGAATTCTGGAGGTCAAGGGTAAGGGGCAACAGACTTCTAGGAAAACAAACTGAACTTACAAGCTCAAATGGGCAGACTGGGTGGGCCATAGGCCCTTATCTGCTGACACTGTCTATGTATCTATGTATCTATGTAATTACATAATTTTTTTTATGCTATTTCGTTTTTACCTCCTTTGGCCACGCAGTCTCTTCCCCTTGTCATTGCATCCTCTGCTGGGGTTTCCAGCTGCCATCCGCCTGTACTGCTCAGCCCAGCATACAACCTCTGTGGCCCCACAGTGAGGCAGCAAGGAGTCCCCAACTCCCACAGAACATAGATCAGACATGTGCCACACTCCATGGCAAAACTTACTCACAGCCATCAAGCCACAAGAAACAGGTGCCTATACCTATGCCCCATTCTTGTCTGTCCGAGTATGTTACTCCAGACTTAATGGCGTTCAGATTACTTCCCCACAAACAGGAAGAAAAACAATAATATAACCATGACTCCAGTGGTTTGGGAACTGGAACCGCATAGCTGATAAAAAGAAAGTGAGGAATGAAACAGGTTTTAATAAGATAGACCCTCTTCATCTTGCTCATATGCCATCTATTCCATCTGGAAACCATCTGCTGTCTTTTTCTAATGTGGTATGAAAAAATTATACTATGGCATATCTCCCTGGCCAAAAAAAATATACCCAAGACTTTACAAGATTCAAGTGCCACCTTAACCCCTCCCACCAATTCTGGGGATCCAGGGGTTACTCTTATGGGAATACACTGGCTCTTATTTATATTAATTCCCCACCTGAAAGACCAAATAAGGACCTCACAAAATTATACGCACATCTACCTGACTCTGCATTGGCTGCCATCAAAATGAGGTCATAAGCATAGGCAGTACGTGAAATAGAAGTTCCCAAGGTAAGTTGTACACCACAAAATGAGGTAATCAGCATAGGCACTACATGAAAGAGAGGTTCCCACGGAATGTTGTATATCACAAAATTAAGTCTTCAGCATAGGCAGTATATGAATGAGAGGTTCCAAAGATATGTTGTACACCACAAAATGAGGTGACTAGCATATCCACTACATGAAACAGAGGATTCCAAGGTATGTTGCACACCAACAAAAGAGGTAGTCAGGAAAGATAACACATGAAATACAGATTCCCAAGGTATGTTGCACACCACAAAATGAGGTCCTCAGCATAGGCAACACTTGAAAAAGTGATTCCCAAGGTATGTAGAGCACCACAAAATGAGGTCATCAGCATAGGCAACACATGAAATACAGATTCCCAAGGTCTGTTGTACACCACAAATGGAGATCATCAGCATAGGTAACGCTAGAAACAGGGATTCCCAAGGAATGCTGAACACCACAAAGTGAGGTAATCAGCATAGGCAACACATGAAATAGGGGTTCCCGAGGTATTTGGTACACTGCAAAATGAGGCCATCAGCAAAGGCAGTACATTAAAGAGAGGTTCACAAAGTATGTTGCACACCGCAAAATGAGGCCATCAGCATAAGCAACACATGAAAAAGAGGTCCCCAAGGTATGTTGCACAGCGCAAAATGAGGTCCTCTGCATAGGCAACACATAAAATAGAGGTTCAGAGAGTATGTTGCACACTGCAAAATGAGGTCATCAGCATAGGCACACATGAAATAGAGGTTCCCAATGTATGTTTAACACCACAAAATGAGGTCAGCAGCACAGGCAACACATGAAATATGGGTTCCCATGGAAAGTTGTACACCACAAATGAGGTCATCAGCAGAGGCAATACATGAAACAAAGGTGCACATGGAATGTTGCCCACCACAGAATAAGGCCATAAACAAAGGCAACATATGAAAAAGAGGTTCCAACGGTAAGCACTACACCACAAAATGAGGTCATCAGCCTAGGAACTCCATGAAAAAGAGGTTCCCAGGGTATGACGTACACAACAGAATGAGGTCATCAGCACAAGCAACACATGAAATAGGGGTTCCCAAGATATGTTGTACAATACAAAATGAGGTCATCAGCACAGACAACACATGAAAGAGAGGTTCCCAAGGTATGTTGTACACCACAAAATGAGGCCATCAGCATAGGCAGTACATGAATAGAGGTTGCCAAGGTATGTTGTACACCACAAAATGAGGTCATCATCATAGGCCCTACATGAAATAGAGGTTCCCAAGGCATGTTGTACACCACAAAATGAGGTCATCAGCATAGGCAGTACATGAAATGGAGGTTCCCATGATATGTTGTACACCACAAAATGAGGCCATCAGCCTAGGCAGTACTTGAAATAGAGCTTTCCCAAGGTATGATGTACACAACAAAAAGAAGTCATCAGCATAGGCAACACATGAAAAAGGACTTCCCAAGGTATGCTGTACAACACAAAATGAGATAATCAGCATATGCACTAAATGAAATGGAGGATTCCAAGGTAAGTTGTGCACCACAAAATGAGGTCATCAACATAGGCAGTACGTGAAATAGAGGTTCCCCATGGTATGTTGAACACCACAAAATGAGCCCATCAGCATAGGCAGTACATGAAACAGAGGTTTTCCAGGTATGTTCTCCACCACAAAATGAAGTCATCAGCATAGACAACACATGAAATAAAGATTCAGAAAGTATACTGAAGAGCAGAAAATGAGGTCATCAGCATAGGTAACACAAGAAACAAATGTTCCCAAGTTATGATGTACACCACAAAATGAGGTCACCAGCATAGGCAACACATGAAATAGAGGTTCCCAAGTTATGTTGTACACCACAAAATGAGGTCATCATCATAGGCAGTACATGAAATAGAGGTTCCCATGGTATGTTGTACACCACAGAATGAGGCAGTCGGCATAGGCAACACATGAAATAGAGGTTAAAAAGGTATGATGTACAAAATAAAATGAAGTCATCAGCATAGCCAATACATGAAGAAGGCAATCTCAAGGAATGCTGTACACACAAAATGAGGTTATCAGTGCAGGCACTAAATGAACTAGAGGTTTCCAAGGTAGGGTGTGCACCACAAAATGAGGTCATCAGCGTAGGCAACACATGAAATAGGGATTCCCAAGATATGTTGTACTCCACAAAATGAGGCCACCAACATAGGCAACACATGAAATAGAGCTAGCCAAGGTATGTTGTACACCACAAAATGAGGCCACCAACATAGGCAACACATGAAATAGAGGTTCCCAAGTTATGTTGTACACCACAAAATGAGGTCATCAGCATAGGCAGTACATGAAATAGAGGTACCTATGGTTTGTTGTACACCACAAAATGAGTTTATCCGAACAGGCAGTACATGAAATAGAGGTTCCCAAGGAATGTTGTACACCACAAAATGAGGCAATCAGCATAGGCAACTCATGAAATAGGGGATCCCAAGGTGTGTTGCACAGTGCAAAATGAGGTCATCAGCCTAGGCAACAAATGAAATAGAGGTTCCCAAGATATGGTGTACACCACAAAATGAGATCATCAGTAAATGCAAAATATGAAACAAATGTTTCCAAGGCATTTTGTACACCACAAAATGAGGTCATCAGCATAGGCAACACATGTAACAGATGTTCCCAAGGTATGGTATAAACCACAAAATGAGGTCATCAGCATAGGCAATATATGAAATAGAGGTTTTCAAGCTATGTTGCACACCACAAACTGAGGTCAACAGCATAGGCTGTACATGAAAGAAAGGTTCCTGAAGTAGGTTGTACATTTAAAAATGAAGCTAGCAGCATAGGCAATACATGAAATAGGGGTTTCCGAGGTATGTTGTACACTACAGAATGAGGCCATCAGCATAGGCAACAAAAAATAGAGTTTTCTAAGGTATGTTGTATACCACACAATGAGGTCATCAGCTTAGGCAGCACTTGAAATAGAGGTCCCCAAGGTATGTTTTAGACCACAAAATGAGGCCATCAGCATAGGCAGTACATGAAATAGAGGTTCCCAAGGTATGTTGTACACCACAAAATGAGCTCATCAGCATAGGCAGAACAAGAAACAGAGGTTCCTAAGGTATGGTTTACACCACAAAATGAGGCCACCAGCATAAGCAACACATGAAAGAGAATTTCCTGAGGTAGGTTGTACACCACAAAATGATGCCAGCAGCATAGGCAACATGTGAAATATGGGTTCCCAAGGTATGTTGTACACCACAGAATGAGGCCATCAGCAGAGGCAACATAAAAGAGTTTCCTGAAGTATGTTGGGCGCCACAACAAGAGGTCATCCGCATAGGCAACACTTGAAATAGAGGTCCCCTAGGTATGTTTTAGACCACAAAATGGGGTCAACAGCATAGGCAACACATGAAATAGAGGTTCCCAAGGTATGTTGTACACCACAAAATGAGGTCATCAGTATAGGCAGTACATGAAATACAGGTTCACAAGGTATGTTGTATAACAGAAAATGAGGTCACCAGCATTGGCAACATATGAAATAAGCATTCCCGAGGTATGTTGTAAACCACAAAATGACACCATCAGTATAGGCAACAAATGAAATAGAGGTTCCCAAGGTATATTGTACAGCACAAAATGAGGTCATCAGTGAAGGCAACACAAGAAACAAACGGTCCCAAATTATGGAGTACACCACAAAATTAGGTCATCAGCAGAGACAGTACATGAAATACAGGAATCCAAGCTATATTATACACCACAAAATGAGGTCATCAGCAAAGCTTAGAAGTGAAATAGGAGTGCTCATGGTATGTTGGACCCCACAAAGTGAGGTCATCAGCATAGGCAACACATGAAATGGAGGTTCACTGGATATGTTGTACATTGCAAGATGCGGTCATCAGTATAGGCACTACATGAAAAAGAGGTCCCCAAAGTATGTTGTACACAACAAAATGAGGCCATTAGCATAGGCAACACATGAAGTAAATGTTTCCAAGGAATGTTGCACACCGCAAAATGAGCTCATCAGCATAGACAACACATGAAATAGAGTTTCCCAAGGTATGGCGTACACCACAAAATGAGATCATCATCATATGCAACATGTGAAAAAAAGTTCCCAAGGCATGTAGCACACCACAAAATTAGGTCATCAGCATAGACAACACAGGAAACAGATGTTCCCAAGGTATGGTGTACACCAAAGGATGTGGTCAACAGCATAGGCAACACATCAATTAGAGGTTCCCAAGATATGTTGTACACCACAAAATGAAACAGAGGTTCCTAAGGTATGTTGTACAAAAACAAAATGAGGCCATCAGCATAGGCAACTCATGAAATACAGATTACCACAGTATGTTGTACACCACAAAATGAGGTCATCAGCATAGGCAAAACATGAAAGAGATGTTACCGAGGAAAGTTGCACACCCCAAAATGAAGTCATCAGCATAGGCAATACATGAAATAAGAGCTTCTGAGGTATGTTGTACACCACAAAATGAGGTCATCAGCATACGCAGCAAATAAAATAGGGGTTCCCGAGGTATGCTGTACACCACAAAATGAGACAATCAGCCATGGCACTCCATGAAATAGAGGTTCCCAAGGCATGATGTACACCACAAAATGAGGTCTTCAGCATACGCAACACATTATATAGGGGTTCCTACGGTATGTTGTACAATACAAAATGAGGACAACAGCATAGGCAACACATGAATTACGGGTTCCCAAGGCATGTTGTACAGCACAGAATGAGGCTATCAGCATAGGCAACACATGAAACAGAGGCTTCCAAGGTATGTTGTCCAAGACAAAATAAGGATCTCAGCATTGACTCTACATGAAAAATGGGTTATCAAGGTATGTTGTACTCTACAAAATGAGGTCATCATCAAAGGCACTACATGATATAGAGGTTCCCATGGTATGTTGTACGCCACAAAAGGAGGCCATCAGCATAGGCAGTACTGGAAACAGAGGTTTCCTAGGTATGATGTACACAACAAAATTAAGTCATCGGCATAGGTAACACATGAAAAAGGACTTCCCAAGGTATGCTGGACAACACAAAATGAGGTCATGAGCACAGGCACTACATGAAATATAGGTTCACAAGGTATGTTTCAAACCAAGAAATGAGGTCATCAGCATAGGCAGTACATGAAATAGAGGTTCCTATGGTTGTGCACCACAAAATGAGCCAATCAGCACAGGCAGTACATGAAATAGAGGTTTCCAAAGTATGTTGTCTACCAAAAAATGAGGTAATCAGCATAAGCAGTACATGAAATAGAGGTACCCCACGGTATGTTGTACACCATAAAATGAGGTCATCAGCATAGGCAACACATGAAATAGAGGTTCCCAAGTTATGTCATACACCACAAAATGAGGCCATCAGCATAGGCAGCACATGAAATTGAGATTCCCAAGGTATGTTGCAGACTACAAAATGAAGTCATCAGCATAGACAACACACAAAATAAAGGTTCCCAAGGTATATTGAAAAGCACAAAATGAGGTCCTCAGCACAGGCAACACAAGAAAAAAAACGTTTCCAAGATATGGTGCACACCACAAAATGAGGTCATCAGCATAGGAAACACATAAAATTGGTGTTCTCACGGAATGTTGTACACCACAAAATGAGGCCATCAGCATAGGGAATGCAAAAAATACAGTTCCCCAAGGTATGTTGTATACCACAAAATGAGGCCATCAGCATAGGCAACATATGAAATACAGTTTCTCAAGGTATGTTGTACACAAGAAAATGAGGTCATCAGCATAATCAACACATGAAATAGAGGTTCTCAAGGTATATTGCACACCACAAAATCAGGTCATCAGGATAGGCAGTACATGAAACAGAGGTTACCAAGGTATGTTGCACATCACAAAATGATGTCATCAGCATAGGCAACACATGAAATAGAGGCTCCCAAGTTATGCAATACACCACAAAATAAGGTAATCAACATAGGCAGCACATGAAATAGAGGTTCACAACATATGTTGTACACCACAAAATGAGGCCAACAGCATAGGGAACACATGAAATAGAGGTTCCAAAGGTATGTTGTACACCACAAAATTAAGTCATTAGCATAGGCAGTACATGAAATAGAGGTTCCCATGGTTGTACACCACAAAATAAAATCATCAGCATAGGCAACACGTGAAGAAGGAGTTCCCAAGGTATGCTGTACAACCCAAAATGAGGTTATCAGCATAGGCACTAAATGAAATAGAGGTTTCCAAGGTATGGTGTGCACCACGAAATGAGCTCATCAGCTTAGGCAGTACATAAAATATTGGTTCCCAAGATAAGTAGAAAACCACAAAATGAGGTTATCAGCATAGGCAGCACATGAAATAGGGGCTCCTAAGGTATGATTCAGGCAAAAAATGAGGACATCAGCATAGGCAGTACATGAAATAGAGGTTCCCATGGTATGATGTACACCACAAAATGAGTCCAACGGTACTGGTTGTATATGAAATTGAGGTTTCCAAGCTATGTCGTACAACTGAAAATGAGGTCATCAGCATAGGCAGTACATGAAATAAAGGTTTCCACGATATGTTGTACACCACAAAATGAGGTAATCAGCATAGCCAACACATGAAATAGAGGTTCCCAAGGTATGTTGCACACCACAAAATGAGGTCATCAGCATAGGCAGTACATGAAATAATAGTTCCCAAGATAATTGGAAAACCACAAAATGAGGTCATCAGCATTTGCAACACATGAAATACAGGTTCCCAAGGTATGTTGTACAAGACAAAATGAGGATGTCAGCATTGACACTACATTAAATAAGGGTTATCAAGGTATGTTGTACATTACACAGTGAGGCCATCAGCATAGGCAGTACATGAAATGAAGGTTCCCATGGTATGTTGTACACCACCACAAATTGAGGCCATCAGCATAGGCAGTACATGAAATAGAGGTTTCCACGGCATGTTGTACACCACAAAATGAGGTCATCAGCTTAGGCAATACATGAAATAGAGGTTCCCAAAGCATGTTGTACACCACAAAATGAGGCAACCAGCATAGGCAACACATGAAATAGAGGATCCTAAGGTGTTGCACAGTGAAAAATGAAGTTCTCAGCCCAGGCAACACATGAAATAGAGGTTCCCAAGGTATGGTGTACATCACAAAATGAAATCATCAGTAAATGCAACACATGAAACAAATGTTCCCAAGGCATTTTGTAAACCACAAAATGAGGTCATCAGCATAGGCAACGCATGAAACAGATGTTCCCAAGGTATGGTTTAAACCACAAAATGAGGTCATCAGTACAGGCAGTAGATGAAATAGAGGTTCCTGTGATATATAGTAGACCACAAAAGGAGCCAATCAGCATAGGCAGTACATGAGAGAGGTTTTCAAGGTATGTTGTTCACCACAAAATGAGGTCATTAGCATAGGAAATACATGGAAGAGAGGTTCCTGAGGTAGGCTGTACACCACAAAATGATGCCAGCAGCATTTACAACACATGAAATAGGGGTTACCAAGGTATGTTGTACACCACAGAATGAGACAATCAGCATAGACAACATAAAATAGAGTTTCCTAAGATATGCTTTCTACCACAAAATTAGGTAATCAGCATAGGCAGTACATGAAAAAAGGTTCCCTTGGTATGTTGTAGTCCGCAAAATGAGCTTCTCAGCAAAGGCACTACAAGAAATAGAATTTTACGAGGTATGTTGCACACCACAAAATGAAGTCATCAGCATAGGCAGTACAAGAAATAGAGGTTCCCAAGGTATGTTGTATGCCACAAAATGAGGCCACCAGCATAAGCAACACATGAAAGAGAGGTTCCTGAGGTAGGTTGTACACTACAAAATGATGCCAGCACCTTAGGGAACACATTAAATAGGGGTTCCCGAGGTATGTTGTACACAACAGAATGAGACCATCTGCATAGACCACATAAAATAGAGGTTCCCACGTTATGTTGAACACCATAAAATGAGGTCATCAGCATAGGCAACACATGAAATAGAGGTTCCCAAGTTATGTTGTACACCACAAAATGAGGTCATCAGCATAGGCAGAACATGAAATACAGGTTCCCAAGGTATGTTGTATACCAGAAAATGAGGTCACCAGAATAGGCAACACATGAAATAGGGGTTCACAAGGTATGTTGCACACCCCAAAATGAGGCCATCAGCATAGGCAACACATGAAATAACACTTGCCAAGGTATGTTGCACACCAAAATATGAGGTCATCAGCATAGACAACATGTGAAATAAAGGTCCCCAAGGTATATTGTATAGCACAAAATGAGGTCATCAGTATAGGCAACACAAGAAACAAAAGGACCCAATTTATTATGTACACAACAAAATGAGGTCATCAGCATAGGCAACACATGAAATAGGGGTTCTCATAGTATGTTGTACACTACAAAGTGAGGTCATCAGCATAGGCAATACATGAAATAGAGGTTCAGTGTGTATGTTGTTCATCACAGAATAAGGTCATCAGCATAGGCACTACAAGAAAAATAGGTTCCCAAAGTATGTTGTACACAAAATGAGGCCACCAGCAGAGACAAGACATGAAACAGAGTTTCCCAAGATATGGTGTACACCACAAAATGAGATCATCAGCATATGCAACATATGAAACAAATGTTCCCAAGGCATGTAGTACTCCACAAAATGAGGTAATCAGCATAGGGAACACATGAAGAAGGAGATCCCAAGGTACGCTGTACAACACAAAATGAGGTTATCAACATAGCCGGTAAATTAAATAGAGGTTTCCAAGGTTTGTTGTGCAACACAAAATGAGGTAATCAGCATAGGCAGTACATGAAATAGAGGTTCCGACGGTATATTGCACACCACAAAATGAGGTAATCAGCATAGGCAGTACATGAAATAGAGGTTCCGACAGTATGTTGTACACCATAAAATGAGGCCATCTGCATAGGCAGAACATGTAATAAGGCTCCCCAAGCTGTTGTTCACCACAAAATGATCATTAGAATTGGCAGTACATGAAAAAGAGGTTCCCAAGGTATGTAGTACACCACAAAATGAGGTCCTCAGCATAGACAACACATGAAATAGAGGTTCCCAAGTTAGGCTGTACGCCACAAAATGAAGCCATCAGCATGTGCTCCACATGAAATAGGGGCTCCCAAGGTACGCTGTACACCACAAAATGAAGCCATCAGCAAAGGCAACACATGAAATGGAGATTCCCAAGGTATGTTGCACACCACAAAATGAAGTCATCAGCATAGACAACACAAGAAATAAAGGTTCCCAAGGTGTATTGAAGAGCACAAATTGAGGACATCAGCATAGGCAACGCAAGAAACAAACGTTCCTAAGTTATAGTGTACACCACAAAATGAGGTCATCAGCATAGGCACTACATGAAATAGAGGTTCCTAAGTTATCTAGTACACCACAAAATGAGGTCATCAGCATAGGCAGTACATGAACTAGAGGATCCCAAGTTATGCAGCACACCACAAAATGAGGTCATCAGCATGTGCTACACATAACAATTGGGGTTCTCATGATATGTTGAACACCACAAAATGAGGCCATCAGCATAGGGAACACATGAAATAAAGTTTCCCAAGGTATGTTGTACACCACAAAAAGCGTCCCTCAGCATAGGCAACATAAGAAATACGGGTTCCCAATTATGTTGTATACCAAAAAAAGAGATTATCAGCACAGGCAACAATGAAATAGAGGTTCCCAAGGTATGTTACTCTCCACGAAAAGAGATCAGCATCATAGTCAACACATGAAATAGAGGTTCCAAAGGTATGTTGCACTCCACAAAATGAAGTCATCAGCATAATCAACACACGAAATAGATGTTCTCAAGGTATGTTGCACACCACAAAATTAGATCAGGATAGGCAGTACATGAAACAGAGGTTTCCAAGGTATGCTGCACAACAAAAAAAAGAGGTCATCACCATATGCAACACATGAAATAGAGGTTCCCAAGTTAAGCTGAACACCACAAAATGAGGTCATCTGCATAGGCCGTACATGAAATAGAGGATCCCATGGTATGTTGTACACCACAAAATGAGGTAATCAGCACAGGCAACACATTAAATAGAGGTTAAAAAGGTATGATGAACAAAACAAAATGAAGTCATCAGCATAGGTAACACATGAAGAAGGAAATCCGAAGATATGCTGTACAACACAAAATGAGGTTATTAACATAGGCACTAAATTAAATAGAGGTTTCCAAGGTAAGTTGTGCACCATGAAATGAGGTCATCAACATAGGCAGGACATGAAATAGAGGTTCCGATGGTATGTTGTACACCACAAAATGAGGCCATCTGCATAGGCAGTATATGAAATAGGGCTTCTCAAGGTATGTTGCACACCACAAAATGAGGTCATCAGCATAGGCACTACATGAAATAGAGGTTCCCAAGGTTTGTTTCAGACCAGAAAATGAGGTCATCAACACAGGCAGCACAAGAAATAGAGGTTCCCATGGTATGTTGTACACCACAAAATGAGTGCACCGGCACAGGCAGTACATAAACAGTACACATGTTTCATGTGGGAGACAGTATAGCACAGTGGTCTAAGGCTCTGAGCTGCAAATCTGGTGACATCCAGCAGACCAGACCTGGGTTTAAATCCCACAGCTTCCACTTGCATACTGTGTGACCCTGAGCAAGTCACTTAACCTTCTTGTGCTCCCAGGTCACTCCTGTAAAAAAGCTTTCAGCTTAGTGTGCTATACCTGGTTAAACAAATAAAATAGAGGTTTCCAGGGTATTTTGTACAACACAAAATGAGGTCATCAGCATAAGTAGTACATGAAATAGAGTTTCCCTGGTATGTTGTACGCCATAAAATGAGGTCATCAGTTTCAGCAACACATGAAATAGAGGTTCCCAAGATATGTTGTACTCCACAAAATTAGTTCATTGGCCCAGGCAGCACATAAAATAGAGGTTTCCAAGGTAGGTTGTACACCACAAAATGAGCCCATCAGCATAGGCAATACATGAAAGAGGGGTTCCCCAGGTATGTTGTACACCACAGAATGAGGCCATCAGCATAGGCAACACAAAATAGAGTTTCCTAAGCAATGTTGTATACCACAAAATGAAGTCATCAGCATAGGCAACACTTGAAAGAGAGGCTTCCAAGGTATGTTTAAGACCACAAAATGAGGTCATCAGCATAGGCAGTACATGAAAAAGAGGTTCCCATGGTATGTTGTACACTACAAAATTAGCCTATCAGCATAGGCACTACATGAAATAGAGGTTTCCAAGATGCGTTGTATACCACAAAATGAAGTCATCAGCATAGACTGTACATGAAATAGAGGTTCCCATTGTATGTTGAATACCATAAAATGAGGTCATCAGCATAAACAAGACATGAAATAGAGGTTCCCAAATTTATTTTGTACACCACAAAATGAGGTTATCAGCATAGGCAGTACATGAAATAGAGGTCCTCAAGGTATGTTTTTACCAGAAAATGAGGCCATCAGCATAGGCAACACATGAAATAGAGGTTGCCAATGTACAGTATGTTGCACACAGCAAAATGAGGTCATCAGCATACACAACACATGAAATAAAGGTTTCCAAGGTATATTGTACAGCACAAAATGATGTCACCAGTGTAGGCAACACAAGAAACAATCAGTCCCAAGTTATGATGTACAGTACACCACAAAATGAGGTCATCAGCACAGACAGTACATGAAATAGAGATACCCAAGCTAAGTTGTACACCACACAATGAGGTCATCACCATAGGTAACACATGAAATAGAGGTTCTCATTGTATGTTCTACACCACAAAGTGAGGTCATCACCATAGACAAAACTTAAAATGGAAGTTTACTGGGTATGTTGAACATCACAAAATGAGGTCATCATCATAGGCACTACATGAAAAATAGGTTCCCAAAGTATGTTGTACTCAACAAAATGAGGCCATCAGCATAGGCATCACATGAAGTATATTTTCCCAAGGTATGGTGTACACCAAAAATGAGATCATTAGCATATGCAACATATGAAACAAATGTTCCCAAGGCATGTAGTACTGTACATCAGCAAATGAGGTCATCAGCATAGACAATACAAGAAATAGAGGTTCTCAAGGTATGTTGTACACCACAAAATGCGGTCACCAGCATAGGCAGTACATGAAATAGAGGTTCCGAAGGTATGTTTCAGAAAAAAAAATGAGGTCATCAGCGTAGGCAGTACATGAACTAGAGGTTCCCACGGTATGTTGTACACCACAAAATGAGCCAATCAGCATAAGTAGTACATGAAGTAGAGGTTTCCAAGGTATGTTGTGCACCATGAAATGAGATCATCAGCATAGGCAGTACATGAAATAAAGGTTCCCACAGTATGTTGTTCACCATTAAATGAGGACATCAGCATAGGCAACACTTGAAATAGAGGTTCCCAAGTTATGTTGTACACCACAAAATGAGGTCATCAGCATAGGCAGTACATGAAACAGAGGTTCCCAAGGTATGCTGCACACCACAAAATGAGGTCATCACCATAGGCAACATGTGAAATAGAGGTTCTCATTGTATGTTCTACACCACAAAGTGAGGTCATCAGCATAGGCAATACATAAAATAGAGGTTCACTGGGTATATTGAACAGCAAAAAATGAGGTCATCAGCATAGGCAACACATGAAATAATGGTTCTCATGGTGTGTTGCACACCACAAAATTAGGTCATCAGGATAGGCAGTACATGAAATATGTGATCCTGAGGTATGTTGTACACCACAGAATGAGGCCATCAGCATAAGCAAAATAAAATACAGTTTTCTAATGTATGTTGTATACCATAAAATGAGGTCATCAGCCTAGGCAACACTTGAAATAGAGGTCTCCAAGGTATGTTTTAGACCACAAAATGAAATTATCAACATAGCCACTAAATTAAATTGAGGTTTCCAAGGTATGTTGTGCAACGCAAAATGAGGTAATCAGCATAGGCAGTACATGAAACAGAGGTTCCGATGGTGTGTTGAACACCATAAAATGATACCATCTGCATAGGCAGTACATGAAAGAAGGCTCCTCAAGGTATGTTGTACACCACAAAAAGAGGTCATCAGCATAGGCAACACAAGAAATAAGTGTTCCCAAGATATGTTCTACACCACAAAATGAGGTCATCAGCATAGGCACTACAAGGAATAGAGGTTCCCAAGGTTTGTTTCAGACCAAAGAATGAGGTCATCAGCACAGGCAGTACATGAAATAGATGTTCCCATGGTATGTTGCACACCACAAAATGAGTCCAGTGGCACAGGCAGTACATAAAATAAAGGTTTCCAAGGTATGTTGTACAACACAAAATGATGTCATCAGCATAGGCAGTACATGAAATAGGGTTCCCAAGGTATGTTGCGCACCACAAAATGAGGTCATCAGCATAGGCACTACATGAAATAGAGGTTCCCAAGGTTTGTTTCAGACTAAAAAATGAGGTCATCAGCACAGGCAGTACATGGAATAGAGGTTCCCATGGTATGTTGTACACCACAAAATGAGTCCATCCGCACAGGCAATACATAAATTAGAGGTTTCCAAGGTATGTTGTACATCACAAAATGAGCCCATCAGCATAGGCAGTACATGAAATAGAGGTTTTCAAGGTATATTGTACACCACAAAAATGAGGTCATCATCATAGGCAGTAAATGAAAGAGAGGTTTCTGAGGTAGGATGCACACCCCAAAATTAAGCCAGCAGCATAGGCAACACATGAAATAGGGGTTCCCGAGGTATGTTGTACACCACAGAATGAGGCCATCAGCATAGGCAGCGTAAAATAAAGTTTCCTAAGCTATGTTGTATACAACAAAAAGAGGTCATCAGCATAGGTAACACAAGAAATAATGGTTCCCAAGATATGTTGTACACCACAAAATGAGGTCATCAGCATAGGCACTATATGAAATAGAGGTTCCCAAGGTTTGTTTCAGACCAAAGAATGAGGTCATCAGCACAGGCAGTACATGAAATAGACGTTCCCATGGTATGTTGCACACCACAAAATGAGTCCAGTGGCACACGCAGTATATAAAATAGAGGTTTCCAAGGTATCAAGGTATGTTGTACAACACAAAATGATGTCATCAGCATAGGCAGTACATGAAATAGAGGTTCCCCATTCTGTTGTACACCATAAAATGAGATCATCAGCATAGGCAACACATGAATGAAATGGAAGGAGACAGGATCAGTTGTGTTCCAGGACAGTAGCTGCTGCTTGTTGTTTTTACAGGGTTCTTGTGGATTTTACTTGGCAGAAGGTTATTTCTTTGCTTTCATACTTCTAAGGGGCTAGCAGGGTATTGTTGTGGGGGCTGTTGGAAGTTTAAAACTGATTTGTTGGCAGTAATTGGGCTCATTTGTTGGATGTTTCACTGTGTAACAGGCTGCACTGGTGGAGGCCTATTTCTTCTGATTTAAAACCTATTTGGTGGGATGTGCTTGGGCCTGGGTATTTGACTGCTCGGCTTGGAGGGGAGACACAGGGCTGATACATTCTCTCTTGAGTCAGATGTCTGCCCAAGACCCACCCACCTCCCTCCCAGAGTTCTGCTAATTTAGGGGAACACCTGCCCTGCAATTGGAGGAAAAGGCTTCAGGTGCAGCTCATGTAGTTTTAGCCATTGGGGGTTGGATTTAAAGGCCAGGAGAGAGGAGCTTAGGGAGTTGTTCATTTCCCTTATAAGTTTACTGTGTTGTACTGCACCTAGTAACAGGGTTACCAGTGTAATGTGGGACTGTATCTAAGATTAGTGGGTGACCTGATTAGGCAGTAGGGGTGTATCTTGGACTGGGGGGAACCTGGTGGCTCACCCAAGCAAACCTACTTGGAAGGGGATGAAACCACATTGCATTAAGGCTGGCATCTTTGGGAGGGTGGTGGGGTGCACAGGGTGTGGAGCAGCCATGATACTGGACTGGGCTTGGAAGTTTGGTGGTTGCCCAGTGTGCTACCAGCTGGCACAGCTTAGGGAGGAGGTTGTGGGGATTAGGAGACAGCTGGAGGAAGGGGGGAGGTATGGTTGGGAAAGGGGGCAGGGGGTCTCCCACAGGGTTACACCAAGCACTGGGGGCAGCAGCATAGGGAAAGGAGTGCAGGAGAATACTCAGGAGTCACATAGGGACCCTGGCAGAGGGGGTCCAAAAGGACACTACCAAGGAAGCAGGCAGGTAACTTTGGACCCTCGCAAAGGAGGGACAGAGGGACAACATTCTCAGGGAAGTAGGCAGATGGCCAGGGCTGGACAGAAGGAAGCAAGGTGGGGAGGTGGATCAGATCTTACACTCAGTAACCGCTTCAATTCTCTTCTTCTGCTCGAGGATGAGGGGGGTGATGTAGCCATGACAGGGGTGGTTAGAGATGGAGAGGGAGTGGGGGGCAGGAGGCAGGGGCCAGATAGCAGGAAGAACAGGGGGGAACCGGAATGCAGGAAAATGGGGGAGCAGTGAATCAGAGCAGGAGGGGCAGGGGAAGAGGGAGGAAAGCAATGAGAAGGACCAGTTGGGAGGAAAGGTAAGGAGAAGGACCAGAAGTACAAGGAGGATTCAGTAAAGAGAGCTGAGGTTTAGGCCAGGGGCACAACAAGCAAGGAGGGACTAAATGGAGACAGCAAGGAAGGGAGGACGAGCCAGGCTAGTTTAGCAGATGGGGAGAAGGACCAGTTGCGAGCAGTGAGGGAGTTAGCAAGGTACAGAAGGATACTCAGAGGAGGAGAGGCATAGGATTGGAGGGAGGGGTGGTCAGGGTAAATGAGGGGGTGGCATGTGGCACCCAGATAGGGGGAGGAACAAGGAGCCAGCTGGGTGGAGGGGCCAGTAGAAAGGATGAGGGACATGGAAGGGGGGGAAATGGAGGAAAAGGTGCAGTCAGAATGCTCCTGTTGGGGGATTCTATGATCAGGGGTATCAAATGGGATAGGGAGGGAGAAGCCTGGCCAGTTAGAACAAAATGCTTCCCTGGACTAACGGTGCACAGGAGCTAAGCATGAGGTATATCAGCTGGCAAAGGATTGTGGGGTTCCCGGACATACTGGTCCACCTGGGTACAAATGACATTGAGGAAATAGCGAGCTAGAGATACAGGCAAGATTCAGGAGCTTGCCAGGGTCTGTCATGACATAGGATGCACAGTTTCCTTCTCAGAAATCCTGCAGTGCCAAGGGCTAGTGGGAGCACAAAAGG
Source organism: Neoceratodus forsteri (assembly GCA_016271365.2). NCBI lineage: Eukaryota > Metazoa > Chordata > Ceratodontiformes > Ceratodontidae > Neoceratodus > Neoceratodus forsteri. The sequence continues at coordinate 1,475,500,684 of CM057459.1, forward strand.
AAGATTAGGGAGATAAACCAGTGGCTCAGGGAGTGGTGTGAGGCCAGAGGGTATGGGTTGATGGGGGATTGGGGGGAGACCTGGGAGGATAAGGAGCTATATGCTAGAGATAGACTCCATCTCAATTTGGAGGGGAGGGGAATCCTTAAGTTGAAAATAAAGAGGTTCATTGGTGAAAAGTGGGGTTTAAACTTGTGAAGGGGGGAAGGATGGAAGAAAAGGCTGTCAAGGGGGTGTCAATAAAGGAGGGACTCTGTCTCCACCCCCCTGGGGAGCTGGAGGATTGCAGAAAAAGGCTGACTGGTAAAGTGCAGACCAGGGGAAAACAGAATCCCCATGGGAACACGAGCAGGGGAAATGGAAGTATAGGGAAAGGGTGGAAGTTAGTCCTGCTAAATGCCAGGAGCTTGGGAAATAAAATGCCTGAGCTCCAGGCAATGCAACTGAGGGAGCAGTAGATGTGGCAGTGGTCACTGAGACCTGGGCCACTGCAGAACACGACTGGGACCTGAACCTGGAGGGTTACACTATGTTCAGGAAGGACAGGGTGGAGGGAAGGGGAGGAGGGGTAGCAATGATAGTCAAAAACTGCATTGGCATGGGGGAGTAGAGGAGGCAGAGGGAACTGTGGAAGCAATTTGGGTCACCTTGATAACAAGGGGGGGCAAGAGAGTAAAAATAGGAGTGGTGTATAGACCCCCTGCCCTGGCGGAGGAGCTGGAGGAGAGTCTGGTGGCAGATGTTGGGAGACACTGCAGACGGGCAGAGGAATGGCGGTGGTGTTGGGGGACTTAAACATGCCAGGAACAGACTGGGAGACTATGACATCTTCTGTGACCAGGGAACAGAGGTTGTTGGATGTCTTTCAAGATGCGTTCCTAACTCAGCAGGTGGGGGAACCGACCAGGGAGGCACGGGTACTGGATGTGGTCCTGGCAGACAGTGACCAGATTAGGGGCCTGGAGGTAAGGGACCCATTGGCGGGGAGTGACCATGCCACGGTCTGATTCTGCCTGGACCTAGGAGGGTTAAAAAGCTGCACAAAGACAGAGATAACTGACTTCAGGGGAACGGATTTTAAGGAAATGGGAAGGATCCTTAAGGAGCATTTGGATGGGATTGGGTCAGACATGGACGCTGATAGTTGGTGGGAAATCATCAGGAGAGGGGTGCAAGATGCTACCAGCACTTGTGCAAGAGTAAGACGAAAATACAGTAGGGCCCGAAAACCCTGCTGGTGGACCAGGGAGGTCCAGGAGGTGGTGCAGGGAAAGAAGGCAGCCTATAGACAATTCAAGTGCTCAAGGAGTGAAAGGGATCGAGGGGAGTATGAGCTGATTGCTAGAAGGGCCACTAGGGTGGTGAGGGCGGCTAAGGCAAGGAAGGAGCAGAACCTGGCCAGGAAATCAGGAGAGGAACAAGGGTTCTTTAGATACATTGGGGAAAAACGAAGGGTGAAGGGCAGATTAGCAGGATTAAATCAGGAGAGATGGGCACAAGACCTGGGGAGCAGGCTGAGTACTAAATGGTACTTCACCTCAGTTTCCACCAAGGAAAATGGGGGTGCTGCATCACACATGAGAGGAGACAGAGATACTGAGGAGGGGGGACCCTTACCGATCGGCGGGTCTGGGGAGAGGGGGAGGCATCACTGGCAGGAGGGGGGAGGGCTAAGCAGGGAGAAGAGGTACTGGAAGTGGAAATCACAGCAGAGAGAGTGAGGGAAGCCCTCAGCTCCCTTAAGACAGAGAAAGCACCGGGGCCAGATAAATTACATCCCAGAGTGCTGAAGGAACTTGCAGATCTCCTGGCAAAACCCCTGGCGGAGCTTTTCACCATCTCTCTGAGGACAGGGTGGGTGCCCCAGGACTGGAAGGTGGTGCATATAGTGCCTATCCACAAGGGGGGATCAAGGGAGGTGGCAGAGAACTACAGGCCTGTCAGCCTGACATCGGTGGTGGGCAAGGTGATGGAGGGCATTGTCAAGGAGAGGCTAGGGGTGGACCTGGAAAAGTCAGGGTGCCTGGACGATAGACAGCATGGATTAGTCTTGGGGAAATCGTGTCAGACAAACCTTGTGGAGTTCTATGACTGGGTGACGAGTGCTTCGGACCTTGATAGACCAGTGGACGTCCTCTTTCTAGACTTCAGCAAGGCATTTGACTCTGTTCCTCACATGGGCCTGTTGGATAAGCTGGGAGAAATGGGACTGGGGAACCAGAGGATCAGATGGATAAGCAATTGGCTCCATGTTTCCCAGAGGGTCGTAGTTGGCGGGATAGTCTCATCTCCCCAAAGAGGGTCATTAGTGGGGTCCCACAGGGATCAGTCCTTGGTCCCCTCCTATTCAACACCTACGTCTCTGACATAAGGACAGGAATCAAGAGTGAGATGAGTCTCTTTGCAGATGACTCAAAACTGGGGGCAGTGGTGGATGGGGAGGAGGGGAGGGTGATCCTACGGGGGACCTGGAGGCTCTGGAAAGATGGTCTAGAAAGTGGAAGCTGAGGTTCAATGCAGGGAAATGCAAGGTACTCCACCTGGGGCAGAAACCCGGGCCAAGTGTACACACTGGGGAATGCTACAAGTCTCAATGGCTGAGAGGGACCTGGAGGTGGTGGTGGATGTCAAAATGAACAACTCAGAGACTTGTAGGAGGGCAGCAGCCAAGGCCAACAGGATGCTGGGATGCATCCTAGGGGATCACCTCCAGAAGAAGGAAGTGATGCTCCTCTGTATAACTGCTTGGTGAGGCCACACCTTGAGTACTGCATGCAGTTTTGGAGGCCACACTTAAAGAGGGACATTAAACTCCTGGAGAGGGTCCAGAGGAGGGCAACCAAAATGATTTGGGGCTTGGGGGACAGGACCTATGAGGAGAGGCTCAAAGAGCTAAATATGTACACATTGGAAGAGAAAAGGGATGGGGGGGACATGATAGAGGTGTTTAAGTACATGAAGAGGGTAAATAGGGGAGGAACAGTCAGGGTGCTTCGAAGGAAGGAGGAGGGGGCCACTAGAGGGCATGGGTGGAAGCTGGAGGGGGGAAGATTCAGGGGAGAAAGAAGGAGGTGCTACTTCACTGAGAGGGTGGTGGAGCCATGGAATGCACTGCTTAGGGGGCTGGTGGAGGCAGAGACAGTGGAGGGGTTCAAGAGGGGCTGGGACAGGTACAGGGGAAGGGTTCTGGAAGTAAAATTAATGCAGCAAGAATATCCGGAACTGGGAAGGGAGAAGCCAGAAAAGGTGAGGGGGGCAGCAAGGTCAGCACCCAGGGTGGGGGATGACCAATTGAGCAGACTCGAAAGACCGTTAGGCCTATTCTGCTGGCATTTTAGTATGTTAGTATGAAATAGAGGTTCCCAAGGTATGTTGCACACCACAAAATGAGGTCATCAGACTAGGCACCACATGAACTAGAGGTTCCCGAGGTTTGTTTCAGACCAAAGAATGAGGTCATCAGCCCAGGCAGTACATGAAATAAACGTTCCCATGGTATGTTGCACACCACAAAATGAGTCCAGCGGCACAGGCAGTACATAAAATAGAGGTTTCCAAGGTGTGTTGTACAACACAAAATGATGTCATCAGCATAGGCAGTACACGAAATAGAGGTTCCCCATTCTGTTATACACCATATAATGAGGTCATCAGCTTAGGCAACACATGAAATAGAGCTTCCCAAGGTATGTTGCACACCACAAAATGAGGTCATCAGCCTAGGCACTACATGAAATAGAGGTTCCCAAGGTTTGTTTCACACTAAAAAATGAGGTCATCAACACAGGCAGTACCTGAAATAGAGGTTCCCCTGGTATGTTGTACACCACAAAATGAGTTTATTGGCACAGGCAATACATAAAATAGAGGTTTCCAAGGTATGTTGTACACCACAAAATGAGCCCATTAGCATAGGTAGTACATGAAATAGAGGTTTTCAAGGTATATTGTATACCACAAAATGAGCTCATCATCATAGGCAGTACATGAAAGAGAGGTTTCTGAGGTAGGCTGCACACCACAAAATTAAGCCAGCAGCATAGGCAACACATGAAATAGGGGTTCCCGAGGAATGTTGTACACCACAGAATGAGGCCATCAGCATAGGCAACATAAAATAGAGTTTCCTAAGCTATGTTGTATACCACAAAAACAGGTCACCAGGATAGGCAATAGTTGAAACAGAGGTCCCCAAAGTATGTTTTAGACCACAAAATGAGGTCATCAGCATAGGCAGTACATGAAATAGAGGTTCCCATGGAATGTTGTACACTACAAAATGAGCCCATCAGCATAGGCAGTACATGAAATAGAGGTTTCCAAGGTGTGTCGTACACCACAAAATGAGGTCATCGGCATAGACAGTACATGAAATAGAGGTTTCCACGGTATGTTGAACATCATAAAATGAGGTTATCAGCATCAACAACACATGAAATAGAGGTTCCCAGGTTATGTTGTACACCACAAAATGAGGTCATCAGCATAGGCAGTACATGAAATAGAGGTTCCCATGGAATGTTGTACACTACAAAATGAGCCCATCAGCATAGGCAGTACATGAAATACAGGTTCCCAAAGTATGTTTTATATCAGAAAATGAGGTCACCAGTATTGGCAACACATGAAAAAGGCATTCCCAAGTTATGCTGTACACCGCAAAATGAGGCCATCAGCATTGGCAACGCATAAAACAGAGGTTACCAATGTTTGTTGCACACAGCAAAATGAGGTCATCAGCATAGACAACACAAGAAATAAAGGTTCCCAAGGTATATTGTACAGCACAAAATGAGGTCACCAACATAGGCAACACAAGAAACAATCAGTTCCAAATTATGATGTACACCACAAAATGAGGTCATCAGCACAGACAGTACATGAAATAGAGATAACCATGCTATGTTGTGCACCACAAAATGAGGTCATCAGCATAGGCAACACATGATATAGAGGTTCTCATTGTATGTTGTACAGCACAGAGTGAGGTCATCAGCATAGGCAATACATGAAATGGAGGTTCACTGGGTATTTTAAACATCACAAAATGAGGTCATCAGCATAGGCACTGCATGAAAAATTGGTTCCCAAAGTATGTTGTACACAACAAAATGAGGCCATCAGCGTAGGCGGCACCTGAAAAGGAGTTTCCCAAGGTATGATGCATACTACAAAATGAGATCATCAGCATAGGCACTACATGAAATGGAGGTTCCCTAGGTATGATTCAGGACAAAAAATGAGGTCCTCAGCATAAGCAGTACATGAAATAGAGGTTCCCATGGTATGTTGAACACCACAAAATGAGTCCATCGGCACAGGCAGAACATGAAATAGAGGTTTCCAAGGTATGTAGTACAACAGAAAATGAGGTCAACAGCATAGGTAGTACATGAAATAGAGGTTCCCATGGTATGTTGTACACCACAAAATGAGGTAATCAGCTTAGGCAACACATGAAATAGAGGTTCCAAAGGTATGTTGCACACCACAAAATGAGACCACCAGCATAAGCAACACATGAAAGAGAGGTTCCTGAGGTAGGTTGTTCCCCATGAAATGATGTCAGCAGCATAGGCAACTCATTAAATAGGGGTTCCCGAGGTATGTTGTACATGACAGAATGAGGCTATCAGCATAGACCACATAAAATAGAGTTTCCTAAGGTATGTTGTTCAACACAAAATGAGCCCATCAGCATAGGCAGTACATGAAACAGAGGTATGCAAGGTGTGTTGTACACCACAAAATGAGGTAATCAGCATAAGCAATACATAAAGTACACCAGGGGCCATGATATGAGACTGGAGCGAGGAAAGTTCAGGAGACAGATGATGAGACACTTTTTTTACAGAGAGAGTGGTGGCTGGGTGGAATGCGTTACCTGCTGAAGTGGTGTGCAGTAGAACAGTGGACTGCTTCAAATGAGGATGGGACAGGACAAGGGGGAGGGTTAAGGAAGGGGAAGGGTGGAAGGGAGGAGTAGCTGCAGAATAAGAGGTGCTAGCTGTGCATTCGAGCAGACTCGATAGACCTCTAGGCCTTTATCTGCTGGCAAATTTTGTAGGTTTGTATGTTCGTATGAAATAGAGGTTCCGACATTATGTTGAACACCATAAAATGAGGTCATCATCATAGGCAGTACATGAAATATAGGTTCCCAAGGTATGTTCTATACCAGAAAATGAGGTCACCAGCATAGGCAACACATGAAATAGGGGTTCCCAAGGTATGTTGTACAATGATGAAGTTGAGGGGAGGACGATTCAGAGGAAACATGAGAAGGAATTTCTTCACAGAACGGGTGGTGGACAAGTGGAACACCCTGCCAGAGGAAGTGGTGGGGGCTGAAACAATCACAGGATTTAAGAATGCATGGGATAGACATAAAGGAATTCTAGAGGTCAGGGGTAAGGGGAAACAGACTTCTAGGAAAACAAACTGAACTTACAAGCTCAAATGGGCAGACTGGGTGGGCCATAGGCCCTTATCTGCCGACACTGTCTATGTATCTATGTAACCCAAAATGAAGCCATCAGCATAGGCAACGCATAAAATAGCGTTTGCCAAGATGTGTTACACACAGCAAAATGAGGTAACTAGCATAGACAACACATGAAATAAAGGTTCCCACGGTATATAGTACAGCACAAAATGAGGTCATCAGTATAGGCAACACAAGAAACAAACAGTCCCAATTTATTGTGTATACCACAAAACGAGGTCATCAGCACAGACAGTACATGAAATACGGGTTCTCATGGTATGTTGAACGACACAAAGTGAGGTCATCACCATAGGCAATACTTGAGAAAGTGGTTCAGTGGGTATGTTGTACATCGTAGAAAGAGGTCATCAGCATACGCACTACATGAAAAAGAGGTTCCCAAAGTATGTTGTACACAAACAAAAATGAGGCCATCAGCATAGCAACACATGAAATAGAGTTTCCCAAGGTATGGTGTGCACCACTAAATGAGATCGTCAGCATATGCAACACATGAAACAAATGTTCCCAAGGCATGTAGTACTCCACAAAATGAGGTCATCAGCACAGACAACACATGAAATAGACGTTACAAAGGTATGCAGTACACCAAAAAAATGTTTTCATCTGCATGGGCCACCCATGAAAAAGAGGTTCCCAAGCTATGTTGTACACCACAAAATGAGGTCAACAGCATAGGCAACACATGAAAGAAAGGTTCCTATGGTATGTTGTACAAAAACTAAATGAGGCAATCAGCATAGGCAACTCTTGAAATAGAGATTCCCACGGTATGTTGCAAACCACAAAATGAGGTCATCAGTATAGGCAACACATGAAAGAAATGTTGCCAAGGTATGTTGTAGACCACAAAACAATGTCATCAGCAAAGGCAATACATGAAATAAGGGTTTCCGAGGTATGTTGAACACCACACAATGAGGTCATCAGCATAGGCAGCACATGAAATAGGGGTTCCTGAAGTATATTGTACACATCAAAATGAGGTCATCAGCATAGGCACCACATGAAGTAGATGTTCCCGAGCCATGTTGTACATCCCAAAATGAGGCCATCAGCATAGGGAACACATAAAGCAGAGGGTCCCACGGTATGTTGTACACCACAAAATGAGCCAATCAGCATAGGCAACACAGGAAATAGAGGTTCCCAAGTTAAGCTGTACACCACAAAATGAGGTTATCAGCATAGGCAGTACATGAAATAGAGGTTCTCGAGGTATGCTGTGCACCACAAAATCAGGCCATCAGCATAGGCAACACATGAAATAGAGCATCCCAAGTTATGCTGCACACCACAAAATGAAGTCATCAGCATAAATAACAGGTGAAATAAAGGTTCCCAAGGTATATTGAAGAGCACAAATTGAGGACATCAGCATAAGCAACACAAGAAACAAACATTCCTAAATTATGGTGTACACCAAAAAATGAGGTCATCAGAATAGGCAGTACATGAAATATAGGTTCCCAAGGTATGTAGTACACCATGAAATGAGGTCATCAGCATAGACAACACATGAAATAGAAGTTCCCAAGTTAGGTTGTACACAACAAAATGAGGCCATCATCATAGGCTCCACATGAAATAGGGGTTCCTAAGGTATGCTGTACACCACAAAATGAGGCCATCAGCAAAGGCAACACATGAAATAGAGATTCCCAAGGTATGTTGCACACCACAAAATGAAGTCATCAGCATCGACAACACAAGAAATAAAGGTTACCAAGGTATTCTGAAAAGCACAAATTGAGGACATCAGCATAAGCAACAAAAGAAACAAACGTTCACAAGTTATGGTGTACACCACAAAATGAGGTCATCAGCATGGGCAGTACATGAAATAGAGGTTCCTAAGTTATCTAGTACACTACAAAATGAGGTAATCAGCATAGGCAGTACATGAATTAGAGAATCCCAAGTTATGTAGCACACCACAAAATGAGGTCATCAGCATATGCTACACATGAAATTGGGGTTCTTTTGGTATGTTGAACAACACAAAATGAGGCCATCAGCATAGGGAACACATGAAATACAGTTTCCTAAGGTATGTTGTACACCACAAAAAGCGTCCATCAGCATAGGCAACACATGAAATAGTGGTTCCCAAGATATGATGTGCACAACAAAATGAGGTCATCAGCATAGGCAACACATGAAATAGAGGTTCCAAAGGTATGTTGCACTCCACAAAATGAGGTCATCAGCATAACCAACACATGAAATAGAGGTTCTCAAGGTATGTTGCACAACCAAAAAAGAGGTCATCAGCAAACACAACATATGAAACAGAGGTTCCCAAGTTATGTTGAACACCACAAAATGAGGTCATCTGCATAGGCAGTACATGAAATAGAGGTTCCCATGGTGTGTTGTACACCACAAAAGGAGGTAATCAGCATAGACAACACATTAAATAGAGGTTAAAAAGGTATGATGAACAAAATAAAATGAAGTCATCAGCATAGGCAACACATGAAGAAGGAGATACGAAGGTATGCTGTACAACACAAAATGAGGTTATCAACATAGGCGCTAAATTAAATAGAGGTTTCCAAAGTATGTTGTGCACCACGTAATGAGGTCATCAGCATAGGCAACACATGAAATAGAGGTTCCTCAGGTATGTTGCACTCCACAAAATGAGGTCATCAGCATAATCAACACATGAAATAGAGGTTCTCAAGGTATGTTGCACAACAAAAAAAGAGGTCATCTGCATACACAACACATGAAACAGAGGTTCCCAAGTTACGTTGAACACCACAAAATGAAGTCATCTGCATAGGCAGTACATGAAATGGAGGTTCCCAAGTTAAGTTGTGCACCACAAAATGAAGCCATCAGCATAGGGAACACATGAAACAGAGGTTCCCAAGGTATGTAGAACTCCACAAAATGAGGTCATCAGCATAGGCTGTACATGAAATAGAGGATCCCATGGTATGTTGTACACCACAAAAATGAGGTAGTCAGCCTAGACAACACATTAAATAGAGGTTAAAAAGGTAGGATGAACAAAGCAAAATGAAGTCATCAGCATAGGCAACACATGAAGAAGGAGATCCGAAGGTATGCTGTACAACACAAAATGAGGTTATCAACATAGGCGCCAAATTAAATATAGGTTTCCAAGGTATGTTGTGCACCACGAAATGAAGCCATCAGCATAGGCAGTACATGAAACAGAGGTTCCGGCGGTATGCTGTACACAACAAAATTAGGCCATCTGCATAGGCAATGCATGAAATAGGGCTTCCCAAGGTATGTTGTACACCACAAAATGAGGTCATCAGCATAGGCACTACATGAAATAGAGGTTCCCAAAGTTTGTTTCAGGCCAAAAAATGAGGCCATCAGCACAGGTAGTACATGAAAAAAGGTTCCCATGGTATGTTGCACACCACAAAATGAGTCCATCAGCATAGGCAGTACATGAAATAGAGGTTCCCTGGTATATTCTATGCCATAAAATGAGGTCATCACTTTAGGCAACACATGAAATAGAGGTTCCCAAGGTATGTTGTACACCACAAAATGAGGTTATCAGCATAGGCACTACATGAAACAGAGGCTCCCAAGGTTTGTTTCAGACCAAAAAATGAGGCCATCAGCACAGGTAGTACATGAAAAAAGGTTCCCATGGTATGTTGCACACCACAAAATGAGTCCAACGGCACAGGCAGTGTATAAAATAGAGGTTTCCAAGGTATGTTGTACACCACAAAATGAGCCCATCAGCATAGGCAGTACATGAAATAGAGGATCCCATGGTATGCTGTACACCACAAAATGAGGTCATCAGCTTAGGCAACACTTGAAAGAGAGGTCCCCAAGGTATGTTTTAGACCACAAAATGAGGTCATCAGCATAGGCAGTACATGAAATAGAGGTTCCCATGGTATGCTGTACACTACAAAATGAGTCCATCAGCATAGGCAATACATGGAATAGAGGTTTCCAAGATGCGTTGTATACCACAAAATGAGGTCATCAGCATAGACTGTACACGTAATAGAGGTTCCCATTGTATGTAGAATACCATAAAATGAGGTCATCAGCATAGACAAGACATGAAATAGAGGTTCCCAAATTATTTTGTACACCACAAAATGAGGTCATCAGCATAGGCAGTACATGAAATAGAGGTCCTCAAGGTATGTTTTTTACCAGAAAATTAGGCCATCAGCAACAGCCAGAAATTAAATAGAGGTTGCCAATGTACAGTATGTTGCACACAGCAAAATGAGGTCATCAGCATACGCAACACATGAAATAAAGGTTCCCAAGGTATATTGTACAGCACAAAATGACGTCACCAGCATAGGCAACTCAAGAAACAATCGTCCCAAGTTATGATGTACAGTACACCACAAAATGAGGTCATCAGCACAGAAGTACATGAAATAGAGATACCCAAGCTATGTTGTACACCACAAAATGAGGTCATCACCATAGGCAACACACGAAATAGAGGTTCTCATTGTATGTTGTACACCACAAAGTGAGGTCATCAGCATAGCCAATTAATCAAATGGAGGTTCATTGGGTATGCTGAACATCACAAAATGAGGTCATCAGCATAGGCACTACATGAAAAATAAGTTCCCATGGTATGTTGTACTCAACAAAATGAAGCCATCAACATAGGCAACACATGAAGTAGAGTTTCCCAAGGTATGGTGTACACCACAAAATGAGATCATTAGCATATATAACACATAAAACAAATGTTCCCAAGGCATGTAGTACTGTACATCAGAAAATGAGGTCATCAGCATAGACAACACATGAAACAGACGTATCCGAGTTATGCTGTACACCAAAAATGATGGTCATCAGCATAGGCAACACATGAAATAGAGGTTCCCAAGGGATGTTGAACACCACAAAATGATGCAATCAGCATAGGCAACTCATGAAATAGAGGATTCCAAGGTGTGTTGCACAGTGCAAAAAGAGGTCATCAGCCTAGGCAACAAATGAAATCGAGGTTCCCAAGGTATGGTGTACACCACAAAATGAGGTCATCAGCATAGGCAACACTTGAAAGAGAGGTTCCCAAGGTATGTTTTAGACCACAAAATGAGGTCATCAGCATAGGCAGTACATGGAATAGAGGTTTCCAAGATGCGTTGTATACCACAAAATGAGGTCATCAGTATAGACTGTACATGTAATAGAAGTTCCCATTGTATGTTGAATACCATAAAATGAGGTAATCAGCATAGACAAGACATGAAATAGAGGTTCCCAAATTATTCTGTACACCACAAAATGAGGTCATCAGCATAGGCAGTACATGAAATAGAGGTCCTCAAGGTATGTTTTTTACCAGAAAATGAGGCCATCAGCGTAGGCCACACATGAAATAGAGGCTGCCAATGTACAGTATGTTGCACAAAATGAGGGCATCAGCATAAGCAGTATATGAAATAGATGTTCCAGAGGCATGTTGTACACCACAAAATGAGGCCGTGAGCATAGGCAACACATGAAACAGAGGTTCCTAAGGTATGCTGTAAACCACAAACTGAGGTCATCAGCATTGGCAACAGAAGAATGAGAGGTTCCCAAGATACGTTGTACAAGACAGAGTGAAGTTGTCAGCTTAGGCAACACATGAAATAGGGGTTATTATGATAAATTGTACACCACAAAATGGGATCATTATCATAGGTACTACATGACATAGAGGTTCCCAAGGTATGTTGTACACCTCAAAATGAAGTCTTCAGCATTGGCAGTAAATGAAATAGTGGTTCCGATAGTATGTTGTACACCACAAAATGAGGCCATCAGCATAGGCAGTAGTTGAAATAGAGGTTTCCAAGGTATGATGTATACAACAATATGAAGTCATCAGCATAGGCAACACATGAAAAAAATAGTTTCCAAGGTATGCTGTGCAACACAAAATGAGGTTATCAGCAAAGGGACTAAATGAAATAGAGGTTTCCAAGGTATATTGTGCACCACAAAATAGGATTATCAGCATTGACAGTACATGAAATAGAGGTTTTCACAGAATATTGCACAGCACAAAATGAGGTCCTCAGCATAGGCAGTACATGAAATAGAGATTCCCAAGGTGTGTTGTACACCACAAAATGAGGTCAATGGCAGAAGCAACTCATGAAACACGGGTCCCCAAGGTATGTTGTACACCTCAAAATTAGGTAATCAGCATAGGCAGTACATGACATAGAGGTTCCTAAGGTATGTTTCAGAAAAAAAATGAGGCCATCAGCGTAGGCAGTACATGAAATAGAGGTTCCCATGGTATGTTGTACACCACAAAATGAGCCAATCAGCACAGATAGTACATGAAGTAGAGGTTTCCACAGTATGTTCTTCACCATTAAATGAGGACATCAGCATAGGCAACACATGAAATAGAGGTTCCCAAGTTATGTTGTACACCACAAAATGAGGTCATAAGCATAGGCAGTACATGAAACAGAGGTTCCAAAGGTATGCTGCACACCACAAAATGAGGTAATCAGCATAGGCATCACAAGAAACTAACTTTCCATAGTCATGGTGTACACCACAAAATGAGGTCATCAGCATAGGAAGAACAGGAAATAGAGGTTCCCAAGTTTTTGTTGTATGCCACAGTATGTTGTGCACTACAAAATGTGGTCATCAGCCAAGGTAACACATGAAATTGAAGTTCCCATGGTATGTTGCACACCACAAAATGAGGCCATCAGGACAGGCAATACATGAAATATGGGTTCCCAAGGTATGTTGTACACCACAGAATGAGGCCATCAGCATAAGCAAAATAAAATAGAGTTTTCTAACATATGTTGTATGCCACAAAATGAAGTTATCAGTCTAGTCAACATTTGAAATAGAGGTCACCAAGGCATGTTTTAGACCTCAAAATGAGATCCTCAGCATAGGCAGTATATGAAATAGAGGTTCCCATGATATCTTGTACACCACAAAATTAGCCCATCAGCATAGGCAGTACACAAAATAGAGGTGCCTATGGTATGTTGTACACCACAAAATGAGGCCACTGGCTTAAGCACCACATGCAAGAGTGGTTCCTGAGGTAGGTTGTACACTACAAAATGATGCTAGCAGCATAGGCAACACATGAAATAGGGGTTCCGAGGTATTTTGTACATCCACAGAATGAGGACATCAGCATAGGAAACATAAAATAGAGTTTCCTAAGGTATGTTGTACACCACAAAAAGAGGTCATCAGCATATGCAACACATAAAAGAGATTCCTAAGATATGCTGTACACCACAAAATGAGGTCATCAGCATAGGTAACACATGAAATAGAGGTTCCCATGGTATGTTGCACAATGCAAATGAGTTATCAGCATAATCAACACATGAAATAGAGGTTCTCAAGGTATGATGCACACCACAAAATTAGGTCATCAGGGTAGGCTATACATGAAACAGTGGTTCCCAACTGATGTTGCACAACACAAAATGAGGCCATCAGCATATGCAACACATAAAAGAGAGGTTCCTAAGATATGCTGTACACCACAAAATGAGGTCATCAGCATAGGCAGTACATGAACAAGAGATTCCCATGGTATGTTGAACACCATAAAATGAGGTCATCAGCATAGGCAACACATGAAATCGAGATTACCAAGTTATGATGTACTCCACAAAATGATATCATCAGCAAAGGCAGTACATGAAATACAGATTCCCAAGGTATGTTGTATACTAGAAAATGAGATCACCAGCATATGCAATGCATGAAATAGGGGTTCCCAAGGTATGTTTCACACCACAAAATGAGACCATCAGCATAGGCAATACATGAAATAGAGGTTGCCAAGTTATGTTGCACACCACAAGATGAGGTCATCAGCATAGACAACACATTAAAATAAAGGATCCCAAGGTATATTGTACAGCTCAAAATGAGGTCATCAGCATAGGTAACACATGAAATAGAGGTTCCCATGGTATGTTACACAATGCAAATGAGGTCATCAGCATAATCAACCCATGAAATAGAGGTTCTCAAGGTATGATGCACACCACAAAATTAGGTCATCAGGGTAGGCTATACATGAAACAGTGGTTCCCAACTGATGTTGCACAACACAAAATGAGGCCATCAGCATATGCAACACATAAAAGAGAGGTTCCTAAGATATGCTGTACACCACAAACTGAGGTCATCAGCATTGGCAACACATGAAAGTGAGGTTCCCAAGGTATGATTTACATCGCAAAATGAGGTCATCAGCATAGGCAACACTTGAAAAAGAGGTCCCCAAGGTATGTTGTACACCACAAAACAAGGCCATCAGCATAGGGAACACATGAAATACGGGTTCCCAAGGTATGTTGTACACAACAAAATGAATCCCTCATCATAGGCAACATATTGAAATACGGGTTCCCAAGGTAAGTTGTACACTACAAAATGAGGTCATCAGCATAAGCAACAGTGAATTAGAGGTTCCCAAGGTATGTTGCTCCCCACAAAAAGAGATCATCATCATAGGTAACACGTTGAAAAGGGGTTCCCAAGGTATGTTGCGCACTACAAAATGACGTCATCAGCCTAGGCAACACATGAAAAAGAGGTTCCAAACTTTGCTGCACACCCCAAAATGAGGTCTTCATCATAGGTAACACATGAAATAGAAATTCCCACGGTATGTTGCACACCACAAAATGAGGTCTTCAGCATAATAAACACATGAAATAGAGGTTCTCAAGGTAAGTTGCACACCCCAAAATTTGGTCATCACTATAGGCAGTACATGAAATATGGGTTCCTGAGGTATGTTGTACACCACAGAATGAGGCCATCAGCATAAGCAAAATAAAATAGAGTTTTGTAACATATGTTATATACCACAAAATGAGGTCATCAGCCTAGGCAACACTTGAAATAGAGGTCACCAAGGTATCTTTTAGACCACAAAATGAGGTCATCAGCATTGGCAGTATATGAATAGAGGTTCCTATGATAAGTTGTCCACCACAAAATTAGCCCATCAGGATAGGCAGTACATGAAATAGAGGTTTCCAAGGTATGCAGAACACCACAAAATGAGGTCATCTGCACAGGCAGTACAAGAAATAGTGGTTCCCAATGGATGTTGCACAACACAAACTGAGGTCATCAGCATTGGCAACACATGAAAGTGAGGTTGCCAAGGTATGATGAGCATCACAAAATGAGGTCATCAGAATCGGCAACACTTGAAATAGAGGTCTCCAAGGCATATTTTAGACCACAAAATGAGGTCATCAGTATAGGCAGTACATGAAATAAAGGTTGTCATGGTATGTTGTACTCCTCAAAATGTGCCCATCAGCATAGGCAGTGCATGAAATTGAGGGTTCCAAGGTATGTTGTACACCGCAAAATGAGGTCATCAGCATAGGCAACACATTAAATAGGGGTTCTCATGGTATTTGTACACCACAAAGTGAGGTCATCAGCATAGGCAATACATGAAATGGAGGTTCACTGGGTTTGTTTTGCATCGCAAAATGAGGTAATCAGTGTAGGCAACACCTGAAAAAGAGGTTTCCAAGGTATGCTGCACACCGCAAAATGAGCTCATCAACATAGGCAACACATGAAATAGAGTTTCCCAAGGTATGGTGCACACCACAAAATGAGATCATCATCATATACAACACGTGAAACAAATGTTTCCAAGACAAGTTGTACACCACAAAATGAGGTCATCAGCATAAGCAACACATGAAACAGACATTCCCAAGGTATCCTGTACACCAGAAAATGTGGTCATCAGCATTGGCAACACATAAAATAGAGATTCCCAAGATATGTTGTACACCACCAAATGAGGTCAACAGCGTAGGTAACACATGAAAGAGATGTTCCTGAGGTATGTCACACACCACAAAATGATGTTATCAGCCTAGGCAGCAGATGAGTTAACGGCTTCCGCGGTATGCTGTACAACACAAAGTGAGGCCATCAGAATAGACAGCACATGAGATAGGGGATCCCGAGGTATGTTGTACACCCCAAAATGAGGCCATCAGCATAGGCAACACATGAAATAGAGGTTCCCATGGTATGTTGTACACCACAAAATGAGCCAACCAGCAAAGGCAGTACATGAAATAGAGGTTTCCAAGGTATGTTGTAAACCACAAAATGAGGTCATCAGCATAAGCAGTACATGAAATAGAGGTTCTCACGGTATGCTGTACACCATAAATTGAGGTCATCCACATAGGCAACACATGAAACAGAGGTTCCCAAGTTATGTTGTACCCACAAAATGAGATCATCAGCATAGGCAGTACATCAAATACAGGTTCCCAAGGTGTGCTGTTCACCACACAAGGAGGGCATCTGCATAGGCAACACATAAAATAGAGATTTCCAAGGTATGTTACACACCGCAAAATGATGTCATTAGCATAGCCAACACATGAAATAAAGGCTCCAGAGGCAGACTGCACAGTACAAAATGAAGTCATCAGCATAGGAAACACAAGAAACATACGTTCCCAAGTTATGGTGTACACCACAAAATGAAGTAATCAGCATAGGCAGAACATGAAATATAGGTTCCCAAGTTATATTGTACACCACAAAATGAGGTCCTCAGCATTGGCAACTCAAGAAATTGAGTCTCTCATGGTATGTTGTACTCCATAAAATGAGGCCATCAGCATAGGCAACATGTGAAATACGGGTTCCCAAGGTATGTTGTACAGCACAAAATGAGGTCGTCATCATAGGCAACAATTAAATAGAGGTTTCCAAGGTATGTTGCTCACCACAAAAAGAGACCATCATCATAGGCAACACATGAAATAGAGGTTTCCAAGGCATGTTGCACACCACAAAGTGAGGTCATCAGCAAAGCCAACACATGAAATGCAGGTTCCCAAGGTATGTTGCACACCACCAAATGAGGTCATAAGCATAATCAACACATGAAATAGAGGTTCTCAAGGTATGTTGCAAACCACAAAATTAGGTCATCAAGATAGGCAGTACATGAAATAGGGGTTATCAAGGTATGTTGTACACCACAAAATGAGGCCATCATCATAGGCAACACATGAAAGAGACGTTCCCAAGGTATGTAGTACAAGACAAAATGAGGATGTCAGCATAGACAACACATGAAATAGGGGTTATCAAGGTATTTTGTACACCACAAAATGAGGTCATCATCATAGGCACTATATGAAATAGGGGTTATCAAGGTATGTTGTACACCACAAAATGAGGTCATCATCATAGGCACTACATGAAATAGAGGTTCCCAAGGTATGTTGTACACCACAAAATGAGGTCAACGGCATAGGGAACACATGAAAGAGATGTTCCCAAGGTATGTAGTACAAGACAAAATGAGGATGTCAGCATAGACAACACATAAAATAGGGGTTATCAAGGTATGTTGTACACCACAAAATGAGGTCATCATCATAGGCACTATATGAAATAGAGGTTCCCAAGGTATGTTGTACACCACAAAATGAGGTCATCATCATAGGCACTACATGAAATAGAGGTTCCCAAGGTATGTTGTACACCATAAAATGAGGTCATCATCATAGGCACTACATGAAATAGAGGTTCCCAAGAAATGTTGTACACAACAAAATTAAGTCAACAGCATAGGCAACAAATGAAACAGAGATTCCTATGGTATGTTGTGCAAAAACAAAATGAGGCTATCAGCATAGGCATCTCATGAAATACAGATTCCCAAATTATGCAGCACACCACAAAATGAGGTCAGCAGCATAGGGAACACATGAAATAGAGGTTTGCAAGGTGTGCGGTACACCACAAAATGAGGTCATCAGCATAGGCACTACATGAAATCGAGGTTTCCCATGGTATGTTGTACAGCTTAAAATGAGGCCATCAGCATAGGCAGTACATGAAATAAAGGTTCTCATGGTATGTTGTACTCCTCAAAATGTGCCCATCAGCATAGGCAGTGCATGAAATTGAGGTTTCCAAGGTATGTTGCACAGCACAAAATGAGGTCATCAGCATAGGCAACACATGAAATAGAGGTTCCCAAGTTATGTTGTACACCAGAAAATGAGGTCACCAGCATAGCAACACTTGAAATAGGGGTTGCCAAGGTATGTTGCACACCAAAAAATGACGTCAACAGCATAGACAATACAAGAAATAAAGGTTCCAAAGGTGTATTTTACAGCTCAAAATAAGGTCATCAGCATAGGCAACACAAGAAACAAACGGTCCCAAGTTATGGTGTACACCACAAAATGAGGTGATCACCATAGGCAGCACATTAAATAGGGGTTCTCATGGTATTTGTACACCACAAAGTGAGGTCATCAGCAAAGGCAATACATGAAATGGAGGTTTACTGGGTATGTTTTGCATCGCAAAATGAGGTAATCAGCGTAGGCAACACCTGAAAAAGAGGTTTCCAAGGTATGCTGCACACCACAAAATGAGCTCATCAGCGTAGGCAACACGTGAAACAAATGTTTCCAAGACATGTTGTACACCACAAAATGAGGTCATCAGCATAAGTAACACATGAAACAGACGTTCCCAAGGTATCCTGTACACCAAATAATGTGGTCATCAGCATAGGCAACACATGGAAGAGATTTTCCCAAGGTATGATGTACACCACCAAATGAGGTCAACAGCATAAGCAACACATGAAAGAGATGTTTCTGAGGTATGTTGCACACCACAAAATGTTATCAGCATAAGCAACAGATGAGATAACGGCTTCTGTGGTATGCTGTACACCACAGAGTGAGGCCATCAGAATAGGCAGCACATGAGATAGGGGATCCCGAGGTATGTTGTACACCCCAAAATGAGGCCATCAGCATAGGCAACACATGAGATAGAGGTTCCCATGGTATGTTGTACACCACAAAATGAACCAACCAGCAAAGGCAGTACATGAAAGAGAGGTTTCCAAAGTATGATGTAAACCACAAAATGAGGTCATCAGCATAAGCAGTACATGAAATAGAGGTTCTCACGGTATGCTGTACATCATAAAATGAGGTTATCCACATAGGCAACACATGAAACAGAGGTTCCCAAGTTATGTTGTACTCAAAAAATGAGGTCATCAGCATAGCCAGTACACGAAATACAGGTTCCAAGGTGTGCTGTTTACCACACAAGGAGGCCATCTGCATAGGCAGCACATAAAATAGAGATTCACAAGGTATGTTACACACCACAAACTGACATCATTAGCATTGCCAACACATGAAATAAAGGCTCCAGAGGTAGACTGTACAGCACAAAATGAAGTCATAAGCATAGGAAACACAAGAAACATACATTCCCAAGTTATGGTGTGCACCACAAAATGAAGTAATCAGCATAGGCAGAACATGAAATATAGGTTCCCAAGTTATGTTGTACACCACAAAATGAGGTCATCAGCATTGGCAACTCATGAAATTGAGTTTCTCATGGTATGTTGTACACCATAAAATGAGGCCATCAGCATAGGCAACATGTGAAATACGGGTTCCCAAGGTATGTTGAACAGCACAAAATGAGGTCATCATCATAGGCAACAATCAAATAGAGGTTTTCAAGTTATGTTCCTCACCACAAAAAGAGACCATCATCATAGGCAACACATGAAATAGGGGTCCCCAAGGCATGCTGTGCACTGCAAAATGAGGTCATCAGCAAAGGCAACACATGAAACAGAGGTTTCCAAGGCATGTTGCACACCACAAAGTGAGGTCATCAGCAAAGACAACACATGAAATACAGGTTCCCAAGGTATGTTGCACACCACCAAACGAGGTCATCAGCATAATCAACACATGAAATAGAGGTTCTCAAGGTATGTTGCAAACCACAAAATTAGGTCATCAGGATAGGCAGTACATGAAACCAAGGTTCCCAAGGTATGTTGCACAACACAAAATGAGGACATTAGCATAGGCAACACATGAAACAGAGGTTCCTAAGGAATGCTGTGCACCACAAACTGAGGTCATCAGCATTGGCAGTACATGAAATAGATGTTGCCATAGTATGTTGTACACCTCAAAATGAGGCCATCAGCATAGACAGTACTTGAAATAGAGGTTCCCAAGGAATGTTGTACACAACAAAATTAAGTCAACAGCATAGGCAACAAATGAAACAGAGGTTATTATGGTATGTTGTGCAAAAACAAGATAAGGCTATCAGCATAGGCATCTCATGAAATAGAGATTCCCACAGTATGTTGCACACCACAAAAAGAGGTCAGCAGCATAGGAAACGCATGAAATAGAGGTCTGCAAGGTGTGTGCTACACCACAAAATAAGGTCATCAGCATAGGCACTACATGAAATAGAGGTTCTCAAGGTATGTTGTACACCACAAAATGAGGTCATCAGGATAGGTAGTACATCAAATAGAGGTTCCCATGGTATGTTGTACAGCTCAAAATGAGGCCATCAGCATAGACAGTACTTGAAAAGGAGGTTCCCAAGGTGTGTTGTACACCACAAAATGTGGTCAATAGCAAAGGCAACAAATGAAACAGAGGTTCCTACAGTATGTTGTACAAAAACAAAGTGAGGCCATCCGCATATGCAACACATGGAAGAAATTTTCCCAAGGAATGATGTACACCACCAAATGAGGTAATCAGCATAGGCAACACATGAAAGAGACATTCCTGAGGTATGTCGAACACCACAAAATGATGTCATCAGTATAGGCAACAGATGAAATAAAGATTTCCGAGGTGCGTCGTACACCACAAAGTGAGGTCATCAGCACAGGCAGCACATGAAATATGGTTTTCTGAGGTATGCTGCATGTATCAAAATGAGATCATCAGCATAGGCAGCCCATGAAACAGTTGTTCCTGAGGTAAGTTGTACACCACAAAATGAGACCATCAGCATAGGCAACATATGAAATATGGGTTCAAAAGGTAAGCGGCACACCACAAAATGAGACCATCAGCATAGGCAACACATGAAACAAACGTTCCCAGGTTATGGTGTACACCACAAAATGAAGTCATCAGTATAAGCAGTACATGAAATAGAGGTTCCCTTGTTGTGTTGTACACCACAAAATGAGGCCATTAGCATGGCAACATATGAAATACAGGTTCCCAAGGTATGTTGTACACCACAAAATGAGGTAATCAGCATAGGCAACAATGAAATAGATATTTCCAAGGTATGTTTTAAACCATGAAATGAGGTCATTACCACAGTAAGTACATGAAATAGAGGTTCCCGTGGTATGTTGCTAACCACAAAATTAGCCCACCAACATAGGCAGTAAATGAAATAGAGGTTTTCAAGGAATGTTGTACACCACAAAATGAGGCCATCAGCATAGGCAGTACATGAAATAGGGTTCCCACGGTAAGTTATACACCATAAAATGAGGTCATCTGCAACACATGAAATAGAGGTTCCCTAGTTATGTTGTACACCACAAAATGACATCATCAGCATAGGCTGTAGATGAAATAGAAGTTCCCAAGGTATGTTGTTAACCACAGAATCAGGCCACCAGCATAGGCAACACATGAAAGAAAGGTTCCTGAGGTAGGTTGTACACCAAAAGATTATGCCAGCAGCACAGGTAACACATCAAATAGGGGGTCCTGAGGTATACTGTATACCACAGAATGAGGCCATCAGCATAGGCAACATGAAATAATGTTTCCTAAGGTATGTTGTACACCACAAAAAGAGGTCATCAGCATAGGCAACATGTGAAATAGGGGTTCCCAAGGTATGCTGTGCACTGCAAAATGAGGTCATCAGCAAAGGCAACACATGAAATAGAGGTTTCCAAGGCATGTAACACACCACAAAGTGAGGTCATCAGCAAAGCCAACACATGAAATACAGGTTCCCAAGGTATGCTGCACACCACCAAATGAGGTCATCAGCATAATCAACACATGAAATAGAGATTCTCAAGGTATATTGCACACCACAAAATTAGGATAGGCAGTACATGAAACTGAGGTTCCGAAGGTATGCTGCACAACACAAAATGAGGACATTAGCATAGACAACACATGAAACAGAGGTTCCTAAGGAATGCTGTGCACCACAAACTGAGGTCATCAGCATTGGCAACACATGAAAGAGACGTTCCCAAGGTATGTTGTACAAGACAAAATGAGGATGTCAGCATAGACAACACATGAAAAATAAGGATTATCAAGGTATGCTGTACACCACAAAATGAGGTCCTCAACATAGCCACTATATGAAATAGAGGTTCCCAAGGTATGTTGTACTCCAAAATCAGGTCATCATCATAGGCAGTACATGAAATAGATGTTGCCATAGTATGTTGTACACCTCAAAATAAGGCAATCAGCATAGACAGTACTTGAAACAGAGGTTACCAAGGTATGTTGCACACCACAAAATGAGGTCAATAGCAAAGGCAACAAATGAAACAGAGGTTACTATGGTATGTTGTGCAAAAACAAAATGAGGCTATCAGCATAGGCACCTCATGAAATAGAGATTCCCACAGTATGTTGCACACCACAAAATGAGGTCAGCAGCATAGGGAACACATGAAATAGAGGTTTGCAAGGTGTGCGGTACACCACAAAATGAGGTCAACAGCATAGGCAACAAATGAAACAGAAGTTACGATGGTATGTTGTGCAAAAACAAAATGAGGCTATCAGCATAGGCATCTCATGAAATAGGAATTCCCACAGTATGTTGCACACCACAAAATGAGGTCAGCAGCACCGGGAACGCATGAAATAGAGGTCTGCAAGGTGTGCGGTACACCACAAAATGAGGTCATCATCATAGGCAGTACATGAAATAGAGGTTCCCATGGTATGTTGTACAGCTCAAAATGAGGCCATCAGCATAGACAGTACTTGAAATGGAGGTTCCCAAGATATGTTGTACACCACAAAATGTGGCCAACAGCAAAGGCAACAAATGAAACAGAGGTTCCTACGGTACGTTGTACAAAAACAGAGTGAGACCATCAGCATACGCAACACATGGAAGAGATTTTCCCATGATATGTTGTACACCACCAAATGAAGTAATCAGCATAGGCAACACATGAAAGAGATGTTCCTGAGGTATGTCGTACACCACAAAATGATGTCATCAATATAGGCAACAGATGAAATAAAGGTTTCCGAGGTGTGTTGTACACCAAATAATGAGGTCATAAGTACAGGCAGCACATGAAATATGGTTTCTCAAGGTATGCTGCACGTATCAAAATGAGGTCATCAGCATAGGCAGCACATAAAAACAGTTCTTCCCGAGGTAAGTTGTACACCACAAAATGAGACCATCAGCATAGGCAGCATATGAAATACAGGTTCCCAAGGTAAGCGGCACACCACAAAATGAGACCATCTGCATAGGCAACACATGAAATAGAGATTCCCAAGGTATGTTACACACCAAAAAATGAAGTCATCAGGATAGGCAACACATGAAATAAAGATTCCCACGGTACATTGTACAGCACAAAATGAGGTCATCAGCATTGACAACACAAGAAACAAACGTTCCCAAGTTATGGTGTACACCACAAAATGAAGTCATCAGCATAAGCAGTACATGAAAAGGAAGTTCCCAAGTTACGTTGTACACCACAAAATTAGGCCATTAACATAGGCAACATATGAAATACATGTTCCCAAGGTATGTTGTACACCACAAAATGAGGTAATCAGCATAGGCAACAATGAAATAGAGCTTCCCAAGGTATGTTGCTAACCTCAAAAAGAGACCATCAGCATAGGCATCACATGAAATAGGGATTCCCAAGGTAAGCTGCACACTACAAAATGAGGTAATCAGCATAGGCAACACATGAAATAGAAGCTCCCAAGGTATGTTGCAAAAGTGCAAAATGAGATCATCAGCCTAGGCAACACATGAAATAGATGTTTCCAAGGTATGTTTTAAACCATGAAATGAGGTCATCACCATAGTCAGTGCATGAAATAGAGGTTCCCGTGGTATGTTGCTAACCACAAAATTAGCCCACCAACATTGGCAGTAAATGAAATAGAGGTTTTCAAGGAATGTTGTACACCACAAAATGAAGCCATCAGCATAGGCAGTGCATGAAATAGGGTTCCCACGGTATGTAGTACACCATAAAATGAGGTCATCAGCATAGGCAACACATGAAACAGAAGTTCCTAAGTTATGTTGTACACCACAAAATGACGTCATCAGCGTAGGCTGTAGATGAAATAGAAGTTCCCAAGGTATGTTGTAAACCACAAAATCAGGCCACCAGCATAGGCAACACATGAAAGAGAGGTTCCTGAGGTAGGTTGTACACCACAAAATGATGCAAGCAGCACAGGCAATACATGAAATAGGGGGTCCTGAGGTATGCTGTGTACCACAGAATGAGGCCATCAGCATAGGCAACATAAAATAATGTTTCCTTAAATATGTTGTAAACCATAAAATGAGGTAATCAGCATAGGCAGTACATGCAAAAGAGGTTCCCAAGTTATGTTGTACACCACAAAATTAGGTCATCAGCTTAGGCAGTACATGAAATACAGGTTCCCAAGGTATGTTGTATACCACAAAATGAGGCCAACAGTGTAGGCAACACATGAAATAGGGGTCCCCAAGGAATGTTGTACACTGCAAAATGTAGCCATCAGCATAGGCAACACATGAAATAGTTGTTCCCAAGGTATGTTGGACACCACAAAATGAGATCATCAGCATATGCAACACATGAAACAAATGTTCCCAAGGCATGTTGTACACCACAAAATGAAGTCATCAGCATAAGTTACACATGAAACAGCCATTCCCAGGTTATGCTGTACACCAACAAATTTGGTCATTGGCATAAGCATCACGAGAAAGAGGTTCCCAAGGTATGTTGTACACCACAAAATGAGGTCAGCAGCAAAGGAAAGACATGAAACAGAGGTTCCAAAGGTATGTTGTTCAAAAACAAAATGAGGTCATCAGGATAGGCAGTACATGAAATAGAGGTTTCCACAGTATGTTGCTCATCACAAAATAAGGCTATCAGCATACACAACACACGAAAAAGATTTTCCCAAGGCATGTTGTACACCACCAAATGAGGTCATCAGCATAGGCAACACAGGAAAGAGATGCTCCCGAGGTATGTTGTACACAACAAAATGATGCCATCAGCATACTCAACACATGAAATAAAGATTCCCAAGGAGTGTTGTGTAGCACAAAATGAGGCCATCAGCATAGGCAACATGTGAAATACGGGTTCCCAAGGTATGTTGCACAGCACAAAATGAGGTCATCATCATAGGCAACAATCAAATAGAGGTTCCCAAGGTATCCTGCTCACCACAAAAAGAGACCATCATCATAGGAAACACATGAAACAGAGGCTCCTAAGGAATGCTGTGCACCACAAACAGAGGTCATCAGCATTGGTAACACATGAAAGAGACGTTCCCAAGGTATGTTGTACAAGACAAAATGAGGATGTCAGCAAAGACAACACAGGAAATAGGGGTTCCCAAGGAATGTTGCACACCACAAAATGAGGTCATCAGTATAATCAACACATGAAATAGAGGTTCTCAAGGTATGTAGCAAACCACAAAATTAGGTAGTCAGGATAGGCAGTACATGAAACCGAGGTTCCAAAGGTATGTTGCACAACACAAAATGGGAACATTAGCATAGGCAACACATGAAACAGAGGTTCCTAAGGAATGCTGTGCACCACAAACAGAGGTCATCAGCATTGGTAACACATAAAAGAGACGATCCCAAGGTATGCTGTACAAGACAAAATGAGGATGTCAGCATAGACAACACATGAAATAGGGGTTATCAAGGTATGTTGTACACCACAACATGAGGTCATCATCATAGGCACTCAACACATGAAATATATATTCCCAAGGTGTGTTATACACCACAGAATGAGGCCATCAGCATAGACAACATGTGAAATATGGGTTAACAAGGTATGTTGTACAGCACAAACTGTGGTCATCATCAAGGCAACAATCAAATAGACATTCCCAAGGTATGTTGCTCACCACAAAAAAAGACCATCATCATAGGCAACACATGAAATAGGGGTTCCCAAGGTATGCTGTGCACTACAAAATGAGGCTATCAGCATAGGCACTATATGAAATAGAGATTCCCACAGCATGTTGCACACCAAAAAATGAGGTCAGCAGCATGGGCAACACATGAAATAGAGGTTTTCAAGGTGTGCGATACACCACAAAATGAGGTAATCATCATAGACAGTACATGAAATAGAGGTTCCCATGGTATGTTGTACAGCTCAAAATGAGGCCATCAGCATAGACAGTAAATGAAACAGAGGTTCCCAAGGTATGTTGTACACCACAAAATGTGGTCAATAGCAAAGGCAACAAATGAAACAGTGGTTCCTACAGTATGTTGTACAAAAACAAAGTGAGGCCATCAGCATATGCAACACATGGAAGAGATTTTCCCAAGGTATGATGTACACCACCAAATGAGGTAATCAGCATAGATAACACATGAAAGAGATTTTCCTGAGGTATGTTGAACACCACAAAATGATGTCATCAGTATAGGCAACAGATGAAATAAAGGTTTCCGAGGTGTGCTGTACACCACAAAATGAGGTCATCAGCAAAGGCAGCAAATGAAATATTGTTTCCCAAGGTATGCTGCACGTATCAAAATGAGATCATCAGCATAGGCAGCACACATGAAACAGTTCTTCCCGAGGTAAGTGGTACACCACCAAATGAGACCATCTGCATAGGCAACACATGAAATAGAGATTCTGAAGGTATGTTGCACACCAAAAAATGAAGTCATTAGCATAGACAACACATGAAATAAAGGTTCCCAAGGCACATTGTACAGCACAAAATGAGGTCATCAGCATTGGCAAAACAAGAAACTAACGTTCCCAAGTTATGATGTATACCACAAAATGAAATCATCAGCATAAGCAGTACATGTAACAGAGGTTCCCAAGTTATGTTGTACACCACAAAATAAGGCCATTAGCATAGGCAACAATGAAATAGAGCTTCCCAAGGTATGTTGCTAACCTCAAAAAGAGACCATCAGCATAGGCATCACATGAAATACGGGTTCCCAAGGTAAGCTGCACACTACAAAATGAGGTAATCAGCATAGGCAACACATGAAATAGAGGTTTCCAATGAAAGTTGTGCATGACAAAATGAGGCCATCAGCATAGGCAACACATGAAATAGAGGCTCCCAAGGTATGTTGCAAAAGCGCAAAATGAGATCATCAGCCTAGGCAACACATGAAATAGATGTTTCCAAGGTATGTTTTAAACCATGAAATGAGGTCATCACCATAGTCAGTACATGAAATAGAGGTTACCGTGGTATGTTGCTAACCATAAAATTAGCCCACCAACATAGGCAGTAAATGAAATAGAGGTTTTCAAGGTATGTTGTACACCACAAAATGAGGCCATCAGCATAGGCAGTGCATGAAATAGGGTTCCCACTGTAAGTTGTACACCATAAAATGAGGTCATCAGCATAGGCAACACATGAAACAGAGGTTCCTAAGTTATGTGGTACACCACAAAATGACATCATCAGCGTAGGCTGTAGATGAAATAGAAGTTCCCACGGTATGTTGTAAACCACAAAATCAGGCTACCAGCATATGCAACACATGAAAGAGAGGTTCCTGAGGTAGGTTGTACACCACAAAATGATGCCAGCAGCACAGGCAACACATGAAATAGGGGGTCCTGAGGTATGCTGTGTACCACAGAATGAGGCCATCAGCACAGGCAACATAAAATAATGTTTTCTTAAATATGTTGTAAACCATAAAATGAGGTGATCAGCATAGGCAACACTTAAAATATGATCCCAAGGTATGCTTTAGACCACAAATGGAGGTCATCAGCATACGCAATACATGAAAAAGAGGTCCCCAAGTTATGTTGTACACCACAAAATTAGGTCATCAGCTTAGGCAGTACATGAAATGCAGGTTCCCAAGGTATGTTGTATACCACAAAATGAGGCCAACAGCATAGGCAACACATGAAATAGGGGTCCCCAAGGAATGTTGTACACCACAAAATGTAGCCATCAGCATAGGTAACACATAAAACAGTGGTTCCCAAGGTATGTTGGACACCACAAAATGAGATCATCAGCATATGCAACACATGAAACAAATGTTCCCAAGGCATGTTGTACACCACATGAAACAGCCATTCCCAAGTTATGCTGTACACCAAAAAATTTGGTCATCAGCATAGGCATCACAAGAAAGAGGTTCCCAACGTATGTTGTACACCTCAAAATGAGGTCAACAGTAAAGGAAAGACATGAAACAGAGGTTCCAAGGGTATGTTGTTCAAAAACAAAATGAGGTCATCAGCATAGGCAGTACATGAAATAGAGGTTTCCACAATATGTTGCACATCACAAAATGAGGCTATCAGCATACACAACACATGAAAAAGATTTTCCCAAGGCATGTTGTACACCACCAAATGAGGTCATCAGCATAGGCAACACATGAAAGAGATGTTCCCAAGGTATGTTGTACACAACAAAATGATGCCATCAGCATACTCAACACATGAAATAGAGATTCCCAAGGAGTGTTGTGCAGCACAAAATGAGGCCATCAGCATAGGCAACATGTGAAATACGGGGTTCCCAAGGTATGTTGTACAGCACAAAATGAGGTCATCATCATAGGCAACAATCAAATAGAGGTTCCCAAGGTATCCTGCTCACCACAAAAAGAGACCGTCATCATAGGAAACACATGAAACAGAGGCTCCTAAGGAATGCTGTGCACCACAAACAGAGGTCATCAGCATTGGTAACACATGAAAGAGACGTTCCCAAGGTATGTTGTACAAGACAAAATGAGGATGTCAGCAAAGACAACACAGGAAATAGGGGTTCCCAAGGCATGTTGCACACCACAAAATGAGGTCATCAGCATAATCAACACATGAAATAGAGGTTCTCAAGGTATGTAGCAAACCACAAAATTAGGTAGTCAGGATAGGCAGTACATGAAACTGAGGTTCCAAAGGTATGTTGCACAACACAAAATGGGAACATTAGCATAGGCAACACATGAAACAGAGGTTCCTAAGGAATGCTGTGCACCACAAACAGAGGTTATTAGCATTGGTAACACATGAAAGAGACGATCCCAAGGTATGTTGTACAAGAGAAAATGAGGATGTCAGCATAGACAACACATGAAATAGGGGTTATCAAGGTATGTTGTACACCACAACATGAGGTCATCATCATAGGCACTTTATGAAATAGAGGTTCCCAAGGTATGTTGTACACCACAAAATCAGGTCATCATTACAGGCAGTACATGAAACAAACATTGCCATAGTATGTTGTACACCTCAAAATGAGGCCATCAGCATAGACAGTACTTGAAATAGAGGTTCCCAAGGAATGTTGTACACAACAAAATTAAGTCAACTGCATAGGCAACAAATGAAACAGAGGTTACTATGGTATGTTGTGCAAAAACAAAATGAGGCTATCAGCATAGGCATCTCATAAAATAGAAATTCCCACAGTATGTTGCACACCACAAAATGAGGTCAGCAGCATAGGAAATGCATGAAATTGAGGTCTGCAAGGTGTGCGATACACCACAAAATGAGGCTATCATCATAGGCAGTACATCAAACAGAGGTTCCCATGGTATGTTCTACAGCTCAAAATAAGGCCATCAACATAGACAGTACTTGAAATGGAGGTTCCCAAGGTGTGTTGTACACCACAAAATGTGGTCAATAGCAAAGGCAACAAATGAAATAGAGGTTCCTACGGTATGGTGTACAAAAACAAAGTGAGGCCATCAGCATATGCAACACATGG
Organism: Neoceratodus forsteri; assembly: GCA_016271365.2. Lineage (NCBI taxonomy): Eukaryota > Metazoa > Chordata > Ceratodontiformes > Ceratodontidae > Neoceratodus > Neoceratodus forsteri. The sequence continues at coordinate 1,475,531,077 of CM057459.1, forward strand.
AAGAGATTTTCTCAAGGAATGATGTACACTACCAAATGAGGTAATCAGCATAGGCAACACATGAAAGAGATGTTCCTGAGGTATGTCGAACACCACAAAATGATGTCATCAGTATAGGCAACAGATGAAATAAAGGTTTCCGAGGTGTGTTATACACCACAAAATGAGGTCATCAGCACAGGCAGCACATGAAATATGGTTTCCTGAGGTATGCTGCATGTATCAAAATGAGGTCATCAGCATAGGCAGCCCATGAAACAGTTGTTCCCGAGGTAAGTTGTACACCACAAAATGAGACCGTGTGCATAGGCAAGATATGAAATATGGGTTCAAAAGGTAAGCGGCACACCACAAAATGAGACCATCTACATAGGCAACACATGAAACAGAGATTCCGAAGGTATGTTGCACACCACAAAATGAAGTCGTTAGCATAGACAACACATGAAATAAAGGTTCCCAAGGTATATTGTATAGCACAAAATGAGGTCATCAGCATAGGCAACACAAGAAACAAACGTTCCCAGGTTATGGTGTACACTACAAAATGAAGTCATCAGTATAAGCAGTACATGAAATAGAGGTCCCCTTGTTACGTTGTACACCACAAAATGAGGCCATTAGCATAGGCAACATATGAAATACAGGTTCCCAAGGTATGTTGTACACCACAAAATGAGGTAATCAGCATAGGCAACAATGAAATAGAGGTTAAAAAGGTATGTAGCTACACTCAAAAAGAGATCCTCAGCATAGGCATCACATGAAATATGGGTTCTCAAGATAAGTTGTGCACTACAAAATGAGGTCATCAACACAGGCAACACATGAAATAGAGGTTTCCAAGGAAAGTTGTGCACGACAAAATGAGGCCATCAGCATAGGCAACACATGAAATAGAGGCTCCCAAGGTATGTTGCAAAAGCGCAAAATGAGATCATCAGCCTAGGCAACACATGAAATAGATGTTTCCAAGGTATGTTTTAAACCATGAAATGAGGTCATCACCATAGTCAGTGCGTGAAATAGAGGTTCCCGTGGTATGTTGCTAACCACAAAATTAGCCCACCAACATTGGCAGTAAATGAAATAGAGGTTTTCAAGGAATGTTGTACACCACAAAATGAGGCCATCAGCATAGGCAGTACATGAAATAGGGTTCCCACGGTAAGTTGTACACCATAAAATGAGGTCATCAGCATAGGCAACACATGAAATAGAGGTTCCCTAGTTATGTTGTACACCACAAAATGACATCATCAGCGTAGGCTGTAGATGAAATAGAAGTTCCCAAGGTATGTTGTTAACCACAGAATCAGGCCACCAGCATAGGCAACACATGAAATAGAGGTTTCCAATAAAAGTTGTGCGCGACAAAATGAGGCCATCAGCAAAGGCAACACATGAAATAGAGGCTCCCAAGGTATGTTACAAAAGCGCAAAATGAGATCATCAGCCTAGGCAACACATGAAATCAATGTTTCCAAGGTATGTTGTACACCACAAAATGAGACCATCAGCATAGGCAGTATATGAAATAGGGTTCCCACAGTAAGTTGCACACCATAAAATGAGGTCATCAGCATAGGCAACACGTGAAACAGAACTTCCTAAGTTATGTTGTACACCACAAAATGACGTCATCAGTGTAGGCTGTAGATGAAATAGAAGTTCCCAAGGTATGTTGTAAACCACAAAATCAGGCCACCAGCATAGGCAACCCATGAAAGAGAGGTTTCTGAGGTAGGTTGTACACCAAAAAATGATGCCAGCAGCACAGGCAACACATCAAATAGAGGGACCCAAGGTATGCTGTATACCACAGAATGAGGCCATCAGCATAGGCAACATGAAATAATGTTTCCTAAAATATGTTGTAAACCATAAAATGAGGTGATCAGCATAGGCAATGCTTAAAATATGGTCCCCAAGGTATGTTTTAGACCACAAAATGAGGTCATCAGTATAGGCAGTGCATGAAAAAGAGGTTGCCATGTTATGTTGTACACCACAAAATAAGGTCATCAGCTTAGGGAGAACTTGAAATACAGGTTCCCACGGTATGTTGTATACCACAAAATGAGGTCAACAGTGTAGGCAACACATGAAATAGGGGTCCCCAAGGAATGTTGTACACCATAAAATGTGGCCATCAGCATAGCCAACACATGAAATAGTGGTTCTGAAGGTATGTTGTACACCACAAAATGAGATCATCAGCATAGGCAACAGATGAAACAAATGTTCCCAAGGCATATTGTACACCACAAAATGAGGTCATCAGCATAAGCAACACATGAAACAGCCATTCCCGGGTTATGCTGTACACCAACAAATCTGGTCATCAGCATAGGCATCACAAGAAAGAGGTTCCCAAGGTATGTTGTACACCTCAAAATGAGGTCAACAGCAAAGGAAAGACATGAAACAGAGGTTCCAAAGGTATGTTGTTCAAAAACAAAATGAGACCATCGGCATAGGCAGCTCATAAACTGCAGATTCCCACGGTGTGTTGCACACCACAAAATGAGACCATCAGCATACGCAAAACATGAAAAAGATTTTCCCAAGACATGATGCACACCACCAAATGAGGTCATCAACATAGGCAACAGTTGAAAGAGATGTTCCTGAGGCATGTTGTACACAACACAATGAAGCCATCAGCATACTCAACTATTGAAATAAAGGTTCCCAAAGTGTGTTGTACACCACAAAATGAGGTCATCAGCATAGGCAATGTGTGAAATATGGGTTCCCAAGGTATGTTGTACAGCACAAAATGAGGTCATCATCATAGGCAACAATCAAACAGAGGTTCACAAGGTATCTTGCTCACCACAGAAAGAGACCATCATCATAGGCAACACATGAAATAGGGGTTCCAAAGGTATGCTGCGCACTACAAAATGAGGTCATCAGCACAGGCAACACATAACACAGAGGTTTCTAAGGTATGATGTACAAAACAAAATGAAGTCATCAGCATAGGCAACACATGAAGAAGGAGTCCCCAAGTTATGCTGTACAACACAAAATTAAGTAATCAGCATTGGCACTAAATGAAACAGAGGTTTCCAAGGTATGTTGAGTACTACGAAATGAGGTCATCAGCAAAGGCAGTACATGAAATAGAGATTCCAACGGCATGTTGCACACCACAAAATGAAGTCATCAGCATAGGCAATACATGAAATAGAGGTTCCCAAGGTATGTTACACACCACAAAATGAGGTCATCAGCATTTGCAACACATGAAAGAGAGGTTCCCAAGGTATGCTGTACAAGACAAAATGAGGATGTCAGCATTGACACTACATGGAATAATGGTTATCAAGGTATGTTGTACACTACAAACTGAGGTCATCAGCTTAGGCAGTACATGTCATAGAGGTTCCCATGGTACATTGTACACCACAAAATGAGGCCATCAGCATAGGCAGTACTTGAAATAGAGGTTTTCAAGGTATGATTTACACAACAAAATGAAGTTGTCAGCATAGGCAACACATGAAAAAGGACTTCCCAATGTATGCTGGACAACACAAAACAAGGTCATTAGCATAGGCACTTCATGAAACAGAGGTTACCAAGGTATGTTTCAGACGAAAAAAAATGAGGTCATCAGCATAGGCAGTACATGAAATAGAGGTTTCTATGGTTGTACACCACAAAATGAGCCAATCAGCACAGGCAGTACATGCAATAGAGGTTTCCAAGGTATGCTGTCCACCAAAAAATGAGGTCATCAGCATAGGCAGAACATGAAATAGAGGTTCCCCATGGTATGTTGTACACCATAACATGAGGTCATCAGCATAAGCAACACATGAAATAGTGGTTCCCAAGTTATGTTGTACTCCACAAAATGAGACCATCAGCATAGGCAGCACAAGAAATCGAGATCCCCAAGGAATGTTGCACTCCACAAAATGAAGTCATCAGCATAGGCAACACATGAAATAAAGGTTCCCAAGGTATATTGAAGAGCACAAAATAAGGTCCTCAACACAGGCAACACAAGAAAGAAACGTTCCCAAGTTATGGTGTACACCACAAAATGAGGTCATCAGCATAGGGAACACATGAAATTGGTGTTCTCATGGTATGTTGTACACCACAAAATGAGGCCCAAGGCATAGGGAACACATGAAATACAGTTTCCCAATGTAAGTTGTACACCATACAATGAAGCTATCAGCATAGGCAACATATGAAATAGAGGCTCCCAAGGTATGTTGCACAGCGCAAAATGAGATCATCAGCCTAGGCAACACATGAAATAGATGTTTCCAAGGTATGTTTTAAACCATGAAATGAGGTCATCACCATAGTCAGTACATGAAATAGAGGTTCCCGTGGTATGTTGCTAACCACAAAATTAGCCCACCAACATAGGCAGTAAATGAAATAGAGGTTTTCAAGGTATGCTGTACACCACAAAATGAGGCCATCAGCATAGGCAGTACATGAAACAGAAGTTCCTAAGTTATGTTGTACACCACAAAATGACATCATCAGCTTAGGCTGTAGATGAAATAGAAGTTCCCAAGGTATGTTGTTAACCACAAAATCTGGCCACCAGCATAGGCAACCCATGAAAGAGAGGTTCCTGAGGTAGGTTGTACACCACAAAATGATGCCAGTAGCACAGGCAACACATGAAATAGGGGGACCCGAGGTATGCTGTGCACCACAGAATGAGGCCATCAGCAGAGGCAAGATAAAATAATGTTTCCTAAAATATGTTGTAAACCATAAAATGAGGTGATCAGCCTAGGCAATGCTTAAAATATGGTCCCAAGGTATATTTTAGACCACAAATTGAGGTCATCAGCATAGGCAGTACATGAAAAGGAGGTTCCCAAGTTATGTTGTACACTATAAAATTAGGTCATCAGCTTAGGGAGTACTTGAAATTCAGGTTCCCAAGGTATGTTGTATACCACAAAATGAGGTCATCAGCATAGGCAACACATAAAACAAACATTCCCAAGGAATGCAGTACACCAAAAAATGTGGTCATTAGCATAGACAACACATGAAATAGAGGTTCCCAAGGAATGTTGTACACCACAAAATGAGATCAAAAGCATAGGCAACAAATGAAACAGAGGTTCCTAAGGTATGTAGTACAAAAATAAAATGAGGTCATCAGCATAGGCAACTCATGAAATAGAGGTTACCACGGTAAGTGGAACACCCCATAATGAGGCCATCAGCATATACGCTACACATGAATGAGAATTTCCCAAGGCATGATGTACACCACCAAATGAGGTCATCAGCATAGTCAACCAATGAAAGAGACGTTCCCGAGGTATGTTGTACACCACAAAATGATGTCATCAGCATAAACAGCACAAGAAATAGGGGTTCCCGAGGTATGTTGTACACTACAAAATGAGGCCATCAGCATAGGCAACACATGAAATATGGGTTCCTGAGGTATGTTGTACACCACAAAATGAGCCCATCACCATTGGCAACACATGGAATATCGGTTCCCGAATTATGTGTTACACCACAAAATGAGGCCATCAGTATAGGCAACACCATGAAATATAAATTTCAAAGGCGAGTTGCAAACCACAAAATGAGGTCATCAGCACAGGCAGTATATGATATGGAGGTTCCCAAGATATGTTGCACCTGACAAAATGAGGTCATGAGGATAGGCAACACATGAAATAGGGATTCCAAAGGTATGTTGTACACCAGAAAATGAGGTGATCAGCATAAACAGTACGTGAAACAAACGTTCCCAAGTTAAGGTGTACACCACAAAATGAAGTTATCAGCAAAGGCAACACATGACAAAGAGGTTCCCAAGGTATGCTGCACACCACAAAATTAGGTCATCAGCATAATCAACACATGAAATTGATTTTCCTTAGGTATGAAGCACACCACACCATGAGGTCATCAGCATAATCAACACATGAAATAAAGGTTCCCAAGGAATGTTGCACATCACAAAATGAGGACATCAGCTAAGGCAACACATGAAATAGGGGTTCGCAAGGTATGTTGCAGACCACAAAATGAGGTCATCAGCATAGGCAGTACATGAAACATAGGTTCTGAAGGTATGTTGGACACTACAAAATGAGGTCATCAGCTTAGGCAACACATTAAAATGAGATTGCCAAGATATATTGTACACCACAAAATGAGGAAATCAGCATAGGCAACACATGAAATTGAGGTTCTCAAGTTATGTAGCACACCACAAAATGAGGTCATCAGCATAGGTAGTACATGAAATAGTTTCCCAATGTAAGTTTTGCACCACAAAATGAGGCCACCAACATAGGAAAAACATGAAATAGGGGTTCCCAAGGAATGTTGTGCACCTCAAAATGAGGCTATCAGCCTAGGCAACACATAAAATAGAGGATCCCGAGGCATGTTGCGCACTTCAAAATGAGGTCATCAGGCTAGACAACACATAAAAATAGAGGTTCCCAAAGTGTGGTGTACACCACAATATGAGATCATCAGGAAATGCAACACATGAAACAAATGTTCTCAATGCATTTTGTACTCCACAAAATGAGGTCATCAGCATAGGCAGTACATGAAGGAGTGGTTTCCAAGTTATTTTGTACACCACAAAATGAGGTCATCAGAATAGGCAGTATATGAAATAGAGGTTCCAGAGATATGATGTATACCACAAAATGAGGCCATCAGTGTAGGCAAATAATGAAATAGTCATTCCCAAGGTTTGTAGTACTCCACAAAATGAGTCCATCAGCATATTCAACACATGAAGTAGAGGTTGCCAAGGTATGTTGCACTCTGCAAAATGAGGTCATCAGCATAGGCAACACAGGAAATAAATGTTCCCAAGTTATTGTGTACACCACAAAATGAGGCCATCATCAGCATAGGCAGTACATGAAATAGAGGTTCCCAAGCTATGTTGTACACCACAAAATGACGTCATTAGCATAAGGCAACGCATGAAATAGGGATTCTCATGGTATATCGTACACCACAAAATGAGGTCATCAGGATAGACAATACATGAAATGGAGGTTCACTGGGTGTGTTCTACATCACAAAATGAGGTCATCAGCATAGGCAGTACATGAAAAATAATTTCCCAAAGTATGTTGTACACCACAAAATGAGGCTATCAGCATAGGCAACACATGAAATAGAGGTTCCCAAGGTATGTTTTACACCAAAAAATGGGGTCATCAGCATAGGCAACACATAAAATAGAGGTTCCCAAGGTATGTTGTACACAATAAAATTAGGCCAACAGCATAGTCAGCTCATGAAACAGAGGTTCCTAAGGTATGTTGTACAAAAACAATATGAGGCCATCAGCTTAGGCAACTCATGAAATAGAGATTCCAAAGGTATGTTTCACACCACAAAATGAGGCCATCAGCAAATGCATCACATGAAAGAGATTTTCTCAAGGTATGATGTACACCACCAAATGAGGTCTTCAGCCTAGGCAACACATGAAAGACATGTTCCCGAGGTATGTTGTAAACCACAAAATGAAGCCATCAGCATAGGCAACACATGAAATAGGGGTTCCCAAGGCATGTTGTACACCACAAAATGAGGTAATCAGCATAGGCAACTCATGACATAAGGGTTTCCGAGGTATGTTGTACACCACAAAATGAGGCCATCAGCATAGGCAACACTTGAAATACAGGTTCCTGAGGTATGTTGTATACCTCAAAATGAGTACATCAGCATAGGCAACACATGAAATATTGTTTCCTGAGGTATATGGTACACCACAAAATGAGGCCATCAGCATAGGCAATACATAAAATAGAGGTTCCCAAGGTATATTGCACACCACAAAATGAGGTCATCAGCATAGGCAATACATGAAGTTGGGATTTCCAAGGAATGTTATACACTATAAAATAAGGTCATAAGCAAAGGCAGTACATAAAATAGAGGTTCCCAAGGTATGTTGTACAGCACAAAATGAGGCCATCAGCATAGGCAACATGTGAAATAAGGGTTCCTGAGGTATGTTGTACACCACAGAAGGACCCAACAGCACAGGCAACACATGAAATAGGGTTCCCACGGTATGTGGTATAGCACAAAATGACGCTATCAGTATAGTATTGGCAAAACAAGAAACAGAGGTTCCCAATGTACGTGGCACAAGACAAAATGAGGTCATAAGCATAGGCAACACATCAAATAGGGGATTCCCAAGGTATGCTGTACACCACAAAATGAGATCATCAGCATAAACAATACATGAATCAAGTGTTCCCAAGTTAAGGTGAACACCTCAAAATGAAGTTATCAGCATTGGCAACACATGATACAGAGGTACCCAAGGTATGTTGCACATCACAAAATGAGGTCATCAAGCATAATCAACACATGATGCAGAGGTTCCCAAGATAAGTTGCACACCACAAAAAGAGTTCATCAGAATAGACAGTACATGAAACAGAAGTTCCTAAGGTATGTTGCACACCACAAAATGAGGTCACCAGCATAGGGAAGACATGAAAAACAGATTACCAAGATATACTGTACACCATAAAATGAGATCATCAGCATAGGAAACACGTGAAACAGGTTCCCAAGGTATGTTGCACCACACAAAATGAGGTCACCAGCATAGGCAACACGTGAAATAGAGGTTCTCAAGTTACATTGCACACTACAAAATAAGGTCATCGGCATAGGCAGTACATGAAACAGTTTCCCAAGGTATGTTGTACACCATAAAATGAGGCCGCCAACATAGCCAACACATGAAATAGGGGTTCCGAAGGAATGTTGTGCATGACAAATTGAGGCCATCAGCATAGGCAAGACATGAAATAGAGGATCCCAAGGTATGTTGCACAGCACAAAATTAGGTCATCAGCCTAGGCAACACATGAAATAGAGGTTCCCAAGGTATGGTGTACAGCACAAAATGAGATTATCAGTAAATGCAACACATGAAACAAATGTTCCCAAGGCATTTTGTACACCACAAAATGAGGTCATCAGCATAGGCAACACATGAAACAGATGTTCCCAAGGTATGTTTTAAACCACAAAATGAGCCCATCAGCATAGGCAGTAAATGAAATAGAGGATTTCAAGGTATGTTGTGCCCCACAAAAAGAGGCCATCAGCATCGGCAGTACATGAAATATGGGTTCCCGAGGTATGTGTTACACCACAAAATGAGGCCATCAGTATAGGCAACACATGAAATAGAGGTTCCCAAAGTGTGCTGCACATGACAAAATGAGGTCATAAGCATAGGTAGTACATGAAATAGAGGTTCCCAAGATATGTTGTACACAACAAAATGAGGTCATCAGCATAGGCAACACATGAAATAGGGATTTCCAAGGTATGTTGTACACCACAAAATGAGGTGATCAGCATAAACAATACATAACACAAATGTTGCCAAGTTAAGGTGTACACCACAAAATGAAGTTATCAGCAAAGGCAACACATGACAAAGAGGTTCCCAAGTTATTTTACACACCACAAAATGAGGTCATAAGCATAGGCAGCACATGAAATAGATTTTCCTTAGGTATGAAGCACACCAGCAAATGAGGTCATCAACATAATCAATACATGAAATAAAGGTTCCCAGGGTATGTTGCACACCACAAAATGAGAACATCAGCAAAGGCAACACATGAAATAGGGGTTCGCTAGGAATGTTGCACACCACAAAATGAGGTAATCAGCATAGGCAACACATGAGATCGGTGATCCTAAGGTATGTTGCACACCACAAAATGAGGTCATCAGTATAATCATCATATGAAATAGAGGTTCCCAAGGTATGTTGTACACCACAAAATGAGCCCATTCGCATAGCCAGTATATGAAATAGAGGTTTCCAAAGTATGTTGTTCACCACAAAATGAAGTCATCAGCATAGGCAACACATTAAAAAGAGATTGCCAAGATATATTGTACCCCATAAAATGAGGTAATCAGTATAGGCAACACATGAAATTGAGGTTCTCAAGTTATGTTGCACACCACAAAATGAGGTCATCAGCATAGGCAGTACATGAAATGCAGTTTCCCAATGTAAGCTGTACACCACAAAATGAGGCCACCAACATAGGCAAAACATGAAATAGGAATGTTGTGCACCTCAAAATGAGATTATCAGCATAGGTAACACACGAAATAGAGGATCCCGAGGCATGTTGCGCAACGCAAAATGAGGTCATCAGGCTAGACAACACATGAAATAGAGGTTCCCAAAGTGTGGTGTACACCAGAAAATGAGATCATCAGGAAAAGCAACGCATGAAACAAATGTTCCCAATGCATTTTGTACTCCACAAAATGAGGTCATCAGCATAGGCAGTACATGAAAGAGTGATTTCCAAGTTATGTTGTACATCACAAAATGAGGTCATCAGAATAGGCAGTATATGAAATAGAGGTTCCTGAGTTATGTTGTATACCACAAAATGAGGCCACTAGTATAGGTAAATAATGAAACAGTCATTCCCAAGGTCTGTAGTACTCCACAAAATGAGTCCATCAGCATATTCAACACATGAAGTAGAGGTTGTCAAGGTATGTTGCACTCCGCAAAATGAGGACATCAGCATAGACAACACATGAAATAACAGTTCCCAAGGTATATTGTATGGCGCAAAATGAGGTAATCAGCATAGGCAACACAAGAAACAAACTGTCCCAAGTTATTGAGTACACCACAAATTGAGGTCATCAGCATAGGCAGTACATGAAATAGAGGTTCCCAAGCTATGTTGTACACCACTTAATGACATCATCAGCATAGGCAATGCATGAAATAGGGATTCTCATGGTATATTGTACACCTCAAAGTGAGGTCATCAGGATAGACAATACATGAAATGGAGATTTACTGGGTGTGTTCTACATCACAAAATGAGGTCATCAGAATAGGCAGTACAAGAAAAAGAATTTCCCAAAGTATGTTGCACACCACAAAATGAGGCCATCAGCATAGGCAACACATGAAATAGAGGTTCCCAAAGTATGTTGCACACTTCAAAATGAACTTATCAGCATAGGCAACACATGAAATAGAAGTTCCCAAGGTAAGGTGTATACCTCAAAATGAGATCATCAGCATATGCAACACATGAAACAAATGTTCCCAAGGCATGTTGTACACCAAAAAATGGGGTCATAAGCATAGGCAACACATAAAATAGAGATTCCCAAGGTATGTTGTACACCACAAAATGAGGGCAACAGCACAGACAACTCATGAAACAGAGATTCCTAAGGTATGTTTTACAAAAACAAAATGAGGCCATCAGCTTAGGCAACTCATGAAATAGAGATTCCCAAGGTATGTTGCACACCACAAAATGAGGACATTAGCATACGAATAACATGAAAGAGATTTTCCCAAGGTATGATGTACACCACCAAATGAGGTCTTCAGCCTAGGCAACACATGAAAGAGATGTTCCTGAGGTATGTTGTAAACCACAAAATGAAGCCATCAGCATAGGCAACACATGAAATAGGGGTTCCCAAGGCATGTTGTACACCACAAAATGATGTCATCAGTATAGGCAACTCATGACATAAGGGTTTCCGAGGTATGTTGTACACCACAAAATGAAGCCATCAGCATAGGCAACACATGAAATACGGGTTCCTGAGGTATGTGGTACACCACAAAATGAGGCCATCAGCATAGGCAACACATGAAATAGAGGTTCCCAAGGTATGTTGTACACTGCAAAATGAGGTCATCAGCCTAGGCAGTACATGAAGTAGGGATTTCCAAGGAATGTTGTACACTACAAAATGAGGTCATACGCAAAGACAGTACATAAAATAGAGGCTCCCAAAGTATGCTGTACAGCACAAAATGAGGCCACCAGCATAGGCAACACATGAAATTAGGGTTCCCAAGGTATGTTGTACACCGCAAAATGAGGTCTTCAGCTTAGGCAACATATGAAACAGAGGTTCACAAGTTATGTTGTACACCAAAAACGAGGTCGTCAGCATAGACAACACATGAAATAGGGATTCCCAAAGTATATTGTACACCACAAAATGAGGTCATCAACATAGGCACTACATCAAATAGAGGTTCTCAAGGTATGTTGTACACCGTAAAATGAGGTCATCAGCATAGGTACTACATGAAATAGATGTTCCTAAGGTATGCTGTACACCGCAAAATGAGGTCATCAGCATATGCAGTACATGAAATAGAGGTTCCCAAAGAATGTTGTCCACCACAAAATGAAGTCATCAGCATAGGTAGCACATGAAATACAGGTTATCAAGATGTGTTGCACACCACAAAATTAGGTCATTAGCATAGGCAACACATGAAATAGGGGTTCCCAAGGAACATTACACACAACAAAATGAAGTCATCAGCATAGGTAACACATGAAATACAGGTTCCCAAGGTGTATTGCACACCACAAAATGAGGTAATCAGTACAGGCAACCCATGAAAAGAGGTTCCTATGGTATTTTGCACACCACAAAATTAGGTCATCAGCAAAATCAACAGATGAAATAGAGGTTCTCAAGGTATGTTGCACACCACAAAATGATGTCATAGCATAGGCAGTGCATGAGATAGAGTATCACAAGGTATGTTGTACACCACTAAATTTGGCCACCAACATAGGCAACACATGAAATAGGGGTTTCCAAGGAATGTTGCAGACCACAAAATAAGGCTATCAGCATAGGCAACACATAAAAAAGAGGATCTCGAGGTATGTTTCACACCGCAAAATGAGGTCCTCAAGCTTAGGCAACACATGAAATAGAGGTTCCCAAGGTATGGAGCACACCACAAAATGAGATCACCAGGAAATGCAACACATGAAACAAATGTTACCAATGTATTTTGTACACCACAAAATGAGGACATCAGCATAGACAATACATGAAAAAGACATTCCCAAGATATGTTCTAAACCAAAAAATGAGGTCATCAGCATAGGCAATACATGAAATAGAGGTTTCCAAGGTATGTTGCACACAACCAAGTGAGGTCATAAGCACATGCAACACATGAAGTTGGGATTTCCAAGGCATGTTGTACACCAGAAAATGAGGTCATCAGCATAGGCAGTACATGGAATAGAGGTTCCCAAGGTATGTTGTACACAGCAAAATGAGCCCGTCAGCATACATAGTACATGGAATAGAGGTTCCCAATGTATGCTGTAAACCGCAAAATGAGGTCATCAGCATAGGCACTACATGAAACAAAGGTTCCCAAGGTATGTTGTAGGCTACAAAATGAGGTCATCAGCATAGGCAGTACATGAAATAGAGGTTTCCACAGTATGTTGTACACCACAAAATGAGGCCATCAGCATACTCAGTACATGAAATAGAGCTTTACAAGGTATGTTGCACATGACAAAATGAGGTCATCAGCATAGGCAGTACGTGAAATAGCGGTTGCCACGTTACATTGTACTCCACAAAATGAGGTCATCAGCATCAGCAATACATGAAAAAGAGGTTCCCAAGGTGTGTTGTACACGGCAAAATGAGGCCACCAGGATAGGCAGCACATTAAAAAATGGTTGCCAAGGTATGTTGTACACCACACAATTAATCCATCAGCATAAGTAACTCATGAAATAGAGGTTCCCAAGATATGTTTCACACCACAAAATGATGTCATCAGCATAGGCAACACATGAAATAGAAGTTCCTGGGGTGCTCACAGATTAAAGGCATACCGGTCCACAATCAACAAATCAAGGTCTCAGCCTATGCTGATGATGATCTTCTTTTACAAATATCCAACCCGGAAAAGTCAATCCCTACTATGGTCACTCTCATTGGAGAATATAGTCTCTTATCCAATTATAAATTAAATGTAGATAAGACTGTTTTATTTCCCCTCAATCATAAGGTTCTTCAAAGTTCCGTTATGTTCTTTGGTCTTTCCTGGGCACAAGAAACTATATTTAGATATTTAGGTATTACTATTTCTAGAAATCCTGCTCTTATGCAGAAGCTGAACTTGGAATCCTTACTTAGAATTATTGACACAGATCTTGGAAGATGGTCTAAACTTTCTCTTTCTTTGTGGGGTAGAATTAACTTAAGATGAATGCCTTTCCAAGGCTTTTCTACCCCCTTAATTTACTTAATATCTGGCTACCTCTTTCTTGGTTCTGTAACGTTCATGAAATGATTACTAAATTTATATGGGCTAATAAGCAGCCTAGATTGGCATATTTCAGGTTGGCCACTTCTAAAGACAAAGGAGGTCTATGTCTTTCTCATCTTACTTTCTACTACTGGGCCGGACACATTTCTAAATATTTGTGCTGGCTTTCACCTAGAGAAGAAATCTTTTCATTTTCATTTCCTCCTCTCTGGCTTAAAATTGAACTTTCCCTTGTTGCTTCCCATGGGTTAACTCCGGCAGCACTTTTTCATATCAAGGCTAGCTCTTTGCCGGCTCAGTTCAAAGTTACGCCTGTAGCAATCCCGTCAAAGTCCACTCACAGTTGTGTAACTTTCTCAAATATAACCATACACGGGATTTAACCCAACTGATTGAGGGTAACCCCAACCTGAAAATAAACAATGATTTACTTTCCACCACCTGGTTAGCACCTATTAAGGATTTATTTCTCTCCTCATTAATTTCAAAGGAACATACGTGGCTCTCTTCTACCGAGATAATATCCAATTTGAAGCTGCCTGTTACATATATAATTAAAATTTACCAATTAAGACATCTTATTGTAAAGGTTTTTGGAATATCCCCCCCTCAACTATACCCAATAGCCTTTAGGAGCGAATTGGGTACCCTAATTAGTGCACAAAAAACGGTTTCTAAATCCTATAAAATGCTATACAACTGGGCTTATCCCAAGTGCTTTGCTCCCTCAGATTTCTGGACTTCCTTTTTCCCCACTCAAGAACTACAATGGGAAACTTTATGGAAGAATTGTCACAAATATGTTTCACAGGATAGACTATGCCTTACTCAGTTTCACATATTGCATAATCTATATTACACCCCACAAACATTTTTCAAATTTGGGCTCATAGCTGCCCCGTCCTGTACCTGATGCCGTAAAGAAGAGGGCTCTATATATCATAATTTCTGGACTTGCCCTAAAGCTATAGCTCTGTGGGCCAATATTCAATGACATACAGACCCTTTATTAGGTCTGAATGATGATTTATTCACTCCTGAAATTTGTATAATAGGTGATTATAGTAAAATCACTATATCCAATAGACGATATCACATGGCTCTTATCTCCATGACGGCTAAGAAGACAATCTTAAGGCACTGGAAAGATAGTGATGACACTGCCTGTTCTGAATGGCTTAGTGAGCTACTTGCCAACTTGAGGACAGAGAAAACTACTTACAGTCTTATTAACAAACCTAAGAGGAACAAGAAGAAATGGGAATCATTACATATATTATTTTCTCTCTAATATGTCCACTGTGTATGTTTGTGATTTGTCCTTTTCAAATTCACTGGAATTACATAACTGTATGGCGAGCCATGTTGCGGAGGGGAGGGGTGTGTTTTTCTGTGTTTGGAGTATGTTGGGGGGGAGGAGGGAGGATAGGATAATGGCTCCTGTACATGGTATCCTTATCTTTATGATATGTACAATGATCTGTTGGATCCTTTCTCATTTTATTGAATGTTCCTGTTTGTCCTGTTTTGTTTTTAAAACTCAATTAAAATTGTTAATGGAGAAATAGAGGTTCCCAAGGTATACTGAATAGCACAAAATGAGGTCATCGCCATAGGCAACACATGAAACAAATGTTACCGAGTTATGGTGTACACCACAAAATGAGGTCACCAGCTTAGGGAACACATGAAATAGGGATTCCCAAGGTATGTTGTACACCACAAAATGAGGCCATCAGCATAGGCAACACAAGAAATACGGATTCCCATGGTATGTTGTACACCACAAAATTAGGTCATCAGCATAGGCACCACATGATATAGAGGATTCCAAGATATGTTGTAGACCAAAAAATTAGGTCATCAGCATAGGCAGTACATGAAATTGAGATTCCCAAGTTATGCTGTACACCACAAAATGTGGTCATCAGCATAAGCAACACATGAAATAAGAGTTCTCATGGTATGTTGTACACCACAAACTGAGGCTATCAGCATGGAGAACAAATCAAATACGGTCCCAAAGGTATGTTGTACATCACAAAATGAGGACATCAGCATAGACAACACATGAAATACGGGTTCCGAAGTTATGTTCTACACCACAAAATGAAGTCATCTGCATAGGCAACACTGAAATAGGGTTCCCAAGGTGTGCAGCACACCACAAAATGAGACCATCAGCATTGGCAACATATGAAATAGATGTTCCCAAAGCATGTTGTACACCACAAAACAAGGTATTCTGCATAGGCACCACATGAAATAGGGGTTCCAAATGTATGTTGTGCACCACAAAATGAGGTCAACAACATGGCAATACATGAGATAGAGGTTCACATGTTAGGTTGTGCACCACAAAATGAGGCCCTCAGAAGAAGAAGAATCAGCATTTATACAGCTCGTTTCATACATGGTATCCCAAAGTGCTTTACAAGCAATATTAGGCTGGTAATGAAGTGACTCAATGTGTGGTGGCGGCTGTATCGCATATCATCACCCACACACAGCCTCGATATTTGCATAGATCAGTTTATGTGAAGGGGAATGTTGGCCCAGACACCGGGAATGTTTCTTGCACTTGGTGAAGAGTGCCTTGGGTTCTTTTACATCCACCTGGACACCCACCAGGACAACACCAGGATAAGTAGAAGAGACCTCGGTTGTAATGTCTCATCTGAAGGACGGCACCCCCCAGCAGTACAGCATCCCCAATATTGCACTTGGGCCGGCCCGGTGGCACTGAGGGTTGAGGTGCTGGATACCACACCTCGCATCATGCCAGCGACCCGGGTTCGTGAACGAGCCCGGGTGCTGGGGGTCAGCGGGAAGGGAATAGGATTGAGCATCCGATGGGCAGCTCTCCTTTCCCTGGGGGGTATCCAGGGGCATCCTGGTGCAGGGGAGACCCCCGGTGGAGACCGGAGGTACCACTGCTGCTGGAAGCACAAGTACAGCAGTCGGGGACTGACACCTGGCCAGAACATGGGCGGATGCATGCACGTTCCTGGCCATTGGCATCATCACACGCCAGCCGGCTTAGGGGGGAGACAAAGTGGAAAAGGAGGGCACTGGTCATGGTGGCATGATGGCCGTCTCTGCAGCGGACTCTCCTGGTGCCTAGGTGCGCAGCAGTACCGGATCCTGAGAGGGTGGGTTGAGCTTTGAAGGGAGTGCTCCGCACCCCCATCCGCTGTGGGGACAAGCCGTGGGGGTAACCGTGAGGCCACAATATGGCCATCGGGAGGTAGTCTGAGGGGACGGCGGCTGGACAGACCTGAGGGTGAAGCCATGACGTGAAGGTAAGGCAGATCAGTGGCCCCTGGGGGACAAAAAAAAAATACTGCACTCGGATGCCAGCAATTTTTAGGCACAAGTCCAACCCTGGTGTGGAACGAGAACCCACGACCTTCTGGTCCAGAGGTGGATGTCCTACCAACTGAGTCACTCTGACACACTGATCAGCTTAGGCAACACATGAAATACGGGTCCCCAAGGTGTGTTGTTCAGACCAAAATTAGGCCATCAGCATAGACACTAAATGAAATACAGGTTCCCAAGGTATGTTGTACACCCAAAACTGAGGTATTCAGCATAGACACTACATGAAACAGAGGTTCCCAAGGTATGTTGTAAACCACAAAATTAGGTCATCAGCAAAGGCAGAACATGAAATAGAGATGCTCAAGGTATGTTGTACACCACAAAATTAGGTCATCAGCATAGGCAACACATGAAATAGAGATTCCCAAGTTATGTTGTACACCACAAAATGAGGTCATCAACATAGACAGAACATGAAATAGAGGTTCCCAAGGTATGTTGTGCACCACAAAATGAGGCCATCAGCATAAGCAATACATGAAAGAGAGGTTCACATGGTATGTTGCACTCCACAAAATGAGGCTATCAACATAGGCAACACATGAAACAGAGGTGCCCATGGTGTGCTGCACACCGCAAAATGAGGTCATCAACATAGACAACACATGAAATACAGTTTGCCATGGTATGTTGCACACCACAAAATGAGGTCATCAGCATAGGTAGTACATGAAATGGAGGTTCCCAAGTTATGTTGTACACCACAAAATAAGGTCACCAGCATAGGCTCACTTGAAATAGAGGTTCCCAAGGTGTGTTGCACACCACAAATGAGTACACCAACATAGGCAACACATGCTAAAAGGGTAGCCAAGGTATGCAGTACATCGCATAATGAAGCCATCAGCATAGGCAACCCATGAAAAGAGTTCCTAGGTATGTTGTACACCACAAAATAAGATCATCAGCATAGACAGAACTTATAACAGAGGTTCCTAAGGTATGTTTTTGCACTACAAAATCAGGTCATCAGCATAGGCAGTAAATGAAACAGAGGTTCCTACAGTATGTTGTACACCACAAAATGAGCCCAATAGCATAGGCAGTACATGGAATAGAGGTACCCAAGGTATGTTACACACCACAAAATGAAGTCGTCAGCTGAGGCAGTACATGAAATAGAGGTTCCCAAGGTATGTTGTAGACCACAAAATGAAGTCATCAGCATAGGCAACACATGAAATAGGGGTTCCTGAGGTATGCTGTACACCACAAAATGAGCCCATCGTCATAGGCAACACATAAAATATGGGTTATCAAGCTCTGTGACACACCACAAAATGAGGCAATCGGCATAGGCAGAACATGAAATAGATGTTTCCAAGGTATGTTGTACACCACAAAATGAGGTCATCAAAATAGGCACTACATGAAATAGAAGTCCCCTAGGTATGTTGCTCACCTCAAAATGAGGTCATCTGCATAGCCAACACATGAAGTAGAGGATTCCGAGGTGTGTTGTACACAGTAAAATGAGGTCATCAGAATAGATAACACATGAAACAGAGGTTCCCAAAGTATGTAGTACCCCATAAAATGAGGTTGTCAGCCTAGGCAACAAATGAAATACGGGTTCAAAAGTTATGTTGTACACTGCAAAATGGAGTCATCAGCATAGGCACTACATGATATAGAAGTCCCAACGGTGTGTTGTACACCACAAAATGAGGTCATCAGCATACACAGTACATGATATAGAGGTCCCAACAGTGTGCTGTACACCACAAAATGCGGCCATCAGCACAAGCAGCACATCACATAGAAGTTTCAAAGGAAGGATGTACACCACAAAATGAGGTCATCAGCAAAGACACTAAATGAAATACAGGTTCCCAAGGTATGTTGTACACCCAAAACTGAGGTAATCAGCATAGACACTTCATGAAACAGAGGTTCCCAAGGTATGTTGTAAACCACAAAATTAGGTCATCAGCAAAGGCAGAACATGAAGTAGAGGTGCCCAAGGTATGTTGTACACCCAAAATTAGGTCATCAGCATAGGCAACACATGAAATAGAGGTTCCCAAGGTACGTTTTACCTCATAAAATTAAGTCATCAGCATAGGCAACACATGAAAAAGAGGTTCCCAAGTTATGTTGCACACTGCAAAATGAGGTAATCAGCATTTGCAACACATGAAATAGAGATTCCCAAGTTATGTTGTACACCACAAAATGAGGTCATCAACATAGACAGAACATGAAATAGAGGTTCCCAAGGTATGTTGTGCACCACAAAATGAGGCCATCAGCATAAGCAATACATGAAAGAGAGGTTCACATGGTATGTTGCACTCCACAAAATGAGGCTATCAACATAGGCAACACATGAAACAGAGGTGCCCATGGTGTGCTGCACACCGCAAAATGAGGTCATCAACATAGACAACACATGAAATAGGGTTTGCCATGGTATGTTGCACACCACAAAATGAGGTCATCAGCATAGGTAGTACATGAAATGGAGGTTCCCAAGTTATGTTGTACACCACAAAATGAGGTCATCAGCATAGACCTTACTTGAAATAGAGGTTCCCAAGGTGTGTTGCACACCACAAAATGAGTACACCAACATAGGCAACACATGCTAAAAGGGTAGCCAAGGTATGCAGTACATCGCAAAATGAAGCCATCAGCATAGGCAACCCATGAAAAAGAGGTTCCCAAGGTATGTTGTACACCACAAAATGAGGTCATCAGCATAGACAGAACTTATAACAGAGGTTCCCAAGGTATGTTTTGCACCACAAAATCAGGTCATCAGCATAGGCAGTAAATGAAACAGAGGTTCCCACAGTATGTTGTACACCACAAAATGAGCCCAATAGCATAGGCAGTACATGGAATAGAGGTACCCAAGGTATGATACACACCACAAAATGAAGTCGTCAGCTGAGGCAGTACATGAAATAGAGGTTCCCAAGGTATGTTGTAGACCACAAAATGATGTCATCAGCATAGGCACTACACGAAATAGAGGTTCACATGGTATGTTGTAGACCACAAAATGAAGTAATCAGCATAGGCAATACATGAAATAGGAGTTCCTGAGGTATGCTGTACACCACAAAATGAGCCCATCGTCATAGGCAACACATAAAATATGGGTTATCGAGCTCTGTGACACACCACAAAATGAGGCAATCGGCATAGGCAGAACATGAAATAGATGTTTCCAAGGTATGTTGTACACCACAAAATGAGGTCATCAAAATAGGCACTACATGAAATAGAAGTCCCCTAGGTATGTTGCTCACCTCAAAATGAGGTTATCTGCATAGCCAACACATGAAGTAGAGGATTCCAAGGTGTGTTGTACACAGTAAAATGAGGTCATCAGAATAGGTAACACATGAAACAGAGGTTCCCAAGGTATGTAGTACCCCATAAAATGAGGTTGTCAGCCTAGGCAACAAATGAAATACGGGTTCAAAAGTTATGTTGTACACTGCAAAATGGAGTCATCAGCATAGGTACTACATGATATAGAAGTCCCAACGGTGTGTTGTACACCACAAAATGAGGTCATCAACATACACAGTACATGATATAGAGGTCCCAACAGTGTGTTGTACACCACAAAATGTGGCCATCAGCACAAGCAGCACATCACATAGAAGTTTCAAAGGAAGGATGTACACCACAAAATGAGGTCATCAGCAAAGACACTACATGAAACAGAGGTTCCCAAGGTATGTTGTAAACCACAAAATTAGGTCATCAGCAAAGGCAGAACATGAAATAGAGGTGCCCAAGGAATGTTGTACACCCAAAATTAGGTCATCAGCATAGGCAACACATGAAATAGAGGTTCCCAAGGTACGTTTACCTCACAAAATTAAGTCATCAGCATAGGCAACACATGAAAAAGAGGTTCCCAAGTTATGTTGCACACTGTAAAATGAGGTAATCAGCATTTGCAACACAAGAAATAGAGATTCCCAAGTTATGTTGTACACCACAAAATGAGGTCATCAACATAGACAGAACATGAAATAGAGGTTCCCAAGGTATGTTGTGCACCACAAAATGAGGCCATCAGCATAAGCAATACACAAAAGAGAGGTTCACATGGTATGTTGCACTCCACAAAATGAGGCTATCAACATAGGCAACACATGAAACAGAGGTGCCCATGGTGTGCTGCACACCGCAAAATGAGGTCATCAACATAGACAACACATGAAATAGGGTTTGCCATGGTATGTTGCACACCACAAAATGAGGTCATCAGCATAGGTAGTACATGAAATGGAGGTTCCCAAGTTATGTTGTACACCACAAAATGAGGTCATCAGCATAGGCCTTACTTGAAATAGAGGTTCCCAAGGTGTGTTGCACACCACAAAATGAGTACACCAACATAGGCAACACATGCTAAAAGGGTAGCCAAGGTATGCAGTACATCGCAAAATGAAGCCATCAGCATAGGCAACCCATGAAATAGAGGTTCCCAAAGTATGTTGTACACCACAAAATGAAGCCATCAGCATAGGCAACCTATGAAAAAGAGGTTCCCTAGGTATGTTGTACACCACAAAATAAGATCATCAGCATAGACAGAACTTATAACAGAGGTTCCCAAGGTATGTTTTGCACCACAAAATGAGCCCAATAGCATAGGCAGTACATGAAATAGAGGTTCCCAAGGTATGTTGTACACCACAAAATGATGTCATCAGCATAGGCACTACACAAAATAGAGGTTCACATGGTATGTTGTAGACCACAAAATGAAGTAATCAGCATAGGCAACACATGAAATAGGGGTTCCCAAGGTATGCTGTACACCACAAAATGAGCCCATCGTCATAGGCAACACATAAAATATGGGATATCGAGCTCTGTGACACACCACAAAATGAGGCAATCGGCATAGGAAAAACATGAAATAGAGGTTCCCAAGGTATGTTGTACACCACAAAAATGAGGTCATCAAAATAGGCACTACATGAAATAGAGGTCCCCTAGGTATGTTACTCACCTCAAAATGAGGTCATCTGCATAGGCAACACATGAAAGAGAGGTTCCCAAGGTGCTTTGCCCACCACAAAATGAGGTCCTCAGCATAGCCAACACATGAAATAGAGGTTCCCAAGGTGTGTTGCACATAGTAAAATGAGGTCATCAGAATAGGTAACACATGAAATAGAGGTTCCCAAGGTATATTGTATAGCACAAAATGAGGTTGTCACCATAGGCAACTCATGAAACAAACGTTACCGAGTTATGGTGTTCACAACAAAATGAGGTCATCAGCATAAGCAACACATGAAATAATAGTTCTCATGGTATGTTGTACACCACAAACTGAAGCCATCAGCATGGAGAACAAATCAAATACGGTCCCAAAGGTATGTTGTACATCACAAAATGAGGACATCAGCATAGGCAACACATGAAATGGAGGTTCCCAAGTTATGTTGTACACCAGAAAATGAGGTCATCAGCATAGGCCTTACTTGAAATAGAGGTTCCCAATGCATGTTGCACATCACAAAATGAGTACACCATCATAGGAAACACATGCTAAAAGGGTAGCCAATGTATGCTGTACATCGCAAAATGAAGCCATCAGCACAGGCAACCCATGAAATACGGGTTCCCTAGGTATGTTGTACACCACGAAGTGAAGCCATCAGCATAGACAGAACTTATAACAGAGGTTCCCAAGGTATGCTTAGATGACAAAATAGCATAGGCAGTACATGACAATAGAGATTCCCAAGGTGTGTTGTACACCACAAAATGAGGCCACCAACATAGGCAACACATGAGAAAAGGGTACCCAAGGTATGCTGTACATCACAAAATGAGACCATCAGCATAGGCAACTGATGAAACAGAGGTTCCCAAGGTATGTTGTACACCACAAAATGAGGTCATCAGCATAGGCACTACATGAAATAGAGGTTCCCAAGGTATGTTGTACACCACAAAATGTGATAATCATCATAGGCACTACATGAAATAGAGGTTCCCAAGTTATGTTGTTCAACACAGAATGAGGTCATCAGTATAGGCAGTACCTGAAACAGAGGTTCCCACGGTATGCTGTATACTACAAAATCAGGCCATCAGCATAGGCCGTACTTGAAATAGAGGTTTCCAATGTATGATGTACTCAACAAAATGAGGTCATCAGCATAGGCAACAGATGAAATAGGGGATCCCAAGGTATGCTGTACAACACAAAATGAGGTCATCAGCATTGGCACTACATGAAATAAGTTTCCCAAAGTATGTTTGCACTACAAAATGAGGTCATCAGCATAGACAGTACATGAAATAGAGGTTCCCACGGTATCTTGTACACCGCAGAATGAGCCTGTCAGCATAGGCAGTAGATGGACTAGAGGGTCCCTAGGAATGTTGTACACCACAAAATAAGGTCATCGTCATAGGCACTACATGAAATAGAGGTTCCCAAGCTATGTTGTACAACACAGAATGAGGTCATCAGCATAGGCACTACATGAAACAGAGGTTCCCAAGGTATGCTGTATACCACAAAATGAGGCCGTCAGCATAGGCAACCAATGAGATAGAGGTTCCCAAGGTATGTCGTACATCACAAAATGAGGTCATCATCATAGGCAACACATGAAATAGAGGTTCCCAAGGTATGTTGTACATCACAAAACAAGGTTGTCATCATAGGCAACACACAAAATAGGGGTTCCCAAGTTATGCTGTACAACACAAAATGAGGCCATTAGCATAGGCACTGTGTGAAATAGTGGTTCCCTAAGTATGTTTTGCACCACAAAATGGGGTAATCTGCATAGCTAGTACATAAAGTAGTGGTTCCTATAGAATATTGTACACCTCAAAATAAGCAAATCACCTTAGGTAGTACATGAACTAGAGCTTTCCAAGGTATGTTGTACACCACAAAATTAGGTCATCAGCATAAGCAGAACATGAAATAGAGGTTCCTCAGATATATTGCACACCACAAAATGAGGCCATCAACATAGACAACACATGAAATATGGGTTCCCGAGGTATGTTATACACCACAAAATGAAGCCATCAGCATAGACAGTACATGAAACAGAGGTTCCCAAGGTATGTTGTAGATGACAAAATAAAGTCATCAGCATAGGCAGTACACGAAAATAGAGATTCCCAAGGTATGTTGTACAACACAATATTAGGTCATCAGCATACCCAACACATGAAATAGAGTTCCCCATAATAAGCTGCATAATGCTCACATACATGGCATAGATGACTACAACAGTGACTGCATAATAATTCACATACTTGTCATAAATAATTATAGCAGTGACTGCATATTACTTCACATACGTGGCATAGAAGTTTACATCAGTGGCTGCATAATACTTCACATACTTGGCACAAACGATTACAGAGGTGACTGCAAAATACTTCACATACACGGCATATATAATTAAAGCAGTGACTGCATAATACTTCGCATGCGTGGCTAGACAGTTATCGCAGTAACTGCATAATACTTCATATACATGGCATAGATGATTACAGTAGTGACTGCATAATACTCACAAACATGGCATAGAGGACAACATCAATGACTGCATAACACTTCACATACATGACATGCATAATTAAAGCAGTGACTGCATAATTCTTCACATACTTGGCAAAAATAATTACAGCATTGACTGCATAATACTTCACATATATGGCATAGACAATTACTGCAGTGACTGCATAATACTTCAGATACATGGCATAAAAAATTACAGCCGTGAATGCACAATACTTCCTATACACAGCACAGACTATTACAGCAGTGACTGCATAATATTTCATGTACGTGGCATAGATAATTAAAGCAGTGACGACATAATGCTTCCATACTCGGCATATAGAGTTACAGTATTGACTGCATAATATTTCACGTAAGTAGCATATACAGTTACTGCAGTGACTACATAAACCTTCACATTTGTGGCATAGACTATTACAGCAGTGACTGCATAATACTTCACATTCACGGCATAGATGATTACATCAGTGACTGTATAATACTTCACACACATGGCACAAATTATTACAGCAGTGACTGCATAATACTTCACATATGTGGCATAGATGATTACAGCAGTGATTGCATAATACTTCACATACGTGGCACAAACAATTACAGTGGCAGCTGCATAATACTTCACATATATGGTATAAATGATTACAGCAGTGATTGCATTATAGCCAAATACATGGCATAGACAATTACAACAGTGACTGCATAATGCTTCACTTACGAGGCATTGAGGACTACAAAGAAACACAGAAACATAGACCGACGGCAGATAAGGAATACATGGCCCACATAGTCTTCCCATTTCCCTACCTACTGGATAAGCTGTAGATTCTAGTTAACCAACAGCCTACTTCCTGCAACCCCTCACTGTCATTGCCTTATGTCTGTCCCATGCATGTTTGATTTCCCCCACTGTTTTAGACCAAACAACCTCCCCAGGAAGGTGGCTCCATGCATCCACCACTCTCTCCTTGAAAAAAAACATTTTCTCACATTACCCCTGAACTGTCCCCCGCTATCTTTAAATTGTGCCCCCTTGTTCTTGCACATCTCTTTTTCTGAAAGATGCTTCCCTCCTGGACTTTGTTGATTCCATTGAGGTACTTGAGAGTTTCTATCACATCCCCCCGTCCCTCCTTTCATCAAGGGTATACATATTAAGCTCTCTCAGTCTCTCTTCATATGGTTTCTGATGCAGACCCTGTACCATTTTAGTTGCCCTCCTCTGGACTGCTTCCATCCTATCTATGTCCTTGCGTACATCAGTGATTGCATAATAGTTCACATACATGGCATAACTGATTACAGCAGTGACTGCATAATACTTCTCATATGTGGCATAGACAATTACAGCAGTGACTGCATAACACTTCACATACTTGGCATAGAGGACTACATCAGTGACTGCATAGTACTTCATATACATGGCATAATTAATTACAGCATTGACTGCATAATACTTCAGATACTTGGCACAGACGATCACAGCGGTGACAGCATAATACTTCAAATACATGGCATAGATAATTACAGCAATGACCACACAACATTTCACATATGCAGCATAGACTACAACAGTAACTGCATAATACTTAACATTTGTGCCATAGAAAACTACATCAGTGACTGCATAATACTGGACATATACAGCATAAATAATTACAGCAACGACTGCATAATACTCCAAATACGTGGCATAGACAATTATTGCAGTGACTGCATAATACTTCAGATACATGGCATAGAAAATTACAGCAGTGACTGCACAATACTGAACCTACACAGTACAGACTATTGCAGCAGTGACTTCATAATATTTCTCATATGTGGCATAGATAATTAAAGCAGTGACGGCATACTGCTTCACATACTCGGCATATAGAATTACAGCATTGACTGCATAATACTTCACATAAGTGGCATATATAGTTACCTCAGTGACTACATAAACCTTCACACTCATGGCATAGACTGTTACAGCAGTGATTGCATAATACTTCACATACATGGCATAGACGATTACAGCGGCGACTGCATAATACTTCACATGCATGGTATAAATGATTACAGCAGTGACTGCATAATACTTAAATACATGGCATCGACAGTTACAACAGTGACTGCATAATACTTCACTTACGAGACATTGAAGACTACATAGAAACATAGACTTTGATGGCAGATGAGGAATACTTGGCCCACATAGTCTGCCCATTTCCCCACCTACTGGATAAGCTGCAGATTCTAGTAAACCAACAGCCTACTTCCTGCAACCCCTCACTGTCATTGCCTTATGTCTGTCCCTTGCATGTTTGATTTCCCCACTGTTTTAGACCAAACAACCTCCCCAGGAAGGTGGTTCCATGCATCCACCACTCTCTCCGTGAAAATAAATTTCCTCACATTACCCCTGAACTGTCCCCCTCTATCTTTAAATTGTGCTCCCTTGCTCTTATACATCTCTTTCTCTGAAAGATGCTACTATCCTGAACTTTGTTGATTCCATTGAGGTACTTGAAAGTTTCTGTCATGTCCCCCCATCCCTCTTTTCATAAAGGGTATACATATTAAGCTCTCTCAGTCTCTCTTCATATGGTTTCTGATGCAGACCCTGTACCATTTTAGTTGCCCTCCTCTGGACTGCTTCCATCCTGTCTATGTCCTTGTGTACATCAGTGACTGCATAATAGTTCACATACATGGCATAACTGATTACAGCAGTGACTGCCTAATACTTCACATACTTGGCATATAGAATTACAGCATTGACGAATGATACTCACATATATGGCATAGATAATTACAGAAGTGACAGCATAATTGTTCACATATGCAGCTTAGACGATTACAACATTAACTGCATAATACTTCACAATTTTGGCATAGAGGACTACATCAGTGACTGCATAATCCTTCACATACATGGCATAAATAATTACAGCAGTGACTGCATAATACTTCACATACGTGGCATAGAAGATTAGAGGAGTGACTGCATAATACTTTACATACGCAGCATAGATGATTACAACAGACTGCATAATACTTCACATAGGTGGCATAGAGAACTTCATCAGTGACTGCATATTACTTCAGATACATGGCATAAATAATTACAGCAGTGACTGCATAATAATTCACATACATGGCATAGACGATTACAGGGTATACTGCATAATACTTCACATACGCAGCATAGACGATTACAACAGTGACTGCATAATACTTCACATATGTGGCATAGAGGACTACATCAGTGATTGCATAATACTCAAGGCCACTGATTTACGGTGATTAAAACAATTAAATTCCGTTTTCAAGACTTAAGATTCCGGAATTTCACTGGTGATTGTTACTCTAATTTCTGGATTTTACCGGGATTCTGTTATCATTCTTTTTAGTCTGTACATAAATAATCAGAATTAAAGAAGGCTTAATATACAGAGCATTAAATAAAGCAAACTGAAACTAGTACAGGAGGGAATTAAAAGAAAAACAGACTTTTTTATAGATTTACTGATCTGATAGAAAATGCCAGATTCCATGAAATCTTCATTTTTAACGGTTTTCAGGTAGCCCTAATTCTGGAATATTCCGGATTTTCCGGTAAAAACCAAAAAACAGTGGCCTTGATAATACTTCACATACTCTGCATAAATAATTACAGCAGTGACTGTATAATACTTCACATATGTGGCATAAATGATTATGACGACGACTGCATAATACTTCACATACATGGTATAAATGATTACAGTAGTGACTGCATAATAGTCAAATACATGGCATAGACAATTACAACAGTTACTGCATAATACTTCACTTACATGGCATTGAGGACTACAGCAGTGACTGCATAATACTTCACGTACGTGGCACAGACGATTACAGCAATGACTGCATAATACTTTACAGACGCGACATAGATGATTGCAGCAGTGACTGCACAATATTACATATACACAGCATAGATGATTACAGCAGTGACTGCATAATACTTCACATTTGTGGCATAGATAATTAAAGCAGTGACTGTATAATACTTCAGATACTTGGCATTGATAATTACAGCACTGACTGCTTAATACTTCACACATGTGGCATAGACAAATATTACAGTGACTGCAAAATACTTCACATACGTGGCATAGATAATTAAAGCAGTGACTGCATAATTCTTCACATAGTCGACATAGATAATTACAACATTCACTGCATAATACCTCACATACGTGGCATAGAAAATTATCGAAGTGAGTGCATAATACTTCACATACGTGGCATAGATTATTAAAGTGGTGATTACATAATACTTCACATACAGGGTATAGGTGATCACAGCAGTGACTGCGTAATACTTCAAATACATGGCATAGAGGATTGCAGCAGTGACTGCATATTACTGCACATACACGACATAGATAATTACAACAGTGATCGCATAATACTTCACATACACAGCATAGACGATTATAGCAGGGGTTGTATAATACATCACATACATGGCATATATAATTAAAGCAGTGACTGTATATTTAACATACACAGCATAGACAATTTGAGAAGTGACTGCATAATACTTCACATTCTTGGCACAGAGGACTACATCAGTGATGGCATAATACTTCAGATACTCTGCATAAATAATTACAGCAGTGACTGTATAATACTTCACATATGTGGCATAGACGTTTACAGCAGTGACTTCACAATACTTTACATAAATGGCATAAATGATTACAACGACAACTGTCTAATACTTCACATACATGGCATAGACAATTACAACAATTACTGCATAATACTTCACTTACATGGCATTGAGGACTACAGCAGTGACAGCATAATACTTCATGTACATGGCACAGATGATTACAGTGATGACTGCATAATACTTTACAGACATGGAATAGATGATTGCAGCAGTGACTGCACAATACTACATATACACAGCATAGGTGATTGCAGCAGTGACTGCATAATACTTCACATTTGTGGCATAGATAAAGCAGTGATTGTATAATACTTCAGATACTTGGCACTGATAATACAGCACTGACTGCTTAATACTTCACATACGTGGCATAGACAAATATTGCAGTGACTGCAAAATACTTCACATATGTAGCATAGATAATTAAAGCAGTGACTGCATAATTCTTCACATAGTCGACATAGATAATTACAACATTCACCGCATAATACTTCACATATGTGGCATAGAAAATTAAAGCGGTGACTACATGATACTTCACAAACACGGTATAGGCGATCACAACAGTGACTGCGTAATAGTTCAAATACATGGCATAGAGGATTGCAGCAGTGACTGCATATTACTGCACATACACGATATATATAATTACAACAGTGATTGCATAATACTTCACATACACAGCATAGACGATTATAGAAGGGGTTGTATAATTCGTCACATACATGGCATATATAATTAAAGCAGTGACTGCATAATACTTCACATACACAGCATACACGATTTTAAAAGTGACTTCATAATGCTTTACATATGTGGCATAGATAATTAAAGCAGTGACTGTATAATATTTAACATACACAGCATAGACAATTTGAGAAGTGACTGCATAATACTTAACATTCATGGCATACATAATTAAAGCAGTGCCTGCATAATACTTTACATACACAGCATGGATGATTTGAGAAGTGACTTCATAATACTTTACATACATGGCATAGATAATTAAAGCAGTGACTGCATAATACTTCACATACGTGGCATAGACAATTACCGCAGTGACTGCATAATACTTCACACACATGACATAGATAATTACAGCAGTGACTGTACAATATTTCACATACACAGCATAGACTATTACAGCAATGACTGCATAATATTTCACATACTCGGCATAGATGATTACAACATTGACTGCATAATACTTCACATACATGGCATAGAAAATTATTGAAGTGAGTGCATAATACTTCACATACGTAGCATAGATGATTACAGCAGTGACTGCATTATACTTCACATACATGGTATAGAGGATTACAGCAATGACTGCATTGTACTTCACATGCACTGTGTAATACTTCAAATACACAGCATACAGGATTGCAGCAGTGACTGCATAATACTTCACGTTCATGACATAGATAATTACAACAGTGATTGCATAGACGATTACAGCAGGGGCTGCATAATACTTGACATACTCGGTATAGATAATTACAGCATTGACTGCATAATACTTCACACACACGACATAGATAATTACAACAGTGACTGTACAATATTTCACATACACAGCATAGACTATTACAGCAGTGACTGCACAATACTGACATACCTGGCATAGATGATTACAGCAGTGACTGCATAATACTTCACATACGTGGCAGAGATAATTACAGCAGTGACTGCATAATACTTTATATAAGTGGCATAGATGTTTACAGCCATGACTACATAATGTTTCAAATACTTGTCATAGAGGACTACATCAGTGACTGGATAATACTTCACATATACGGCATAAATAATTACAGCAGTGACTGCATAATGCTTCACATATGTTGCATAGACGATTACAGCAGTGACTGCATAATACTCAGATACATGGCATAGACAATTACAACAGTGACTGCACAATACTTTACTTACGAGGCATAGAGGACTACACCTGTAACTGCATAATAGTTCACATACACAGCATAAATAATTACAGCAGTGACTGCATAATGCTTCACATTCATGGCATAGACAATTATCACAGTAAATGCATAAGACTTCATATAGACTGCATAGATGATTACAGTAGTGACTGCATATCATTCACATACATGGCATAGGGTGCTACATCAATGACTGCGTAATACTTCAAATACACGCCATACATAATTAAAGCAGTGACTGCATAATACTTCACATACTCAGCATCAATTATTACAGCATTGACTGCATAATACTTCACATATGTGGTATAGACACTTTACCACAGTGACTGCATAATACTTCAGATACACGGCAAATAGAATTACAGCATTGATTGCATAATACTTCACATAAGTAGCATAGACAATTACCGCAGTGACTGCATAACACCTCACATACACGGCATAGACGATTATAGCAGTGACTGAATAATACTCACATAAATGGTATAGATAAGTACAGTAGTGACTGCATTATGCTTCACATACGCAGCATAGACGATTACGACAGAGACTGCATAATACTACACATACACGGTATAGACGATTACAGCAGTGACTGCACAATGTTTCATATAAGTGGCATAGAGGACTACATCAGTGACTGCATAATACTTCACATACATGGCATAAATAATTACAGTAGTGACTGCATAATACTTCACATACGTGGTGCAGACAATTACAGTGGTGACTGCATAATACTTCACATACATGGTATAAACGATTACAGCAGTGACTGCATAATACTCAAATACATGGCACAGACAATTACAACAGTGACTGCACAATACTTCACTTATGAGGCATAGAGGACTACATTAGTGCCTGCATAATAGTTCACATACATGACATAAATAACTACAGCAGTGACTGCATAATACTTCACATATGAGGCATAGACAATTACAGCAGTGACTGCATAGCACTTCACTTACATGGCGCTGATGATTACAACAGTGACTGCATAACACTTCACAAATGTGGCATAGAGGACTAATTCAGTGACTGCATAATACTTCTTATACATGGCATAAATAATTACAGCAGTGACAGTATAATACTTTACATATGTGGCATAGAGAATTATAGCGGTGACTGCATAATACTTCACATACATAGCATAGACATTTAGAGCAGTGACTGCATAATGATCACATACATGACATAGACGATTAACATACTAACATACTATTTGCCAGCAGATTAGGCCTTATGGTCTATCGAGTCTGCTCGAACCTAGATCCTTAGTTGGGTGCCGAGACCCTCCCATCCCTTGTGCTCCAGAAACCCCTATCATCCATCCCCACCCCCGGACAGGCCATCATCTGATACATCCACTTTCTGTGTCTGTCCCACCCTCTCTTAAAGCCCTCCACTGTGGATCTCTGAACCAGCTCACCAGGCAGAGCATTCCAAGGGTCCACCACCCTCTCAGTGAAAAACCTCCTCCTCTTTTCCCCTCACCCCTTCCACCTTCAACTTCAAACCATGCCCTCTGGTGATGCCTCCCTGCTTTAGTCTAAAGATCCGCTCCATGTTTACCCTATTTATTCCCTTGAGGTACTTGAAGACCTCAATCATGTCCCCCCTGTCTCTCCTCTCCTCCAATGAAAACAGGCAGAGCTCCTCAAGTCTGTCCTCGTAAGTCAAATCCCCTAGCCCTCGTATCATCTTTGTTGCCCTCCTCTGTACCCTCTCCAGGAGCTGTATGTCCCTCTTCAAGTGTGGTCTCCAGTACTGTACACAGTACTCAAGGTGTGGTCTAACCAGTCCATTGTACAGCGGCAGAATCACTTCCTTGCTCCTAGAGGTGATCCCCCTTACGATGCATCCCAACATCCTGTTTGCCTTGCTAGCTGCTCCTGCACTGCTCAGAGTTATTCATACATGTATCCACCATGACCCCTAGGTCTTTTCCCCTGTTGAGGCTTCCATCTCCCCTCCCAGGGTGTACCTGTGTTTAGGGTTTCCTCGACCAAGATGCAACACCTTGCACTTGGTGATATTAATTAATTTCCATGTGTGAACCAGCTTCCAGGGTGTCCAGGTCCTTGCAGGGCCAACCTCCCTCTTCTCCCTCAACTACTGCTCCCATCTTGGAGTCATCTGTGAAGAGACTCATTTCACACCCTATACCATCCCTGATGTCCGATATGTATGCATTAAACAGGATTGGACCCAGGACCGAGCCCTGTGGTACCCCACTACCAACCTCTGTAGGGTTCGAGAGCTCCCCACAGACCACTACTCTCTGAGTGCATCCAGCTATCCAGTTTTCAATCCATCTGACCATCAAAGGGCCTACTCCTAACCCCATCAGTTTCTCCACCAGACCATTGTGGGGGACAGAGTCAAACGCCTTGCTGAAGTCCAAGAATAATACATCCATAGGCTTACCCCTGTCCAGTTCTGATGTTACCCATTCATAGAACTCCACAAGGTTGGTTTGACATGATCTACCTGGCACAAACCCATGCTGCCGACTATCCAGACCTCCCACCTCCTCCAAGTAAACCCCCAATCTTTCCTTTAGTATACTCTCCATTAATTTTCCCACCACCAAGGTTAAACTGATGGGTCTATAGTTACCTGGTACTTCCTCTACCCCCTTTGGACTGGTACCACATGTGCCTCTCGCCAATCCTAGGTACCGTCCCTGTCTCAAGTGACCTGCTGAAAAGCTCCGCCAGGGTGCAGCCAGTATGTCCGCCAATTCCCATAGTACTCTCAGATGAATGCCATCCGCCCAGGAGAGTTGTCTTTCTTTAGGGCCTTGAGGGCAAACCACCCTTTGGCGGGATGGCATCATCCGGCCCCTCCACCTTACTGGTCTTTTATCCTTATCCAGATGTGACACCCTTGGGGTACCTTCTTCCTTTTGCTCCATTTCTGTTGCTCCCTGATCCCACTCCCTGCCGCTTCTATCCCCTTTGTGCCTTACTTTGTAGATATCCCATCGCCCTCCCTAGTGAACACAGAGGCAGGCTTGCTAAATACCTCTGCCTGGTCCTCGCCTCTTCCACCCACCCTCCTTCTGATCTCAATCTGTGAGATGGCCTTAGTTTTTCTCCGCTCCCCAATGTACGGAAGAACCCTTTCCCTCCATTATCCCCTGTGCCAGCCGCTGCTCTCTACTGGACTTGTTCCCTCACCATACGGGTGACTTTTCTAGATGCAAGCTGGTACATTTCCTTATCCCTATCCCCTCTTGTTGTTTTATAATTTTTGTAAGCCGCCTTCTTTTCTCTGACTGCTACCTGGACCTCACTGGACCACCAGCATGGTTTGTGTGACCTTGCTCCCTTACGTTTCAACTTAGCGCAGATCCTGACTGCCTCATGAAGTCCTCGTTTTATGACCTCCCATCTCCTTTCCACACTTGTCGTTGAGGTAATCCCCTTCAAGTGATCCTTGAGAATATTTCCCATGCCCATAAAGTCTGCCCCCCTGAAGTCCACTGCCAGTGTCCTAGATCTCACCCCACTCCCCAATGCTTATTTGAAACCAGACAGTATTGGTCACTCCCAGTCAGGGGTCCTGTACAACCATGTCCCTTACCAGATCCCCATCTGCCAGAACCACATCCAGGACATGCCCCTCCTTGTAGGCTCCATCACATGCTGTGTTAGAACACATCCTGGAAGCCATCCAGCAGCATCTGCTCCTTGGCCACCTTAGAGGACATGGTTCCCCAGTTTGTACCTGGCATATTAAGGTCCCCATCAACACCACTCCTTCCTTTTGGACCACACTGGGCAATGATGTTGTCCACAAGACCATCCTCTAGAACATCACTCATCCGGGGCTTATATGCTACTCCCAGCTTGACCTTATCTCCTGCTGGGGATCGTAAGGTGACCCATAAGGCCTCCATGTTTCCTCTGCCTCTTCTACCATATAGCAATTTCTATGTCATCTCTAATGAACATAGCCACTCCACCCCCTCCCCTCCTTTCTATCCTTCCTAAGCATAGTGTACCCCTGTACATTTAGGTCCCAGTCATGGTTTTTGTTGGCACGTTTCAGTGACTGGCGCCACATCCACCCCCTCGAACAGCATGGCCTGGAACTCTGGCAACTTGTTTCCCAAGCTCCTGGCATTTACTAACACTAACCCCCAACCCTTATCCCTGATCCTCCTTGTCGAACCCCACCCAGATTCCTTATACTTCCATCCTCCCCCTGAAACCTCCACCTCCAGCCTGTTTCCTCCCTCCTCCCCTTGGGCTTGAGGCTACTCCCTCATCTGGAGGGAGGCTTCTGGTCAGCCCTCCTTATCCCTTCCCCTTACAAGTTTAAACCCCACCTTTCTTGTATGTAGTCAGCCATCCCCTGTTTAAGGACTTCCTTCCCTAATGGGGCAAGATGAAACCTGTCCTTGGCATATAGTCCCTTATCCTCCCAAACTCCATTCCAGTTCCCTAACACCCCCAACCCATTCTCTTCACCCCACTTCCTGAGCCAGTCACTAACCTCTGTGAGCTTCATTTTTTTCTCCACTGAGGCCTTTGGTACTGGCAATATCTCCGAAAAGGAAATGTTGCATCCATTATCCCGACAGACTCTGGAAAGTTCTTGGAACCTTGCTTGGATTTCCAAAATGCTGTTTCCCTCTAGATCATTAGTTCCCAAATGCACCAGAAAATCCGGTTTCCCTCCACAATCCCTAACCATTTCATACACCATGAACTTTGCTCTGTGCACTGTCAGCCCAGAGATACTCACTACCTTCACCTGGCTATGGCATCCACCCCCCTGTCCCTCCCAATGGATACCCTTAATCGAGTCTCCTAGTAACAGAACCTTAACACCGCTATCATCCTTATGGTTACCTTCACTATGCCCTCTCAGCCCCCCTTCCCCACTTTATTCATGATCGCAATTTCATGGGAGTCTTCCTGCCTTATTTGAGACCCCCTTGTCACCCTCCCCTTTCTGCCTCCCTTGCTATTTTGCCCACTTAACTCAAACCCCCTCTGAATAGGTGTCCCCTTTAACCCTCTCTTATCTGAACCATTTAGCCTGGCCCTGATGGTTTCCCCTTCCCCTGCACCACCATCCCCCTTGTAATAGTACCCCTGTCTCCAGAGGTTCTCTGTGGGTCCCCTTTAGCTAGGGCCCCATCTTTGGTACTGACCTCCCTGCTGAAGGGGGGCTCCTCTCCCACCTCCTTGTCTCCCAGTTTGTCTCCAATCGTGCTCTCCTCCCTCATGTCTGGAATATGTTGCATCTCCCCCATTTGCTTAACATATATGTTTCCCCTTCTCCCTCTGGGACTATGTCTATCCTTTCCATAGCTGGTCTGTGATGCCCTATGGGTATCTGACTCCCTCCCCCCGGCCTCTGTATAAGTTTCCTCATTTCCACCAACCCCTTCCTCCCCCTCTAGGATGCTTAGTATTTCAAATTTATTGTGACACTCTATGTCAGCCTCCATCAAGTAACCCGAGTTTCCCCTGACTGCATCTCTAAACTGACCCTCTTCTTCCTCTCTTGCACTGTTCACCTTAGGAACTCCCTTCCCACAGTCTGCTGTTTTAGGCTTCCGCACAACAGCCCCTCCTGACTCTTCCCCCTCCAGTCTCTTTGAATTTAGAATGTTCACCCTGTACACTTTCCCCTTAGCATCAACTTCCCTAAGGGTCCTCTGTCCCTAATATCCCCCCTTCTGCTTGCTGTAGTATAATGTCCTGTAATTTCAGAGCGTTGCCCCAGCCTCCCCTCAGCCCCACCCTTCTGCTGCCCATATCCACACCCCTTATCCTTGGACACCCCCCCAACTCCCACAGCTTACTCCTTAACCAATATACCTCACTCCTGATACAAGATAGCTGTCTACAGAGTGGGCAGCCTCCCTCTCTCCAGGCCCAATTTAGAATTATTGCCATCCCACAGCCTGTGCAGCCTACAACCCTTCTGAAGATGCCTGCCATGGTGGAATATGGCCACCCTGATTATCCTCCTCTGTTTATAATAGCACAACCCCTTTTCTCAGTCTCTTTCCCCTAGAGTACAGTTTCTCTCTATACTGACTGTAGTTATTTACAAACCCAATTTCAACCCCACCAACAAAGTTCCCAAGTCTCACAAACACATACAGTCCAGTATGTGTTTGGTCCCACTAACAGTGTGTGTAAGCAGACACCAGGTACCGTATGATGTCACAGGCCCACCAACTCCTGTTGCTTCAAATTTCAGTCCCAAACAGAAATACTCAGCCCTTCAATCCCAACCCCCAGTGGCTTTTCAGTATTTAAGAAAGCCTACAAAACAGGGTGGGTGGGAGGGCTCTTACCAAACACCAGGCAAACAACACATTTAAATGTCCTTCTAATTTTCCCTGCCAAACAACTATCCCCAAACCTACAATATCACAGCCCAAGTAACAGTTCAAATTCAAGGTAATAATTTTTAACACATAGAACTAATTTCACTTACAAACTATTCAAATATTTCAGTTAAAACAAAATATAACTCCTGACCTCTTTTCTACCAACCTGTTGCTTAAGCTCCAAAGTGAACAATGAAAGCCAAGGTAATTCCTGTTTAAAGACAAGTTAATTGCAGCCAATGTCCCTTCCCCCTAACACCAGGCAAACAACACATTTAAATGTCCTTCTAATTTTCCCTGCCAAACAACTATCCCCAAACCTACAATATCACAGCCCAAGTAACATTTCAAATTCAAGGTAATAATTTTTAACACATAGAACTAATTTCACTTACAAACTATTCAAATATTTCAGTTAAAACAAAATGTAACTCCTGACCTCTTTTCTACCAACCTGTTGCTTAAGCTCCCAAGTGAACAATGAAAGCCAAGGTAATTCCTGTTTAAAGACAAGTTAATTGCAGCTAATGTCCCTTCCCCCTAACACCAGGCAAACAACACATTTAAATGTCCTTCTAATTTTCCCTGCCAAACAACTATCCCCAAACCTACAATATCACAGCCCAAGTAACAGTTCAAATTCAAGGTAATAATTTTTAACACATAGAACTAATTTCACTTACAAACTATTCAAATATTTCAGTTAAAACAAAATATAACTCCTGACCTCTTTTCTACCAACCTGTTGCTTAAGCTCCCAAGTGAACAATGAAAGCCAAGGTAATTCCTGTTTAAAGACAAGTTAATTGCAGCTAATGTCCCTTCCCCCTAACACCAGGCAAACACATTTAAATGTCCTTCTAATTTTCCCTGCCAAACAACTATCCCCAAACCTACAATATCACAGCCCAAGTAACAGTTCAAATTCAAGGTAATAATTTTTAACACATAGAACTAATTTCACTTACAAACTATTCAAATATTTCAGTTAAAACAAAATATAACTCCTGACCTCTTTTCTACCAACCTGTTGCTTAAGCTCCCAAGTGAACAAACAGATTACAACAGTGACTGCATAATACTTCACATACGTGGCATAGAGGACTACATCAGTGGCTGCAAAATACTTCTCATACATGCCATAAATAATTACAGCAGTGACTGCATAATACTTCACATACATGGCATAGATGTTTACATAGGTGACTGCATAATACTTCTGATACTCGGCAAAGATAATTACAGCTGTGACTGCATAATACTTCACATAAGTGGCAGAGACAGTTATTGCAGAGACTGCATAATACTTCACATATGTGGCATAGATAATTACAGCAGTAACTGCATAATACTTCAGATACAAGGCAAAGAAGATTACAGCAGCGACTGCACAATTCTTTCCATACACAGCATAGACTACTACAGCAGTGACTGCATAGTATTTCACATACGTGGCATACAGTAGATAATTAAAGCAGTGACTGCATAATACTTCACATACATGGCATAGACAATTACCGCAGTGACTGCATAATACTTTAGATACACGGCATAGAAAATTGCAGCAGTGACTGCATAATGCTTCACATACTCTTCATAGATAATTACAGTATTTTCTGCACAATACTTCACATACATAGTACAGACTATTACAGCAGTGACTGCATACTATTTCACATACATGGCATAGATTATTACAGCAGTGACTGCATAATGCTTCACATGCGCAGCATAGACGATTACATCAGTGACTGCATAATACTTCACATATGTGGCATAGAAGACTTTATCAGTGACAGCATAATACTTCTCATACATGGCATAAATAATTACAGAAGTTACGACATAAAACTTCACATATGTAGCATAGACGTTTTCAGCAGTGACATCACAATACTTCATAAACTGAGCACAGATGATTACACCAGTGAGTGCACAATACTTCACATACACAGCATAGATGATTAGAGCAGTGACTGCATAATACTCACATACATGGCAAAGATGATTAATGCAGTGACTACATAATATTTCACATCAATGGCATAGATAATTAAAGCAGTGACTGCATAATACTTAACATACTCGGCGTAAATAATTACAGCATTGACTGCATAATACTTCACATATGTGGCATAGACAATTACTGCAGTGACTGCATCATACTTCAGATACACGGCATAGAAAATTACAGCAGTGACTGCATAATACTTCACATTCGTGGCAAAGACATTTACAGCAGTGACTGCATAATAATTTACATTCTTGGCACAGACGATTACAGCGGTAAATTCATAATACTTCACAAGCACAGTATAGATAATTACAGCAGTGACTGCACAATATTTCAAATACGTGGCATAGACAATTACCGCAGTGACTGCATAATACTTCAGATACACGGAAAAGAAAATTAAAGCAGTGACTGCACAATACTGCACCTACACAGCACAGACTATTACAGCAGTGACTACATAATATTTCACATACTTGGCATTGATAATTAAAGCAGTGACTTCATAATACTTCAAATACTCGGCATATAGAATTATAGCATTGACTGCATCATACTTCACATAAGTGGCATAGACAATTACTGCAGTGATTGCATAAGACTTCACATACATGGCATTGATAGTTGCAGCAGTGACTGCAAAATACTTCACATACACTGCACAGACTATTACAGCAGTAACTGCATAATATTTCACATACGTGGTATGGATAACTGAAGCAGTGACTGCATAATACTTCACATACACAGCACAGAGAATTCCAGTAGTGACTGCATAATATATCACATTCTCAGCAGATAAAATTACAGCAGTGACTCATAATACTTCACATACTCAGCATAGATCATTACAGTAGTGATTGCATAATACTTCACATACTCGGCATAGATCATTACAGCAGTGACTGCATAATAGCTCATATACACAGCATACATGATTACAGCAGTGAAAGCATAATGCTTCACAAATGCAGCATACACGATTAAAACAGTGACTGCATAATACTTCACATACGTGGCATAGAGGACTTCATCAGTGACTGCATAATACTTCACATACATGGCATAGAAGATTACAGCAGTGACTGCATAATACTTCACATAAGCAGCATAGACGATTACAACAGTGATTGCTTAATACTTCACATTCTTGGCATAGAGGACTACATCAGTGACTGCATAATACTTCACATACGTGGCATACATGATTACAGCATTGAAGGCATAATACTTCACATACATAGTATAATCAATTACAGCAGTGATGCATAATACTCAAATACATGGCATAGACAATTACAACAGTGACTGCATAATACTTCACTTACGGGGCATACAGGACTACATCACTGACTGCATAATAGTTCACATACATGGCATAAATAATTACAGCAGTGACTGCGTAATACTTTACATACATGGCATACATGATTACAACAGTGAATTCATAATACTTTACATACACAGCATAGACGATTACAGAAGTGACTGCATAATACTTCACTTGGCGCCATGGCTTGGAGGGACAGGGAGTGAATCCTCAGGATTGCCAGAGCAGCTGCACAGGGGAGGGAGCTGGATGTCATTGTCCACCTAGGGACAAATGACCTGGCTAAGAAAGGGATTAGAGAAGTGCAGGAAGAGTTTGTGGAATTGGGGAGGGGCCTTAGTCAAGTAGCATGCACGGTAACTTTCTCGGAGGAGCTATCCATCTATGGCATAGGAGAGGCAAGGGTGTTACGTACCATGGGATTCAATCAGTGGTTGAAAAACTGGTGTGGAGCTCAGGGATTTGGCTTCATTGGGGACTGGGGGTCCACCTGGAGTGATGCAAGCCTACACTGGCATGATGGGCTGCATCTGTCTGGGAGGGAACCAGAATCCTAGGTGATAGGTTTAAATGCTTCATTGGCAAGTTTTTAAACTAGCCAAGGGGGGAGGCACTGGAAAGGAGCAGGAAAATCCTAACCCCCCAAACAATCACAGTAGTAAGTGTGGCAAACACTAACATGGAGGTATCGATAGGGAGAAGGGCAGGGGTAAATGGAGAAAGTGACAAAAGCAAGAAGGACAGGGATGGGGCAAAAGGGGGTAGGGCCATCAGGAAATGGAGGGTAATGAGTACCAATGCCCGTAGTCTGGGCAACAAGCTCCCTGAGCTGGTGGCCTTAATGGAAGAGGGATGCCTGGATATCATAGCAGTCACAGAAACATGGTACACAGAGAACCATGACTGGGATGTTAACATACCAGGGTACATAACTTACAGGAGAGATAGGCAGGGAGAAGGGGAGGAGTAGCTCTCATGAAAGGAAGGGATAAAAGCAACTGAACAAAAGAGTAAACAGGGAGGAGAGGGAGGCACTGTGGGTCACCTTGGAGACTGGAAAGGCACCACAGTCCGCACAGGGTTGTGTACAGACCCCATGTCAGGGGAAGGAATGGACAAGGATATGATGGAAGGCATTCTTAGAATGGCAGAGAAAGGGGAGATACTGTTGATGGGAAACCTGAATATGCCAGATGTTAACTGGAGCACATTTGCTGCAGCCACATCAAACAGCAGGGCCATTCTTGATGCCCTACAGGTGGCAGGCATTAGACAGCTAGTTTCGGAACCCACTCGAGAGGGAGCAATCTTAGACCTCATACTTTCAAACGGGGGCAGTGAGAGGATCTCAGATCTAGAAGTAGGTTGCCATCTGGGAACAAGTGACCATCAAACAGTGTGGTTCATGTTAAACTCAGCTACAGAGTCAAGCCATAAAAAAGTGAGGGTACTGGACTTTAGGAGGGCTGACTTTGGCAAGATGGGAGAGTGCCTCAGAAAAGCACTAGCAAACAGGCTAGAAGGAGGTGTGGAGCAACAATGGGAATTATCAAAACTGCCATCACAGAGGCAACAAGCCTTTGTGTGAAGCAAATAAACAAATCAAAATGAAAGAAAAAGCCACTATGGTTCTCAAGAGAGGTGGCTGTGAAAGTCAGGAAGAAAAAGACAGCATTCCGGAAGTATAAGGAAACACAGAAGGAGCAGGACTGAGAACTGTTCCAGTTAAGGCAGAAAGAAGCAGGGAGGGAAGTCAGAATAGCAAAGGCTTAAACTGAGGAAAGGATAGCCAACTCAGTTAAGAAGGGGGATAAAACCTTTTATAGGTACATCAGCGAGCGTAGAAAGACAAAGGGAGGGATAGTGAGGCTGAATAGAATGAACGGTGGGTAGGCAGAGAGGGACAGTGAAAAAGCAGGAATACTGAATGAATATTTCTGCTCAGTATTCACAAAAGAGATGGAGGAAGTGCCTAATCCAATTAACAGAAGCACTCTTGATGGGGGTTGATCCTAGTCTTTTCACAGAAGAAAGGGTTCTGCAAGAACTCCTAAAACTGAAGGTGGACAAAGCAATGGGTCCTGATGAAATTCACCCCAAAATTCTAAAAGAATTAAGGAAGGAACTAGTGAAACCACTGGCTACTCTTTTTAATAAATCATGGGAGGATGGTGTGGTACCCGAGGACTGGAGGAAGGCGGATGTGATTCCCCTTCACAAAAGTGGGACCAAGACAGAGGCAGGAAACTGTAGACCTGTCAGTCTGACCTCTGTGGTAGGGAAAGTGATGGAGTCACTTCTGAAGGAAAGAACAGCTGAGTACCTAGAGGTCAGTGGAGCACAGGATCCAAGGCAGCATGGGTTCACAGCGGGAAGGTCATGTCAGATGAATCTAATAGATTTCTTTGACTGGGTGACCAAAGTAGTAGACCAGGGAGAGACTGTGGACATGGCCTACCTAGACTTTAGCAAGACATTTGACACAGTCTCACACAAAAGATTGATAGTCAAATTAACCAGCCTGGGAGTGGGTCCCAGGGTGGTAGCCTGGTAAAACATTGGCTGGACAACAGGACACAGAAGGTAATTGTAAATGGAGTCCATCAGAAGAAAGGGCGGTTACTAGTGGGCACCGCAGGTTTCAGTATTGGTCCAGTCCTTTTCAATGTCTTCATCAGTGACATTGCAGAGGGACTGGAAGGAAAAGTATGCCTTTTTGCAGATGACACAAA
The DNA here is from genome assembly GCA_016271365.2 of Neoceratodus forsteri. NCBI lineage: Eukaryota > Metazoa > Chordata > Ceratodontiformes > Ceratodontidae > Neoceratodus > Neoceratodus forsteri. Next base: position 1,475,575,265 of record CM057459.1, read on the forward strand.
GATCTGCAACAGGGTTGATACACAAGGAGGCGTGGAAAGGATGAAAAGGGACTTGGCAAGGTTGGAGGAATGGTCAGATGTATGACAGCTAGGATTCAATGCAAAAAAGTGCAAAATAATGCACCTGGGAAACAAGAACCCAGGGGAAGAATACACAATGGGTGGGGAGGTAGTAACAACAACAAAACAGGAAAGGGACCGGGGGGTAATCATATCAGATGACCTTAAGGTTAGCAAGCAATGTGAGAAGGCAGTAGGGAAGGCCAGGGGTATACTGGGATGTATAGGGAGAGGCATCAACAGCAGAAAACAGGAAGTCGTTATCCCTCTGTACAGACAGTTGGTGAGACCCCATCTGGAATACTGTGTCCAGTTCTGAAGACCCCATCTCCACAAGGACATAGACAGGATAGAGGCAGTCTAGAGGAGGGCAACTAAAATGGTGCAGGGTCTGCAAGAGAAGCCATATGAGGAGAGACTAAAGGAGCTTAATATGTATACCCTTGAGGAAAGAAGGGAGAGGGAGGATAAGATAGAGACTTTCAAGTACCTAAAGGGAATCAATAAAGTCCAAGAGGGTAGCATCTTTCAGAAAAAGAGACTTGCAAGAACAAGAGGACACAATTTAAAGATAGAAGGAGGGCGGTTCAGGGGCAATGTGAGGAAGTATTATTTCACAGAGAGGGTAGTGGATGCATGGAACAGCCTTCCTGAGGAAGCTGTGGGGTCTAAAACTGTGGAAGAATTCAAGAATGCATGGGACAGACATAAGGCAATTCTTGTGGGGGGCAGGAAGATATAGGCTGTTCGTTAACTAGGATCTGCGGCCTATCCTATAGGTAGGGAAATGGGCAGACTAGATGGGCCTAGCGGTCCTTATCTTCTGTCAAAGTCTATGTTTCTATGTTTCATACATGGCATAGGTAATTAGAACAGTGACTGCATAATACTTCACATATGTGTCATAGACGATTACAGCAGCGAGTGCATAATACTACACATAAACGGTATAGGCGATTACAGCTGTGACTGCATAATGCTTCACTTAAGTGGCATAGACTTTTACATCAGTGACTGCATAATGCTTCACTTACACAGCATAGATGATTATAGCAGAGACTGCATAACACTTCACATACTCAGCATAGACATATACAGCACTGACTGCATAATACTACACAAACGTGGCATAGACAATTACAGCAGTGACTGCATAATACTTCACATACTCAGCATAGACATATACAGCACTGACTGCATAATACTACACAAACGTGGCATAGACAATTACAGCAGTGACTGCATAATACTTCACATACTCAGCATAGACATATACAGCACTGACTGCATAATACTTCACAAATGTGGCATAGACAATTACAGCAGTGACTGCAAAATACTTTGCAAACATGGCAAAAATAATTACAGCAGTGACTGCATTATACTTCATATACACTGAATAAATAACTGCAGCAGTAACTGTATAATACTTCACATACGTGGTATAAACGTTTACAGCAGTGACTGCATTATACTTCACATACGTGGTATAGACTATTACAGCAGTGACTGTGTAGGTGGCATAGACGATTACAGCGGTGACTGCATAATACTTCACATACTTGGCATAGACAATTACATCAGTGACTGCAAAATACTTCACATACTTGACATAGATGATTACAGGAGTGACAGCATAATACTAACATGCATGGCATAGAGGACATCAGTGACTGCATAATACTTCACATACACGGCATAAATAATTACAGCAATGACTGCATAATAATTCACATACGTGGCATAGACGATTACAGCAACGACTGCATAATACTTCACATACATGGCATAAACGATTACAGCAGTGACTGCATTATACTTCACATACATGGCATAGACAATTTCAGCATGACTGCACAATACTTCAGCTATGTCGCATAGATAATTAAAGCAGTAACTGCATAATATTTCACATACTCAGCCTTTATAATTAAAGCATAGACAGCATTATACTTCACATATGGGGCATAGATAATTATTGCAATGACTGCATAATACTTCACATACATGGCATAGACATTTAATACAGTGACTGCATAATACTTCACATACATGACATAGACAATTACAACAGTGGCTGCATAATAATTCACATACACAGCATAGACGATTACAACAGTGACTACATTATGCTTCACACACACAGCATAGATAATTAAAACAGTGACTGCATAATACTTCACATACATGGCATAGGTAATTAGAACAGTGACTGCATAATACTTCACATATGTGTCATAGACGATTACAGCAGTGACTGCATAATACTTCACATACATGGCATAGGTAATTAGAACAGTGACTGCATAATACTTTACATACACAACATAGAGGATTGCAGCAGAGACTGCATAATACTTCACATATGTAGCATAGATAATTACAGCAGTGACTGCATAATACTTCACATATGTAGCATAGATAATTACAGCAGTGACTGCACAATACTTCACATACATAGCACAGACCATTACAGCAGTGACTGCATAATACTTCACATTCTTGGCACAGACGATTACAGCGGTGACTTCATAATACTTCACATGCACGGTATAGATGATAACAGCAGTGACTGCACAATACTTCACATACACAGCATAGATGATTACAGCATTGACTGCATTATAATTCACATACGTGGCATAGACAATTACTGCAGTGACTGCATAATGCTTCACAAAAATAGCATTGACTATTACAGCACTAACTGTGTAATATTTCACATACGTGGCATAGATAATTAAAGCAGTGATGGCACAATACTTCACATACTCGGCATATAGAATTACAGCATTGACTGCATCTTACTTCACATAAGTGGCATAGACAACTACTGCAGTGACTGCATAAAACTTCACATACATAGCACAGACTGTTACAGCAGTGACTGCATAATATTTCACATGCGTGGCATAGATAATTAAACCAGTGACTGCATAATACTTCACATTCTCAGCATAGATAATTACAGCAGTGACTGCATAATACTTCACATACACGACATAGAGATTTACTGCAGTGACTGCATAATAGTTCAAATACACGGCATACATGATTACAGCAGTGACTGCATAATGCTTCACATACTCGGCATAGAGGATTGCAGCGGTGACTGCATAATACTTCACATGCTCTTCATAGTTAATTACAGCATTATCTGCATAATACTTTACATACGTGGCACAGACAATTACCGCAGTGACTGCATAAAACTTCTCATACATGGCATAGACGATTAAAGCAGTGACTGCATAATATTTCACATACGTGGCATAGATGATTACAGCAGTGACTGCCTTATAGTTCATATACACAGCATAGATGATTACAGCAGTGATTGCATAATAGTTCACATACGTAGCATAGATAATTACAGCAGTGACTGTATAAAGCTTCAGATAAGCAGCATAGATTACATCAGTGACAGCATAATACTTCCCTTACGTGGTATAGAAGACTTCATCAGTGACTTCATAATACTTCACATACATGGCATAGATGATTACAGCAGTGACTGCATAAAACTTCACATACGTGGCATAGAGGACTACATCAGTGACTGCATATTATTTCACATACATGGCATAAATAATTACAAAAGTGACTGCACAATACTTCACATATGTGGCATAGATGTTTAGAGCAGTGACTGTATAATACTTCACACACTTGGCACAGATGATTATAGCAGTGACTGCATAATACTTCACATACACAGCATAGGAGATTACAGCAGTGAGTGCACAATTCTTCACATATGTGGCATAGATAATTAAAGCAGTGACTGCATAACATTTCACGTACTCGGCATAGATAGTTAGAGCAGTGACTGCATAATACTCACATACATGGCATACATAATTACAGCAGTGACTGCATAATACTTCTCATGCATGGCACAGATGATTAAATCAGTGACTGCATAATATTTCACATGCATGGCATAGATTATTAAAGCAGTGACTGCATAATACTTCACATACTCTGCATAAATAATTACAGCATTGACTGCAAAATACTTCACATACATCGCATAGACAATTACTGCAGTGACTGCATAATACTTCAGATACAAGGAATAGACAATTACAGCAGTGACTGCATAATACTTCAGATACAAGGAATAGACAATTACAGCAGTGACTACATAATACTTCACATACTTGGGACAGACGATTACAGTGGTGACTTCATAATATTTCACATGCACAGCATAGATGATAACAGCAGTGACTACACAATACTTCACATACACAGCATAAATGATTACAGCATTGACTGCATAATAATTCACATATGTGGCATAGCCAATTACCGCAGTGACTGCATAATTCTTCAGATACTTGGCATAGAAAATTGCAGCAGTGACTGCATAATACTTCACATACACGGCATAGACAGTTACAGCAGTGATGGCATAATACTTCCCATACTCATCATATAGAATTACAGCTTTGACTGCATAATACTTCAAATAAGTGGCATAGACAATTACCGCAGTGACTGCATAATAGTTCATATACACTGCATACATCTTTAAAGAAGTGACTGCATAATACTCACATACTCGGCATAGAGGATTGCAGCAGTGACTGCATAATACTTCTCATACACGACATAGACAATTACAACAGAGGCTGCATAACAATTCACATGCACAGCATAGACAATTATAGCTGTGACTACATTATATTTCACATACATGGCATAGACGATTACAGCAGTGACTGCATTATACTTGACATGCATGTCTTAGATAATTAAAGTAGTGACTGAATAATACTTAACATACACAACATATACGATTACAGAAGTGACTGCATCATATTTAACATTTGTGGCATAGATAATTAAAGCAGTGACTGCATAATACTTCACATACTCTACATAGATAATTACAGCAATGACTGCATAATATTTCACATACCCGGCACAGATAATTACAGCATTGACTGCATAATACTTCACATACGTGGCATAGACAATTACTGCAGTCACTGCATAAGACTTTTTTAATTTTTTAATTTATTTCGTTTTTGTTGACCAGCTAAGTGCACTAGACAAATCCTGCCTATTTTCAGGCACGACCCGGGGGAGAGGGATACAGATGAATGCCAACTGTCCTTGAACCATATTAAGCTTTTTGTGGTATTTTTAGTGAATGAGGGAAATTTTGGCCAGAACACTGGGGAAATTCCCCTACTCTGCTGGTGGTCTGTGGCCAGTAGGGGAGCTGGCTTCTGTTTGCAGGATGGCCACTTGTGCTGAGTGCATGGAGGAGGTGGTTGTGTCTGTTGCTGACAAGGGTGCTGAGCAGAAAAGCAACACGGAGATGAGTATGGCCGTTGGTGTGGATTTGGAATCCAATGACTTGTTCCATGATGCAGTCTCGACTGCTGAAGCATTCTCTGTGGAGAAGGAGTGTGGGACGACGAGTACAGGGAGTTCCTTGATGGCTGAGGTAGCAGAGGCTCCGTCTATGAGTTTGGAGAAGTTGAAAGGTTCTGCAGCTTCAAGACCGGCTTTAGTAGGAAAACTGGGTAAAGTGAATGCGGAAGTGCGTTTGAAGAGAGGGGACGTTTTGCGATTAGCTGAACTATTGATGGTTGCACTGAAATCATTAGGAGGTGACCGAGTTTGGTGATGCAAAAAATTACAACCCTGGCTGCAAAGAATCGCAGAGGAGGCAGCTGAAAGGGGACTGCTGGCTATTCAAAGGCAGCCGTTGTTAGAAGAAACTGGGGTCATTTCCACTGCTGACTTACTACACAATCAAGAGGTCGTGAGTACTGTGATACTGAAAGTGGCATTTCCAGTGTTCAAAATTCATAAAGAGACTGGGTTTGTGTTTCAACCCTCAAAGGTGGGAGTAGTGGGGTTAAAAGCAGAGCACCCGATAATTTATCAAACTGAGGTTGATATCCAACAAGGGGTAACAGAATTTAGTTTTAAGAAACCTGATAAGCAGGGACAAATTGTCTCAAATCTGTCTGAGGAGGTAAGTGCAGCTACCCCTGTAATATCTAAGGGGTGCCCTGCTACTCCTCTCCATTCTGTGGGTCACGATGAGAATTGGTCCCCACAGGGGCCTTAGTGGCAGCAGGGTGGAAACAATTAGGGCAGGGGATATGGACTCTGGATTTATCATGGGATTCTTCATTGGACTTTAACAAATCTTCTCCTGTGTGGAAGCCTGGTATTGGGCTTGTAACTGCAAGTAATATTGAGAGGGGAGATGAGAAAGTTCATGATGGTACAGTGAAGGTTGAAATGATACCGAAACAGGCTGAATTTACAGCACCACAAGAACAGGGTGCTGAGAGTAGTAATTCTGGGGTAGGGCCTGCCTCTGGTAAACCCCTTATGTCTAGTTTATTTTCTCAAAGCAAATGGGAAGCTGCACCCTGATGTAATGCTGTTCGTATTAGATATAAAGGGGGATTGAAAGAAAGACTAGACAGATATTATGTGGGAAAATCCTTGATAAAAGATTCCTTGTCTTTTCCCCCCGAGGGATGTTTTTGCTTTTATAAACATCTCAGGAGAAGATAACTTTGATATTAGTTTTCGTTCCCCTGCTTTATTAGAATAATTTTGGGAAAGGTATAATCAGGTGAAATTCTCCCCTCTGTGGTTCCCCTTTCTGGTTATCCCTCTTACAAAACCATTAATCAAATATGTTACGGTTATGTTTAGAAATGAGGGGGTACATGTTGAAGATATTTTCTACTGGCTCTCTCAGAGATGCGAGGTTCAGAGTGACCCAGAGCCTATTTTGGATTCCAAACAGTTTTGGATGGGAGGGTGGAAATTTAAAATGAAATTATGACAGTCTAATTTGGGAGTGGAGCATATCCCTAATTCCTTTTTATTGGGGAGGGATGGGGGGTCTGTTTTTATAGCAGGCAGCCCAGAGCATGTTATAAATGTGGTTCATGGACACATTTATCTAGTACATGTGACCAGCCATGCTGAGATAATTGTGGTGAAGTTGGTCATGTTACCATGTTTTGCATTAATTCTACAAAATGTGATCTTTGTGAGGAACAGAACCATGCCTTTCAGAACTGTCCATGGGCAGCACAGAATAAGGTCAGTTGTGGGAATTTGGATTTAATTATCCAAAAGGCACAAGATGCCCGAGAAAAACAGCAGAGGGAAGGTGGTATCTCAAAGCCCCCGTCTGTACCCCAGAGCACTGTAGAAACTCGAGTAGTTTCCACCAGGCCTAAAAACCCACACCTTAAAGAGATGAAAGTAGAAGTTTTGAGGAGCGTTTCTGATCTTTGCAGCCTGTTTGTTATATAGCCCAAATGAGGATTCAGTGGCTGACACTGTTCCACATTCGCAACCTCCTTTAACCCCCAGAAGATCTTGTAGGAATTTTAAGGCCATCTCGCCTCCAGAACCAGAGTCCATTGAATCAAAAAATTCCTATGCAGCCTTATTTTGGGGAGACTCAGAGATGGATATTGGGGATACAGATTCCCTAAAGTCAGTACAGGATTCTTTGGTGCCCCTAGGGATTAGTATAATCAATCAATCAATCAATCAATTAAACTTTATTTTTAAAAAGGTGCTTTTCTTAAAACCAAAGCGCCTGTACAATTTCATAGAACAATAAATAAACAAAATCTAAAACTATTATAAATCAATAAAAGCTATGTTAAAAAGGTGGGTCTTCAAGGCTCCTTTAAAACTCAGGACAGTTGGACTATTTCGCACCTGACGAGGTAGAAATTCCACAAAGTCGGGGCCATAAAACTAAATGATCAACCCCTGACATCTTCAAGCGGACCCTGGAATCTCAGCAATCCCTTGTCAGTGGATTGGAGGGCAAGAGGGACAGTAGGGCAAAGGAGCTCTTTTCAGGTAAAGTAGGTCCCTGGTCATGTAGAACTTTATAGGTCAACAAACCGACCTTAGGCGATTAAGCAAAATACTGGCAGCCAGTGCAGTTCGCGGGCTGAGCATTACTCTTGGCTGGATCTAGAAGAACCAGTCAATAACCTGGCCACCGGATTCTGCACTAGCTGCAGATTTGACGTAAGCTCAACCCCGATAGCCCTAGGTACAGGGAGTTGCAATAGTCAAGGCGGGAGGTAATGAAGGCGTGGATCAATGTTGGAAGATCTTCTGGAGGAACCAGATGCTTCACCCTGGCGATATTCCTCAGATGTGAAAAGGAAGTTTTGACCACCGCTGACACCTGAGCTTTAAGTATAAGGAAAAAAAGAAGAAAAGGAGGAAAAAATGAGAGGAAGTTGGCCTTTTTTTTCCCTCTCAGCCTAACAAATGGAAATGGGGTTTTTATGGGCCACTTTAAACACACATAGTCTCTTGAATACACAGAAGAGACGTGCAGTGTTTCATTTACTTCATGATCTTCGAGTTTCTGTTTGTTTTTTGCAGGAAACCTGGATGTTTTCCAGAGAACAAATTGTTTCATTTACGAAGGATTGGCCATGGGGACCATCTTATTGGTCTTTTGGGGAAGACAGAGCTGATGGGGTGGGGATTCTTTTCAATTCTTATAGTTTGGTTTTGTATAAATTGATTGATTTGGTTCCAGGCAGGGTGCTGATATTGGATGGAAAATGGTACACTAATATCTTTCGGTTTATTAATATTTATAACCCCCAAACCAAGTCAGCAAGGGTAGCTTGTTTGAAAGGGATTCAACCTTTCTTGGTTACGTCCATTCCCATTCTTTGGGGTGGGGATTTCAATTGCAGTATGGGAGGGTCAGGGAGTGGCTCCAACATTAAAAAAAAACTATTGCGATTCTAACTGTTTGAGGGATATTGTTAAAACTGCGGATTTAGTCTCCTGTGACACTTGCATGGTTACTTGTCCTGGTGGTACCTTTTTCAAAGGTAGAAAAGGTTTTACTATTGATTATCTTTTTATTTCTAAAACAATTCCTGTGACTAATCCACTTACAATTCCAGTAGAGTTTTCAGATCACGCTCTTTTACAGGTAAAGGTAGGAGAATTAGTAGGACATGGCAGACAGGAGAATAGATGGAAGCTGAACACTTCTATCTTACAAGAACAGCTAGTATTGAATTCTATTAGACTGATTTTACAAGCTAGATTATCTGTGTTTTTTTTGTATCTAGATTTGGGAGTCTGGTGGCAAGAAACTAAAAATGACTGCATTTTATGGTTCAGAAAATATGGGATTCGTAGACAGAACTCTGCTTTTTTTGCCTATTTGAAATTAAGAGCCCAATTACAATATGTTCTTACATTGGCAAATTCCTCTCGAAAGGATTTTTCTATACAGATAGAAGCAATTAAGGCACAAATAAGGGTGTTACAATATGACTGAACAAAAACTTTACAAGCTGTAATATCAAATCATATGACAAAATCAATAGTTGGGGATCCTTTTGAGTTGTGTAAATCTCTTAAGGGTCATTCCTCTTTGGAATTTTTGAACCACAGAGATGGTAGAGTGGATGCAGTGGAATCTACAGGGTATAAGATCGCTGGGCACTTTCAGGGGTTTTATTCCAAATATATTCCAACTTTGCAACAGGTTAATCAGTTTTTAGGCCCCCCAGTTGATACAGATTTAGATCCAGGGATTCTGAAGATCATCAAACAACCCTTTTCCCACTTAGAGATTGCTGAGGTAATGAAGACTCTGAACCCCGATGTTTCCCCAGGTTTGGACGGTTTATCTAATTTATTTTATAAAACTTTTCAGTTGGAATTGATTCACTGTTTGGCTTTACTTTTTAGTCAATTTTTAGAGGGTGCATTGATCCCGTGGGTTTTTTCTGAAGGGTTACAGATATATATTTTCAAAACAAGGGATAAGGGGGATTTCCAAAACTGGAGATCAATTACATTGTTAAACTCTTACTACAAAATACTTACCACCTTGAGTAACAATAGATTGAAAGTTATGGCTGAGATTGTTTTTTCTCCAGCTCAGCATTGTGGTCTTCCCAATAGAAGAATTCAGTCGGTTCTTTGTGTTATACGTAATGTAATTGACCATTTGAATGACTCAGGTGAGCCAGGGTGTTATTGTCTTTGGACCTGGAGAAGGCCTTTGATAGAGTTAGTCATTTGTTTTTTGTTTTCTACTTTAGAATTTTTTAGGGTTCCTGTGGGTTTGCTTAATCTTAATTAAAGGACTGTATGCCTCTGCTCAGGTGTACCCATTAATTAAAGAGGAATTAGGGACAGGGTTTACCATGGCATGTGGAGTACGACAGGGTTGCCCCTTAAACCCCCTCCTTTACATTCTTTCTTTAGAGCCCTTAATTAGAGCAGTGAGTAAGTCCCCTCAGTGGTCAGGTGTGCATATCCCAGGTACAAATTCTTGTGTAACCATACAAGCATATGCAGATGATGTTTGCCTTTTTTTTAAGAGTTTACACAAATGGGAGTATTTTTTTCAATATTTGATTTATATGCAAGTTTGTCAAATGCCAAGATTAATTTGTCTAAATCTAGAGGTTTGTTACTGGGATGTTCCTAACAGAGCCCTGTTCATTTTAATTCTATATTGGTTTCTACAGATCCCCTGACAATTTTAGGGGTAGTTTTTGGACCCCAAAATCTTCCTGAGGATAATTGAGTTTTGGTTTTGAATAAAATAGAATTAAAAGTGAATAGATGGAAAAGGTTTAAATTTTTAAAAGTAAAAAGGATTCAAGTTTTGAAACAGTTTATTCTGCTATGTTTACAGTACCTGGCAGTTATTTACCCCCTGCCTGCCCAGCATGAAACTAGACTTTATAGTATTTGTTTCCAGTTGTTGGGGAGCAATAGATTAAACTCTGTTAAAAGGTGTTTTACTTACCTGGATAGGAAACAAGGAGGTTTGGGAATGGTTGACCCAGTAGTCTTTTGTTTCACATTATTTTTTTCCTTTTCATTAAAACATTGTTTGGGACCCTCAGGGGATCAGGAGATTTCCTTTTTCAGATCTTTGCTGAGTCATTATCTAACTATTTGGTTGCATTGTGCACCTAAATTGTCCCCACATTTGTCCTTAGTGGAATATTTTAAGCCCGCTGCATGGAAATTATATAAGTGGAAGGTAACTAAAAACCAAATTATAGGGGGTTCTCTGAGGAAATTATATAATGAAATTATGACTTTGATTTATCCTTTGGAGCCAAGCTTCAAAAATTGCCCTATATGCCAGACTTCTGATGTTTTGGAACAACTGAATCCCAGGCTACCATTATATATGTGGGCGGTTCAATGGCTAATAATGTATGGGAGATTGAATGTTAGGGGAACCGCTAAATATAAAGCAAAGGAAGAGAGGTCTTGTCCATATCTTGAATGTATAAACCAGGAGGAAACCATGGAACACTTTTTTCTACAGTGCTCTTTCCCGACAAAATTGTGGGGATATTTGGCTAAGAAATGGGAATTAACTTGGTTGGCTAATTTAAATTATGATATTTTGGTAATTGGTATCTTTCCCCCATCCTTAAAGCAGTATGAGAAGGGTACTTTGAGAATACTGCTTGCATGCTTATGCTTTTGTCTTTGGCAAGTAAGATGCCAATGGGTCTTATATCAAAGGAAGACCTCCTTAGAAGAATTTAGTTTGTATGTTATAAATGAATTGAGTAAAATCTTTCTTACAGATATGCAATTGTATAATGTTGATAAAGTTAGGAAATGGTGGAAGGGATATTATTAAATATAAATAGCAGGTGGAGGTTTATTCCCCCCCCCCGGGTCCCCCCCCACTTCCTTTTTTTTCTTATAAATGAGGTTGGGCTTTACGGGATAAATAATTTTATAGGGTAAGGTTGAGAGATGATGTACTTAATGAATGTTTACTGCATGTTTTTCTGTTTTTATTTTCTCCTCTGTTCTATTTTGCTTTGTTCTGTTGTTTGGGTATATTATTAGGTTATTAAGTTTTTTCTTGCTGATTGAAGATATTGTATTATGTTTGCTTGGTTGTGAGGGTTTTTCATTTTCTGTTTGTGCATGTATATTTCTCTTTTGGATGTGTAATTATGGTTCTGTTACAATAAAATCATCCCTACTCTTTTTGGTAAGTGCCACAGGATCATTAACATCCACCTGAACTACCACCAATCCGGGCAGATGGGACCTCGGTTTAACATCTCATCCAAAAGACGGCACCTCAGCAGTGCAGCACCCCTCTCATGCTACACTACAGTGTCAGTACTGGGATAGTAACTCAAGTGCTAGATGTGGGAACTGAACCCACAGCCCTCTGATCTCCCAGCCTCAGAGGCGAGTGTGCTACCTACTCAGCCACTGACACTGACTATACATGGCATAATCGATTACAGCAGTGACTGCATAATACTCAAATACATGGCATAGACTTCACATACTTGGCATAGATAGTTGCAGCAGTGACTGCACAATACTTCACATGCATAGCACAGACTATTACAGCAGTGACTGCACTTCATATATGGGGCATAGAAAATTATCGCAGTAACTGCATAATACTTCACATACATGGCATAGACATTTACTGCACTGACAGCATACTACTTCACATACACGACATAGACAATTACAACAGTGGCTGCATAATAATTTACATACACAGCATAGATGATTACAGCAGTGTTGGAATTATGCTTCACACTCACAAAGTATAGATAATTACAGCAGTGACTGCATAATACTTCACATACATGGTACAGACAATAACATCTGTCACATTCACGACATTGAGGATTGCAGCAGTGACTGCATAATACTTCACGTACACAACATAGATGATTACAGAAGTGACTGCATAATACTTCACATTCATCGCATAGATAATTAAAGCAGTGACTACATAATACCTCACATACTCTTAATAGATAATTACAGCATTGACTGCATAATACTTCACATACACGGCATAGACAATTACTGCACTGACTGCATAAGACTTCACATACTTGGCATAGACAGTTGCAGCAGCAACTGCACAATACTTCACATGCATTGCTTAGATGATTGCAGCAGTGACTGCATAATATTTGACATGTGTGGCATAGATAATTAAAGCAGTGACTGTATAATACTTCACATACACAGCATAGATAATTACAGCAGTGACTGCATAATGCTTCACATACATGGCACAGAGGACTTCATCAGTGATTGCACAACACTTCACATACATGGCATAAATAATTACAGCAGTGACTGCATAATGCTTCACATACTCAGGATAGAGTATTGAAGCATTAACTGCATAATACTTCACATACACGATATAGACAATTACAGCTGTGGCTGCATAATAATTCGCATGCACAGCATAGATGATTACAGCAGTGATTACATTATATTTCACATACATGGCATTGACGATTACATCAGTGACTGCATTGTACTTCACATGCATGTCATTGATAATTAAAGCAGTGACTGCATAATACTTCACATACAGAACATAGATGATTACAGAAGTGACTGCATAATATTTCACATTTGTTGTATAGATAAAGCAGTGACTGCATAATACTTCACATACTCTTAATAGATAATTACAGCATTGACTGCATAATACTTCACATACACGGCATAGACAATTACTGCACTGACTGCATAAGACTTCACATACTTGGCATAGATAGTTGCCGCAGTAACTGCACAATACTTCACATGCATTGCTTAGATGATTACAGCAGTGACTGCATAATATTTGACATATGTGGCATAGATAATTAAAGCAGTGACTGTATAATACTTCACATACACAGCATAGATAATTACAGCAGTGACTGCATAATAGTTCTTATATACGGCATAGATGAATACAGCAGCAATTACATAATATCCACATACATGGCATAGATATGTACAGCAGTGACTGTATTATGCTTTACATACGCAACATAGATGATTACAACAGAGACTGCATAATACTGCACATACAAGGTATAGACAATTACAGCAGTGACTGCATAACACTTCACATATGTGGCATAGTGGACTACATCAGTGACTTCTTAATACTTCACATACATGGCATAAATAATTAGAGCAGTGACTGCATATACTTCACATAGGTAGCATAGATTATTACAGCATTGACTGCATAATACTTCACATATGTGACATAGACATTTACCGCAGTGTCTGCATAATACTTCAAGGCATATACAATTACAGCAGTAACTGCATAATACTTCACATACACGGCATAGATGATTACAGCAGTGACTGCATTATACTTCACATACATGGTACAGACAATTATGGAAGTGACTGCACAATACTTCACATACACAACATAGATGTTTACAGCAGTGATGGCATAATATTTCACAAATGTGGCATAGATAATTACAACATTGACAGCATAATACTTAACATACGTGGCATAGACAATTATTGCAGTGACTGAGTAATACTTCACATATGTGGAATAGACAATTACAGCAGTGACTGCATAATAATTCACATGCACGGTATACATAATTACAACAAAGACTGCATAATACTTCATATACATGACATAGACGACTACTGGAGTGACAGCATAATGCTTCACATATGCAACAGAGATGATTGCAACAGTGACTGCATAATATTCCACATACATGGCACAGAGGACTTCATCAGTGACTGCACAACACTTCACATATATGGCATAAATAATTACAGCAGTGGCTGCATAATACTTCACATATGTGGTATAAACAATTACAGCAATGACTGGATAAAACTTCACATACGTGGCCTAGATGATTACAGCAGTGACTGCGTAATGCTCACATACATGGCATAGAAGATTACAACAGTGATCACATAATACTTCACATATGTGGCATAGAGGACTACTTCAGTGACTGCATAATACTTCACATACACAGCATAAAAAATTACAGCAGCGACTGCGTAGTTCTTTACATACGTGGCATAAATAATTACAGTAGTGACTGCATAATACTTCAGATACTCAGCATAGATAATTTTAGCAAGGACTGCATAATACTTCACATATGTGGCATAGATAATTACAGTAGTGACTGCATAATACTTCATATACACGGTATAGAGAAGAAGCCAGAAGAGGAAGGAAGCATATCCAATTGTATGCTTTACAGTAACTGCCAATTGCTATTTTTCTTTTAAACTTAGATTGTGGGCTTTTACTGACATTGTACTTTCTTGTTGTCTTTACTTAGAATTGTTTTTGGGCTGTTGAAAATTTAAAATGTAGTGGTCGTGTATTTCTTTGCTGTCTTTAATTGCTGCAAATTTTCAGCTCCCCTCCCTACCCTTCCCCAAGCTCTTAACTATATACCCTGTTAGATCTGATTGACAGGAGCTAAACACAGGGTACAGTAAGGCGTGTGGAGTAGGAGGGGCATAAGGGTGAATAAGCCCACGCTCAGCACGACAAGTGTTTTGATTCATTTATTTATTTCTTAGTTTATTTTCTTTTTAAAAAAAAGAAAAGTATCTGAGGATCAGTGGCAGGATTTTTAGGACAGTAAATTAATAAAAAAGGGAACTAGGAGAGCTTCAGTAGCAGACAAGTAGTGGAACAGTAGTATAATTGCAGTATAATGTGAGGAGTGGTGCAATGCAGTGGCTGTGTGGCAGCCATATTCAGGCAGACCTTCTGGACACTGAGGTGCTTCCCTATCTGCATGCAACTCTCTGGACTGCGAGATGAGGAAGCCAGACTCAGAGCGGAAGTAAACTGGGTCAGGAGTACCATCACCCTTATCCAGAGACCACCCAGTCCAAAGCAACTGCCTCAAAGGATGCCAAGAACGAGGAGCACTTGGATGACAGTGGGCTCAGGAAGGGTTAGAGTGGTCAGGCAGAGACACATCCCAGATCCTAGTCCACTCAAGAACTCATATGCCACACTAGCAAAGGGGGACAACCAAATAGAGGTACCCACAGAAGTGGAAGGAAAGGATGTGGAGGTTAGGCAAGGAGGTGACCTCAGCAGGGAAAGCAGTGGACTCCAGAGGAGGAGGAAGTGAATCCTGGTGGGGGACTCCACCATAAAAGGGATCCAGCTAGGAACACAGGAGGGGGAGGACAGGGAGATGAGGTGCCTACCAGGTGCCATGGCAAGGAAGGATGGAAGGAAGATCCTGGGGATCACTGGGAAGACAAGATGGGAGGGTGAGCTGGATGTCATGATCCACCTAGGTACTAATGACCTGGCAAATGGGGAGCCAAAGGAAGTTCAGGAACAGTTTATAAAATTGGGAAGGGGCCTCAAGCAAGTAGCTACTTCTGTCATTTTCTCAGAACTACTACCTGTGAGAGTAAAGGGAGAGCATAGGAGTGCATGCACCAGGAACTTTAACTCATGGTTGAAGAACTGGTGCTGTGAGGAAGGGTTTGGATTTATTGGTGACTGGGGACCCAACTGGAGGGATGGAGGTTTGTTCAAGCCTGATAGCCTGCATTCATCCTGGAGGGGAATCTAAGCACTCAATGATAAGTTTAAATACTACATTGACAAGCATTTTAACTAGCAAAGGGGGGGTGGCAGGCCAGCAAGGAGGGTACCTACTTGCTCACCCCCTACAGATAGCAGTGGAACCAGTGAACCACAGGAGTGGCTATCTCTACAAAGCAGTGTGCAAAAGATGGAGATTAGCGCCCAAAAGGTGGATAAGCAGAAAAGGGGCAAAATTCAGCAGAAGGGCAGACAGCAAGGAGAACCTGGGATAAAGGACAACCAAGGAAGGGGCTGGAGTAGAACAGCAAAACAGTCTAGAGAGGTCAAATCATGGAAAGCCATGTGTGCAAATGCCAGGAGCCTTAGCAACAAGATGGAAGATCTGGAGGCTGTCATGGTGCAGTCAGACCTGGACATTGTGGCCATCACTGAAACCTGGTGTAATGATAACCATGACTGGGAGATGGCCATACCTGGCTACAACATATTCAGAAGAGACAGGGCAGGCAGGAAGGGAGGAGGAGTGGCACTGTAAGAGAAAAATGACACAAGGGACACAGAGATTCAGGAGGAACAAAATGGGGGAGAGATATTGTGGGTTAAGCTGGAAAGGAAAATGGGGCCAGCCATCCGCACAGGTGTGATCTATAGACCACCAGCCCCGGAGGAAGAAACCGATAGGGATCTGATGCTAACTATCCAAAGGATGTCAGACAAGGGTGAGGTAGTACTGGTTGGAGAGTTCAATATTCCAGACATGGACTGCAGCATCCCAGCAGCAGCATCAACTAGGAGCAGATTTATCCTGAACTCCCTTCAGGGTGCCTTTCTCAAGCAACTGCTCATGGAACCAACTTGGCAGAAGGCAATACTGGACCTTGTGCTCACAAACAGGGACAGTGTGATGGGGTAACAATGGGGGAACACCTGGGGAATAGTGACCACCAGTTATTGTGGTTTGAAATCACAGAAAGAGAAGAACCAAACCACACAAAAACACGTATCCTGGATTTTAGGGGGACAGACTTTGGGAAAATGGGGAGATACTTGAAAGAGGCATTAAGGAGAATGGGGCAGGAATTAGGGGTTGAGTAACAGTGGGTAGAATTTAAAATGGGGATTACAAAAGCAACAGAATTATGCATTAAGCAGGTTAGCAAGAGGAAAAGGAAGAGGAGACCATTATGGTTTTCCAAAGAGGTATCAAAGAAAGTGAAAGCCAAAAAGATTGCATTCAGGCAATACAAAAAGAAACAGGCAGAAGGGGATAGGGAGAAGTACCAAGAGAAGCAAAGGGAGGCAGGGAGGTCAGTAAGGGAAGCCAAAGCTCAGACAGAAGAACACATTGCAAAATCAGTGGATAGAGGGGACAAAACCTTTTACAGGTACATAAGTGAAAAAAGAAAGGCAAAGGAAGGGATAGTGAGACTGAAGGGGGAGGATGGGGGCCACGTGGAGGATGACAACAGTAAAGCTGACATATTGAACAGGTATTTCTGCTCAGTCTTTACTGAGGAAGAGGAGGGAAATGGATCTGAAGGGAATACAAGGGTTGAAAATTGTGCAGAAATGGACACAAGTCCCTTTACACGAGAAAGGGTCCTGAAGGAATTAGAAGTAATAAGAGTTGATAAAGCAATGGGGCCAGATGGGATGCACCCCAGGGTCCTTAAAGAACTAAGAGAGGTGGTGGCTGAACCTCTGGCTATCCTGTTTAGCCGATTACTGGAAACAGGGGAGGTACCCACAGACTGGAGAATAGCAGATGTGGTCCCCTTATACAAAAGTGGGAACAAAGAGGAAGCAGGGAACCAGACCAGTCAGCCTCACCTCGGTAGTGGGGAAGATCATGGAAGCACTACTGAAGGAGAGAATGGTGGAACATCTGGTTGTCAATGGACTACAGGACCCAAGGCAGCATGGTTTCACCAGGGGGAGGTCATGTCAGACCAACCTCGTTGAATTTTGTGACTGGGTGACGAGGGAGGTGGATCGGGGAGGGCAGTGCACATGGCCTATCTGGACTTCAGCAAGGCCTTTGACACTGACGATTACACAAGCTGGGGAATATGGGTGTGGGCAGGACAGTAGTGTAGTGGGTAGGTAACTGGCTGGGTGGCAGAACTCAGAGGATGGTGGTAAATGGCTGTCACTCCACAGAGGGAAGAGTGACCAGTGGGGTACCACAGGGATCAGTGGTGGGACCGGTCCTATTCAACATCTTCATCAGTGACATTGTGCAGGACCTAGAAGGCAGAATTTCACTGTTCACTGATGACACAAAGCTCTGTAACAGAGTAGACACACCAGAGGGTATAGACAGAATGAGAAGGGACCTGCAGAAACTTGAAGAATGGTCAGGGGTTTGGCAATTGAAATTCAATGCAAAGAAGTGCAAGATAATGCATATGGGGCACAAAAACCCTGGCACAATATATCAGTTGGGGGGGTGAGGATATAGCATGCACCAAGCAGGAAGGGGATCTTGGGGTTATCATCTCTGATGACCTCAAGGTAGGGGAAACAGTGTGACAAGGCAGCAGGTAAAGCAAATAGGATGCTGGGAAGCATAGGCAGGGGCATCACCAGCAGGAAAAGGGAGGTCATAATTCCGCTATACAAGACACTAGTGAGGCCCCACCTGGAGTACAATGTACAGTTCTGGAGACCTTACCTATGAAAGGGCATAGACAGGGTACAGAAGGTTCAAAGGAGGGGAACAAAGATGGTGCATGGATTGCATCACAAGTCCCATGAGAACAGATTGAAGGAAATTAACATGTACTACCTGGAGGAGAGGAGGGAGAGAGGGGATATGATAGAGACATACAAGTATCTTACAGGAAGGAACAGGGTGCAGGAATACACTATTTTTAAGCGAAAAAGATGTTCCAGGACTAGAGAGTATGGAACGAAGTTGGAGGGAGGACGATTCAGAGGAAACATGAGGAAGAATTTCTTCACAGAATGGGTGGTGGACAGGTGGAACACCCTGCCAGAGGAAGTGGTTGGGGCTGAAACAATCGTGGGATTTAAGAATGCATGGGATAGACATCAAGGAATTCTGGAGGTCAGGGGTAAGGGGCAACAGACTTCAAGGAAAACAAACAGAACTTACAATCTCAAATGGGCAGACTGGGTGGGCATAGGCCCTTATCTGCCGACACTGCCTATGTATCTGTGTATAGAAGATTGCAGTAGTGACTGCATAATACTCACATATATGGCATAGAGAACTACATCAATGACTGCATAATACTTCACATACACAGCATACATAATTACAGCAGTGACTGCATAATACTTCACATAAGTGTCATAGATGATTACAGCAGTGACTCCATAATACTTCACATACACAGCAAGAGGATTGTAGCAGTGATTTCATAATACTTCACATACACCGCATAGATGATTACAGCAGTGACTGACTTTACATGCATGGCATAGACAATTACCGCAGTGACTGCATAATACTTCAGATACACGGCATAGAAAATTACACCAGTGACTGCACAATACTGCACTTACATAGCATAGACTATTACAGTAGTGACTGGATAATATTTCACATACTTAGCATAGATAATTACAGCAGGGATGGCATAATACTTAACATACTCGGCATATAAAATTACAGCATTGACTGCATAATATTTCACATAAGTGGCTTAGACAACTACCAAAGTGACTGCATAATACTTCACATACACGGCATAGACAATTACAACAGTGACTGAATAATACTTACACACATGGCATAGATGACTACAGCAGTGACTGCATAATAATTCACATACACGGCATAAATAATCCCAGCAGTGACTGCATAATATTTCACATTCGACTCATAGATGATTACAGCAGCGAATACCTAATCCTTCACATACATGGTATAATCAATTAAAGCAGTGACTACATAATACTCAAATACATGGCATAGACAATTAAAAGAGTGACTGCATAATACTTCACTTACAATGCGTAGAGGACTTCATCAATGACTGCATAACAGTTCACATAGATGGCATAAATAATTACAGCAGTGATTGCATAATACTTCACATACGAGGCATAGATGACAAAAATCAGTGAATGCATAACACTTCACATACATGACGCAGACAATTACAGCAGTGACTGAATCAAGCTTCACATATGCAGCATAGATGATTAAAACAGGGACTGCATCATACTTCACTTACAAGTCATAAATAATTACAGCAGTGACTGCATAAACCTTCACATTCATGGCATAGACTATTACAGCAGTGACTGCATAATACTTCACTTACGTGGCATAGACGTCTACAACAGTGACTGCATAATACTTCACATACACAATATAGATGATTACAGCAGTGACTGCATAATACTTTACATACATGGTATAACCAATTTTGGCAGTGACTACATAATACTCAAATACATGGCATAGACAATTAAAAGAGTGACTGCATAATGCTTCACTTACAATGCATAGAGGACTACATCAATGACTGCATAACAATTCACATACATGGCATAAATAATTACAGCAGTGACTGCATAATACTTCACATATGTGGCACAGACAATTATAGCGGTGACTGCATAAAGCTTCACATACACAGCATAGACAATTACAAGAGGGACTCCTTAATACTTCACTTACAAGGCATAAAAAATTACAGCAGTGACTGCATAATACTTCACATACGTGGCATAGACAATTAGAGCAGTTACTGCACAATACTTCACATACGTGGCATAGATGATTACAGCAGTGACTGCACAATACTTCACATACACAGCATAAATGATTACAGCAGTGAACGCATAATACTTCATATACATGGCCAGATAAGTACAGCAGTGACTGCATAATACTTCATATACATGGTAAAGACGATTACAGTAGAGACTGCATGATAATCACATACCTAGCAAGGATAATTACAGCAGTCACCACATAATGCTGCCCATACACAGCATAGAGAATTACAGCAGTGACTGCATAATACTTCACATAAGTGGCATAGACAATTAGAGTAGTTACTGCACAATACTTCACATACACAGCATAGATGATTACAGCAGTGAATGCATAATACTTCATATACACGGCCAGATAAGTACAGTGGTGACTGCATACTACTTCATATACATGGTAAAGATGATTACAGTAGTGACTGCATAATAATCACATACCTAGCAAAGATAATTACAGCAGTCACCACATAATGCTTCCCATACGCAGCATAGAGAATTACAACAGTGACTGCATAATACTTAACATTTTTGGCATAGAAGACTGCAACAGTGACTGCATAATACTTAACATATGTGGCAAAGACGATTAGAGCAGTTACTGCACAATACTTCCCATACATGGCATAGACGATTACAGCACTGACTGCACAATACTTCACATACACAGCATAAACGATTACAGCAGTGACTGCATAATACTTTACATACGTGGCATAGACAATAAACAATTACAGCAGTGACTGCATAATATTTCACATACATGGCCAGATAATTACAGCACTGGCTGCATAATACTTTACATATGTGGCATAGATGATTACAGCAGTGACTGCATAATACTTCACATACATGGCATTGAAAATTACAGCAGTGACTGCATAAAACTTCACATACATGGCATAGACGATTACAGCAGTGACTGCATAATACTTCACATACATGGCATAGACAGTTATAGCAGTGGCTGCCTAATACTACATGTACACGGTATAGACGATTACAGCAGTGACTGCATAATACTTCACATAAGTGGCTTAGACTATTACAGCAGTAACTGCATAATAGTTCACGTACACGGCATAGATGATTACAGCAGTGACTGCATAATATTTCACGTACACAGCATAAATAATTACAGCAGCGACTGCATAATAGTTCACATACACTGCATAGATGATTACAGCAGTGACATATAGGATAAAGTATGGGTCTGGGTGTGTAACGAGAATTTACACACACCTGAGGGGTTTGATGCTACATAAACCCCGAGAGCAAAGCTCGAGGGGTTTATGTGAAGCATCTAACCCTGAGGGTGTGCGTAAATTTGAGTTTCACACCCAAACCCATATTTTATTTTATATAATTGCTGGGTTTCCCTTTTTTGCCTCAGCAATTGTATAAAATAAAATCTAGCTGTGCAGCCAGGTTTGCAGAGGGTGAAGTAGTTACCGTAGTCAGCCGTTTGATTTTAAGTTTTTTTTTATTATTATTTTGTTCACAGCACTGACTGAGGCAGATTTTTTTTTTTGTACTTACCGCCTAGTCAAGGTGGCGGTTTGAAGTGTTCCATAGCGGTTCCCCAAGCAGGCATGGTGTCGTGAAGCGAGGAAGTGCAGCGTGCACATGCACACAGTGAAGGAAATCGTGCGCATGCTTGCCGTAATGAACACTCCTTCATTACGGCAAATGATGCCATGGTTTCCCTATGGGAAAAAAGGGAAACCGATAATTATTGCTTAATACTTCACATACGTGGAATAGATAACTAAAGCAGTGACTGCATAATATTTCACATACTTGGCATTGATATATACAGCATTGACAGCATAATACTTCACAAACGTGGCATAGACAATTATCGCAGTGAGTGCATTTTACTTCATTAACGTGACATAAACGATTACAGCAGTGACTGCATAATACTTCATATACATAACAGACGATTACTGGAGTGACAGAATTATACTCAGATGCATGGCATATATGACTACATCAGTGACTGCATAACATGTCTCATAAACAGGATAAATAATTACAGCAGTGACTGCACAATAATTCACATACACGGCACAGACAATTACAGCAGTGACTGCTCGATACTTCACATACACAGCATAGACGATTACAGAAGTGACTGCATAATTCTTCACATACATCGCATAGATAATTAAAGCAGGGACTGCATAATACTTCTCATACTCTGCATAGGTAATTATTTTATTTATTTATTTATTTATTGAAGTAATCAGTTTTACAACCTTTGAGTCAGGGACTTGTTTACAAAGGTACCTTGTCATGTGGGTGGGGGAGACAACAATAAGTGCAGTTATAGACAGAGGTTACATACAGGTGAGATACATACATACGTTGAGTTACACGATCATTATATACACACAAGTTATTATATACACACAAGTTATTACAGCTGCAGTTGCTACAGTTGCCCAGTCGTCGGACTTGGGGGGCTGTTTGAGACAGGGTTGTGTTCCACTACAGGCAATTACAGCACCGGCTGTCGATGATATGTTTTCGGATGGCTATTTTGAACCGTCCAATCCCGGGGATCTTTGATATTCCCTCAGGAAGGTTGTTAAACCAGGTCGGAGCTTTATGATGGAAGGATCTTTGGCAGAGAGAGGTCCTTGCCCTGGGTACCAGGAAGGTGGCTTTGGTAGAGTTACGGGTATGCACCGGTCAGACGGCTGGTTGAAGGGATGCGGAGACCCCTGGTGGGCATAACCCAGATAGTGCTTTTTTTGCCAGAAGGCAGGTGTGGTATTTCAATCGTTCTTCAAGAGTGAGTATGTTGGTGGCAGTGTAAAGCGGCAAGTGTGAGTTCTGCTGTGTGCGCCGGTCAGGAGCCTACAGGCTTTGTTAATAGAGGTCTGGACTTTAGTCAGGGCGGACAGGTCTGCCGCTGCGTATACTGGAAGGCCATAGTCGGCCAAGGACAGCACAGATGAGGTGATGGCCAATTTTAAGGCAGGTTCTGGGAGGCAGTCTTTGTGGCGGTAGAGGAGCCCGATCCTGGAGTTCATGGCTGAGGACAGGGTTTTAGGTGGGCGTGAAAGTAAAGCCTGCATCAAAAGTGATGCCCAAATACTTATATGTTGTTACCTGTTCAAGTGGGAGGGTGTGTTAGGGGTGATGAGAGGGAGTGCCCTTGGCATTGTTTTGCCGATGTCATAACAGCATTGATTTTGTTTTTTCAGGTTCAGGACTAGCTGATGGTTAGTGAACCATTTTCAGCTTGGAGGAAGGTGCTTTGCAGCGTGCTTTGGAGTTGGAGAGGGTCTGAGTGTGTTGCTAGGATCACCGCATCATCCGCGTAAAGCAGTATTTTGTTGGAGCAGGATCTTGGGAGGGTGTTTAGGAAGAGACTGAAAAGAGTGGGTCCAAGGATGGAGCCTTGCGGGACCCCTGAGAGTACCGGTAGGCTGGTGGACAAGGTCCTATTTAGCTTAACTCTTTGGGATCTGTTGTGCAGGTAGCTTGAGAACCAATTTAGGGGGCCAGATGAAAATCCCAGTTGGCTAAGGGAGTTTAACAGCAGGGGGTGGCACACAGTATCAAAGGCCTTTGATAGGTCGATGAAAACTGCCCCTGCAAATTGACCTTCATCAAGCGCAGAGTGTATATGGTGGGAGAATTCCAGAAGGGCAGTGGATGTGCTGTGGCCAGGAAGAAACCCATGCTGCTCAGGACATAGGATGTTGTATTTAGACAGGTATTCCATTAGCTGGGTGGATACTATTTTTTCCAAGGCTTTGGGGGGGGGAGGATGGAGATGGGTCTGTAGTTATTTGGTATTGTATGGTCCCCAGACTTATGGATGGGGGTGACTTCGGCCTCTTTCCATGCTTCTGGGAATTGGCCAAGGCATAGGGATCTATTAATGACACACGTGAGGGGGATTAACATGACCTCTAGCGTGAGGCGAAGTATCCTGGAGTCAAGAGGATCATTACTTGGATTTTGCGAGGCGAGAGATTTTAGTAGGAAAGGTTTGGCATCATGGGGTGAGATTGTCCGGAAGTGGAATGGGGCCAGGAGGCGTGTGTGGGAGGCAAGGGGACAGGGTCAAAGAATTGGGCAGGGAGAACTGCACTTAAGTCCGTGAAAGTTTTATTAAGGCAATCTGCGATATATGATTGGTCTGTCGAGACTGCCCCATTTGAGACAATCTGAGATGGAGGGGGAGGGCGGGTTTTGCCATTCAGTTCTTTAATATTGTCCCAGAAGGCTCTGGTTGAGCCCCAGGAGGATGTCAGAGCAGCCTGATAGTGTCTAGCTTTCGCCGACTTGACGGCCCAGGTGCATTGGTTGCGAGCTGCTCTATAGGCTTCTGCCTGTCTGCCACCCTACCAGACTCATTTGCTATGTGCCAAAGATTGTCTCTCTGTTTTAGTTGCTGGATCAGTGCAGGGGATATCCATGCTGCGGCCCGTTTTTTCTTTCTAGGTGTGGTGATGGGGGCAAATAGGTCGCAGGCATTGTTGAAGGCCCTGGTGAGGTAGGTTAAAGCAGAGTTTATGTCAGATGCTAGGGTCAATGGAGTCCAATCGACTTGTGCGAGGTGATGTTTGAGGTTGTCAAGACCCCTGGGGAGAAATCTGCAACGAGGGGTGCTGCAGTGCTCCGGGCTGTGTGTGGGGGAGCACCAGAAGCAGATGACAGGGGAGTGGTCGCTAAGTGAGTCCGATAGGACTTCTACAGAATCCAACTTGTGTGGCGGTTGGAAAGAACTATGTCAAGGAGAGAGCTAGTTCCTTCGCTTGGTTAAGTCTGGTGGGCTGGGTGACCATTTGAGACAGGTCAGGGCTGCAGCTCGCCTTAAATTGTCAGGCCTAGGGCTGAGCCAGTTGGTGTTTAGGTCTCCAAGATCAATTGTTCAGCTTTTGAGGAAGGGTGGACAGATAGTCTAAGAGAGGAGTTGATTGCAAAATTTTTGGTACTCGGGGTATGTAGCCGTGCTTAGGTATAGGGGCCACGACCAGGGTGTGGGTGATTTTAGGGTAATGGCATGTGCCCTTATTTGAGCTCAGGGATTGGGAGTGCATGACCTAGGACTGAGTTACGCAAGTAGATTGCACACCCCTCCACGCTTGCCCATCCTATCAGCCCTGAAGAGGAAAACCTGGGAGGAGACAGCTGAGTCAGGTGTAAGCTGGGAAAGCCAGGTTTCCACTAGCATAAGAATGTCAGGGAATATTGTAACCCAGCATTGGAGTGCTGCAGTTTTCTTGGGGAGACTACATATGTTCATAAAAGCAATTCGGAACCCTTTGCCAGAGGAGTGCCGAGGTATGGCAATTACAGCATTGACTGCATAATACTTAACATATGTGGCATCGAAAATGATCGCAGTGAGTGCATAATTCTTCACATACGTGGCACAGACATTTAGTGCAGTGACTGTATAATGCTTCACATATATGACATACAGGATTGCACCAGTGACTGCATAATACTTCACATGCACAACATAGATGATTACAGCAGTGACTGCATTAAACTTCACATACTCGGCATAAATAATTACAGCATTGACTGCATAATACTTCACATACTCGGCATAGACAATTACCGCAGTGACAGCATCATACTTCAGATACAAGACATAGAAAATTATTGTAGTGACTGCATAATACTTCACTTACGTTGCATAGACATTTACTGCAGTGACTGCATAATGCTTCACATACACGGTATAGATGAAAACAGCGGTGACTGCATAATACATCACATACATGGCCTAGAGGATTGCAGCAGTGACTGCATAATACTTCACATACATGACATAGACAATTGCAACAGAGGCTGCATAACAATTCACATGCACAGCATAGACAATTACAGCAGTGACTGCAGTACACTTCACATGCAGGGCATAGATAATTAAAGCAGTGACTGCCTTATACTTCACATACACAGCATAGATGATCGCAGCAGTGACTGCATAATACTTCACATACTCGACATAGACAATTAAAACAGAGGTTGCATAACAATTCACATGCACAGCATAGTCGATTACAGCAGAGACCGCATTATACTTCACATGCATGGCATAGATAATTATAGCAGTGACTGTATAATACTTAACATACACAGCATAGACGATCACGGCAGTGACTGCATAATACTTCACATTCGTGGTATAGATAATTAGAGCAGTGACTGTATAACAGTTCACATACATGGCAAAGAGGATTGCAGCAGTGATTGCATAAGAATTTACATACACAGCATCGATGATTACAGCAGTGACTGCATAATTCTTCACATAATCGGCATAAAATATTTACAGCATCGACTGCATAGTACTTCACATACGTGGCATAGGCAATTACCGCAGTAACTGCACAATACTTCAGATACTCGGAATCGATAATTATAGCAAGTACTGCTTAATACTTCACATACATGGCATAGATAATTACAGCAGTGACTGCATAATATTTCACATATGTGGCATAGATGATTAGCACAGTGATTGCATAATAATTCACATACACAGCATAGATGATTACAGCAGTGACTGCAAAATACTTCACATACATGGCATAGATAATTACAGCAGTGACTGCATAATATTTCACATATGTGGCATAGATGATTAGCACAGTGATTGCATAATAATTCACATACACAGCATAGATGATTACAGCAGTGACTGCAAAATACTTCACATGCATGGCATTGAAAATTGAAGCAGTGATTGCATAATACTTCACCTACTCATCTTAAATAATTACAGCATTGACTGCATATTACTTCACATACGTGGCATAGACAATTACCACAGTGACTGCATAATACTTCAGATACACGGCATAGAAAATTACAGCAGTGACTGCACAATACTGCACATACATAGCATAGACTATTACACCAGTGACTGCATAATATTTCACATACTTGGCATCGATAATTAAAGCAGTGATGGCATAATACTTCACATACTCAGCATATAAAATTACAGCATTGACTGCACAATACTTCACATAAGTGGCATAGACAACTACCGAAGCGACTGCAAAATACTTCACATACACGGCATAGATGATTACAGCAGTGACTTCATAATACTTCACATACACGGCATAGACAATTACAGGAGCGACTGCAGGATACTCAAATACATGGCACAAACAATTAAAAGAGTGACTGCATAATACTTCTCTTATGATGCATAGAGGACTACTTCAATGATTGCATAACAGTTCACATACATGGCATAAATAACTACAGCAGTGACTGCATAATACTTCACATATGTGGCACAGACAATTACAGAAGTGACTGCATAACACTTCACATATACAGCACAGATGATTACAACAGGGACTCCATAATACTTCACTTAGAAAGCATAAATAATTACAGCAATGATTGCATAATACTTTACATACGTGGCATAGACGTTTAGAGCAGTTACTGCACAATACTTCACATACATGCATAGACGATTACAACCGTGACTGCATAATACTTCATATACATGGCATAGACAATTACAGCAGTGGCTGCATAATAGTTCACATACACAGCATAAATTATTACAGCAGCGACTGCATAACATTTCATTTACATGACATAGATGATTACAACAGTGACTGATTAATACTTTACATACGTGGAATAGATAACTAAAGCAGTTGCTGCATAATACTTCACAAACGTGGCATAGACAACTATCACAGTGACTGCATAATACTTCATATACACAGCATAGACAATTACAGCAGTGACTGCATAATACTTCACATACACGGCATAGACGATTACTGGAGTGACAGCATAATGCTCAGATGCATGGCATATAGGACTACATCAGTGACTGCATAACACTTCACGTAAACGGGATAAATAATTACAACAGTGACTGCAAAATACTTCACATATCTGGCATAGACGATTATAGCTATGACTGCATAATACTTCTCATACATGGCACAGATGATTACAGCAGTGACTGCATAATACTTCACATACACAGCATAGACGATTACAGCAATGACTGCATAATACTATACATACGTTGCATAGATAATTAAGGCAGTGAATGCATAATACTTCACATACTCTGCATAGGTAATTACAGCATTGACTGCATAATAGAAACATAGAAACATAGATTTTAATGGCAGATAAGGACCGCTTTTTCCCACTCAGTCTGCCCATTTCCCTACCTAATGGATAAGCTGCAGATCCTAGTTAACCCGCAGCCTACTTCTTCCTACCCCCACCCCCTAGAATTGCCTTATGACTGTCCCATACATGCTTGAATTCCACCACTGTTTCTGACTCCACAACCTCATCTGGAAGGCCGTTCCATGCACCCATAACCCTCTCTGTGAAAAAATACTTCCTTAAATTACCTCTGAGCCGCCCCCCTTCTATCTTTAAATTGTGCCCCCTTGTTCTTGCACACCTCTTTTTTGAAAGATGCTATCCTCTTGGACTTTATTGATTCCCTTGAGGTACTTGGAAGTTTCTATCATGTCCCCCCCCCTTTCCTCAAGGCTATGCATATTTAGCTCCTTAAGTCTCTCTTCATATGTCTTCCGGTGCTGACACTGCACCATTTTAGTTGCCCTCCTCTGGACAGCTTCCATCCTGTCTATGTCTTTGCAGAGATTGGGTCTCCAGAACTGCATGCAGTACTCCAGATGGGGTCTCACCAACTGTCTGTACAGAGAGATAATAACTTCCTGTTTTCTACTGGTGATGCCTCTCCCTATGCATCCCAGTATCCCCCCAGCCCTCCTTGCTACCCTCTCACATTGCTTGCCCACCTTTAGGTCATCTGATATGACTACCCCCAGGTCCCATTCCATTTTTGTTGTTGTTAGTATCTCACCCCCCATTGTGTACTCTTCCCCTTGGTTTTTGTTTCTCAGGTGCATTACCTTGCACTTCTTAACATTGAATCTAAGTTGCCATAGATTTGACCATTCCTCTAACCTTGCCAATTCCCTTCTCATCCTTTCCACCCCAAATTGTGCATCAACTCTGTTGTGTCATCTGCAAAGAGACATACTTTTCCTTCCAGTCCCTCTGCAATGTCACTTATAAAGACATTGAAGAGGACTGGTCCTAATACTGAACCCTGCGGTACCCCACTAGTAACCCCTGTTTCTTCAGAGTGGACTCTATTTACTGCTACTGTCTGTGTCCTATTTTCCAGCCAAAGCTTTACCCAGGCTGTCATCTTGGGACCCACTCCCAGGCTGGCTAACTTGTATATTAACCTTTTGTGTGGGACTGTGTCAAATGCCTTGCTAAAGTCTAGGAAGGCAATGTCCACAGCCCCTCCCTGATCTACTACTTTGGTCACCCAGTCAAAGAAATCTAGCAGAATTGTCTGGCATGAGCTTCCCACTGTGAATCCATGCTGCCTTTGGTCCTGTGCCCCTCTGGCCTCTAGATAATCAAAAATTCTTTCCTTCGGAAGTGATTCCATCATTTTCCCTACCACTGAGGTTAAACTAACAGGTCAGTAGTTTCCTGCTTCTGCCTTGTTCCCACTTTTGTGAAGGGGAATCACATCTGCCCTCCTCCAGTCCTTGGGTACTAACCCATCCTCCCATGATTTGTTAAAGAGGGTAGTCAGTGGTGTCACTATTTCAACCCTTAGTTCTCTTAGAATTCTGGGATGAATACCATCAGGCCCCATTGCTTTGTCCACCTTCAGTTTTAAAAGTTCTTTCAGAACCCTTTCTTCTGTAAATGTGCTGGTATCAACTTCTGTATCCAGAGTGTTTCTATTGTTTGGTTTAGGTACCTCCCCCTCTTCATTTGTGAATACTGAGCAAAAATATTTGTTTAGTATCTCTGCCTTTTCACAGTCACCTCTACCCACCCACCCTCCCTTTATTAAGCATCACTAACCCTCCCTTGGTCTTCCTTCACTCTGATGTACCTATAAAAGGTTTTATCCCCCTTCTTAACTGAGTTGGCTATCTTTTCCTCAGTTTGAGCTTTTGCTGTTCTGACTGCCTTCCCAGCTTCCTTTTGCCCTAACTGATACAGTTCTCTGTCCTGCTTCTTCTGTGATTCCTTGTACTTCCTGAATGCTTTCTTTTTCTCTTGAACTTTCACTGCCACTTACTTTGAGAACCATAGTGGTTTCTTACATCATTTTGTTTTGTTTATTTGCTTCACACAATGGCTTGTTACCTCTGTGATGGCAGTTTTGATTATTCCCCATTGTTCTTCCACCCCTCCTTCCTGCTCATTTGCTAGTGCATTCCTTAGGCACTCACCCATTTTGGCAAAGTCAGCCCTCCTAAAGTCCAGTACTTTTGCCTTTGTATGGCTTGACTCTATTACTGTGTTTATTGTGAACCATACTGTTCAATGGTCGCTAGTTTCCAGATGGCTACCCACTTCTACATCTGTGATCCTCTCTTCATCTCCATTTGAGAGAACCAGGTCTAAGATTGCTCCCTCTCGAGTGGGCTCAAGTACTAGTTGTCTAAGGCATGCCCCCTGTAGGGCATCTAGAATAAACCCACTCTTCAAAGTGGCTGCTGCAACTGCACTCCAGTTAACATCTGGCATATTCAGATCACCTATCAGCAATATCTCCCCTTTTTCTGCCATTCTAAGTATACTTTCTATCATTTCCTTGTCCATTTCCTCCCCCTGAGAAGGGGGTCTGTATACAACCCCTGTGCGGATTGTGGTGCCATTGCCGGTCTCCAAATTTACCCACAGTGCTTCTTCTTCTCCCTGTTTTCCCTTTTGTTCTGTTGCTTTGATTCCTTCCCTTATGTAAAGAGCTCCTCCTCCTCCTCTTTTACCCTCCCTGTCCCTCCTGTAGATAGTGTATCCTGATATGTTTACGTCCCAGTCATGGTTTTGTGTGTGCCATGTTTCTGTGACTGCCATGGTATCCAGATGTTCCTCCTCCATCAAGGCCACTAATTCAGGAAGCTTGTTACTCAGACTACGGGCATTGGTACTCATTGCTCTCCATTTTTTGATGGCTTTACCTTCTTTGCAGCATCCCCACTGACATTTCCTCAGTATTTTTCTCATTTAGTACCCTGTTTTGTAGGGAGAGGCTGAGATTTTCCTGCTGCTTATCAGTGCCTTCCCCCTTGACTAGTTTAAAAGCTTGCCAATGAAGCATTTAAACTGATTGCTCAAAAGACTTGTTCCCTTCCTGGACAGATGCAGACCATCTTGCCAGTATAGGCTGGTTTCCCTACAGGTGAAACCCCTGTCCCCAATGAAGCCAAACCCCTGTGCTCCACATCATTTTTTCAACCATTCATTAAACTGCATGGTGCAAAGTACCCTCGCCTCACTCATGCCATTGACAGGCAGCACCTCGGAAAAGGATATTGTGTGTGCTACTTGTCTTAGGCCCCTCCCCAATTCTACAAAGTCCTTCTGCACTGCTCTAATCTCATGATGAGCCAAGTCATTTGCCCCTAGGTGGAGAATGACGTCCAACTCAGAATCAGGTGCACATACGTGGCATTGAAAATTATCGCAGTGACTGCATAATACTTCACATACGTGGCATTGACATTTACTGTAGTGACTGCATAATACTTCACATAAACGACATAGACAATTACAACAGTGGCTGCATAATATTTTACATACACAGCATAGACGATTACAGCAGTGACTGCATTATACTTCACACACGCAGCATATATAATTACAGGAGTGACTGCACAATACCTCACATACACGTTAAAGATGAAAACAGTGGTGACTGCATCGTACTTCACATACACAACATAGAGGTTTGCAGCAGTGACTGCATAATAATTCACATACCCAGCATAGACGATTACAGCAGTGACTGCATTATACTTCACATGCATGGCATAGATAATTAAAGCAGTGACTGCATAATACTTCACATACACAGCATAGATGATTACAGAAGTGATTGTACAATATTTCACAAACATAGCACAGACTATTACAGCAGTGACTGCTTAATACTTCACATACGTGGCATAGATAATTAAAGCAGTGACTGCATAATACTCCACATACTCGGCATAGATAATTACAGCATTGACTGCATAAGACTTCACATATGTGGCATAGAAAATTATCGCAGCAACTGCCTTATACTTCACATGCATGGCATAGACGTACTGCAGTGACTGCATAATACTTCACACATGCAGCATAGATAATTACAACAGTGACTTCATAATTCTTCACATACATGGTATAGACGATAATAGTGATGACTGCATAGTACTTCACATATACGACATAGAGGATTGCAGCAGTGACTGCATAATAATTCACATACACAGCATAGACAATTACAGCAGTGACTGCATTAAACTTCACTTGCATAGCATAGATAATTAAAGCAGTGAATGTATAATACTTCACATACTCGGCATAAATAATTACAGCATTGACTGCATAATACTTCACATACGTGTATAGACAATTACTGCAGTGACTGCATCATACTTCAGATACACGGCATAGACAATTATCTCAGTGACTGCATAATACTTCACATACGTGGCATAGACATTTACTGCAGTGACTGCATAATGCTTCACATAAACAATATAGATGATAACAGCAGTGACTGCATAATACTTCACATACACGACATAGACAATTACAACAGAGGCTGCATAACAATTCACATGCACAGCACAGACAATTACAACAGCAGCTGCAATATACTTCACAAACATGGCATAGACGATTACAGCAATGACTGTATTATCATTCACATGATAATTAAAGCAGTGACTGCACAATACTTATCATACACAGCATAGAAGATTACAGAAGTGACTGCATAATACTTCACATTTGAAGCATGGATAATTAAAGAGCCACAGACACCATTAGAAAAAAATGAGAGATTTAGACAGTTCCGTTTATGTTTTGTGTATTTTTTTATAATCATTTACCTGTTTTCTTCATTACAGAGGACAGTTCTACGAAAGAGGCTTACTGTCCCTTAGACTTTATCTGCTCTTTCTGCTATCCTGCATATGACATCATAATCCAGGTTGACTTGGAAACAAGCTTCTGGCCATGGTGCTTTTCCCAGTTAACAACTTTAAATAAAGGAATAAATAATCCCCCGTTTATGGCATCATAATTATGCCCACTGCAACAGATTGTGATGTCATAAACAGAACTGTGATGTCATATGTTTGCAAGCAGCCAGAACATATAGGGCAGCAATCCTCTTTACTTGCAAATGTCCTTAGTAATAAAGAAGAATGAGAAATAAAGAAACAGGATTAAATTATAGACTGACTTGTGCTAAATATTACATTTTCTCAAAGTTGTCACAACGGTGTCAGGGGCTCTTTAAAGCAGTGACTGTAAAATACTTAACATACTTGGCATAGATAATTACAGCATTGACTGCATAATACTTCACATACTCGGCACAGATAATTACAGCATTCACTGCATAATACTTCACATACTCAGCATAGATAATTACAGCACTGACTACATAAATACTTCACATACGTGGCATAGACATTTATTGCAGTGACTTCGTAATACTTCACACACACAGCATAGATAATTACAGCAATGACTGCATAAAACTTCACATATGTCACATTGATAATTAAAGCAGTGACTGCATAATACTTCACATACTCTGCATAGGTAATTACAGCATTGACAGCATAATACTTTACATATGTGGCATTGAAAAGTATCGCAGTGACTGCATAATACTTCACATACGTGGCATAGATATTTACTACAGTGACTGCATAATACTTCACATACACAACATAGACAATTGCAACAGTGGCTGCATAATTCACATACACAGCATAGACGATTACAGCAGTGACTGCATTATACTTCACACACACAGCATAGATAATTACAGCAGTGACTGCATATTACTTCACATACACGTTATAGATGATAACAGTGGTGACTGCATCGTACTTCACATACACGACATAGAGGTTTGCAGTAGTGACTGCATAATACTTCACATACCAAGCACAGATGATTACAGCAGTGACTGCATTATACTTCACATGCATGGCATAGATAATTAAAGCAGTGACTGCGTAATACTTCACATACACAGCACAGATGATTACAGAAGTGACTGCATAATACTTCACAAATATATCGCAGACTATTAGTGCAGTGACTGCTTAATACTTCACATACATGGCATAGATAATTAAAGCAGTGACTGCATAATACTTCACATACTCTGCATATATAATTACAGCATTGACTGCACAAGATTTCACATATGTGGCATAGAAAATTATCGCAGCAACTACCTAATACTGCACATGCATGGCATAGACATGTACTGCAGTGGCTGCATAATACTTCACACACACAACATAGATAATTACAACAGTGACTTCATAATTCTACACATACACGGTATAGACGATAACAGCAGTGACGACATAATACTTCACATATACGACATCGAGGATTGCAGCAGTGACTGCATAATAATTCACATACACAGCATAGACAATTACAGCAGTGACTGCATAATACTTCACAAACATAGCATAGACTATTACAGCAGTGACTACATTAAACTTCACATGCATAGCATAGATAATTAAAGCAGTGTCTGCATAACACTGCACATACTCGGCACAGAAAATTATCGCAGTGACTTCATACTACTTCACATACACGGCATAGAGGATTGCAGCAGTGACTGCATAATACTTAACTTGCACGACATAGACAATTACAACGGAGGCTGCATAACAATTCACATAAACAGCATAGACGATTACAGCAGTGACTGCATTATACTTCACATACATGGCATAGACGATTACAGCAGTGACTGCATTATACTTCACATGCATGGCACAGATAATTAAAGCAGTGACTGTATAATACTTAACATTCACAGTATAGACAATTACAGAAGCGACTGCATAATACTTCACCTTCGAAGCATAGATAATTACAGCATTGACCGCATAATACTTCACATACTCTTCATATATAATTACAGCATTGACTGCATAATACTTCACATATGTGGCATAGACAATTACTGCAGTGACTGCATAAGACTTCACATACATGGCATAGATAGTTGCCACAGTAACTGCACAATACTTCACATATATTGCATAGATGATTACAGCAGTGACTGCATAATACTTCATATATGGGGCAAAGATAATTAAAGCACTTACTGCATAATACTTCAGATACTCTGCAAAGATAATAACAGCATTGACTGCATAATACTTCACACATGTGGCATAGATAATTATAGTAGTGACTGCATAATACTACATATACATGGCATAGACGATTACAGTAGTGACTGCATAATACTTCACATGCATAGCAAACATAATTGCAGAAGTGACTGCATAATGCTTCACACATGTGGCATAGATAATTAAAGCTGTAACTGTATAATACTTCACATACTCGGCATAGATAATTACAGCATTGACTGCATAATACTTCACATACATGGCATTGACATTTCCTGCAGTGACTGCATAATACTTCACATACACAGCAAACATAATTGCAGAAGTGACTGCATAATGCTTCACACATGTGGCATAGATAATTAAAGCTGTAACTGTATAATACTTCACATACTCGGCATAGATAATTACAGCATTGACTGCATAATACTTCACATACATGGCATTGACATTTACTGCAGTGACTGCATAATACTTCACATACATGAGATAGACATTTACACCAGTGGCTGCATAATAATTCACATACACAGCATAGACGATTACAGCAGTGACTCTATAATACTTAACATTCATGGCACAGATAATTAAAGCAGTAACTGTATAATACTTCACATACTCTTCATAGATAATTACAGCATTGACTGCATGATACTTCACACATAAGTGGCATAGACAATTACCGCAGTGACTGCATAAGACTTCACATACATGGCATAGATAGTTGCCGCAGTAACTGCACAATACTTCAGATGCATTGCATAAACTATTACAGCAGTGTCTGCATAACATTTCACATAAGTGGCGTAGATAATTACAGCAGTGGCTGCATAATACTTCGCATACGTGGCATAGATAATTAAAGCACTGACTGCATAATACTTCAGATACTCCACATAGATAATTACAGCATTGACTGCATAATACTTCACATACGTGGCATAGATAATTACTGCAGTGACTGCATAATACTCACATACATGGTATAGAGGACTACATCAATAACTGCTTAATACTTCACATACATGGTATAGATGCTTACAGCATTGACTGCATAATACTTCACTTACGTGGTATAGACAATTACCGCAGTGACTGCATAATACTTCAGCTACAAGGCATATACATAGATGCATAGACAGTGTCATTAGATAAGGGCCTATGGCCCACCCTGTCTGCCCATTTGATCTTGTAAGTTCAGTTTATGTTTTCCTAGAAGTCTGTTGCCCCTTACCCCTGACCTCCAGAATTCCTTTATGTCTATCCCATACATTCATAAATCCCGTGATTGCTTCAGCCCCCACCACTTCCTCTGGCAGGGTGTTCCACTTGTCCACCAACCATTCTGTGAAGAAATTCTTCCTCATGTTTCCTCTGAATCATCCTCCCTCGAACTTCATCCCATGCCCTCTACTCCTGGAACATCTTTTTCACTTAAAAATAGTGTATTCCTGCACCCTGTTCCTCCCTGTAAGATACTTGTATGTCTCTATCATATCCCCTCTCTCCCTCCTCTCCTCCAGGAGTACATGTTGAGTTAATTCAACCTGTCCTCATAGGAAATGTGATGCAATCCATGCACCATCTTTGTTGCCCTCCTCTGAACCTTCTCTACCCTGTCTATGTCCTTATGTAGGTATAGTCTCCAGAACTGTACACTGTACTCCAGGTGGGGCCTCACTAGTGTCTTGTGTAGTGGAATTATGACCTCCCTTTTCCTGCTGGTGATGCCCCTGCCTATGCATCCCAGCATCCTATTTGCTTTACCTGCTGCCTTGTCACACTGTTTCCTTATCTTGAGGTCACCAGAGATGATAACCTCAAGATCCCTTTCCTGCTTGCTGCATGCTATATCCTCACCCCCCCAACTGATATATTGTGCCAGGGTTTTTGTGCCCCATATGCATTATCTTGCACTTCCTTGATTTGAATTTCAACTGCCAAACCCCTGACCATTCTTCAAGTTTCTGCAGGTCCCTTCTCATTCTGTCTACACCCTCTGGTGTGTCTACTCTGTTACAGAGCTTTGTGTCATCAGTGAACAGTGAAATTCTGCCTTCTAGGTCCTGTGCAATGTCACTGATGAAGATGTTGAATAGGACCGGTCCCAGCACTGATCTCTGTGGTACCCCACTGGTCACTCTTCCCTCTGTGGAGTGACAGTCATTTACCACCACCCTCTGTGTCCTGCCACCCAGCCAGTTACCTACCCACTACACTACTGTCCTGCCCACACCCATATTCCCCAGTTTGTGTAATAGTCTTCTTTGTGGCACAGTGTCAAAGGCCTTGCTGAAGTCCAGATAGACCATGTCCACTGCCCTCCCCTGATCCACCTCCCTAGTCACCCAGTCAAAAAATTCAATGAGGTTGGTCTGACATGACCTCCCCCTGGTGAAACCATGCGGCCTTGGGTCCTGTAGTCCATTGACAACCAGATGTTCCACCAATCTCTCCTTCAGTAGTGCTTCCATGATCTTCCCCATTACTGAGGTGAGGCTGACTGGTCTGTAGTTCCCTGCTTCCTCTCTGTTCCCACTTTTGAATAAGGGGACTATATCTGCTGTCCTTCAGTCTTTGGGTACCTCCCCTGTTTCCAGTGATCGGCTAAACAGGATAGCCAGAGGTTCAGCCACCACCTCTCTTAGTTCTTTAAGGACCCTGGGGTGCACCCCATCTGGCCCTTATTGCTTTATGAACTCTTATTACTTCCAGTTCATTCAGGACCCTTTCTCATGTAAATGGAAATGTGCCTATTTCTGCACCATTCTCACCCCTTGTACTCCCTTCAGACCCATTACCCTCCTCTTCCTCAGTAAAGACTGAGCAGAAATACCTGTTCAATATGTCAGTTTTACTGTTGTCATCCTCCACGTGGCCCCCATTCTCCCCCTTCAGTCTCACTATCCCTCCCTTTGCCTTTCCTTTTTCACTTATGTACCTGTAAAAGGTTTTGTCCCCTTTAACCACTGATTTTGCAATGTGTTCTTCTGTCTGAGCTTTGGCTTCCCTTACTGGCCTCCCTGCCTCCCTTTGCTTCTCCTGGTACTTCTCCCTATCCCCATCTGCCTGTGTCTTTTTGTATTGCCTGAATG
Organism: Neoceratodus forsteri; assembly: GCA_016271365.2. Lineage (NCBI taxonomy): Eukaryota > Metazoa > Chordata > Ceratodontiformes > Ceratodontidae > Neoceratodus > Neoceratodus forsteri. The sequence goes on from CM057459.1 coordinate 1,475,614,798, forward strand.
CAATCTTTTTGGCTTTCACTTTCTTTGCTACCTCTTTGTAAAACCATAATGGTCTCCTCTTCCTTTTCCTCTTGGTAACCTGCTTAATGCATAATTCTGTTGTTCTTGTAATCCCCATTTTAAATACTGTCCACTATTCCTCAACCCCTGATTCCTGTCCCATTCCCCTTAATGCCTCTTTCAAGTATCTCCCCAATTTCACAAAGTCTGCCCCCCTAAAATCCAGGATACGTGTTTTTGTGTGGTTTGGTTCTGCTCTTTCTGTGATTTCAAACCACAATAACTGGTGGTCACTGTTTCCCAGGTGCTCCCCAACTGTTACCCCCATCATACTGTCCCTGTTTGTGAGCACAAGGTCTAGTATTGCCTTCAGCTGAGTTGGTTCCATGACCAGTTGCTTGAGGAAGGCACCCTGAAAGGAATCCAGGATAAATCTGCTCCTAGTTGATGCTGCTGCTGGGATGCTCCAGCCCACGTCTGGAATATTGAAGTCTCCAACCAGCACTACCTCACCCTTGTCTGCCATCCTTTGGATGGCTAGCATCAACTCCTATCTGTTTCTTCCTCCTGGGCTGGTGGTCTATAGACCACACCTGTGCAGATGGCTGTCCCCATTTTCCTTTCCAGCTTAACCCACAGTATCTCTCCCCCATTTTGTTCCTCCTGGATCTCTGTGGCCCTTATGTCATTTTTCACATACAGTGCCACTCCTCCTCCCTTCCTGCCTGCTCTGTCTCTTCTGAATATGTTGTAGCCAGGTATGGCCATCTCCCAGTCATGGTTATCACTACACCAGGTTTCAGTGATGGCCACAATGTCCAGGTCTGACTGTACCATGACAGCCTCCAGATCTTCCATCTTGTTGCTAAGGCTCCTGGCATTTGCACACATGGCTTTCCATGATTTGACCTCCTAGACTGCTTCGTTGTTCTCCAGCCCCTTCCTTGGTTGTCATTTATCCCTGGTTCTCCTTGCTGTCTGCCCTTCTGCTGAATTTTGCCCCTTTTCTGCCTATCCACCTCTTGGGCACTAATCTCCATCTTTTGCACACTGCTTTGCAGAGATAGCCACTCCTCTGGTTCACTGGTTCCACTGCTAGCTGTGGGGGGGGGGTGAGCAAGTTTAAATGCTTGTCAATGTATCATTTAAACTTACCATTGAGTGCTTGGATTCCCCTCCAGGATGGATGTAGGCCATCAGGCTTGAACAAACCTCCATCCCTCCAGGTGGGCCCCAGTCACCAATGAATCCAAACCCTTCCTGACAGCACCAGTTCTTCAACCATGATTTAAAGTTCCTGGTGCATGCTCTTCTATGCTCTCCCTTGCCTCTCACAGGAAGTACTTCTGAGAAAGTGACAGAAGTAGCTACTTGCTTGAGACCCCTCCCTAATTTTCTAAACTCTTCCTGAACTTCCTTTGGCTCCCTATTTGCCAGGTCATTAGTTCCTAGGTGGATAATGACATCCAGCTCACCCCTTCCGTCTTGCCTTCCCAGTGATCCCCAGGATCTTCCTTCCATGCCTCCATGTCATGGCACTGGTAGGCACTTCACCTCCATGTCCTCGCCCTCCTGTGTTCCTAGCTGGATCCCTCTTATGATGGGGTCCCTCACCAGGATTCACTTCCTCCTCTTCTGGGGTCCACTGCTTTCCCCGCTGAGGTCACCTCCTTGACTAACCTCCATATCCTTTCCTTCCACTTCTCTGGGTACCATTATTTGGTTGTCCTCATTTGCCAGTGTGGCATATGAGTTCTTGAGTGGAATAGGATCTGGGATGTGTCTCTGCCTGACCACTCTAACCCTCCCTGAGCCCACTGTCATCCAAGTGCTCCTCGTTCTCAGCATCCTTTGAGGCAGTTGCATTGGACTGGATGGTCTCTGGATAGGGGTGATGGTACTCCTGACTCAGTTTACTACTGCTCTGAGTCTGGCTACCTCATCCTGCAGCCCAGAGAGATGCATGCAGATAGGGCAGCACCTCAGTGTCCAGATGGTCTGTCTGAATATGGCTGCCCCACAGCCACTGCATTGTACCACTCCCCACATTATACTGCAATTATACTGCTATTCCGCAACTTGTCTGCTACTGAAGCTCTCCTAGTTCCCTTTTTATTAATTTACTGTCCTAAAAATCCTGCCACTGATCCTCAGAAAATTTTCTTAAAAAAAAAAAAGAAAAGAAAACAGTAAATAGATAAATGAGTCAAAACACTTGTCGTGCTGAGGGTGGGCTTCTTCCCCCTTATGCCCCTCCTGCTTCACACCCCTTACTATACCCTGTGTTTAGCTCCTGTCAATCAGATTTAACAGGACATATAATTAAGAGCTGGGGAAAGTAAAGACAACAAAGAAAGTATAGTGTCACTAAAAGCCCACAATCTAAGTTTAAAAGAAAAATAGTAATTACTAGTTACTCTAAAGCACTGAATTGAATATGTTTCCTTCCTTCCACTTCTAGCTTCTTCTGAGAAAATAAAATTCACTTGCTACCTCAACTTTGACTAAGCCCCACCTCCAGTTATCACAAAGCTGAGGTCAGAGGCCAGACAATTAACACCCCTCACCGAACTACAGGACAGTCAGACAAGCCAAGATAAAATTTGCAGCAATTAAAGACAGCACAGAATTACACCACCACTAAGTTTTAAATTTTCAACAGCCCAAAAACAATTCTAAGTAAAGACAACAAAGAAAGTACAGTGTCACTGAAAGCAGTGACTGCATAATACTTCACATACAAGGTAAAGACAATTACAGCAGTGACTGCACAATACTTCACATACACGGCATAGATGATTACAGCAGTGACTGCATAATTCTTCACATGCATGGCATAGATAATTAAAGCAGTAACTGCATAATACTTTCACATACTCGGCATAAATAATTACAGCATTAACTGCATAATACTTCACATACGTGGCATAGGCAATTACTGCAGTGACTGCTTAATCTTCAGATACATGGCATAGAAAATTATGGAAGTGACTGCTCAATACTTTACATACATATCATAGACTATTATAGCAGTGACTGCATAATGCTTCACACACATGTGGCATAGATAATTAAAGTAGTGACTGCATAATACTTCATATACACGGCTTAGACGATTACAGCAGAGACTGCATAATGCCTTACATATGCAGCAGAGACGATTGCAGCAGTGACTGCATAATAATTCACACATGTGGCACAGAGGACTTCATCAGTGACTGCATAATACTTCACTTACGTGATATAAACGATTACAGCAGTGACTAGATAAAACTTCACATACGTAGCATAGATGATTACAGCAGTGACTGCATAATACTTCACATACATAGCAAAGAGGATTGCAGCAGTGATTGCATAATTCTTCACATTCATGGCACAGATAATTAAAGCAGTAACTGCACAATACTTCACATACTCTGCAATAAACAATTACAGCATTGACTGCATAATACTTCACATGTGTGGCATAGGCAATCACTGCCGTGACTGCATAATACTTCAGATACATGGCATAGAAAATTACAGAAGTGACTGCACAATACTTTACATACATAGCATAGACTATTATAGCAGTGACTGCATAACACGTCACATATGTGGCATAGACAATTACTGCAGTGACTGCATAATACTTCCCCTACAAGGCATATACAATTACAGCAGTGACTGCATAATACTTCACGTACTGGTATAGATGATTACAGCGGTGACTGCATAATACTTCTCATACACAGTTTAGACGATTACAGCAGTGAGTGAATAATACTTCATATACATGGCTTAGACGACTACTGCGACGACAACAAAGTACTTCACATACATGGTAGCGATAATTACATCAGTGACTGCATAATAATTCACATGTATAGCACAGACGATTACAGCAATGACTGCACAATACTTTGCATACACAGCATAGACAATTACAGCAGTGACAGCATAATATTTCACATACGTGGCATAGATAATTAAATCGGTGACTGAATAATATTTCACATACTCGGCATAGATAATTACAGCATTGACTGCATAATACTTAACATACGTGGCCTAGACAATTATTGCAACAACTGCATAATACTTCACATACGTGGCATAGACGATTACAGCAATGACTGCACAATACTTCATATACACAGCTTAGACTATTACAGCAGTGAATGCATACTGCTTCACATATGCAGCAGAGAAGATTGCAACAGTGACTGCATAATACTTCACACACTTAGCACAGAGGACTTCATCAGTGACTGCGTAATACTTCACATACATGTCATAAATAATTACAGCAGTGACTGCATAATACTTCACATACGTGGTATAAATTATTACAGCAGTGACTGGATAATACTTCTTATACACAGCTTAGACTATTACAGCAGTGAATGCATACTGCTTCACATATGCAGCAGAGATGATTGCATCAGTGACTGCATAATACTTCACACACTTAGCACAGAGGACTTCATCAGTGACTGCATAATACTTCACATACATGGCATAAATAATTACAGCAGTGACTGCATAATACTTCATATATGTTGCATAGAGAATTACAACAGTGACTGCATAATACTTTACATACAAAGTATAGACAATTACATCAGTGACTGCATAATACTTCACATACAGTACATGGCATAGATGATTACAACAGTGACCACATAATACTTCACATACTTGACATAGATAATTACATCATTGACTGCATAATACTTCACGTACGTGGCATAGAAAATTATTGCAGTGACTGCATAATACTTCACATACGTGGCATTAACATTTACTGCAGTGACTGCATACTACTTCACATACATGAAATAGACAATTACAGCAGTGGCTGCATAATAATTCACATACACAGCATGGATGATTACAACAGTGATTGCATTATATTTCACATGCATGGCATAGATAATTAAAGCACTGACTGCATAATACTTAACATACACAGCACAAACGATTACAGAAGTGACTACATAATACAGTACTTCACATTCGTGCCACAGATAATTAAAGCAATGACTGCATAATACTTCACATATTCAGCATAGATAATTACAGCATTGACTGCATAATACTTCATCTACGTGGCATAAAAAATTGTCGCAGTGACTGCATAATACTTCCCATACATGGTATAGATGATAATAGCAGTGACTGCATAGTACTTCACATGTGCAAAATAGAGGACTGCAGCAGTGGCTGCATAATACTTCACATACACAGCATAGACAATTATACAAGTGAATGCATAATACTTAAGATTTGTGGCCTAGATAATTAAAGCAGTGACTGCATAATACTTCACATATACGGCACAGACGATTACAACAGTGACTGCACAATATTTCACATACACGGCATAGACAGTTGCAGCAGTGTGAATTATTATGCAGCTATTGCTGTAATTATCAGTCAATGCATAATTATCCATGCCAGTTATCTGAAGTATTATGCAGTCACTGCTTTAATAATCTGTGCCATGCATGTGACGTATTATGCAGTCACGGCTGTAATCGTCTATGCCATGTATGCGAAGTATTATGCAGTCACTGCAGCAATCGTCTAAGTCACGCATATGAAGTATTTTGCAGTCACTGCTCTAATTAAAGTGGTAGTCATAGAAAAGTTTCACAGTACTGAGTTATACCTAGGTATACTGAGGCAGAATGAGGCAGGATCACATTACAGTCACTGGAGATTACCTCAGTGGTATCTCAGTGTCACCTGTATCTATGCAGTGTATGTGAAGTATTGTGCAGCCTCTGATGAAGTCCTCTATGCCACGTTTGTGAAGTATTATGCAGTCACTGGTTTAATTATCTATGCCATGTACTGTATGTGAAGTATTATGCAGTCACTGTTGTATTTATCTATACCCAGTATGTGAAGTATTATGCAGTCACTGATGTAGTCCACTGTGCCACGTATGTGACGTATTATGCAGTGTCTTCTGTAATCATCTATGCCACATATGTGAAGTATTTTGCAGTCACTGCTGTAATTATCTATGCCATATACGTGAAGTATTATGCAGTCACTGCTGAACGCATTTATGCCACGTATGTGAAGTATTATGCAGTCACTGCTTTAATTATCTATGCCGTGTATGTGAAGTATTATGCAGTCACTGCTGTCTTCATCTATGCCTTATATTTGAAGTATTATGCGGTCACTGCTGCAGTCAATTATGTCATGTATGTGAAGTACCATGCAGTCACTGCTGTAATTACAGTGGTAGTCATAGAAAAGTTTTGCAGTACTGATTTACACCTAGGAATACTGAGGCAGAATGAGGCAGGATCATAATGGAGATTACCTCAGTGTTATCTCGTTGGCCCCTGTATCTTTGCCTTGTATGCGAGGTATTGTGCAGTCACTGATGTAGTCCTCTGTTTCATGTATGTGAAGTATTATGCAGTCAATGCTGTAATTATCTGTACCAGGCATGGGAAGTATTATGCAGTCACTGCTGTAATTATCTATGCCAGGTATGTGAAATATTAGCAGTCAATGCTGTAATTATCTGTACCAGACATGGGAAGTATTATACAGTCACTGCAGTAATCATTTTATGCCAGGTATGTGAAGCATTATGCAGTCACTGCTGTAAGCGTCTATGCTGTGTATGTGAATTATTAAGCATTCATGGCTGTAATTCTCTATGCCATATATGTGAAATACTATGCATTCACTGCTGTAATTATCTATGCCGTATATATGAAGTATTATGCAGTCACTGCTGTAAAAATCTATGCTATGTAAGTGAAATATTATGCAGTTACTGCTGTAATTATCTATGCGAAGTATATGAAGTGTCATGCAATCTCTGCAGCAATCTTCTATGCTGTGTATGTGAAGTATTACACAGTCATTGCTGTACTTATCTATGCCCAGTATGTGAAGTATTAAGCAGTTGCTGATGTAGTCCTCTATGCCACATATGTAAAATATTATGTAGTCACTTCTGTAATCATCTATGCCATGTATGTGAAGTATTATGCAGTTACTGCTGTAATCATCTATGCCATGTATGTGAAGTATTATGCTCTGACTGCTGTAATTATCTATGCCGTGAATGTGAAGTATAATGCAGTCACTGCTGTAATTGTCTATGTCAAGTATGTGAGGTATTATGCAGTCACTGCTGTAATCGTCTATGCCGCATATGTGAAGTACTATGCAGTCATTGCCATAATTACCTATGTCTGGTATGTGAAGCATTTGGCAGTCACTGCTGTAATCATCTATGTCAGTTATGTGATGTATTATGCAGTCACTGCTGTAATTATCTATGCCGTGTATGTGAAGTATTATACAGTCACTGCTGTAATTATCAGTGCTAGGTGTGTGAGGTATTATGCAGTCACTGCTGCAATCCTCTACGCCGAGTATGTGAAGCATTATGCAGTCACTGCTGTAATTATCTATGCCCAGTATGTGAAGTGTTCTGCAGTCACTGCTGTAATCCTCTATGCCAGGTATGTGAAGGATTATGCATTCACTGCTATAATCATCTATGCCACATATGTGAAGTATTCATCTATTCTGTGTATGTAAAGTATTATGCAGTCACTGCTTTAAATATCTATGCCACGTATGTGATGTATTATGCAGTCACTGCTGTAATCGTCTGTGCCATGCTTGTAAAGTATTATGCAGTCACTGTTGTAATCATCTATGTCCAGTATATAAAGTAGTATGCAGTCACTGATGTAGTCCTCTGTGCCACTTATGTGAAGTATTATGCAGTCACTGCTGTAATCATCTATATCATGTATGTGAAGTAGTATGCAGTCACTGCTGTAAAAATCTATGCCAGTTATGTGAAGTAGTTTACAGTCACTGCTCTAATTATCAATGCCACGTACATGAAGTATTATGCAGTCCTTGCCTTAATTATCTATGCTGTGTATGTGAAGTGTTATGCAGTCACTGCAGTAATCGTCTATGTCACGTATTTGAAGTATTATGCAGTCACTGCTGTAATTACAGTGGTAGTCATAGAAAAGTTTCGCAGTACTGAGTTATACCTAGGTATACTGAGGAAGAATGAGGCAGGATCACATTACAGTCACTGGAGATTACCTCAGTAGTGTTTCAGTGGCACCAGTATCTATGCAGTGTATGTGAAGTATTGTGCAGTCACTGATGTAGTCCTCTATGCCACGTATGTGAAGTTTTATACAATCACTGCTGTAATCCTCTATGCCAGGTATGCAAAGTATTATGCAATCACTGCTGTAGTCCTCTATGCCAGGTATGTGAAATATTTTGCATTCACTGCTGTTTTGCTGTCACACTTGCTCTGATCGACTTTTGAGATTTATTCATGACTGTTTCTTTGATACCAGTTAATGCTTTTCAGTTTGTAATGTCACCCATGTACCCCAAACCTTATTTGACTATCCGTGCCCTCCTCTCTTTCTTTCACTATCCCTAGGTACTGCCAACTGCCAATACTCCTCTGTTGTCTAATTACTACTCAGCAGAGCCATGTCCCCTAAACCTGGTAACCCATGGGGGGAAGGGGCTCCCTGCTCACCTCTGCTCTGTGTTTCATTGATTTGAAATGAAATGGATGTTGCTCTGAGTTTTATGTGCACCAGTTTTTGCCCCTAATCTGTTTAGCATGAAGATGCTCAGGACGTTCATTGTATAATGCATATATTATTGTATGTGCATTATATATGAGAGCCACAGCCATGGTTCTCTGATGAACCCGACCTGCCAGACTGCCATCCGCATTCCAGGTCTAAAGCCACCAGCCCCTCACAGAAGCTCAGGTAGTCTGAGAGCCACAGCCGTGGTTCTCCGATGAACCCGACCTGCCAGACTGCCATCCGCATTCCAGGTCTGAAGCCACCAGCCCCTCACAGAAGCTCAGGTATTCTGTGAGCCAGAGCCATGGTTCTCTGATGAACCTGACCTGCCAGACTGTCATCCGCAGTCCAGGTCTGAAGCCACCAGCCCCTCACAGAAGCTCAGGTAGACTGAGAGCCATAGCCGTGGTTCTCTGATGAACCTGACCTGCCAGACTGCCATCCGCAGTCCAGGTCTGAAGCCACCAGCCCCTCACAGAAGCTCAGGTAGTCTGAGAGCCACAGCCATGGTTCTCTGATGAACCCGACCTGCAAGACATCCATCCACAGTCCAGGTCTGAAGCTACCGGCCCCTCACAGAAGCTCAGGTAGTCTGGGAGCCACAGCCATGGTTTTCTGATGAGCCTAACCTGCCAGACTGCAATCAGCAGTCCAGGTCTGAAGCCACCAGCCCCTCACACAAGCTCAGGTACAGACTTGCCCTCAGGGTCTGATTACCTCCAGGAAGGGAGCCCTAGCTGCCTGATTTTTCTGTTTTACATGAGGACAGTTGTCTCTGGGTTTAAATCCAGAGTCTGTTACCGCTTTGACCCACTGGCTATAGTCAGTCACAGGAGCACTCTGATTGGCTCCATATAGTTCTGCACTGTTAATGATTTAATTATATTATACTAGATTATGATTTCTGTTAAAACTGTCTTGTTAGCATTTTATAGTTGAAGTTTGCTGATTTAATCTAAATGACTATAGTGTGTTCCCCCATAAGACCCAGTAGCAATGTCAGCTCAGGCCTTTGAACCCCCCTTCACCTTTTTACTCTAGTATTGTGTTTTAAAATAGCCCTGTTCTTGCTCTCTCAGACTTTGTGGCACCTTGCCTAACATTTTGGTCTGCAACCCCCCCCCATTTAAGCCACTTTGCATTTCTTTTTAGCTCCACAAATAGCCCCACTCCCCTGCCTTTCCTGTTTAATTCCCCCCTCTGTCCTTCTCTTTTCAGGTAGTCTAAGAGCCACAGCCATGGTTCTCTGATGAACCAGACCTGCCAGACTGCCATCCGCAGTCCAGGTCTGAAGCCACCAGCCCCTCACAGAAGCTCAGGTATGGACTTGCCCTCAGGGACTGATTACCTCCAGGAAGGGATCCCTAGCTGCCTGATTTTTCAGCCCACCACCCCCGGTGGTGATTAAATACACTTAAACCTACACTGGCTTTCTAGTTCCAGCCACACCCACCCACCATGTCCCTCTATTAATTTCCCAAGGGTACTGCACAGTTCTCATCTACCCTGCTCTTATTACCTATCAGTAGACTTATCCCTTAAGGGCTCCCAGTACATGTCCCATTGGACATGTGGCCACCTGGTGGACAGTGCTTCCTTAGCCACCGCCCGAGACCACAAGCATGGTCTCTTTCAGCAAAGAGGTACGGCAGAGCCACATTTTTTTCGCCTAACCACCCATCCCCCCTCTAGGCTCATTATTATGTAGACAGCCTTCCCTCATCCCCCCTCATTCTTTGGTCTACTCCTTTCCATCTATCTAAAATGCCTCTCACATCGACACTCTCCATAGGCTGACAGCACTGCACATTACCATTTCATACAGTGGTGTAAGATCACATTGGTGCAGCCTACTTCGGCAGCATCCTACCTCCTTTTAAAGTACCAGCTACCGAGGGAGACCACACATCTTCAGTGATCATATAGGCTTGGTGCCATTTATCTTGCTCAGCCCTGTGAAGTCCCCAAATACCTGCACACACTGACTTGTCTTGTTGTGTCTGATGATTCTGTAGGAGTCTGTAATCTGGCTCTGCCATCTGCAGATAAAAACACTTTGCCGTAGTCATAGCTTACTATTTTTCACTATAAGGCGTCAACATGAGGGATGATACCTGGCTCCCTCTCTTCACCTTCCTGTGGCTGGTGCCTTATATAGTGTATCACCCGGACTGAAACAACTCACAGGGGGAGTCAGACCCTCTGTCATAGTGCTATTTGTACAGCAACTCATCTCATAGCTTTTGTTGCACCCCTACACTCCCATACTTGCATCAGTCTTAGGTAGCTTCTGGGGGTGGGACCTGCACCTCCCTACCCATACAGGGTATGCCCCTCCATATCCCCAGTAATAATGCCACTTGGTGCCACGTGGTAAGGGTTTTGGTAGCTGCATCCTTAGGACAGCACTGCATAAATATCAGGGCCTAGCACTCTTGTTCTGTCATTCCAAGCAGTCGTGGAAGAATTAGAGCTTTCAAATTATCTCTGACTGCCCGAAATAAAATTGTGTTTCTACTCCTATTGTGCTGAGGCAATGTTGAACTTAACTCTGGTCCTACAGAAGCCTTGTCATCTCTGTCCGACCTTACAAGGCTTAGAGGAATGAGTTTAATGCACGTTAATGTTTGCAGTCTCTTAAAAAAGCTTACATCGATCCAGACCTGGGTCATTCGTACCAAACCAGATGTGCTAGTAGTCTCAGAATCCTGGCTCAGATCTTCTACCTCTGACAGTAAGATTAACATCCCCAAACTATTGGCTGTTCAGAGCCGACAGGCAGACTAGTGGTGGTGGAGTAGCCATTTATGTCAAAGACAAATATACAGTCACTACCATTGACTCCTCCTCTATCACAAATGGCTTTGAATATCTGTCCCTTAAAGTTGAAACATCCCACTCAATGGGTATCAGGGTTATAGAGTGTTACAGGCTTCCATCTGCTGGGTTCTAGCTCCTGTCTCACCTATTGACTATTATGGGACATGAGATCATCAAAACTATTATTCTAGGGGATCTCAATTACGACTGGATATCCAAGGCTTCCTTACCCATCAAATCTCTCTGTGACCCTCTAGGGCTCACACAACTCACTGAAGAACCTATGTGTCCTAACAAGAAAAATCCCAGGAATAGCACACTATTGGATGTCTTTCTTACAAGCAAGCCACTGTCCTTTTCCTAAGCTGGAATATTTTTCTCAGATGTCAGCAATCACTGCTTCATCGCTGGTGTAATATCTGACTCCATTCCCCCCTCTACATCTAAGTTCTTCACAAGATGGTCCAGATGCAACTTTGATCCATTTGCCTACATCGATGAGCTAAAATCGTCTGTACACTGGCAGAACTTTTACCTAGCCAAGTCAGTTAGTATGGCATATGACCTTTTTCATGATATAGTGTCTTGTGCCATAAACAATCATGCTCCCTTGGTAAAAGTCCATGTAAAGATCAGAACTTGCCATTGGTTCTCTGCTGAACTCAAGGCTGCATTACTAGCAAGAGATAAATTCTGGAAAAAAGCCTGCAAATCAAAAACTGCCGAGGATTGGTGCCACTTCAGGAAGGCTAGGAACTCCTGCACCAAATTGGTTAGAGAGGCTAAAGCCAACTTCTACCGTTCTGAGCTTGACTCTGCCTCAAGATGCCCAGCTACATTTTGGTCCACAATCAAAGAGCTGTCTGGTCATACAGCTGGAAATGTACTTCCCTCGAAAATCATTGCTGACAATGTTACTATCAATGATAGCAAAGAGATTCTCCAGGCCTTCAACAACCACTTTGCTACAGCAGGCCTAGCATTCAATAATTCACTGGCATCCGTGTTATGTTCTCAGGTTAGTGCACAGATTCCTGAACCTAGCACCACTAATGCGGTCTTTTCATTCCTTCCTGCTTTGTTGAAAGAGGTCGAAGACCTCCTTCTACAGTTGGATGCCAAGAAAAGCACTGGTGCTTACTTTCTCAACCTCTACTTCTTAAAGATTGCATACCACATCCTAGCTGTACCAGTCACATACCTATTTAACTTGTCCTTGTCCCAGGGAACTCTTTCACACCTATGGAAAATTGCCCAGGTCATTCCTCTGTTTAAATCAGGGGATCCCTATGACCTAAATAATTACAGGCCAATATCTCTCCAACCAATATTGTCTAAACTGCTGGATAAATTGTGAATGTTCAGTTGAGAACCTACCTAGATAACAAGAACCTTCCAAACCCTATGCAGTCTGGTTTCAGAGCCAAGCACAGTACCATTACAGCTCTGGCCAAAGTGACTGATGACTGGCAATGAGAGATGGAAAACAAAAAATGTGTATGTGCCGTGTTCCTGGACCTTAGCAAGGCCTTCAACACCATCTACCACTGTCTGTTTCTTTCCACCCTAAAAGTGATAGATCTGGGCCCAACTTCTCTGTGCTGGTTCAATAATTACCTTAGAGATAGGCTTCAGCAGGTCAAGGCCAAAGAGTAGCTCTCTCCACTCAAACCACTAAAAAGAGGCATTCCACAGGGATCCATCCTGGGGCCTCTATTGTTTGCCATTTATATAGATAATATTGATGTTGGCATCAAGGAGGCCAATATTCACCTTTGTGCTGGTGATAAGCCATTGTATCTAAGCTGCCCAACTCCAGAAGCCACCTGTGGAGACTTACAAACAGAATTCAACTTGTTGCAGAATCAGCTCCTGAAAAAAAACTCTCACTCAATGCCAAAAAAACAAAAGTGATGCTGTTCTCTCCGGCTACTCAGTCGGCAAACCCTGCTATCTCTGGCTCCTTATCTCCCATAAACACTTTACTAGGAGAGAGGTTGGAGTTTGTTACAAAATTCAAGTACCTAGGGGTCTGGCTAGACCACAGACTCTCCTTCATGGAGCATGTTGAGGATCTGCTGAAAAAGTTGAGGCAGAGGCTTGATCTCTTCTTTAGAATAAACTGCCTCCTGACCAAAGATGCCAAGATGCAGTTAGTTCAATCCACATTTCCATCCCTAATTGATTATGCCGATTTCATTTATAGTCAGTGTAATGCCTCCTGTCTTATTAAACTGGACACCTTATACCACAGAGCTTTGAGATTCATTACTGCCTTCCTATCACCACCCACCACTGCTCCTTATATGCAGCTGTGGGGTGGACCTCCCTTCAGTACAGAATGAATAGAAATGTGGCTCTCTGGACTTACAGAGGTATTACCAACAAATTACCCCAATACATTTCTGACTGTTTGCCATTATACGTGGTAGGCAACTATGCACTGAAGCTATTCTCTGCTTCTACTGAAGGTACCTAGGGCCAAAACATGCACTGGGAGAGTGGACATGGGCTTTATGTTGCCCTCACTCTGGAACAAACTACAGAAATCTATGAAACTGAGTCTCCCTGTTAGTCTTACCACCTTCAAGACTTTGTATGCCAAGGCTGTTAAGGAGCTACGTAGCTGTTACCAGCATGCTTAGCATGCTAGGATGCCTACTGCTTACCTGCCCACTACATCTCCACCTACCCCAGCCCCTTGATTGTCTCCACCTATACTCCCCTTTTTTCTGCTAATCTACTACTTTTCTTACCCTCAGACTCCTAACATATATGTCCCTAGCCCATCTACCGTAGCACCCCTCCTAGAACAGCTGTAGTCCTGTACCCCTCCCCTCCATATCTGCCCCTTAAGTTTATATATGTCCAGACCAATGATATGCCGTGCTGTTTGAAATGTTTTAATATGCTGGCTGTTTCAGAATGTTTTAATTCCCCTTCTCATACCATTTTCCCAAACCTTATTAACCCTATGCCTGAAATACTTGTTATTGCTCTGTGTACTTTTTTTTCTATTTCTATAGAATTATGTCTATATAATTACTGATGCAAATTTTTATCAATGGGGAAAACCAGTTGATATTCCCCATGATCACCAGTCAGTTGCTATGGGTTTCACATGCACACATTAGTTCTTGCTTGAAACAGCTAGGGAATGTGGCACTCACATAACTGATAATTTCCACCAACCTATAAGGTGCTCTTCAGTCTAAGCGTTGAGTTAAAATATCCCATGTCTGGACACTTTTTAAATAAAAAAATGAAAACAAGAGAATTTTAACACTGTCCCTGAATTTATTTCCGGGACTTCATCAGATGACCTCCGTAGCCATATCGATGAACTGTGGTGCAGCAATGGATAGTGAGAACACAGAAATACAAAGTTCCCACAGAGGTCTCAACACCTCTGGGATTTGTTTTTTCGAGTGAAACAAAATGCTGCATGGACTCGTATTCGAAAGGAGTTCTGTTTTTTTTTTTGCAGCAAGCAAAACAAAACAAAACATTATTTTAATTCAGCTTTTTTTTTTGTAATTGATCTATGTCAGGAAAAGAATTTGCACCAGCAATTATAAAAAATAAGACAAAGTACTGATCATTATGAAAATGTAATGCTTACCCTTGGTGAGGGATGCATTGATAAACCCCTTGAGTTTTGCTCTCGTGGTTTAATGATGCATCCCTCACCTCGGGCGAGCATTACATTTCCATAATGATCAGTACCCTATGCATTATTCTCTATTTATTTTCTGTACATAAAAGTGTTATTCTTGACTTTGTGTAACACAGGTCCACCTTGTAAATTAGCCTGCTCAATGGTGTTCACCTGGATAAATAAAGACTTGATTGATTGATTAATACGATTATTTTGTATCCTTTGTCTCTTTTGTTCCTGTCAAGGCCCACCTTGTAAATTAAATTTCTCTCAATGGTGTTTCACCTGGTAGAATAAAGATTGATTGAATGATTTAGTCATGTGTACATGTAAACACATATAATGTGTTTCAGTAAATGTCAAAAATTCATTTGTATTAACGTTTATGCAGTTTTCTCACCGAGGTGGTGTAGAAACATAGAAACACCATTGCCCTTGCTAAGCATCATTAACTGTTCCGTACCCATCTATTTTATTGTAGGTTGGTGCATCTGGAAGAGTATATAAAAGCTGAGATTTGACTAGGTACCCACACCCTATTAAAGCTACAGCAGAGCAAAGCACCTTGTCAACTGCACTGCGAATACAGTCTTTATTACAATGCATTTAACTGCCACACTGTTACTCATGGTAAATAAACTCACAGCTGAGAGACTTATTTTCTACATTTCCTGCTTTCATTTAGATGGTACCATGATCCAGGATATGAACTATTAAAAGAAAACTTGTCTTATTGTTGCAAAAACTTTGGGGTGCTCAGCTCGAGCTGCAGCATCCGGAACCTGCACCAGTAGAGTGCAAACTTATTTTTGAAGTGTTTAAAAGCAACAAGGACAGCACTGCCTTCTTGTTTTGTAGCAATGTTTCAGGAACTCACAAAATACAGTCTTTGAGCAACTAATATAGGGTGGGGTTTTCAGGGGAAGCCTTACGAAGACAGACTGATGGATCTCAATATGTGCACACTGAATGAGAGGAAGAGAGGCTGACGGATCTCAATATGTGCACACTGAATGAGAGGAAGAGAGGCTGATGGATCTCAATATGTGCACACTGAATGAGAGGAAGAGAGACTGACGGATCTCAATATGTGCACACTGAAAGAGAGGAAGAGAGACTGACGGATCTCAATGTGTGCACACTGAAATAGAGGAAGAGACTGACGGATCTCAAAATGTGCACACTGAAAGAGAGGAAGAGAGACTGACAGATCTCAATGCGTGCACACTGAAAGAGAGGAAGAGAGACTGACGGATCTCAATGTGTGCACACTGAAAGAGAGACTGATGGATCTCAATGTGTGCACACTGAAAGAGAGGAAGAGAGACTGACAGATCTCAATGTGTGCACACTGAAAGAGAGGAAGAGAGACTGACGGATCTCAATGTGTGCACACTGAAAGAGAGGAAGAGAGACAAATGACATGCAGGATATCTACAAGTGCATCACAGGGTGACCAGAGTGCAGGAGAGGAGTCTCTTTCAAATGACGTTAAGCACAGGGATAGGGGGCATATGATGAAACTGGAGGGGCAGCACAGATTTCTTCACTGAAAGGGTGGTAGATGCATTGAAGAGGCTGCCATTCAAAGTGGTGGAGGCTAGAATGGTATGGGGCTTCAGGTATGTGCAGGATAGGGAATATTAGCATGGGGGGAAGGTCATTGAAGTCCAGATAGTGTCTGCAGCTGTACAGAAGTCAGGGAACACTTGGGCAGACTGTGTGGGCAAAGTGTGTCCTTTTCTGCTGACAAATTCTATGTTTCTATAATGCTAGCACTGTGTATCAATGGCCTCTCTACCTGTCAGCTGTGACAACAGCCCACAGAGTGTGTGGACAACAGCAGAAGTTTTTAGGCAGGGTTTTTTTGACAGTTTGGACCCATCAATCAGAGCCTGCCTGAGACAAAAACACTGCCAAACAAAGCTCAGCTTTCTCTTGATCAGTGCCCAGCTCACCCTCCCGAGCCTGAGCTCAAATCTTGGATGCAATGTCCAAGCTTTATTCACGTGAACGAACACAATATTATGAATGCAGCCCATGTACATAATAATAGTCACATTTAAGAAAGATTATCACAAGTGATTGTTTAGCAATATAGTGGCAGCAGAGGGAACACAAGTTACTGATGTCTGAAAAGAAATGAATTGGAAAACTGTTGCTACTCTAGCAAATGAAGCATGGACATATGTTTCTGAGGCTATAGTTTCTCACTGTTGGAAAGTTGCACTTGGAACCACTTTTAGAGATTTGCTTAGTAATGCTGACACAAACGCTGATGAGCTGAATGACGTGAAAATAATCGCTGCTATAGTCGCTCGACAATAGAAGACCATGGGCCAGATAGTCAATATTTATGCTGCGCACAAATTGTTTGCACTGGGCTAGCACCAGGTTAGCGTGGGATTGCATTATTCAAAATGGCCACTAGCACATGCAAACCATGGTGCTGATGGGCAAACGAATAATATGTGCAAACTGAGGGGGGAGGCACAGTGCAATGCAATATTCAGTGCATAGCGCCATGCTAAGTGCCATTGTGCAGCATAGCACAATACATTGCATAGTGGTAAATACCACCCAGGAAAAGGTGGTTTCAACTCAGGGCAAATCAGCATTGTGTGACTTTGTGGCTTTGCGTGATGTTAGCATGGTGGTGCGCTACCCCAACCAATATGTAGGACATAGCAAGGCGGTTGTGGGGTCACAGACGGTGAGGATATTCAGGACTGCATGGGACAGACATAAGGCAATCCCAAGGAGTGGTAGGAGGGCATAAGGTGTTGGGTAACTAGTATCTACAGCTGCTCCTATAGGTAGAGAATGGGCAGACTAGATGGGCCAAGCAATCCTTATCTGCGGTCACATTCACCATCTGTGTTTCTGTGATTGTACTGTACTCTGCTTAGACACCACTGCCCAGCAATGCATATGTCTCTGTGTGCTTCCCTTGCCAGTTGTGCAGCATCTGTGAGACACACAACAGCAATACAGTACAGTCCACCGTCGGTACACACACCAGCATGATGGGGCTGTCACTCTGTACGATGCTGCAGTCAGTGCTACCCACCATGTCATAGCCAGTGCTGTATCCCACACTCTACCAGCTCCCATGTCACTGTACCGGGGTGCAATGCACTGTATAGCAGGACCTAAAGCTGGACTATTGCATCTATCTCCACCACCAGTGCCTGTGCTGTGCTGTGCAGTCCCCTGGAGCACATTATACTACGCAGTTCTGTACATATGTAGCCTGCAGCTCCCACCATACTCCTCCCAACTGACCTACAAGTGGAGCCATGGGCAGACCTAGCCAGCCCCTGTACTTCCAGACTGACCAGCAGGTGGAGCTGTGGGACCCTGCAAGTACGCTGGGCAAACTGCATGCTAATGAGAAGCTAATGTGAATGTTTGCCCACTGACTGCCTAAGTAGGCTTATTTGCATGTCACTTTGAATATAGTGGATTTTTGCCCTGGGCAAATGGCTTAGTGGCGCGCTAGACCTGCACAAAAGTTTGTGCATCATGCAAACATTACAGCATCATTTTTCATTTCTGCACACTGTACATTCACGTGCGCTGATGCTTGCAGCCCTTCTGACTCCAAGCCTTTGCTGGCACACACATTGGCCCCATATTCCACTTCTACAGTCCTTCTGGTCACTGTGCACTGTGTTGCTGTTGTGGTTTGCACTTTCTGGTTGCTAGGTTCCAGGCTGTCTTAGTCCCAGGCTACTTTTGCCCTGCACTCCCAGTCCAGTTTGCCCGGCTTCTTTTGCATGCTATATTCAACATCTTTTCCCCCTGGCTGTTCCTTTTGAATATAGCAGGCTTTTGTGTCCATGCTAAGTTTGCCCACTGGGCTGGGCTAATTTTGCCCCATGGCAAAGTTTTGAATATGGCTCCATATATACTGCACCATTTAAAGAACCATAAGCAAATGGAACCGACATGTAAGCAAACAATGTCTCCAGATCTATAATACACACTGGAGTGGTCCATAAGAACAATTGCAGTATTATTACTTACTTACTTATACTTGAAACTTACTTAAACTATATTACATATATACTCTCAATTATAAAGATTCTAAACAGCAGTATACCATAGAAAGACCTATTGAAGCACGGAAAGGCGCAAGCAAAGTTAGCAGAACCATCAACATATAGTACATGCAAATCCATAGTAACAAAGTTACACAATTGTAATTATACATTTTACTGTCTGAAACTACAATTCAAACTTCTATTGCAGGGTGCAATTGAAGCCTTTGTTGCCATTTCAGACAGTAACAATTTCATTGCAATAATGTCGTTTTGTTACACTATGGATTTGTATGTAGTATATGCTGGTGGTTCTGAAAGGTTTTGGCCTTTCCAGGCTTCCAATAGGCCTTTCTGTTGCTCTTTGGAGTGTCTATAATTTAGAGCTAATGTTAGCATGGGAGTACATATACGTGAACACATAAACAATTGGGTTCTTTACATCAAGTTAAGAAAAGAAAGCCACCAGAAACGTTTAGGCAGCTGGTGGTGCAGGGGAACAGATGAGACGGTGCAATGCTCATTAGTTTTATTTTTATCAATTAACTGGGTGAATTTACATAAAATATTTGAGGGTTTTTTGGGGGGGGGCCATGACGATGTGGCCAGATTTGTTTTCATTTGTATCCATTATGTTTCCAGTATACAATGCAAGGCTAGCCATTAAAGCTAAATACAATTAATAGGTAAACTCTTAATGAACATAACCAGTATATGGCCAGTTATCAAACATGGTGAAGTACAAGATGAGAAATTATCCCTACAAGCCTGGGGGATAAAAACAAAAACAGATACACTCCTTGCCATACACAGCCATGTAGAGATTGGTTCTGTCTCGATCTGTAATAGCTTAATTGCTTCTAGGTCTAGACATCTAGACTTGCATAGATCAGATTCAAGAGACATTAAGTAGATTACACTACTAGTATAGACAAGGGGAATAAGGTGAATAAAGTCCCCAAGATGGGGAGACACACCATCCACCATCACCGACCAAACAAAATGTCAGGTTAAACTTGAAGCCAGAAGAAACGGATAATGCGAGAGGAGAGCCATCTTACTTTCATTTAGTAGCACGTGATGATATGGATAATAAATGAGTGACTGTAGAAAGAGTGACTCATTTGTATCGCTACCATCAATAGCTACCCTGCTAGGGAAGTGATCCAACAGCGACGGCAGCGACTGGAAAAGAAGGGATAGGGAGGAGGAGGAGGAGGGAAGGGATAGGAGGGAGGGTTTGAAGGGGTAGGGGATCCTACTGCAGCTGAGCCAGCCCTGTGGTGTGGTGATGTGGGTGGCTGGCTACGGTGCAGCAGGTACTGGGTTCATGTCCTGCCTGGGGCACTTGTTTTTGCCGCTGCTTGCGGTATTCTATTTTTTTTGTCCATGTTTTGCAACCTCCTCGACATGCACCCCGGGTTAATCTTAATTCAGGGGGACGCAGGAGGCACAGCCCACCTGCAAAAACACTTGCAGTGGGCGGAAATTGGGTTCCTTTGGATTGTATAGTGTCAAAATGTTTTTTGACGATATACATTCGCTATTACAGCAATCGCTGTTTTTCGATCACTATCATAACATGGAACCCTTTTATTTTACACCTGGCTGGGTGGCTGGCTTTTCTGTCTTTCCCCATTATTTGAAATGCAGCAGACAGCTACTATTTGGAGTCGCCAACTTGCAGGACAACTCAAAACAGCCAGTTGTTCACCCACTGCCACAGAGTGCCATCAAAAAGTGTAAAGTGGTTTATCATATCTCCTTAGGAGATGGCACTAAAGATATAGGAACTCTAAAACAGCTTTACACTTACTGCACCAAAGAAACATCCCTAACACTCAGTATTAGTACAAACATGAAAACAAAATTTATAAAATGCTTTAATTAAACTAAAACATTGTGAATACATTGCAAAATACAACCTAGAACACTGGGAATATGCTGCCTCTGGTTGTCTGATGCCTCCGGCCCCGCATTGCAAACAAGCTCTGTTCTAGCCTCCTATCTCAAACTTTGTAGCAATAAACATATATTTTTATTTATTTTTTGGTTGCAGAGTCAGTATTGTTTCATTACAACCAGTGGCAACAATAAGTAGAGTTAAAATATACTGAATAAAATAAATACATTGCCATAGCAACTGTCAACAAAGCAGTATAAATGTAAAAGGCACTAATGCATGCACTACTTCCCAGTAAAAAGAACTGAGACTCAAATATCAATTGAGATGCAATAAAGTGCAGTGGGGCAACTGGCAATGATTGCTATGTCTCTGAACAAAGATCAGGGATACCCTATCAACTGAGATGTAAAAACGTGCAAAGTGGTAGCTGCCAATGGTTGCTAAGTAGCAGAAAGCAAAAGGGGTATTCCCTAACTTAAATAACTCCAAACACTTACCATTTACTGGCAACAGAAATCAATGCATATAGGGATGTTCAGTGATAGTTCAATAACATGTCATTCTGTTTCTAGTGCAATAGTGCATTTTCTACTTCCCAGTAAAAATATCAGGGACTCCCTATCAATTGAGATGCAATACAGTACAATAGGGAAAACTGGCAATAGTTGCAAAGTGTCAGTCAAAGATCAGGGATGCACTATACACTGAGCTGTAAATAAGTTAGTAGTTGATAAGTTATGAAAACATTTTGAACAGGGTTCTGCTCCAGTGCTGCAGATCATGCCATAGATAATGGCAGTATTACTGCTAAACATTTTGCATGGGAGAAGAGCATTTATTGTTTGCATGGCACCAGTGTTCAGTCATGTACATTCAAGAAACAACAGCCCAGTAGAAATATTAAAGCAAAAGCAGCATTACATCAAAATGCAGGCAGCGAGGATGATTTTTGACAATGAAGGTAACATCAGTACAAGTAAATATGAGCAGGAGAGACATGCAGCGCTGACAGCGTGCACAAGCATAGTAATGCTGACTTTCCAGTTTGTGAGCCCCTTGTGTACCTGCTGAGTGAGTGCCCTAAAGCCAAGTCCCAGGAGTAGCAGGGGGAAAAAAAACACTGGTTGTGACAGCGTGGGGGGGGGGTGCTCAGAGACCATAGCCCTCATGTCCCCTGGTCTACAGGGGAGATGGATTTAAAAAAGATCGGGCAGGACACCAATATACATATATAAACAGACAGCCCCAAAAGTGAAGGAAATGGTGAGAAATAGGGAAAGAAATCTCACCATAATACTTGTACAATAATCTCTGTTTATGGTCTCTACATGTAAAAATCTTGGTGAATTAGATGCAATCATACATGACTGTTCAATTTTAACTTAAAGGTACCCTTACATTGTGCTGGGGCTTAGTATCCTGACACTGACCTGCCCGGGCAATATTGGCCGAAAGATTCCGTTTCTGGATAGTGAGCATTCCGGGGGACACCAAGAGGGGTAAGGTAGTGGATGTGATGGCTTGCCACCTTACCCCAGTCCCTAGAATTTAAATCTGCAAGGAATCCTGAAGCTGGCCGAGCTGCCTCGCTGGTATTGTGCACTACACCATGGTGGTTCAGCCAGTATACTGTAGAGGAGCGGGTTTTGTCTGCGCTGTGGGCAATAACAATTTTGCTCCCGTAACCAATGTATTTCTAACTCTGGTGTCTGCTCCCCCTCAGAGTTAGATACTTTAGATATGGGGGTGTGGGGGCAGAGCCCCCACATGGGAGGTTTGCCTTGTGGTTTTGTAATGAGATGCCCGAAATAATATTTTCAGGCAACTGATTGATTCGGCAGGCTGGAGTTCGGGCCAACGTGGACGGTATCCAGAGACTCAGGATTCTGAGTTAAGGGATACCATAATATATCCAACTTAAACTTAAATAAATCCACATTGAAGGAGACAGCACACAGTCCTGAAATTATCCCCAGTTTCTATAACAGCATCACTACGCTTACACACAAGGGAAGAAATGCATTTCATATATTTGTGCCCTGTAAGTGGAAACATACTCAGCTAGGTAAGCACTTTTAGCGGTAACAGAAGCTAAACAGCTGCTGTCCCACACTGTATAGTTCATGTCCTAGCTGTAAGCCAATTGACAGGGACATGGGAAAGAAAACTGAAGGGTTAAACAGAGCTTGGGGTAGCTGACGGGAGTGGGAGACGCACCAAAAAACAAGAAAACAAGGAGACAGGTTGCGCTCACCCACTCACTCCTTAAGGGGATTTTGCAACATGGCAGTCTGGACAGTGACCCTTAGTGATTGCTGTGAGTGAGGGTTAGAGAGCTGTTTATTCATTCTCCCACCAATTTACTCCAGAGTAGGACTGCCTTTTTTTAGTAGTAAATCTGAGGGGCAGGTACCAGCAGAAAGCAGTGAGGGGATTTTGGTGCTAGTCTGGGGGTGGGTACCAATGAGAAGCAAGCAGCCTTCAGTTAAAGCTGCATTGGGCTACATTTAAAATGCCTGACTGGGCTCTATTTAAATAAATATCATCTGCGGGAGACAACGGCAATGCGGGAGATGGCAGCGGTTCGCTCTCTAGCCCTAACAAGGAAAAATAATGCCCTGCAAGCGGAGGCAACTATGAAGTAAGTCCGGCATATTGTTCATTCAGAAAAAAATGCAAGGAATGTAAGAGTCCTTTTGAAAGCAATGGGACTGCAGGGCTCTACCACACTGCAGCCCTAATAACTAGACCCACCCCAAACATTTCCTTTGCTTTCATTTGGCATCTCTTTCCACGCCACATACTCCCTGACGTTGCATCTCACACCAAGACCCTTCTCTTCTGTATTTACTATTAGAACATAAGAACATAAGAAAGTTGCCAGCAGAAGGAGACCACTTGGCCTATCTAGTCTGCTCATGTTGGTGAGACCCGGCTATTGACCAGTGCTTCATGCCCCCCCATCAGCCTTTCCTCATATGACCTATCCTACTGTCCACTGATCATCCTAGTTGCCCTCCTCTGCACCCTCTCTAGAAGCTTGATGTCCTCTTTTAGGTGTGGGTTCCAAAAACCTCACTCCGTACTCCAAGTGTGGCCTCACCAGTGACATATACAAAGGCATGATTACCTCACTGTTCCTGCTGCTAATCCACCTTGCTATAAATCCCGGCATCCTATTTGCTTTTGCCACTGCCTTTTTGCATTGAGATGCTTGCTACACATTGCTTGTAATCACAACCCGCAGGTCCTTTTCTTCCTCTATCCCAGCTATCTACACTTTTCCAAAGTAGTACTCTACCTGTGGATTCTTTGCCCCAATGCACATCACTTTACACTTTTTCGCATTGAACCTCAGTTGCCAGATCCCTGACCATTTCTCCAGTCTGGCTAAGTTTTGTCTCAGTTCTTGTATCCCCTCCTATGTATCCACCCTTCCACAGAACTTGGTGTCATCCGTGAATAAGCATATTTAGCCCTGGATATCCTCCCCTATGTCTCTTATGAAGACATTAAATAGTACTGGACCCAACACTGACCCCTGACGAACACTGCTGGTGTCCACCTCTGCACTAGAGGAGTCCCCTCCTACTACCACCCTCTGCGTTCTCCTCCCAACCAATATTGAACACATCTTGCTACTGTCTCCCCCAACCCCTAGTCCCCTCACTTTTGTGATTAGCCTCCTGTGTGGCACCGCATCAAAGGCTTTGTTAAAGTCTAGGTATATGACGTGCACTGCCTGGCCCTTGTCTACTGCTTTCGTGACCCAGCCAATGAACTCCACTAAGTTTTTTTGGCACAATCTGCCTGCCACAAATCCATGCTGATTATTGCCCTGTGACCATTTCTCTCCATATAGCTCCCCAGCCCTCCTTTATTATTGACTCCATAAGCTTACACGCTATCGAGGTCAGGATGACTGGCCTATAGTTGCCCGGATCCTCCCTTGGTCCACTTTTGTGGAGAGGCACCACATATGCAGTTCTCCAATCCTCTGGCACCACCCCTGAGTCCAGGGAGCTGTTGAACACAGCTGCTAGTGGGCCTGCCAGTTCATCAGCCAGCTCCCTGAGCACTCTGGGTTTTATCTCATCTGGCCCCGGAGACTTATTCACATTCAATGCCATCAGCCCCTTCCTCACCCTTTTGATCTCTATGGTCCCAACTGGATCACCCCCAACTCCCTCCTCTACTTTTCCCACTTCTAGAATTTGTCACTCATTCTCCCTTGTGAAGATGAAGCAGAAGTATTGGTTTAATACTTTTGCCTTGGAGCTGTCCTCTGTGACCCAGTCATCCCCATGCTTGAGTCTGACTATGCCATCCTTTTTGTCCCTCTTTTCTCTTCTGTAGTTAAATAACGCTTTTTCACCCTTCTTTATTCCTTGAGCTATCTGTAGCTTTTTCTGTGCTTTGGCATTCTGTACTTACTTGTTAGCTTTGCCAGCCTCCAGAATTCTTCTATGTCTTCCTCCCTAACTGTTCTTTTGCTTTTCTTATATGCTGCCCTCTTTTGCCTTATTATTCCTTTAACCTCTCTGTCGAACCAACTTGATTTTTCTGGCCCCTCTTTTCTTGCCCTTCATGCAACTGCTTGTTGCCTTATGAATGGCCTTCTTGATGGCCCCCCATAGTCTCTTCACCCCATTTCCTTCTCTGTGCTCCCCAGGTCCTTTGTTAAAGTTTGCCTTTTTGAAATCCACAGTCCTAGTCTTTGATTGGATTTCCTTCCTGCCCGTGTCTATATTAAACCACACTGTGCTGTGGTCGCTTCCACCCATGGGCTCCCTAACTGCAACCCTACTGATGTGCTCCCTGTTAGTGAGTGCCAGGTCCAGGAGTGCCTCTCCTCAGCTGGGACCCATCACTAGCTGTGTCAAGAAGCCATCCTGAATCATATTTAGTATTACCTGGCTTTTTACACAGGATGTGGCAGGAGTGCCTCAATCTATTTTGGGCAGTTTGAAGTTCCACGTCACTACCACCTTCCCTCTCCCTGCTGCATTCCTCAATTGTGTACATAGTTCTTCATCCATCCTTTCACCCTGACTAGGTGGTCTATATATGACCCCCAGCCTGATTTTCTTCCTCTATTGCTCTGGAGTTGCAACCACAGTGTTTCAATGTTCCCTCCTCCTGCTTCTCCTCCTTTGTGCACACTATACCCTCCTTGATATAAGCCACCACCCCTACCCCCTTTCCCTATTGTTCTTTATTTTCTAAACAGCTTATACCCTGGGATTGATAGATCCCAGTTATGATGTGCAGAGGCCCAGGTCTCTGTAATAGCTGCGATATCCACCTCACCTTCCACCAGCAGGGTTTGCAACTGCTATTTTGTTCCCAATACTACACGCATTCAGTGAGATGACTGTCTTCTTCACCCCACACTCCTGCCTTTTGTGTTAACTTTAATGTCATTCACTTCCCTCTCATCTTCCTCCCTTCCCCTCTTCCTCTCTTTGACAGCTCTTCCTCCACCTTCCCTGATTTCATTGACTATGTGGTGAGGGGGGCTTGTCAGGCCTCCTCAGCTTCTCCTCCCTCCCCTCCTCAGCAGTTTAAACCCTGCTCCTTTGCTATGTAGATTACCAATCTGTCTTTTAAAAGTGTTTTAGCTTCTCATCTTAGGTGAAGTCTATCATGGCTGTATGGTATTTTGCCTGACCATATATCCTCCCCTTTCCCTATAAACCCATAACCCTCCTCCCTACACCAGTCCTCCAGCCATTTGTTGAATTTGTCTATTCTCCTTTTTCTAGCAGTGCTTGCCCTAGGGACGGGGATGATTTCTGAGAATGCCATCGAGTTCACGGACTCCCTGCATGTCCTTGCTATGTTCCTAAATCTCTCCTGCACCCCCTCCACCTCCTCCTCCCCTGCCAGGTCATTGGTACCAAAGTGCAACACAAGGTCTACCTTGCTTCCCCACTTACTCAGCAGCTCCTTTACCCTTAGTGGTGTATTCAGTGCCACCAGCCACAGCATGCTGGCTACCATTGTCCTGTTACAGGGGTCCTCCCTTCCTCCCTATTTTATACGCCTGATGAGAGAATCTCCAATGACTATTATTTTGCTGCTCCTGGTGTGTCTCTCTCCTGCCCCTTTTTCCTCTTCTATGAAGCCATTACCTCTTTCCTCCATCACTTCTCTGACTTTTGCCCTGCTTTTTATACCTGTTTCAGTGCCTCCCCCTTCATCAGTCTTGTCTCCATGTGGATGTTTACCCCCCCTTGTTCCCAACCTCCCCTGGGCCCTTGGACTCCTCCCTTTCATCTACCCCCTGTATCTTAGTGCTGTGCTTCCTATCTTCTCCCCCTCTTCTCCTCGGATGAATCGGGGAATTGTTTTCCCCTCCACCCTTACCCCTCCTCCTTCATTGCTCCTTGCTAGTGGCTCCTCAGCCCGTTTTCTTTCCTCTGTCCCTTGGCCCCATCTTTCTAGCACCCTGTATTTGTTGGTAATTGGCATGTTAAAGATGATGCTTTCCTGCATCCCCTAGGGACCTTTAGGGTGCATCTCCTGCCCCTCTTCACTGATTTTACTGCTGCTTGCTCCCCTTTCTTCCTAGTCCTTCCATTGTGTGATGAACTGCTAGTAAGACTCCCATCTGCCACTTACCAGTTTCCCTCCTGACCTTCCTGGCACCTTGTGCAGTAGTTTGGTTCTGCCCTCTCCTCTCCTACCTTTATTCTCTGAGATCCTTGCCCACCTGTCTCCAATAACCTCATGAACTTATCAGTAAGCCCTCTAATCTCACTTTTTAAAGTGTCAGATCTGTTGCACAGTGGACAGACTCCTACATTCCACAGTGCTCCATGAACACTGCCACTCTACAACTGTTGCATTCCACTATTCTCTCCTTGTTCCTCTGCTTGTGTATCCATTCCCCCACCTATATGTGCTAGCTCTATCCATGCCATAGTTACCTACATGGTACACCGTTTGGACTGTACCAGCTCTACCAACCGGCCAGCACCAGTGTTTTCTTAGAGCTCTTAACATATACAATAATGGCTGGAGAAACATGCTTACTGAGAATTTAATGTTTGCCTGAGGTGTGTGATGCTGCATAAACCCCGAGGGCAAAGCCCGAGGGGTTTATTAAAGCATCCCACACTGAGGGCAACCATTAAACTAGAGCTTCAGCAGACTTCACCATCTTTTATTTTTTATAATTGCTGTTCAGCAATTTTTTCCCACACTGATTTGAGTAGTTACACAACACGCACACACACGCACACACACACACACACACACACACACACACCCACATACACACCCACACACACACACCACCCACACACACACACACACACACACACACACACACACACCCACACACACACACACACACACACACACACACACACACACACACCCACCCACACACGTGCCTCTTTCTGACAGTCTTTTATTTTGTGTTTTTGGTTCTATCTTTTTTTTGCAGCATTTTTTATTTATTTTGGTTGCGGTTGGTCCCCTCCCATTGACGTTTACCTCTGAAGTGTGTCTGAGGCATTCTTTGTAGCAGTTTTTCTCCAGTGCATGTTTGAAATGTGCAGTGTAGGTTTTAAACAGTGGGATTAGCTAGATACAATTAGGGGAGAAAAACAACTGTTTAAAAGTAAAGAAAAAAATATACACACCCTCTTGGTGTGGCGGCTCCTTGCTTAGCTGGATGGAGGAGTAGTCATGTTTCCGTAGTTAGTAAGCCCGCCCAGAAGGAGTAAAAAGCCAATCAGGGATGCAGCTCTTGTTTGACCGATGTGGCGCGTGTTTGCCGTTATAACCCGCAGGTTATAATGCCAAATAATAACTCGGTCAGACAGTGGAAAAAATTGCTGGCCAGTTATTACAGTGTCATAATTACTGGTTCACACTTTTTCCCATGGTATAAGCCGGTTATAATTTGCTGTTATAACCAGCTGGGCTGGTTATAACAGCAAACACATGCCGCTTTTACTATGGTAAAAGCACAAGCAATAGCAACTGCACTTCTTCAGAGCTTTACTTTTTCGCATTGTCTGGGGCTGTAAATCAATTTACTTCTTTTTTTTTTCTTAAACAGGTTGGCGAGAGGCAGACTGCGTGTATTTTTATGGTGGCATAGTAAAGGGCAGCTGGGGTCATTCAGGGGCCTTTCTGTTGTGCCTGACGATCTCATCCATTTTTATTCACCGCCTGTGGCCGGCTACTGTCTGTGCCTTCTCCTTGACTCCATCTCCTTACTGTTCCGGCTCTTTGGCAGGCTACTGCTGAAAACTGACCAATTTTAACTTAAAATGAGTTTTCAGCACCCTCACTGCCGAATCGCGCATTGCCATGGAACCACCTTACAGGTACTGCTCCTCCCTTCTTGTCACTGCCTCTAACCATATTTTATATAATTGCTCAAGCGAAAAAAATGGAACCCCAGCAACTATAAAAAATAAAATATCGGGTGGTGTGTAAAACTCAATTTTTGGACACACCCTCACTATGGGATGCATTTCATAAACCCTTCGGGCTTCGCCCTCGGGGTTTATGTAGCATCCCACAACTCGGGTA
The DNA here is from genome assembly GCA_016271365.2 of Neoceratodus forsteri. Lineage (NCBI taxonomy): Eukaryota > Metazoa > Chordata > Ceratodontiformes > Ceratodontidae > Neoceratodus > Neoceratodus forsteri. The sequence continues at coordinate 1,475,644,387 of CM057459.1, forward strand.
TATGTAAAATCTCGTTACACACATCACCCCATATATTATTCTCCATATAATTTCTCTGAAGCCCCCAATAGTAACTTAATCAGAATAACACCCCTGTAGCCCTACCTATAAACCTCTTCCACATTTAACACAGTCCATTTCTAAAGTTCCTGAAAGTATCTTAGAATTTCCTTAAGCCCCTAAGGGTGTTACAAGCATCATGGACTAAGCACCATCTTCATGAAGTTGGAACAGGGTGTGCTCTGAAACAACTGAGAGCTGCATGGGAGATACTATATTGGGCTAGAAATCTGCAACACATCTCACTCTTGCCCAGATCTGAGGGAGGTGTTCCTTACTTTACATTCTTGATATCGCTTTGTGCTTAATTATTTAAATTTTTAAATCAAGAGGGGGGTTTGTAAAACTGCTTATCTGGTGAGTAACTTACCAGTTAACTAGTTAACCAACAGCCTACTTCTTCCTACCCCCACCCCCTAGAATTGCCTTATGACTGTCCCATGCATGCTTGAATTCCACCAGTTGTTTTTTTTTTTTGTCAGATTTCTTTATCCTCCTGTGGCAGGCCTGCCATCGCTGTCCACCAACCTACCGGTCTTGGGGTCCTTCGGGAACTTATAGTGCTATGCGTGCCCCAGCGGATCCCCTGAGCCAGTCGGGAGGCATCATTCCTGGCAGACCTCTACTTTTTTCCTCTGTTTTCTCCCAGTTACTCCTGAGACCCCCGGAAGATGGTAGCGCATGCATGCGGAGTTGCTCATGCACACCACAGCTCCAGATGGGGTCTCCTCCACCCTCCCCAGCCAGCCTAATGCTGAAGGTCTCTGGAGTGATGCCGCTTCTCCAGCCTCCACCAGAGGGTGACCACGCTCTGAGGGAACCTACCACCCCAACCCAAGGTAGAGGGCTGCCTGACAGCATCCAGCTCTAATCTTCACCCCCCCCCCGGCTGGCCTCTGACAACCCAGGATCATTCCAAACCCGGGTCACCGGCGGGCGCGAGGTGTGGTGTCCAGTGCCTCAACTCTTAGTGCCACTGGGCAGGCACCACCACTGATTTTGACTCCACAACCTCCTCCGGAAGGCTGCTCCATGCATCCACAACCCTCTCTGTGAAAAAATACTTCCTTACATTACCTCTGAGCCGCCCCCATCTTCAAATTGTGCCCCTTGTTCTTGCACACCTCTTTTTGAAAGTTGCTACCCTCTTGGACTTGTTGATTCCCTTGAGATGCTTGAAAGTTTCTATCATGTCCCCCTCTCCTCCTCTCCTCGAGGCTATACATATTAAGCTCCTTAGTTTCTCTTCATATGTCTTCCAGTGCAGACCCCTCTTCTGGACTGCCTCCATCCTGTTTATGTCTTTGCAGAGATTGGTCTCAGAACTGCACGCAGTACTCCAGATGGGGTCTCACCAGCTGTCTGTACAGAGGGATAATAACTTCCTTGTTTTCTACTGGTGATGCCTCTCCCTATGCATCCCAGTATCCCCCAGCCTCCTTGCTGCCCTCTCACATTGCTTGCCCACCTTTAGGTCATCTGATATGACTATCCCCAGGTCCCTTTCCATTTTTGTTGTTGTTAGTATCTCACCCCCCATTGTGTACTCTTCCCCTGGGTTTTTGTTTCCCAGGTGCATTACTTTGCACTTCTTAGCATTGAATCTAAGCTGCCATACATTTGACCATTCCTCTAACCTTGCCAAGTCCCTTCTCATCCTTTCCACCCTGCCTTGTGTATTAACTTGGCTGCAGATTTTTGTGTCATCTACAAAGAGACATACTTTTCCTTCCAGTCCCTCTGCAATGTCAGCTATAAAGACATTGAAGAGGACCAGTCCTAGTACTGAACCCTCGTGTACTTTCCTAGTAACCCCTTTCTTCAGAGTGGACTCCATTTACTATTACCCTCTGCGTCCTGTTCTCCAGCTAATTCTTTACCCAGGCAACCATCTTGGGACCCACTCCCAGGCTGGCTAACTTGTATATTAATCTTTTGTGTGGGACTGTGTCAAATGCCTTGCTAAAGTCTAGGCAGGCCATGTTCACAGCCCCTCCCTGATCTACTACTTTGGTCACTCAGTCAAAGAAATCAATTAGATTCATCTGACATGACCTTCCTGCTGTGAATCCCTGCTGCCTTGGGTCCTGTGCCCCCTGGCCTCTAGGTACTCAACAATTCTTTCCTTCAGAAGTGATTCCACCATTTTCCCTATCACTGAGGTTAAACTAACAGGTCTGTAGTTGCCTGCTTCTGCCCTGCTCCCACTTTTGTGAAGTGGAATCACATCTGCCCTCCTCCAGTCCTCAGGTACCACCCCATCCTCCCATGATTTGTTATAGAGGGTAGTCAGTGGTGTCACTAGTTCTACCCTTAGTTCTTTTAGAATTCTGGGATGAATCCCATCAGGCCCCATTGCTTTGTCCACCTTCAGTTTTAAGAGTTCTTTCAGAACCCTTTCTTCTGTAAATGGGATGGTATCAACTTCCGTATCTAGAGTGTTTCTATTGTTTGGTTTAGATACCTCCCCCTCTTCATTTGTGAATACTGAGCAAAAATATTTGTTTAGTATCTCTGCCTTTTCACAGTCACCCTCTGCCTAGCCCCCTTCCCCTTTAGTAAGCCTCACTAACCCTCCCTTGGTCTTCTTTCGCTCCCTGATGTACCTATAAAAGGTTTTATCTCCCTTCTTAACTGTGTTGGCTATCTTTTCCTTAGTTTGGACCTTTGGTGTTCTGACTCCCTTCCCAGCTTTCTTTTGCTTTAACTGTTACAATTCTCTGTCCAGTTCCTTCTGTGATTCCTTGTACTTCCTGAATGCTTTTTCTCCCTAACCTTTCCTGCCACCTCCTTTGAGAACCATAGTGGTTTCTTACATCATTTTGCTTTGTTTATTTGCTTCACAGAAAGGCTTGTTGCCTCTGTGATGGCAGTTTTGATTATTCCCATTGTTCTTCCACCCTCCTTCCTGTCCATTTGCTAGTGCATTACTTAGGCACGCACCATTTTAGCAAAAGTCAGCCTCCTGAAGTCCAGTACTTTTGCCTTTGTATGGCTTGACTCTACTGCTGTGTTTATTGTGAACCATACTGTTCGATGGTCACTAGTTCCCAGATGGCTACCCACTTCTAAATCTGTGATCCTCTCGCCATCTCCATTTGAGAGTACCAGGTCTAAGATTGCTCCCTCTTGAGTGGGTTCCAATACTAGTTGTCTGAGGCATGCCCCTGTAGGGCATCTAGAATGACCCCACTCTTAGAAGTGGCTGCTGCAAATGTACTCCAATTTATATCAGGCATATTCAGATCCCCCATCAGCAATATCTCCCCTTTTTCTGCCATTCTAAGGATACTTCCTATCATTTCCTTGTCCATGTCCTCCCCCTGAGATGGGGGTCTGTATACAACCCCTGTGTGGATTGTGGTGCCATTGCCTGTCTCCAAATTGACCCACAGTGCTTCCTCTCCTCCCTGTTTACCCTTTTGTTCTGTAGCTTTGATTCCTTCCCTTATGTAGAGAGCTACTCCTCCTCCTCCTCTTTTACCCTCCTTGTCCCTCCTGTAGATAGTGTATCCTGGTATGTTTACGTCCCAGTCATGGTTCTGTGTACCATGTTTCTGCGACTGCCACAATATCCAGATGTTCCTCCTCCATCGAGGCCACTAATTCAGGAAGCTTGTTACCCAGACTACGAGCATTAGTACTCATTGCTTTCCATTTTTTGATGGTTTTACCTCTTTTAGCACTATCCCTGTCCTCACTGACTTTGCTTTCTCCATTCACCCCTGTCCTGATCCCTACTGACCTTTGTACCTTGGTCTTTCCTCATTTAGTACCCTGTTTTGGAGGGAGAGGCTGGTAATTCCCTGCTGCTTATCAGTGCCTCCCCCCCTTGACTAGTTTAAAAGCTTGCCAATGAAGCATTTAAACTGATTGCCCAGAAGACTTGTTCCCTTGCTGGACAGATGCAGACCATCCTGCCATTATAGGCTGGTATCCCTCAGGTAGAACCCCAGCCCCCAATGAAGCCAAACCCCTGTGCTCTGCACCATTTGTCTAACCACCCATTGAACTGAATGGTGCAAAGTACCCTGACTTCACCCTGCCATGGACAGGCAGCACCTCTGAGAAGGATACTGTGTGTGCTACTTGCCTTAGGCCTCTCCCCAACTCCACAAACTCCTCCTGCACTACTCTGATCTCATGTTGAGTCAAGTAATTTGTCCCTAGGTGGACAATGATGTCCAGATCCGTCTCCTGTGCAGCTGTTCTCGCGATCCTGAGGATGTGCTTCCTGTCCCTCCAAGCCATGGCACCAGGCAGGCACCTTACTTCAGTTTTCCTTGCTCCCCCCAGTTCTATCCTCTAATGATTGGGTCCCCACCAGGAACTGCTTCCTTTCCCTGTGGTGTCCTCTGCCTCCTTCCTGTGGGGCTCCCTTGTGACAGTTTTCCACAACCTCCTTAGTCTCTTCTGTGGATGCATCCATAGGGGAACTGTGCTCCATCAGAATGGTGTATGGATTGTGAAGTGGTACAATTGACTGGGTGTGCCTCTGTTCCACCACCCTCACCCTCCCTGAGCCCACTGTGGTCCAACTGCTGTGCTTTCTTCGCAACCTCTGAGGTAGTGGTGGTGGTGGCTCTGGTGTTCCCTGGATGGAGGAGGTTCCCTTATTACTGTCCAGTGTAGCTTGAAGACAGGCAACCTCCTCCCTCAGGGCAGAGAGTTGTCTGCAAATAGGGCAGCATCTCAGCCTCCAGAAAGACTGCTGCCCAACAGTCATTACATTGCACTACTCCCCACATGTCTGTCTACCTTCTTGTTTATCCTGACACACCACACACACACACACACGCACACACACACACACACACAGCTGTCACTCACACACACAGACACACACAAACACACACAGACACACACACAGATACATAAACACACACACACACACACACACAGACGTCTCTGCATGCTGGGGCTAGGCTTGGTTTATTTTCTGAAACACACTGGGCTTGCTTCTTTGTGCTGCTGCTTGCTTACTTTATGTAAAATAAAATAATATTTTTTTTAAATAGCATTATTCTTCTGAGCCTCTGAGGTGGACTGGTTAAGTTTGGTAAGGTTTTTTCAGTAGAGTAAAGTAGTAGTTTGAAATGATTTATTAGAAATTCAGAACACAATGAGGAACGCTGCAATAACTTATTAGCTGCTCTGCAAATTAAACAAAAACAGCCAGCAACAAGCTGACTTCCTTCCAGCCCACCCTCGACCTGGCACCCTTCCCCAGTGCGCCATACCACACATCTGCATGCATACACACAGACACCCGGCTGAACAGAGTGTGGATTGTTGGATTTTTTAAATCAAAATGGTTTACCTTTTACACAGAACAACACAAGTGGCCAGAGCCTACTTTAGTTTAAATCACAGAAACGACTGGTCTCCATCTCCTCCCACTCACAGAACTGAAGCAGTGTGTGCCTGCAGTCAGATAGAACCTCCTCTCCTTCCAATGCGCGACAACACAACTGCTGTCGAGGACAGAAGAAGGAGAGCACTTACAGGAGTTGGAGGTGTCAATTGACTGTCTCGTTCTGCCCTGCTGCCTGTCAACAGTGCATCGCCTGGCATTGGATCACTGCTGCATGCCCGAAGTTCAAGGAGCAGGAACCAATACTATGTCATGTGATGTGTAAGTGGGAGCCCTGAAATCATCATGTGGCACCATACATCAGGACATGCTGGGCTCTCACTTACATCATTATGTAAACAAATTTATGGTCACCGTCGAGCACACTGGTAGCGTGTCACAACCCCACTCAGCAGGTCAGGCCCTCTGCTCCCACAGTGCCAATCTCTGAGCGCAGTCTTGTGAACAGGTAACAGAACAGGGTAACCCTCCTGTCTGTTTGTGGGTCTGAATCACCTTTGGTCTCAAGTTCCGGGGGGAATCAAACTGTGAACCTTAACACTAGCGTACCCCAATGTACAAGCTCAGATATCTTTATTAAGCCTCACTAACCCTCCCTTGGTCTTCCTTCGCACCCTGATGTACCTATAAAAGGTTTTATCTCCCTTCTTAACTGTGTTGGCTATCTTTTCCTTAGTTTGGACCTTTGGTGTTCTGACTCCCTTTAGTTCTGACTAAAGATATCTTTGGGGCATGCCATATATCTTTCACCTAAGGGCACCTAACCAGGTATCCAAATTGAATCCTTAAAACTCTATGAAAAGAAATTAGGTATTCTTACCTTTTCCAGTTCAGTAACACCATTAAGCTTATGAAAAGTTGTCAACTTTAACCATCTATACTTCACATGCAAAAGAAAGAACTTTGAAGGCACACCAGGCAGTCTCTGTAAAATAAGAGGTTTACTTAGAAAATGGATAAAAATACGTAAAATGTAAACACAGAACAATATATTACAAAGCATACAATCACTTAAAAGAAAACAAAGAGAAAGTACAAACATAAACTCCTACCACAATGCAATTAGACTTTCCTATCGAATGTATATTCTTCTTACAGTGCTTATAAATAAGGTGACATCAGCAAAAACTCATTTCCCAAATTATAAGTCTATGATTTCTCAGTTCCTTCTTTTGATCTTTGAGCAGTTTCCTGCATTCCAAGGACATCACAGGACTTTTACAATTCTGCAGTTTTCTACCTAGATGCCATATAGCTTTTTAGCACCAGTTGAAATTAACTGTCCTTCCTCTGAAGACATCGTGAAATGGATATTTTAGTTTCCGGCTTCAAAGCAACACAGATCAAACACGGTCATAAAATGTAACTCTGAAGTTAATCACAATACAGAAATCTGCTGTTTAACATATCCTGTCATTTGAACTGAAACCTGGGGGTCATCCCAGAGCACAGGATGTCTCGTGGCAGACAATCACACTCTACCTTTTTATTTTCAAAATCATAGAGCAATCAGAACCAGCTGGCCAAGCGTCACAATCCTCCCTACCTAGACTGAATTTGGGGGCTCTATCTCCTGCATGGGATGAGCTTCCCAAATCAGTTCACGCCTCATAAACATGCGATAAGCCATCACTGTTCTGATTGGTCAATCGAGTCCTATTTAGGATTATCATGTCGTACCCTTGCAAAGCAAGACTCCATATTAACAATCTACCATTAGTTTTTCCCATTTTCATCAGCCAAAGCAAGGGGCTGTGGTCAGTTTGTACCACAAAATGCTGCCCATATAAGTATGGCTCTAATTTCTTTAAGGCCAACACTATGGCATGACACTCTTTTTCCACAGTAGAGTATGCCTGCTCCCTGGGAAGTAACTTTTACTCAGGTACACTACAGGTGATCTTTCCCTTGGTTCCATGTCTGACTCAGTACTGCTCAATACCCAGACTGAGGCATCAGTCTGAACTATAAGGGTTTGCTATAGTCAGGACTTGTCAAGACAGGAGCACTGCACAGTGCCTCCTTCAGTCTTGTAAAAGCTTTCTCACAGGATGGTTCCCAGGTAATTTTCTTTGGCATCCTTTTCTTTATCAGGTCAGACAGGGGGAGCAGCCAGGGTACTGTAATTTGGTTCAAATTTCCTATAGTACCCTGCTGTCCCTAAAAAAACTCCTGACCTGCTTCTGTGTTTCTAGTCTGAGCCCTGCCTTGATCACCTCTATTTTTGCATGGTTAGAATGGAGCTGACCCTGGCCTACCACATTCCCAAGGTATGCCACTTCTTCCATGGCCACCTGGCACTTCTCAGATTTGACAGTGACCCTGGCCTGCTGTACCCTGCCCTGCATTTCCCCAAGGTGGGACAGGTATTCCTTCCAGCTGGCACTAAAGATGGCAATGTCATCCCAGTACGCCACAGCATACTCCTCAGCACCATTTAATACCTGATTCACCAACCTTTGGAAAGTGGCCGGGGGGCATTCTTCATTCCAAAGGGCATTACTTTAAATTCAAATAAGCCTATCAGAGTGATGAAGGCTGACCTCTTCCTAGCTCTGTCCATTAACTATATATGCCAATACCCCTTGGTCAGGTCAATAGTCATAAGGTAGGTCACCCTTTACAACTTGTCCAGGAGTTCCTCCCTCTGGGGCATCGGGTGGGCATCTGACTTTGTGACTGCATTCAGTCCATGATAGTCCACACAGAAATGAGTTGAGCCATCTGGCTTGGGCACAAGGACTACGGGTGAAGCCCAGGGGCTGTGGGATCTCTGGATTACCCCTAAATCCAGCAACTCCTCCACTTCCCTCCTAGTGTCCTTTTGGACAGCCTCTGACACCTGATATGCTGTCCGCCATATCGGTGTCTGTGTCCCTGTCTCCACATCATGCGTCGCTAAGAGGGTTAGTCCAGGCTTGGTGCTAAACAGTGGGGCAAAGTCTGCTAAAACCTCCCTTATTTCCTGGATCTTGTCTGGGGCCAGCTGGGGAGACAATTTAACTGCCTCCACAGAGGACTCCTACTTGCTTTCTTCCAGCAAGTGCAGAAGGGAGTCTCCTTCGTCCGTCCCCTCCCCAGGACTACTTACTACAAACACCATGTCAGCCCTATTAGCATATGGCTGTATCATGTTGACATGGTACATCCTTTCTGTCTGTCTTCTGTCAGGTAACTCTATCATATAGTTCATGTCGTTTACCTTCCTAACTTTGTACAGCCCTTCCCACTCAGCCTGCTGCTTGTCTTTCCAGACTGGAATAAGGACCATGACTTATTGACCCATCATGTATGAGTGAGCTCTGGCTCTGCAGTCGTATCACGCTTTTTGTTTCTGTTGGGTAGCTTCCAGGTTGCTCTGGGCTGTCCCCATAAGCTCCTTTAGCCTTTCCCTAAACCTAAGGACATAATCCACTATGGGAGTTCCCTGGGTGGCATGCTTGCCTTCCCAGTCCTCCTAGATCAAGTCTAGAGGCCCACATACCCGGCGTCCATATAAGAGCTCAAAGTGGGAAAATCCTGTAGACTCTTGGGGCCCCTCCCTGTATGCAAACAACAGGTGGGGAAGGTATTTCTCCCAGTCCCTCCCATGCTGTTCAGCAAATGCCTGGATCATTGACTTCAGGGTATCATTAAATCTTTCCACAAGCCCATTGGCTTGTGGGTGATATGGTGTTGTGCATCTCTGCACCACCCCATACTTCTCCCACAAACATTTCATCAGATCTGACATGATGGAAACCCCTCAATCGGTGATAACCTCCTGTTGAAACCCAACACAGGAGAAAATCCCAAGTAAGGCATCTGCCACTTTGTCTGTCCTCAGTGAGGCTAGGGTGACTGCCTCAGGGTACCGGATGGCATAATCCACCACAGTCAGAATTAATCTCTTCCCTGAGGAGCTGGGGTATTTAAAGGCCCCACAATATCCATTCCCACCCTCTGGAATGGCTCCGCCACTATGGGCAATGGAATTAGGGGAGCTTGGGTTTTCTTGCCCGCCTTCCCTATTTCTTGGCACTGGTGACAAGACCTGAAGTACTCCTTCATCTGCTGGGTGAAGTTGGGCCAATAGAAATTCTGGGCCAACCACTGCATAGTGTGTGCAATTCCCAGATGACCAGAAAAGGGAATATCATGTGCAGTCTTGAGCAACTGCTCACGATACCCCTCTGGAACAACAAACTGCCTGCCTATTGCCCTTCCCTCCATCTGCACAGCCTGAGTATACATCAGTCCATTTTCCCAATAAACCTTATGTCTACCATCACCTCCTTGTGCTCCATCAGAGTCTGCCCAAGCCCTCAGATTCTCTAGACTAGGGTCACTTTTCTGAGCAGCTGCAAACTCCTTACACATTCCCTAGGCAAGGGACAGGTCCCCTTCAATCTCTAAACTAGGGTCCCTAGCACTAGCATCAGGGCACTCAGAATACCCCTTCATAGCTGTGGGCTTAACCACTACTGGAGAAATTTCTACCCCCTTTTCATTAGTCTCCATATCAGGAGACACAGGCTGGGGAATCAGCCTCTCAATGGTGTCCACAATGGCTTCTGTGGGGTCCAGGGAACTAAAATTTACCCTAGCCACTTGGCTATGAGTAACTGCATACACCATTCCCTGTTTGAGATTTTTGCCAAGGATGAAATCGACTGCTAATGTTTGGGCTACAGCCACCTGTTGCATAGTCCCCCTGTTTCACCCCAGTCTAGGAGAACACTAGCGTGGGGCAATGTTGTCTCCTCACCAGTAAAGTCCTGTACAGTGACATATTTATTGGGTATAAGATGACCAGGCTCTACCAGATCCCATTTTATCAATGTCAGGGATGCCCCTGTGTCCTTACCCTTGTGTCTGTTCACCATTCACCATGACTGGGTGCATGTGTTCCCTCATGTTCACAGGCATTCTTCCAGGGACACACAAACAGCCCACTTCCTTTCTTCCTAGCCCCATGTTGCATATTGCTTGCCCTTGTGGGACACTGTCTGGCAGTAAAACATTGGCTGGACAACAGGACAGAGAAGGTAATTGTAAATGGAGTCCACTCTGAAGAAAGGGGGGTTACTAGTGGGGTACCGCAGGGTTCAGTATTGGGTCCAGTCCTTTTTAATGTCTTCATCAGTGACATTGTAGAGGGACTGGAAGGAAAAGTATGCCTTTTTGCAGATGACACAAAGATCTGCAACAGGGTTGATACACAAGGAGGCGTGGAAAGGATGAAAAGGGAATTGGCAAGTTTGGAGGAATGGTCAGAAGTATGGCAGCTAGGATTCAATGCAAAGAAGCGCAAAATAATGCACCTGGGAAACAAGAACCCAGGGAAGAATACACAATGAGTGGAGGAGTAGTAACAACAACAAAAAGGAAAGGGACCTGGGGTAATCATATCAGAAGACCTTAAGGTTAGCAAGCAATGTGAGAAGGCAGTAGGGAGGGCTGGGGTATACTGGGATGTATAGGAAGAGGCATCGTCAGCAGAAAACAGGAAGTTGTTATCCCTCTGTACAGACAGTTGGTGAGACCCCATCTGGAGCACTGTGTCCAGTTCTGGAGACCCCATCTCCGCAAGGACATAGACAGGATAGAGGCAGTCCAGAGGAGGGCAACTAAAATGGTTCAGGGTCTGCAAGAGAAGCTGTATGAGGAGAGACTAAAGGAGCTTAATATGTATACCCTTGAGGAAAGAAGGCAGAGGGGGGACATGATAGAAACTTGGAAGTACCTCAGTGGAATCAACAAAGTCCAAGAGGGTAGCATCTTTCAGAAAAAGAGACTTGCAAGAACAAGGGACACAATTTAAAGATAGAAGGAGGGCGGTTCAGGGCAATGTGAGGAAGTACTATTTCACAGAGGGTAGTGGATGCATGGAACAGCCTTCCTGAGGAGGTTGTGGGGTCTAAAACTGTGGGAGAATTCAAGAATGCATGGGACAGACATAAGGCAATTCTTGTGGGGGGTAGGAAGAAATATGCTGTTGGTTAACTAGGATCTGCGGCCTATCCTGTAGGTAGGGAAATGGGCAGACTAGATGGGCCTAGTGGTCCTTATCTGCCGTCAAAGTTTATGTTTCTATGTTTATATGTCCAGTTTCTCTACAGACCCAACATTCATTTCTTTTCTCGGAGAAATCTTTTCTCTGAAACCTGGGGCTAACTGGTTTTCAGTGGAGGCAGTGAGGGTTTTAGCTGCCCTGAAGGAGCACTTTTCACTTTCTGCACTGCCACACCCATCCCATTCACTCTCAAAGCAGGTCTGCTCTTGGCATAGTGGTCTGAGAGTTCAGCAGCCTCTTGCACTGTTTTGGGATCTCGGTCCTCCAGCCAGGTTTTCAGCTGTGCTAGGCATGCCCAAAAAACTGTTCTAGTTAAATAGCATTTTCAATTTTATCTACTGGGTTTGCTTCAATTCCTTCCCACCAATGTTTTAAAAACTGATGTTGTTTCATGACTAGCTCCTCGTAGCTCATGTCAGAGCTTCTCCTGAGCTAACGGAATTTAGCTCTGTATGATTCAACAGTTAAATCAAACTTTTTTTAAAAGTGCAGCTTTATGTTTGCTGTAATCATTACTGTCCTCATTGTCCATTTGACTCAATGCATCCCAAGCTTTCCCGGTAAGTAGCAGGGATAGCTGGAAGCTCCAGGACCCTCTAGGAATTTTAGCCTGAATACAAACTTTTTCAAAAGAATTTAAAAAGGCATCCCTATCCTCCCCCTCTTTAAATTTGGCTATCAATTTGTAACCCAGTCCTGTAGTTCCAGTTAAACCCAAGCCACTTACCTGCTCTGGTGCTGGTGCTTGGAGTCGTATCTTCACCAGTTCATGTTGCCCCTGGCACTCTCGCCCTCCTCAGTCCACCTCTCACTGTTCATGGTCCCTCTTCTCCTCTGCAGCTCACTGGCACTCACGCTCTTCACGGTCAGCCTCCCACTGTTCTCACCCTCTCTTCTCTGCTGCTCTCTCCGCTCCGCTTCTCAGCATTCTTGCTACACTTCTCAGCGCTCTCGCCAGCCTCCCTCTGGAACTCCATTCTGCACAACTCATTCTGCAGCCTGAGTGCTTCTGGCTCCAGAATGCTGGTGACCTTCCCTGCTGCTGGCCCTTCACTGGCACTGGCCCTGCTGTCATCCTCATTGGATCTGGACACTGCACTGGCTGCTAGCCCTTCCACACTCAAGATTTGTTCTTTTACAGTCACAGTCAGTGACTCAATGCTCTGGGTATCTGCTACCATCAGGGCATCCATGAGGCTCTGCTTGGTGGCTCTCACCTCATACAGGACTCCTCTGTCCATGCACAACTGCCTCAAGTAGTCTACAGTGTGCCCGCTGTAGTTGGAAGCCATCTTCTTCCCTAACTATGGCTACTCTAACTTATACTTTAGAAAAAAAATAAAACAGGTAGGAATTTGACTGTAAGCCAAATGATATAGTTCTGTTTCCTTTTTAAAAATAAATCACTGCCTTATTTTGCAAGAGAGCTGTATAGTATTAAGCTGATACACTGAACAGTATAAAGCTTGTGTTACGAAAATTATCAGCACCACTGCCAACCAATCTGTCACAATCCCACTCAGCAGGTCAGGCCCTCTGCTCCTACAGTGCCAAACTCCGAGCGCAGTATTGTGAATAGGTAACAGAACAGGGTAACCCTCCTGTCTGTTTGTGGGTCTGAATCACCTTTGATCTCAAGTTCTGGGGGGAATCAAACTGTGAACCTTAATGCTAGCGTACCCCTATGTACAGGCTCAGATAATTCTGCTCTTTGGGGCATGCCAGATATCGTTTGCCTAAGGGCACCTAACCAGGTATCCAAAATGAACCCTTAAAAAAACTCTATGAAAAGACCTTAGGTATTCTTACCTTTTTCCAGCTCAGTAACACCATTAAGCTTATGAACAGTTGTCAACTTTAACCATCTTTACTTCACATGCAAAAGAAAGAATTTCGAAGGCACACAAGGCAGCCTCTGTAAAATAAGAGGTTTATTCAGAAAATGGATAAAAATATGTAAAACGTAAACACAGAACATTATATCACAAAGCATACACTCACTTAAAAGAAAACAAGGAGAAAGTACAAACATAAACTCCTACCACAAATACAATTAGACTTGCCTATCTAACGATATCCTTCTTACAGTGCTTATAGTTAGGGATGTAAGTTTGTCATGAGTCATACACGTCATTGATTCCATGACGCTTGATCTTTTCAGGACTTCCATGACTTTCACTAGTGTCATCAGAATGTACCAATGATGACAGTGCCACAACATTTACTACTGTTTACTAATGATTTCATGAACAAACAGTGAGTCATTAAAACCTCATCCATTGACAAACTTACATCCCTACTTATAGTATATGTTGTTTCTAAGAGCCCACCAACAAAAATTGTCACTAAAGATCAGACACAGAATAGCTTAAACTGTCTCTATACCCACCTTCCATGATGTCACCTTGTTCCTCCCTGTTAAATATATTAAAAAAATAATACACACAGGATGTACTATTAGGGGATATATTAAATAAGGTGACATCGCTAAAACTAATTTCCCAAATTACAAGTCTGTGATTTCCCAGTTCATTCTTTTTGATCTTTGAGCAGTTTCCTGCATTCCAAAGATATCACAGGACTTTTACAACTCTGCAGTTTTCTCACCTAGGTGCCATATAGCTTTTAGTACCAGCTGAAATTAACTGTCCTTCCTCTGAAGACGTCATGAAATGGATATTTTAGTTTCCCGGCTTCAAAGCAACACAGAGTGTAAACACAGCCATAAAATGCAACTCAGAAGTCATTCACATTACAGAGATCTGCTGTTTAACATATCCAGTCATTTGAACTGAAACCTGGGGGGGGTCATCCCAGGAACACAGGATGTCTCATGACAGCCAATCACACACTACATTTTTATATTACATAATCATAGAACAATCAGAACCAGCTGGCCAAGCATCACAGTGAGGATCTGGTGCATGAGCGGATGCTCTGCATGCATGCACACTCGCTCACACTAGTCATCATGAGTGAAAAAGTTTCTTAAAGGTGAAATAGTGTGCAGTGGCCTATAGCAGTACATGCACTTACAAAAATGGGAGGGCAGCTGTGGCCAGTTTTGTGTGTGACAGCAAATAATTTGGAGGGGCAACACCCCCCCCACACACACCCCAATCTCTGCCCATGCATGGGAGATACTATATTGGGCTAGAAATCTGCAACATATCTCACTCTTGCTCAAATCTGAGGGAGGTGTTCCTTACTTTACATTCTTATATTGGTATCGCTTTGTGTTTCATTATTTTAGTTTTTAAATCAAAAATGAGGTTTGAAAAACTGCTTATCTGGTGAGTAACTTCAGAAGGGTTGAAATACTGCATATTTGGTTTTCCCTTGAGGGTAACTGAATTGTCTACCAGTATTCTGTGACAGTTTGCATCAAACAATTTTTAAATAATTTACTGGTGGTGGTGGCTAATTAGTTGTCATAGCAAAGGCTGCAGTTTGTGTAGTTGAATCCAGACAGAGCCTCAGGTGGGAGAGACTGTCTTCCCCTGATTGTTTTCAGAGCACACAACACCAGGTTGTATAGGGTCAGGGAGGCTTACCTGTGTTGGGCTGAATTGCTTTACTTTTCTCTGTTTTTTCCTTTGCTAGATATTTTCTCTGTTAACTCATAGTGCAGACTGTCTTGCTGAAAGAAAGGTCAACACTCATCATAGAGATGGGTCAGAGCTTGTAGCTGATTGTGTCTGGAGAGTACGGCTTAGGCCCAATCACCCCACTCCCTTCTTGGTGTCACTTCCTTTACACCAAGGGTTCTGACATAATTTCCTCTAAGGGCATACAACTGTCATATCCTTACCAGCACAGCACACTGCATTGACAGTAAAAACGAGCATACACTATTTAAAAGAAAAAAAAAATTTACACAGGATAAACTGGAAAGAAGACAGACATGTGGGGAGTAGTGCAATGCAATGGTTGTGGGGCAGCAGTCTTCCTGCTTCCATATTTGCAGGCAACTCTCTGCTCTGAGGGAGGAGGTTGCCCATCTCTAGGCCAAACTGGACAGGAGTACAGGAACCCCCCCATGCAGGGAACACCAGGGCCATCACCTCTGCCTCAGAGGTTGCCAAGAAGGAGCAGCAGTTGGCTCAGGAAGGGTGAGCATGGTGGAACAGAGGTGCATCCTTTGAGACATACCACTCACAAGCCATACACCATTCTGGTGGAGTACAGTTCCCCATGGAGGTACACACAGTGGAGACTGAGGAGGTTGCTGGTAATCATCACAAGGGAGGCCCACAGGAAGGTGGCACAGGACACCACAGGGAAAGTAAGTAGCTCCTGGTGGGGGACTCAGTTACCAGGGGGATAGAACTGGGGGGAACAAGGGAAAGTGAAGTAAGGTGCCTGCCTGGTGCCATGGCTTGGAGGGACAGGAAGCAGATTTTGAGGATCACAACAGCGGCTGCACAGGAGACGATGCTGGATGTCATTGTCCACATAGAGATAAATGACATGGCTATGCACGGGATTAGAGCAGTGCAGGAGGAGTTTGTCGAGTTGGGGAGGGGCCTTAGAAAAGTATCACATACAGTATCCTTCTTGGAGGTGGTGCCTGTCTATGACATGGGTGAGGTGAGGGTACTCCACACCATGCAGTTCAATGAATGGTTGAAAAACTGGTGTAGAGCATAGAGTTTTGGCTTCACTGGGGACCAGGGTTCCACCTGGAGGGATACCCACCTATACTGGCATGATGGCCTGCATCTGTCCGGGAAGGGAACCAGTCTCCTGAGTGATTAGTTTAAATGCTTCATTGGCAAGCTTTTAAACTAGCCAAGGTGGGAGACACTGATAAGCAGCAGGGAATTCCCAGCCTCTCCCTACAAAACAGGGTACTAAATGAGAAAAAGACTGAGGTAGAAAGGTCAGTAGGGAGCAGGACTGGGGTATTTGGAGAATGCAAAGTCAGTAAGGGCAGGGATGGGGCTACAAGAGGAAAAGCCATCAAAAAAATGGAGAGTAGTGAGTACCAGTGCCCGTAGTCTGGGTAACAAGCTTCCTGAACTAGTGGCCTTGATGGAAAAGGAACATCTGGATATCGTGGCAGTCATAGAAACATGGTACACACAGAACCATGACTGGGATGTTAACATACCAGGGTACACTATCTACAGAAGGGACAAGGAATGTAAAAGAGGAGGAGGAGTAGCTCTCTACATAAGGGAAGGAATTAAAGCAACAGAACAAAAGGGTAAATGGAGAGGGGAGGAAGCACTGTGGGTCAACTTGAAGACAGACAATGGCACAACAATCTGCACTGGGGTTGTATACAGGCCCCCATCTCGGGGGAGGAAATGGACAAGAAAATGATAGACGGTATCCTTAGAATGGCAGAAAAGGGAAGATATTGTTGATGGAGGATCTGAATATGACAGATGTTAACTGAAGTGCATTTGCTGCAGTCACATCCAAGAGCGGGTCATTCAGATGCCCTGCAGGAAGCATGCATTAGACAACTAGTACTGGAACCCACTCGAGAGGGAACGATCTTAGACCTGTACTCTCAAATGGAGAGGGAGAGAGGATCACAGATTTTGAAGCGGGTGGCCATCTGGGAACTAGCGACCGTTGAACAGTATGGTTCATGATAAACACAGCAGTAGAGTCAAGCCATACAAAGGCAAAGGTCCTGGACTTTAGGAGGGCTGACTTTGCAAAATGGGTGAGTGCATAAGGAATTCACTAGCAAATGGGCAGGAAGGAGGGGTGTAAGAACAATGGAGAATAATCAAAACTGCCATCACAGAGGCAACAAGTCTTTGTATGAAGCAAATAAACAAAACAAAATTATGTAAAAAAAACACTATGGTTCTCAAAGGAGGTGGCAGGGAATGTTAGGGAGAAAAAAATAGCATTCAGGAAGTGCAGTACAAGGAATCACAGAAGGAGCAGGACAGAGAACTGTATCAGTTAAAGCAGAAGGAAGTGGTGAAGGCAGTCAGAACAGCAAAGGCCCAAACCGAGGAAAATATAGCCAACTCAGTTAAGAAGGTGGATAATACCTTTTATAGGTACATCAGGGAGCAAAGAAAGACCAAGGGAGGGATACTGAGGCTTAATAAAGGCAAGGGAGGGTGGCAGAGGGTGACAGTGAAAAGACAGAGATACTAAACAAATATTTTTGCTCAGTATTCACAAGTGAAGAAGGGAAGGTACCTAAACCAAACAATAAAAACAATCTGGATAGGGGATTGATACCAGCCCATTCACAGAAGAAAGAGTTCTGAAAGAACTCTTAAAACTGAAGGTGGACAAAGCAATGGAGCCTGATGGGATTCATCCCAGAATTCTAAAAGAACTAAGGGTAGAACTAGTGACACCACTGACTACCCTCTTTAACAAAACATGAGAGGATGGGGTAATACCTGAGAACTGGAGGAAGGCAGATGTTATTCCACTTCACAAAAGTGGGAGCAGGGCAGAGGCAGAAAACTATAGACCCGTTAGTTTGACCTCAGTGATAGGGAAAATGATGGAATCACTTCTGAAGGAAAGAATATTTGAGTACCTAGAGGCCAGAGGGGCACAGAACCCAAGGCAGCATGGATTCACAGCAGGAAGGTCATGGCAGATGAATCTAATCGATTTCTTTGACTGGGTGACCAAAGTAGTAGATTAGGGAGGGGCTGTGGACATGGCCTACCTAGACTTTTAGCAAGGCATTTGACACAGTCCCACACAAAAATTAATATACAAGTTAGCCAGCCTTGGAGTGGGTCCCAAGGTGGTAGCCTGGGTAAAATGTTGGCTGGAGAACAGGACACAGAGGGTAATAGTAAACGGAGTCCACTCTGAAGAAAGGGTGGTTACTAATGGGGTACCGCAGGGTTCAGTTCTAGGACCGGTCCTCTTCAATGTCTTTATAAGTGACATTGCAGAGAGACTGGAAGGAAAAGCATGTCTCTTTGCAGACAACACAAAGATCTGTAACAGGATTGATACACAAGGTGGGGTGGAAAGGATGAGAAGTGACTTGGCAAGGTTGGAGGAATGGTCAAATGTATGGCAGCTTAGATTCAATGCTAAGAAGTGCAAAGTAATGCACCTGGGAAACAAAACCTAGGGGAAGAGTACACAATGGGGAGGGGGTGAGATACTAACAACAATGAAAATGGAAAGGGACCTGGGGATAGTCATATCAGATGACCTAAAGGTGGGCAAGCAATGTGAGAGGGCAGTAAGGAGGGCTGGGGGGATACTGGGATGAATAGGGAGAGGCATCACCAGTAGAAAACAGGAAGTTGTTATTCCTCTGTACAGACAGCTGGTGAGACCCCATCTGGACTATTGTGTGCAGTTCTGGAGACCCAGTCTCCACAAGGACTTAGACAGGATGGAGGCAGTCCAGGGGAGGGCAACTAAAATGGTGCAGGGTCTGCACCAGAAGACATAAGAAGAGAAACTTAAGGAGCTTAATATGTATACCCTTAAGGAAAGGAGGGACGGGGGGGCATGATAGAAACTTTCAAATACCTCAAGGGAATTAACAAAGTCCAAGGGGGTAGCATATTTCAGAAAAAGATGCTTGCAAGAACAAGGGAGCACAATTTGAAGATAGAAGGGGATGGCTCAGTGGTAATGTGAGAAAGTATTTTTTCATCGAAAGGATTGTGTATGCATGGAATGGCCTTCCTGAGGAGGTTGTGGAGTCAAAACAGTGGGGAATTCAAGATTGCATGGGACAGACATAAGGCAATTCTAGGGTGGGAAGAGGAGGAAGTAGGCTGTTGGTTAACTAGGATCTGCAGCTTATTCATTAAGTAGAGAAATGGGTAGACTGGGTGGGCCAACTGGTCCTTGTCTGCCATCAAATCCTATGTTTCTATGTAATCTTAAATGAAGCCCCTTCAGGAAAATCAATTAAACCTCCCCTTAGAAAAATCCCCTCCAGTGTAATAGACCTCCCCATTAACAATTAGTCCAATTAACATTAATCCTCTTTACCCCCACACATAAAGAAAAAAATGTCCACTCTAATAATCTCCATTAATAGATAAATAGTTCACTTAAAAAAGCAACAGTTGTGAGACAGTCATGGGGTTCAGTTATGAAAGATAGCAGGAATCATAAAATATGGTGCAAAACACCCTGAGGTGTTGTTTTATTGCCAGTTATGAACAGGTGGTATTTTCAGATGCAGACTTTTGCCAGTTTACTATAAAAAAACAATAAAGAGTATGAGCTGGGACCTTAGCTAGGAGACCTCTCACTGCAGCACAGCAGGTGGACCTCACGATGTTCTCTAGAGACCAAGAGCTGACCCCATTGCATGGTATGGTCACCCTGACATTACCCCCTGGGTTTCTCCAAGTTCATCTACAGTCTGAGTATCAGTGCACTCAAAGAGTTTATACAGCAAAGAGAGCTTTATTCATCCTTAGCTGGCAGGTTTCACCCCTTGGGCTGGTTCTTTTCCTCTTGTTTAAAAGCAAAGCCCTCGTGTAATGTTTTTTATGGTGATCTCTGCAGACCAGCATGCCACACCCTTTGGTGGGGGTGGGAGGGTTGCAGAAGACTAACTAGGTACAAGACTACCTGATAGCAACCAGCTGGCAAGGCTCAGAGAAATAAATAACAAAATATGTAGTACAACAGACTTATACAGATGAAAGAAAAGGAAACTACAACTTTATTTTACTTCTAGGGATTACATCATGCCTTGCGTATCCCTAATTTGGCACCATGGGGTAACCTTTGTTGCAGCAGGGCTGCTTTACCTATCAGTACAGTTTTCCAACTGGGATAGGGTCACTGACCCTATCACATATACTCCCAGCTTAAAAGAGAACCAGTTCTTGCAAATGACTGGTTTCTATGCCTGTCTTCAGAGGTTTTATTGATTTATCTAACCAGGTACCGACTCCTCAGATGGAACCTTTTTATTGGGACCATCAAATAAACAGGAGCTAACCTCCACCATACCTGCAACAGGTCATTATACAATGGCAAGAAAGAATCCTGGACTCTGATTGGTCAGTCTGGGACTGGACCCTGTTACCCCAATACATCATCATGGGTCTAGTCTCAGCACTGTGACCCTCTAGATTATTAGTTTGCATTTGCTTGATTGTTTGCATCTTCTCCTAAGAAACAAAAATAATTTTCCACACAAAAACATCTTTAAAAATATTTTTTTATTCTGTATAACAAAGAGCCATTGTATAATAGCAATAATGTCATCCAGGGTGTGTGTCATTTGGGATAACGTCACACCTCAGGTATTGGGCAGCATCAGCTTAGGCCTTGTGCCCAACCACCAGAGGCATGACATTATCCCAGCACGACACACACCCTGTTGGGCATTTGGTACTTTGGTGAGTAGGATAAAAGGAAGCGATTTGCCCATCATGATTGTCCTCCATATACATGGAACATTAATCCAAATCTCTTCCTTCCAACCACTTGTCTAGTTTATTTTTAAATATTGCAATGTTTGGTGAATTGACAATGGCCTGAGGTGATGTATTCCATTATTTATGTGTTCTAATGGTAAAGTAATTTAGTCTTTCATTGCTATTGGCTTTCTTTACTTCCAGCTGTCTATTGTGAAGTCTTGCCACAATTTTTCTTGTGGAGTATGCAATACTACATGTTATCATTTGTTCCGGTTTTCAAGGAATTTTAAACAGTTGGAGTAAGTCACCCTGGTTCTTCTTTGCTTAAGAGTATAGAGTCCTGTTTGTTGCAATCTAGTGTTATAATCTAAGTAAGTTGGGTGTGGAATAAGTTTAGTGGCTCTGTGTTGAACTTGTTCAATTCTGTCAACATCAGTTTTTAAATAAGGGCTCCAACAGGGCGAGCCATAGTCTAAGTGGGGCCTAACATGAGATCTGTACAGGGACATAAGACGCTGCTCTGATCTGGACTCAAGTTTTTCTAATTCTGCAAAGTAATGCATTAGTTTGATTTGCTATTTTAGTACAGTGAGAGGTTGAGGATAGTTTATCGTTGACTAGTATTCATAACAGCTCTAAATGGGCAACCCCAAAAAGAGGATGAGCCAAATGTCTACATCTACCCAGTTTCAGAGTTTACTTTGGCAGAACCTAGTTTTAGTATCATTAACAGGATTCCCTATCCCACAAATTGCTTTTTCACTTCTGTTTTGTTTGCATCCCTTTCTCTAGTAATATAATCATTACCTTTCTTTATGTTCAGGTATGACAACTCAGCCTGCTGACTGTACTATCAACAGAGAATTTCTACAACATGGTAATTCCTTTAACCACATTTTCCTACTTGTGGGTCTAATACCCTCACATTCCTTTGCTTTTTATCTAGAAGTATTCATTTTTTTGTATCCCAGCTCTCAATCTCAAATCTTTTCCCCACAGAATTATAATATGATTAAACATTTCTTCAGAATACACATTACCTTTTATGCTTAGAAAGAGAGAAACTATATCTAGGAGGCACTTCCACCTCCAAGAATCTCTCCCCAGTGTTAATGTCAAATGGATATATGACTCCACCCATCCGGACACCTTCTACCAGAAAATTCATTTTTATGCCTTGCAACTATTCTGGCTGCTACCCTAGTAGTTGCCACCACACTCTGACATATTTTACAGGTCTTGCAGAACTTCACAACTTGTTTAATTATCCCTGGCCAGTAGAAATAGGATAGCATGAGATTTAACATCCCATGGCATCTCAAATGCCCTTTCTTGGGATCAAAATGTGCCGCCTGAAGAACCTGCAGTCGAAGTACCCAGGGCACCACCAACCGATCTTCAGTACATTTCTCCCAGAATTTCTTGTGACGCCTGTACAGGACCCCATTCTATGTAAAGTAAAAGGGTCTAGCATTATCCAACATCAATAGGTACATTATCAATCATTTTTACAAATACAAATAATCTACATACACAGGCATCATTCATTTGGAGCATGCGCCATGTTTTAAAGTCAGAATTAGTTTTAGGCATTAAACACTCAGTCCCTTCTGGTCTCAGAAGGATCACTGATTCTTCATACCTGCAATCTGTTGAACTTCCAGGACTCTTCTGGATGTCAGCACACAAGTCCTTAAAATGTTCACATAGCTGACTTGGCTCTCTCGCTCACCCTTCAAGCTCTGTCAGTTCAGGCACTTTTACCTGCACTCTCTGAACATCATCCAGCTCTGGCAACTCCACAATTTCCAAAACAGCACACAAATCTTCAGGGAATACACCACAGGACTGTTCATCTGGGACATTGTCACTATTCTCTTTAGCATTAGATGACACTGCCAGACCGTCAGTGCAGAGGTTGGATTTCCGCTTGCAACGCCAGCAACCCAGGTTCGGGAACAAGCCCAGGAAGCTGGACGGCTGGCCGGGGAGAAGGCTGGAGCATCCGAAGGACAGCTCATCTTTTCCAGGGAGGGAGGAGGGTTGACATCCCGGTGCAAGACTGGCCCCAGATGGAGGTCTTGGGTACAACATGTGCTGAGGTGCAGCAAGGGAAGGATGTCATGGGCATCGGCGCTATGCACCCTGACATCAGGTGATCACACAACGTCCATGGAAAATGGGAAAATGGCCATGGCAACTCCGGTAGATAGAGCCCTAGCCCCGATCCCTGATGCCTCCTACCTGCCACCGAACCAGCATCCCGATGAGACAAAGGAAGCACGGGGTAAGGGCCCCACATTGGCCCTGCCTGGGGGGTAAACCAAGGCTCTGTGGGGGATGAGACCGCTTGGATGGTCAGGTAGGAACGCGGGGACGTACAAGGCATAAGCGACTCCCGAAAAGAGGAGTGTTGTTGGCTGGGAGAAGTATAAAGAGAAAGTAAAAAAAAAGAATAATTAGATGGCACTGTTCCTTCCCCATCAGCCTCATGGTTCCCAAACAGTGCTTGGTTAATGGTCACAGCTTCTATCTGTTCCAGTGTCTGGATTCGTTGCTCCGCCACAGAACACTGTTCCTCAGCCTCTAGCCATTTCTGAGTCAGCCACTGCACCATCTTTTGCAGACTCATCAGCACCTATCTCTCAGACAGTGTCTCCTCTGGGTCACTCTGCCATTTCATTGCTGCCAACTCCACCAGGGACTTCACCTTCTCCTGCAAAAGTATTACAGGATCAGTTATTCAGTCAGCAAACTGTTCAGACTTTTAGCTCTAGGGACTTTCTGCACGCCTCACTTCATTCAGTACCAGCAGATCTAGTATGTGACCAGCCACACTTCACCTGTCAAGAGTGTTCTGTCATCCCACTCTAATAATAATAATAATAACTTTATTTCACAAAAGCACCTTTCAAGTGTCAAAGTGCTTTGCAAATGATTAAAATGAGAATAGTAAGGACAATAAATACAGTATAAAGCAAAACAATAGTCTAATAGGGTTCATTCACTAAATGCCATTAAAGGACTGGCACCATAAAAAAGTTTTTAATGCTTGCTTAAAGTATCCCACTGTCATGCACTCCTGCAGCCAATGGGGTAGAGAATTCCAGAGGGTAGGGGTGACATACATGAAAGCACAGGCCCTAGAAGACTTCAAAGGCACTCTCAGGATCTCTAGCAACCCATTGTTGGCCAAACAGAGCTGCCACTCTGGGTGATAGGAAACCAGAAGCTCTTTCAAGTAGTTAGGGCCAAGTTCATGTAGGGCTTTATACGTCAATAAACCAACTTTAAAGGTGATCTGCAACTGAATTGGCAGTGCAGACTGCGCAGAACAGGGGTAATGTGAGATGTTCGAGAAGCCCCCATCAACAATCATGCTGTTGTATTCTGCACTAGCTGCAAGTGGTGTGTATCAACCCCAGGAAACCTAAGTACGGGAAACTGCAGTAATCAAGGTGCAAGATCACAAAGGTGTGAACAAGTGTAGGAAGATCTCTGGATGGAACAAGGTGCTTGATCCTGGCAATGTTCCTAAGATGGTAAAAGGAAGACTTGACGACTGCCGACTCTTGAGATTGTAAGGTCTGCCCATCAAGCACCACCCCCAGGTCCCATACCTGTTCAGGGGTAAGGATCTGAGTGCCCCCTAGATAAATTCAAGAGGGCTGACTAGTCCTCAACCCCTCTATCTGGCAACCTGACTCCATAATCATCACCTCAGTCTTTCCCGCATTCAGCTTTAGCCAGCTCAAATTCATCCAGTCCTGGATTTCAGCAAGGCAGTTGCTAAATACTGAGACAGCACTATCCTGGTCAGGTGCAAAGACAGGTAGAGCTGGGTATCATCAGCATAGTGGTGAAACCTCAGCCCATACCATCTTACAATGATCTCGAGTGGCAGCATGTACACTGCAAACAACATGGGGACAGCACTGAGCCTGAGGAACCCCACATGACAGAGAAATGGGTTTGAGGAAAAAAAACAGACACCATTCTCTGAGTTCTGCCAGTGAGGAAAGATGTAAACCACCTGAGGACTGTATGTGTCAGGCCACAGATGGACCTTAGGCACCCAAGCAGTACCCCAGGTCCGCGAGTGTCAAAAGCTGAAGAGAGATCAAGGTGCACCAGAATGGAACTGCTTCTCTAATCTCTCACCATCAGGAGATCATTGAGCACCTGAACCAGTGCAATCTTGGTACTAGACTCTTTTGAAAACTAGACTGGAGAGGTTCATAGATGTTATGGATGGTCAAGTGGTTCTCCAGTTGAACCACCACTACTTTCTCAATAACCTTCCCTATAAAAGGGAAATTAGCGATTGGTCTGTAGTTATCCAGAGAGTCAGGATCCAAAGAAGCTTTCTTCAGGAGAGGTGTTTCCACCGCCTCCTTCAGGGAGCTTGGAAACTCACCCAAATCAAGGGAGCACTGGACTATCTGAACCAGGACTGGGCCAATGATGTCACAACACCCTATAATCAGGGAGGTTGGACCCAGATCCAAACTACAACATGTAGGGTGCATACTCTGGACAATCCGTATGACATCTGCAAACTCCAGCAGGTCAAAGGAACTCCAGGAAACACAAAGTGAGGTGACCAGGCACCGATCAACAGCATCCCCCATAGAGCGAGTCAAGAGGATCTCTAACCTGATGTTGGCCACCTTATTCTCAAGGAATTGAGCAAGCTCATCGCACTCCACTTGCTAAAAGGTCTTCAGAATTGCTGACAGGTTGGGTTGCACAACCTGTCCACAGTCTGAAAGAGCTGAGCTGGTCAGTTCTGAGTGGCAGCAATCTTCTCAGATAGGAATTCTGCCTTTTTATGGGGGATTGCTGATTGGTAGGGCTGATAATGCTCTATCAGTCTAAGGTGCTCAACCTCCAGGGCAGATTTCTGCCAATGTTGCTCTAACCTACATCCTAGTCGCCACAACTCCCTCAAGGACCCATCAAACCAGGGAGCCCGAGGGCAAAAGGGGAGAGGACAAACATGGACAGGAGCAATCAGGTCCAGGGCTGTGGAGATGACCTTATTATAGGCCAGTACCAAAGCCTCTGGACTCGTACTGGCCATGGGAAACTCTAAGAGGTCAATCACTGCCACCAGGCCTTCAGCGCTCACCTCCCATAAAGGGTGGTAACTGACCATCTCCATAGGGGTAGGCCTATGAAGGGGGGTGCAAAAGTTGAATCTCATGGTGTAGTGGTCAAATCATCCAACAGTTTCCACCCCCAGATCGAGGCCTCAATCTCCAGGAGGAAAACCAAATATAGAGAGTGACCATGCTGATGCATGGCAGAGGCAATAATCTGTGTGAGGCCCAGTGATGTCATCAACTGGAGGAAGTGCTGTCCAAATTATGAGAGTTTGTCATCGACCTAGGCATTAAAGTCGTACAGAACCATCAATCTGGGCGACTCCAGCACCATGTCGATGACAAAGTCCACTACTTCCTGCAGGAATTGCTTCTCGTCCCCGACAACAGCTATCCTGCAACCCACACCTGCCACCACAGTATACTCAAAAGATTCTGCCTCCTCAACTGGTACACTCGTAAGGCCCAACTCGGTCTTGAAACAGACCGCTACTCCTCCCCATGGTCCAACCTCAAGCAGTGGATCACCGAGTACCCGGCTGGAATTGTAGCTTCCAATATGTGACCAGCATTTTCTTCCAGCCAGATCTCAATGATGCAAGTCAGATCTGTTGTTCCAACAAGATCTGCAATAATTGCAGTCTTGTTCTTAACCGATCTGGCATTGCATGTCATGGAGTTCAGTTTTAAAATATGGTGCAAAACACCTGAGGTGTTGTTTTATTGCCAGTTATGTACAGGTGGTATTTTCAGATGCAGACTTTTGCTCAGTTAATATAAAAAAAAAAACAATAAAGAGTATGGGCTGGAAGCTTAGCTAGGAGGCCTCTCACTATAGCACTACAGGTGGATCTTACAATGCTCTCTAGAGAACAGGAATTGAAGGAAAGAATTGTTGAGTACCTAGAGGCCAGTGGGGCACAGGACCCAAGGCAGCATGGATTCACAGTGGGAAGGTCATGTCAGATGAATCTAATTGATTTCTTTGAGTGGGTGACCAAAGTAGTGGACCAGGAGGGCTGTGGACATGGCCTACCTAGACTTTAGCAAGCATTTTACACAGTCGCACACAAGAGATTAATAAACCTGCATAAAACATTGTCTGGACAACAGGACACAGAAGGTAATAGTAAACGGAGTCCACTCTGGAGAAAGGGGGGTTACTAGTGGAGTACTGCAGGGTTCAGTACTGGGTACGGTCCTTTTGAATGCCTTTATAAGTGACATTGCAAAGGGACTGGAAGGAAAAGTATGCCTCTTTGCACATGACAGAAAGATCTGCAACAGGGTTGATACACAAGGGGGTGGAAAGGATGAGAAGAAAAAGATGTGCAAGAACAAGGGGACACAATTTGAAGATAGAGGGGGCGGCTCAGGGGCAATGTGAAGAAGTGTTTTTTTTCACAGAAAGGGTGGTGGACGCATGAAACCATCTTCTTGAGGAGGTTGTGGAGTCTAAAACTGTGGGAGAATTCAAGAATGTATGGGGCAGACATAAAGCAATTCTTGTGGGGGCGTAGGAACCAATAGGCTGTTGGTTAACTAGGATCTGAAGCTTATCCTGTAGGTAGGGAAATGAGCAGACTAGGTGTGCCAAGCTGTCCTTATCTGCTGTCAAAGTCTATGTTTCATCGCATGGTATGGTCACCCTGCCAATACCCCCTGGGTTTCTCCAAGTTCCTCTGCAGTCTGAGTATCTGTGCATTCAAAGGTTTCTGTAGCAAAGAGAGCTTTATTCATCCATTAGCTGGCAGGTTACACCCTTGGGCTGTTTCTTTTCCTCTTGTTTAAAAGCAAAGCCCTCATGCAATGCTTCTTATGGTGATTTCTGCAGACCAGCATGTCACATTCTTTGGGGGGATTGCAGAACACAAACTAGGCAGAAGACTACCCTGATAGTGGCCTGCTAGCAATGCTCAGAGAAATGAATAACAAAACATGTAGTACAACAGACTTACACAGATGAAAAAAGGTAACTACAACATTATTTTACTTCTAGGAACTACTTCATGCCTTGCATATCCCTAATCTTGCACCATGGGGGGGTAACCTTTGTTGCAGGGCACGGGGTCAAAATGTCGCACAGCATTCTGCCGTGTGACTTAATCGCGTGCTATGATTTATTTAATTTATTGATCTGTGGGGCTCTGCCCTCACCCCTGCTACGGGGGTCTGTGCCCCGGACCCATAGAAACGAGACTTTGACGGTAGATATGACCATTTGGCCCACCCAGTCTGCCCATTTCCTACCTATTGGATAAGCTGCAGATTCTAGTTAGCCAACAGCCTACTTTTGCAACCCCTACTATAATTGCTTTGTGTCTGTCCCATGCATGTTTGAATTCCCCACTGTTTTAGACCCAACGACCTCCTCAGGAAGGCTGTTCCATGTGTCCACCACTCTCTCCATGAAAAAGAATTTCCTCATATTACCCCTAAGCCATCCCCCTCTAACTTTAAATTGTGCCCCCTTGTTCTTATACATATCTTTTTCTGAAAGGTGCTACCCTCCTGGACTTTGTTGATTCCCTTGAGGTACTTGAACGTTTCTATCATGTCCTCCCTCTCCCTCCTTTTATCAAGAGTATACATATTAAGCTCTCTCAGTCTCTCGTCATATGGTTTCTGATGTAGACCCTGCACCATTTTAGTTGCCCTCCTCCAGACTGCTTCCATCCTGTCTATGTCCTTGCATAGATGAGGTCTCCAAAACTGCACACAGTATTCCAGATGGGGTCTCACCAACTGTCTGTACAGAGGGATAACCACTTCCTTTTCTACTTGCAATGCCCTCCTATGCATTCCAGTATACCACTGGCTCTCCTTACTGACTTCTCACATTGCTTACCCACCTTTAGGTCATCTGATATGACTACACCCAGATCCCTTTCCATTATTGTTGCTCTAGTACCTCCCTCACTTAGATTCTAACTGGGGGTCCAACACAGAGAGTGCACAGGTATGGGGTTCGCAACAATGCCGTATGTTATTAAGTGTACAAACATTATGACCCGTAGTTGTTGCAGCAGGGCTGCTTTAACCATCACTACAGTTTTCCAACTGGGAAAGGGTCACTGGCCCTATCACACCCTCTCATTGATGCTTACCTCTGAGGCATGTCTGCAGCATTCCTAGTAGCAGTTTTTATCTGGTGCAGGTTTGAAATGTGCAGTGTCAGTTTTAAACAGTAGGATTAGCCAGATACAATTAGGGGAGAAGAAGACTGTTTAATAGTGAAACAAATACACATGCTCTCAGTGTGGTGGTTCCTCGCTAAGCTGGATGGAGGAGCCGCCATGTTTCCATAACTAGTAAGCCCGCCCAGAAGGAGTAAAGAGCTAATCATGATGCAGCTCTTGTTTGACTGATGTGGTGAGTGTTTGTTATAAGCTGTGGGTTATAACAGCAAAGTATAACTTGATCAGACAATGGGAAACATTTCTGACCAGTTATTATGTCAGCAATAAGACACAACGAGGTGTGGGTTATGACCTGATAAGAGCATGCCCCAGGTGTGTTATGAGGCATGAGGCTCTTGCACTGAGCGCCTTTAGCACCTGGGAAGTGTTTCTTATCAATAATCTATTTTAAATATTTCTGGGAAAAATTGTAACTTATTCTGAAAATTTATTATGATGTGGAGATGGTTAGTTGTGTGATAGTTCATTCATCTTAACCATCTCCGCACCATAAGACATTTTCAGAATAAATTACAAGATTTGCCACAGAAATATTTTATGTGGATTATTGTAATGAAGGTAGTGTGAACCATTTTTTTCCTGGGCTGTTCTGGACATTTTATTTTACATTATTGCAAACTTATGGGAGCTTTGAAGACCACTGCCTACAAGATTACTTATGAAATATTGATAATGATTACTGTCAGTACTGTGATTTCATCTTGTAATAAAATGGCTCATTTTGTTGAAGTAGGAGGAAATGCTGAAAGTGCTTATACGTCTTGCAGTTTCACTGATGCGGAACGAACTACCCTTTGACAACAATGAAAGGAAACAGGATTTAAGTTCATCTGATGTTGATACAGATAGAAACATCAGAAGAAGGGTTGAGAATATTATATCAAAGGATATAAGGCTAGAATGGCATAGTTTAACTTTAACCAAATATTTAGAGTATAAAAGAATTCCTAGGGGACTTAGGGTCCGTATAACCTAATTTAGGTATTTTTGATGAAAAACTGAACAGGAAGTGAGATGGGATACGTACTCGATGCAGTGTAGATTTTATGTGTGTGCTAATAGAGGCCATTATTAAATCCAGGGGTAAATTAGCAGAAGAGGTTAACGGACAGGAAGAGACTCTTAAACAACAATTAAAACTGGAAGAGTTTAACAAATGGTTGGAAGATACTAAAGAGAAAATAGTTGAATATGAGAAGGGAATAAAGGAAGTTAGACTTAAAAAATTCCATAAGGACACTATAGATTATAGAGATAACAAAGTCTATATGTATAAGAAAATTAAATATCCAAATACAAGAAATGAAGGTGCTAGTTCAGACAGTTCAGATAGATATAAGAGGAGTTAATTTCAAACAGGTGATAAAGGTCCTTTTTTAGGCAAGAGGACTCCAGTGGACAGACAGGAAAAAGAAATCAATCAACCAGGCCTCTCTCATATTTATTTACTTATTTTATTTAGTTTTGTTGACTGGGTAAGTGCACGACTAGACAAGTCCTGCATATTTTCAGGCACGACCCAGGGAGGGGATACAGATGAATGCCAACTGACCTTGAACCAGATTAAGTTGTGTGTGTTAATACAACAGGAGGGCAGCACTCTACCCCAGGGCCAGGGCAAACAGTACAATCTAAGAGACAAGAATATAATAGAAACAGAAGGAGGAATTGGAGGGAGTGGAGGGCAAGGTCAAAGAACTTAGGGCAGTGGGAACAGGGGGAGACAGTAGTCTTCAATTTAAGTAAAAAAGTGTTAACTGAAAAAGAGATTAAACACTGGGTTTGTAACTTTCATTTTCTGTGACTCAAACACTTAATTGTTTTCAGTCATTTGTTGATTTGCACAGATTTTTCTGAAACATTTGTTTACAAATGGAGTTTGGAAATCAAGAAATCCATAACCCAGAGAGAGTTAAGTTAAAACTGGCTATAGGAACTCATTCCTCTTTTATGTCACAAACTGGGATAAGTAATGCAGGTGAGACACATATTAACACAGTTTCAAAAGCAATAGAAGAAATATGTGAAAACAGAAATGCAAACAACAAATATACTAAAAACCTTACCAGAAAACAATTGGAGACTTCCAGTGACGTCACCGCAATGGTGGGCAGCTGAACCTGAAAGCTCCACTATCCCCCTAGCTTTCATCGAGCTAAATCCTCTGGAGAGTGGCTACTAACTAAAAAAAAGATATAGTCCGAGGTAACCCCAGAAAGTCAGAGGTTCGAGATTCTCCTCTGTGCAAAGCAAAATGAAACAAACGACCCTTAGCAGACCGCAAGAAGGCCTAACTGTTCTCCCACCGCACCGACAGCAGCCATCAGAATCCTCAGCAGACTGGGAACAAGAGGAAATTGATCTACCTGAAAATACTAACCAAACGCTTAAACAAATACCAGCAACAGTAATAAAATAGACTCTGCATTTGCAGACCTGAGGCAAGACGTCCGTATCCTAGACAAGAAGTTATCAGCTTCAGATATTAAAATAATGGAGATTTCAGAGGCACAGGACTGTACAGATTGTCTGCTTTTATACTTACTTCAGAGGATCGGAGATGCAGGCCAAAGCTGGAAGATCTCGAAAATGGCTCAAGCGCAATAACTGGGATTCACGGAACCCTCAAGGCTTTGAGGAGAGCTTTGCGACAACGGCTGATTTTGTACAGCAAGTGCTTAGATCTATGCTCTCTCCTCCAATCTGATTTAAATCTCAAGATAGACAGAGCACATAGGTCCTTGGGCCCAAAAACCAACCGAAGAGAATGCAAGACCTCGCTCCCTAATAATTTGTATGCTTCACTATCAAAGCAAGGAGTGGATCCTCCATGAAGCATGGAGTCTGCGGGAAATAATGTACCAGGAGAAGAGAATCTACTTCAATCAGGACTTTTCATCTTCTTTGCAAGCTGAGAGACAAAGAGTATGAGGGATCATCAGAGAATTGAAGGAAAAAAAGGACATAAAGGCCCAATTGCTTTTTCCTGCAAGGATTAAGATTTACTCAGAATCGGGGGCCAAAATCTTTTCTACACTGGTGGAGGCTGCCCCTACCTTGACGGAACTCCAGATCTCGATGCCTGATCTAGAGACTGGTATTTTGGAATGAAAGCTCAGGATGGGGGCCTGGAATGTGGTAAATCGCACCAACAACAGGAAACATGGTTTTCCAGGCGCAATCTCATCGGCTGCAATAGGGGACATTGTGAAGCTTATGCAGCGAGCAGAAAAATGAGTGAAAGCGCAGGGCGAAGGTAACAGCAAACAGGTGTCTATGGGGACTGACTTTGAATTTGAAATCAAAGGTACTGTATAGAACTGGTAAATGCTCTCATAGAAGCGTGGGAGAAGGAGATTCTGATGAAACTTTATGAAGATGGAGTAATACGAGCAAATACAATGGGACTGTAGGTATTTAAGGAGACTGTGAGATGGACTTATGCATCATGACATTTAAATCTATACCAGCTTGGTTCATCTCCACAGGGCCACTTTCAAGAGGGTTCAATGGGTTTGAAGTGTTGTGATGGAAAACCTAGTAGTCAATATGCAAGAATAAACAAATATTTGCTAAAGGAGGGGGGACTAAAAAAGGGGGGACCTACCATAGGGGGGAAAAGAGGTGAGGGTTGGTTAAAAGATAGTGGAAAGGGTTATGAAGATAGGGGGAGGAGAAGAGGGGTTGAGGGGAGAAGTTGGGTAAAAAGGGAGGTAATGGGAGGGGACATGAAAGTGGGAAATGAAAATGGGGATCTGTCTCTTATAATCATAAAAGGGGAAGTCATGGCACATAATAAGAAGAGGGAAGGGTCTCTGGGGATTATTGGATATCTGGTTCAGCTACCACCTGCGGTTTCGGGTGGATTTACAGGTTGCAGGTGAACACCTAAGGATTTGGGTATAGCCGCAACTCCCCTATACATCACGGGGATCTGAAACTGGTCACACATGTGACCTCCAGTGGTGGTAGTGTACGCCATTGGATTCGCCTAGGCGGTCAAAATATCGGGACTTTGGTTGTATTAAACAACTCATTATTGTTGGAATCAAAGGGTTCCACCTTTACAAGTTAACAGTTATAGGGTTAAAACAATGTTCTAAATTATTGGTTTTTGCAAAATGGCATGTGATTTCATACAAAGTAAACCAGTCAGATGGGTCATTACACAAACAGGTGGAGGGGGTAGATAGATATAAGCCACAAATGAAGACGGACAAGAAGTTTAGAAACAACAGGACCCAATGACACATTTAAGAGTAATTTCACAACATTAACGGCATTAACTCACCCGTAAAAGAACTAAGATTCTGACTGAATTGAGAAGAATAGAGGAGATATTGCTCTTTTGCAAGAGACATACATTTCAGAAGCAGAGCATTTGAAACTACTGACGCCAATGGGTAGGGAGAGTTGAAGCCACCTTAGGTAAAGAGGGAAAAAGCTGGTGTAGCAATTCTAATAAAGAAGGAACTCATTTTATAGTGCAGGAGACAGAAATTATGTATCCAGGGAGATGTATTAGGTATCCGTCTTATACAGGAAAAATGAGTACATTTAATAAAACATATATGCCCCTAATACAGGCACAGAAAGATTTTACTTGGAAGTTTTTCAGAACATAGGGGGACTTTCGAGGGGACTTTTAATACTGGGGGGCGACTTTAATGCCACTTTGTGCCCTGCAATGGATAGGTCCTTGGGGAACATAGACACATCTAGGATAGCTAGAAAGAGACTGAAGGCCCTGGTAAAAGAGGGAGGGATGGTAGACATTTGGAGAGAAAGACATAAAACTGAGAAAGATTATACATTTTACTTGGCTTCTAGAAACTCATATTCACGAATAGATTTTTTTACCTACTCCACTGATCTTCACCTCTTCACCAAAGCTCAGATACACTCATTAACTTTATCAGATCACACCCTAATATCCATAGAGTATACCTGGAGCAGGGAGCCCAGAGTCACTAACTGGAGGTTAAATGTATCATTGCTTAATGACAAGAACCTGGTACAACAAATTGTCCAAAATTTCCAACACCTTACTACAGATTCCCCTATGACAGAATGTTCCCCAGGGGTGTGGTGGGACACTATGAAAGCAGTGCTAAGAGGTCATATAATCAGCCTGGCCTCAGCCAAAAAGAAACTGAGAAATAAAAAACTACTGGAGTTGCAAACCGCAATAAAAGTGTTGGAAAGAGAACATAAAAGTGAGCCAAGGGGAAAGCAGAAAATCTTTAAAGAACTGGTTAAAAAAGAAGGAACTTAATGATTTGGAATCAGATAAGGTCGAGGGACTGTTACGGTTCACCAACCAAAATATTATAGGGGAGAGCATTGAAATTATTAGCTCTCAGAATGAGGAAGGAACAAGTAAATCGACACATCCCCTTCCTCCAGAAAGGGGTAATAGCAGTGATCAGATAGAGAAGCCAGGAGACATAGCTAAGGCCTTTAAAAAGTATTACCAGATGCTATATGCAGAAAAGAGTGATCCCAAACTGTGACAGCTCAGACGGAGTGTTTTCTTAAAACATTAAAACTCCTAAATTATCCACCACAATGCAACAAGAGTTATCAGCCCCCTTAAGAGAACAAGAAATCTTAACAGTGATAAATAACTCCTTCAGGAAAATCGCCTGATAAGGACGGACTTCCGGCAGAGTTTTATGAAAAATTCAAAAGAATGTTGGTATCCAAATTAGCAACAATCCTGAATGCCATGCTTGAGGAGGAAAACCTCGAACTGTGGAGGGAGGCACTAATAACTGTAATTCCAAAACCAGGTAAACCAACAACATCTAGTGAGTTGTATAGGCCTATATCCTTGCTAAATCAGGATTCAAAATATTTTCAAAGATTTGTGGAGATATTGGTGCATCCAGATCAAATGGGGTTTATACCCATAGGCATTTGTCAGACAATATTAGACGCTTTAAATATACTAGAGTATAAAGAGTATTCTGGAGTTCCCAAACTAGCTATTTTTCTAGATGCAGAAAAGGCCTTTGATAGGCTTGACTAGTCTTATCTCAAAACAGTGCTTGGTAGAATGGGATTTGAAGGCCCTTCCTGCAATGGACCATGATGGCTACCTAACAGCCAGTTGCCAGAGTGTGGGTAAATGGCACTCTCTCCACAACTCTTACATTATACAAAAGGCACCAGACAAGGGTGCCCCCTATCCCTCTACTTTTGCGTTTGGCAATGGAGCCTCTGCCCAGGTGATTAGAGCGGAGGATAAGATTCTAGGGATTCTGTAGAGGGGTGACAAATAAGGTCTCATTGTATGCGGATGATACCTTAATATACCTGCAGGACCCGCCAATCTCGATCCCTCCATTGATAGATTTATTAAATCAATTTGGCAAAATATCAGGATTCAAAATTAATACGAAAAATCTGAGGTCTTTCTAATAAGTGGCAGAATTTCGGGGGAATTACAAGAGTCGATTCCATTTAACTGGACTAAAGACAGAGTCAAATACTTAGGTATTCAAATTCCAACTAAACTATCCCATCTATACCAGGTTAATTATGGTCTGTTGCAGAAGGCAGTCTTTGCTGATATAAATAGATGGCGTATGATGCCTTTTTCCTTCACTAACAGGACAGAGGCGGTGAAAATAAACATTCTCCCCTGATACTTGTTCTTGTTCACTAGTTTACCACTACCTTTCCAAAAAAGAGACTGGAAGGAGTTGAGACGGAAGCTCTCTCAATTCATTTGGGCAGGAAGATGGCCTAGGAAGCGTTGGGAACTCCTTATGGAAAGCAGGGATAGATGGGGCAGAGGTGTACCAGATTTTTACAAGTATTATAAGGTGGCTCAGATAGTGCCTATTCTTGATATGTTAAATCTGAGACAGATAGGAGGGTGGTGTCCTATGGAACTTAGGGCACATCTAGTTATTCCCCTGCAGATGTTACCCTGGGTAGCAATGCCTACAGACATCAAACAGGTTACAAATAAGTGGACAAAGCACACTCTCAAAGCAACCCCCAACCTGCGCCTGCACAACTTTGAGCCAAAAAAAAGAGACTTAAGTCAAGGGCTACCCACAGGTGAGCTGCTGCATTGCAGGGTGCAACAGAGCAGCTGCCACCTGTGGCTGGCCCCAACCCACTCCCCGCCCCCGCAGCCCGATCACCAGCAGATGACTGTAAATCCACCACCCCCCACTGGCCCGATCGTGGGCATAGTTTAACCCCCCCATCAGCCCGATCATGGGCAGCAATGTGGCTCCTTCCCCAAACGTATTCCTGGCAGTCCAGTGGACCAAAATGCCCAATCACTGGCAGTAGTGGTTTAAACCTCCCCTCCTCCTGAATTCATCCCTGGTGGTCCAGTGGCAAATCCCGATTGCAGGATGTAAAAGTTGAACAAACCCCCCCGAACATAGCCCTGGTGGCTAGTGTCCTCCATCCAACCCACCCACGGCCTCACCACCTCACTCCCCGCAGCTGGCATGTGGCATCCCACCCGCCTGCCGCCTTCATCGCCCGCCGACCGATTGCCCAATAGGGCTGCACGTCCATTGCGCAGAGCAAGAGCCAATAGCATTAGGTCTATATTATATAAGACAGTCCAGTTTGTGAATGAATGAATGTATTCATTCACAAGTCTGGACTGTCATGTATGGTAGTGGTATGGGCTGCATGCCCATTGGCTCTTGCTCTGCACCAATGGACGTGCAGCCCTATTGGGCAGTCAGTCAGCGGGCGGCAGGGTGGCAGGGCGACAGGCAGGCGGGATGCTGCCGCCCGCTGGTTGCTGGGGGAGCGAGGTGGTGGGGCTTCGCGTGTGGGTGGGGTGGGGGACACTGGCCACCAGGGCTATGTTCGGGGGGGTTGTTCAACTTTTACATCCCGTGATCGGGATTTGCCACTGGACCACCAGGGATGAATTCGGGAGGAGGGGGGTTTAAACCACTACTGCCCGCGATCGGGAATTTTGGTGCACTAGACCACCAGGGATGTGTCTGAAGAGAGGGGTTGTTTTAAACCACTACTGCTCATGATCAGGAATTACGGTCCACTGGACCACCAGGGATACGCTTGGGGAGCTACATTGCTGCCCGCGATCGGGCTGGT
The DNA here is from genome assembly GCA_016271365.2 of Neoceratodus forsteri. Lineage (NCBI taxonomy): Eukaryota > Metazoa > Chordata > Ceratodontiformes > Ceratodontidae > Neoceratodus > Neoceratodus forsteri. Next base: position 1,475,681,634 of record CM057459.1, read on the forward strand.
GGGGGATTAAACTATGCCCGCGATTGGGCCAGTGGTGGTGGTGAGGGGATTTACACTGTTTTGCCCATGATTGGGCTGTAGGGGCATCACTCCTCGACGGCTGCTGCCTGGCAGGGTGCCAGGCGCAAGTCCTTGAGGATCAGCGCACCTGCATGCTAATGGCATGCAATGGGGCTATAATCAGATGCAATGGCCCCTGCACCTTGCATGAATTATAGCCCCATTTGCATGTCACCTTTGAATATGGGGATTGCACGTGGGCGCAATGGTACTTGGGCCACTGCAAGTTGAATGCTCCACTTCAACTGTGGTGCAAGTTCCACTGTGCCATGCACAGTGGCTTGTGTCCTGGTGATATTCAAAGAAAGTTGCTCAAGGGTAACCCTTTGAATATCGCTTCAGACACACCCCTGCACAACTATTTTGTGCAGTGAGGGCTTGCGCCTACAAAATGGTGCGGTTTGAATATCCAGCCGGGTATACAATTAGTAGGAAAGAGAACATGGTAATTGCTGAAAATGATTTTCTTTCTGAATACAAATGTATTAATCTGCTTCAATGGTGATATACCCATATGTAAAATGGAGTTTTTAAGCTATCAATAAAAGCTTATGAAAGTTCAAAAAAAGAAAACAATTGGAAATGTTATCAACATTTGAAAATGATCCTGTATTAGTTATTAAACCAGCTGACAAGGGTGGGGCTATAGTCCTTATGGACCTGGACAAATACAGGAATATGTGTAAGCAACTTTTAGGTATTGAACATGATTATGAGAAATTATCAGGGGACCCCACAGAGGAAATCAATTTGAAATTTAGGAAATTAGTAGAAGAATTTCAAGCCCTAGGATGGTTGCACCAATGGGAAGCAGAATTGTTAGTATGTGAGAACCTGAGGACCCCGGTGTTTTATGCACTTCCTAAAATCCATAAGATGAAGTAAATCCCCCTGCAAAACCAATAGTCTCTGGAATAGGCTCTATTTTAGAGCCACTGTCTAGAGATGTGAATTTTCACATTCAGGATTTAGTCCAACAGATGAGTACCTGTATTAAAGATACTACACATGTTTTACAACTTTTGGAACAGATTAATGTCCAGATTAAAAACCATACAGCATACGACTATGGACACTATAGATGTTAAAGATTTATATACTCCGATTCCTCATATTGAAGGAGTATGGGCATTACATGAGCTTTTGGACCAGAGACCAACAGAACAGAGACCTAAGGTGGCGCTATTAATGGAGTTAGCAGCATTTGTATTAAACAATTACTTTAAATCTGAAAATGATTTTTTGGGCTAAAAAAAGGTACAGCAATAGGGAGAGTAGTATGCTATAGCCCTGGTTACTCGAATGCATATATGTACAGCTTTGAATGCAAATATATATTTTAATGGTAATGAACAGGAAAAACAGTATAAACAATGTATTCCTATTGGAGGAGATTTATTGATGACATGCTTATGTTGTAGCAAGGTGAGGAAAATCAGTTACAGGAATTTCTAGAATACACAAATATGTGTGACTCTAATTTTAAATTTGTGCCAAACTATAGCAAACTTAGTGTTAACTTTTTGGATATCACCATTTTGAAGATTAACAAATTAGAAAGCACATTTTTTTCAAAAACCTACATACAGAAACACTGCACTTCATAACAGAAGTTTTCATCCAAGCAAATTGAAGAATAGTATTCCATTTTCACAACTACTTAGAACTGAATGGAACAACAGAATGAACTATCAAAGAGAAAAAAATATCACTTTAAATAGGTTTAGATCTAGGGGTTACTCAACAGAAACTATTAAGAAGGTGAAAGCAAGAGTAGCATGATTTTCTAGAGAGTCACTGCTGGCAGATAGGACAGAAAATAATATACCCGGACAAGGTAAAAATGTGACATTCAGCACTACACATTGTATGGAGATACCTAGAATTAGACACAGTGGCCCAAACATTCAAACTGCATCAGGCTGTGGCACAAGCCTGGGCACAGCGCAACTTGGCTGTGCAGGGGCGTTGACTGGGTAATATTCAACAGAGCTGCGCCATGGCACAGCATTGTTGAATATCGCACCCTGGCCACCCGCAGTGTGCATGGCGCAGTGGCACTGCACCAGCGCAAGTGGAGTGGGAGCAGGGAATGCACTAGTGCAAGTTCCATTGTGCTGCGCGCAGCAACTGCGATATTCAAAAGTGCACATGCAGATGGGGCCATAATGTATGCAAGGCACAAATGGAGCCATTTGCATGTCATTATGGCCCATTTGCATGAAGGTGCACTGATCCTCAGCGACTTGTGCCTGGCACCCTGCTAGGCAGCAGCTGTCAGGTACCAACTGCACAGTGTAGCAATGTGCCCCACAGCCTGATCACAGGCTTCAGTAAATAAAAATCACGTCCTATATCCCTGGTGGTCCAGTGGACCGCTACAGCCCAATAAGGAAAATAAATTGAATCAATATTCCTGGTGGTCCAGTGGACTGCAGTCAGCCCATCGCAGACCTAAGTACAAATAATTGGAATCCAATATCCTGGTGGTCCATTGACCGCTGTCAGCCTGATCGCAGACATAAGTAAAAATATATTGAATCCAATATCCCTGGTAATCCAGCGAACCCCCTCCCAACCTGCCCACTGAGCCCCACCACCCCGCTCCTCCCCGGTCAGCGGTGGTTGGCAGCACCCCCCCACCTGCTGCCCCACCACCATCTGACTGACACCATAGGTAGGGCTGTACACCCACCGGTCCACAGCATGAGCCAATGGCGCAGCAGCCCGTACTATACTACACATTCCAGATATGTAAATGGAACCGGGACGGTGGGGCTCAGTGGGTGGTGGGAGGGGGTCCGCTGGACCACCAGGGATATTGATTCAACATATTTTTACTTAAGCCTGCAATCAGGCTGTCAGCAGTCCACTGGACCACCAGGGATATTGGATTTGATTTATTTTTACTTAAGCTCATGATCGGGCTGACTGCAGTCCACTGGACCCCAGGGAGATAGGACGGATATTTTTGGAATAGCCCTTGATTGGCATGGGGCCGCCACAGAGGTGCAGCCGAGTTGGGTACACTATTAAGGTGGCAGCTGCCGGTTGCACCCTGCACTATGGCAGCTCACTTGTGGGTGGCCAGCAATTGTTCCTTTTTTTTTTTGGCTCACCTGTGTGCAGCGCAAGTAGGGATTGTGCATGCATGGACTCAGCACATCCCGGACTGAATATCGGGATGTGCAGAGTGTGCATGGGCACGCCCCCCTACATGCGCTGCATACATTACTGATGCACTCTGGCACATCAAGATTTGTGCCAGGCACAACCCCCGTTTGAATATCGCACTGGGGTGCATCAGTGGGTTGCACATGCGCAATCCTTTTGAATATCTGGGCCATTATCTCACAAAACTGGAGCATATTACAAAATGCTTCAGAAACTTGCCAGATATTTAGGGACAAGCCTTTTATAACATCAAAAAGCACCAAATTTCAGGGATAAGCTAATGGGCCATGCATACACGCAGAGAACCAGAGTCTGGACAGTTACTACTTGGCTTACTTAAAAATGGTATGTACCCATGTAATAAACGTATTGCATGTGGGAACACAACCAGTAAATAATTTTTCAAACACCCACATACGGAGAGATATATAATATAAAACAACACATAGATTGCAACACTGCAGGGGTAATTTACGTGTTGCAATATCAATGCAACAGATTATATGTGGGCCAAACATCTAGAGAACTAAAGAAACGCATATCAGAAAACAAAAGCAACATTAGATTAAAAAACTAAAGCTCTTCAATGGCCAGAGACTTTAATGAGAGGGGTCATACAGTCATGCAATTGAGATTTGGGGGTTAGGAAGTCCCAAAACCAGAGAGAAGAGGTAATTATCAGAAAATCCTTGAGAGAAAGGAAACAAGATGGATATACAGTACATGTTAGGTACTTATTATATGGACAGAGGCCTTAATGGGGAAATTAAATGGCATGCATGCTAGTAAAGATTGGGTTTGTTCTATTAAAATTCTAATGTTCAGGGAACAATTATGATTAATACAAAGTAATTATGAGTGAAAATATGCAAAAATATTTACCAGCATCACTGTCCATAAAAAGAAACCATAATTGAAATATATAGAAATGTTTCCAGCTTTATTCTTTGCCTTGCTCCACCAACCCCCCTTTTGTTTCCTTCTATGTAATCTTGCATCTACTTTCCCCACCATTCAATTTAGCTAACATATGACCGAGGTAAATAGAATTTATTTCACATGTGAGCAATAAAGTTTCACCAGGGAACTGAATGTTAAAAGCACTATTTAACAAATTAAAAGATAGTATAAGCCTTTTAAAATCAAATGTAGAAGTTGTTGCATCCATTCCCTATATACCCACGTGGCAAAAGCTTTTGCTATAGCAACGGTTTTGCTAGGCATCGGTGCCATGTGCGCCAGTTGATTACATCACAGCACTCACCACGCAGGTATTAGAGGAGCAGGCCAACGCTAACTTCTTGCTGCCACAGAACTCTTGTAAGCTCAGCAGAAGCTCTCTTCGAGTTAGTCATCTTTTTGGGAAAAAGTTGTACCTCAAAAGGTTTTGACAAAGTTGTTAAACTCTTTTTAGTGCTGCTTTATATCACATGCAGTACATTGTAAGTAGCATAGTTAAAAGTAACTATTTGAAAATGCGAGTCACTGTGAACCATGGATGGCAAGAGATGTTGTGGGTTTAACACACTGTGATTTAAATACACATTAGCATGAGAGTAGTGTCTTAGATATCAGTAGTTATAATGTCCAAAATGAACTTGTTTATGTGTGGACTTAGATATGTGTAACTACATTGTTTAAAATTGACCCATTTAAGTGAGTTGTTTATGAAAATGAATCAACGAACAAACTAATAGAAACACAGGGTGTGCTGTAATTATGGCAAAGTAAAATACAAATATTCGGAATTTAGCCTAAGATTCAGACTTAAGAAAGTGTTATATTTTGAGTAAATATATTAAAAATGTGATTTAAACTTCAAGAAATGTGTTCTAGACCTAGATACAAGAGCAGACACACTCTTGAATAAGCATGTTTAAATAAAGGGAATAGAAGACTGAAACGTACTTAAGAGATAACTATTAATATGAAAAAAATTTGAGAAAGATAATGGCATTAACAGACCGGTGGCTAACTTGGTGATAATGTGTTTCTTTTAAAGAAATGTTGTAAACATATGGAAACAGAGAACTATCATGTGCATAATGGCAAGAAAATATAACAGGTGAATGGCTTAAGTAAAAACGTTTTTATTTGATTTAAAGGGAAGGTACCCTTTATATTTGATACTGTTATAATTGTTTAAAAAGAATGAAGTAAAAATTCCTTTTTGGATAAAAACATTTCTCAATTGACAATGGTTAAAACTGGCACATAGAGGCAGTAAATGGCCAGTGATTTTGTAGGTAGCCATTTTGGCTAGTTGAAATTAGTGTGGCACAGAGGTCAAAATATGATGAAATTCACATCTTACTAGTATCTAAGAAATGTTGATGCTAAATATTATGGTGGTGATGTTCATAAAAATGTTAAAATGATTTTGAAAACTAATTATCAAAATCTGTAACTGAAAATGTTTTTATTTTATTTATATTTATTTTACAGTCCCCCAGAAGCCAAATGTTGGTGAAACATTGGGGAACATCTGAAAAAGAATTAAAATAAAGATAAAGTAGAATACTATGTGACTAGCATTTTTTTTTACCAGAGATGAGAAATGTTTTTCATAAAGTGCTTTTATCAAGCCATAACCCACACCTCGGAGTGTCTTATTGCACTTATAAAATGGGCCCCTCCCTAAAGAAGTTAATTTAAAAAAATGGAGATATAAACTGTGCATAAAAATAGTAAAAATGTGATAATTTGAGTACAAAGTAAAACAATAGTCCTTGTAATTGTCTTGAAATGGGCTCTTCCATTGAAAGTCACTACAGGGCAGTGGTGTGTATGTCCAATCATCACACAGCCACCCACAGAAAGACGCAAACCCATGTGTTTTGTTTTCTTTTTTGTTTAATATTTTTCTGTTTGCCCACTCAGTTATTGCTATTGGGACCAAGGGTATAAGAGCAAGTGTGTCTCATAGTGGGCAACATATGTAGTGTGAAGTTTCACCCATCCCACATATAGAAACTGTTTATTTTGTGTAATATGTTTTTTTTTAATCTTCGTCCGTCTGGTTGTGTAAGTGTCAGTTGGGATGATTTAAATGGGAGTGAGCATGTCCCTTACTGGCTGCCATAGACGATCATTTCATGCTTCCACAACGTGAAACTGTAACTCTGACAGAGAAAGTCATGATTTTGGAGTAATGGGTACAATTTTAATTTACATTGATATTTCAAGGAGAGGATGTGGGCCAATGAAGAAATAAGAGTCTGGAGATGTCAGAAACATTCACTGTGCTTTTGTGAAGCAGCAGCGGTGCATGGAGGAAATGGGCAGCCAGTGAGTAAAACAGCAAGAAGAAAAAGAAAATTAAACAAAAAAATTACGTGTGAAATATTTACATTTAGGGATGTGCAGAAAGGAGGATTTCGGTCACAGAGAGTGGCGTATATGTGTTTTGTTGACTACTGAGGTGCTGTAGGTGCTGCTGCTGTGAGGCGACGCTGTACAAATGTACGATTGTCCACTGAGAATCCGCTCGGCTGCTCACTCTGTCAGAAAGTGGCAGCGTGAGCATGATACGCCAGCTGTGCAGAGGCAGGCTCTTTGAAGTAGTGCAGTTTGCAGGAATATGGCACTATAAAGACACGGCTGTGAGAGGCTCTTAGCCAATCAGGTTGCTGAAAATGGTTGGCCTGTTTTTATAAAGTATCATAATGTCCCCGAAGCCCCCAATAGTAACTTGATCAGAATTAACACCACTGTAGTCCTTCCACATTTAACACAGTCCATTTCTAAAGTTCCTAGAAGTATCTTTGATTTTCCTTAAGCCCCTAAAGGTGTTGTAAGCATCATGGGCTAAACACCATCTTAATCTTAAATGACCCCCTACCCCTCAGGAAAGTCACTTAAACCTCCCCCTCAGAAAAATCTCCTCCACTGTAATAGAGCTCCTCTATTTATGATTAATCCAATTAACATTAGTCCTCTTTACCCCCACACATAAAGAAAAATGTCCACTCTAATATTCGCCATTAATAAATAGTCAAATTAAAAAAGCAGTCAATTGTGAGCCAGTCTTAGAACCTCTTGTGATGCTGTTCTTTAAAATGCCACCCTGACACAGTAGAAGCACGCCCCCTTTGTGCCATCAAGTCCAACCCTTGACAGCCAAGCTAGCTACAACCATGGTCACTCCCCCAGTGGTCACTCCTCCATCTCCTCTTGATATGTGCCACCCTCGATGGGTGTAGCCCAGAGTGCCCTTTTAAGGTGATGATGTGGGGAGCATGGGTGGGAAAAAAATCAAAGGGTGCAGCTCTCCTGTGAATGAGGTAGTGGTTGGGCTGTCTGCTCTTTATGCCCAGCCACTCAGTCTAAATCCCCTGCCTTGCTGCTGATTGACTTAAAACTAGGAGCAGCCTTCTCCTAGTCCACCGATGTGGCCGACTATCCCCTCTGCCATTACTGATGCGACCTCTGCAGCTGGAGTGCCGCAGCCAGTGTGGCCACCACCACAAACCATTACCAAAGTAATAACTGTGCAGCAAAGAATCAATTTGCTAGAGAGCTTAGTACACCAAACTACTATGATCCAAAATATTCAGCTTATCCGGATTTGATTGCCGCAACCTCCACCAGTCAGTATATATACTGTGTGACTTTGATAAAATAAAAAGTAGTAGTATGCTTTCTTGGCTGTTGGAGATTTTTGTTCCCAGAGGACCTGTAAATTTTTTCAAGAAATACGGGGCTTGCTTGAGCCTCATGTTGAAGCAGAGCATCTAGTGGCCAGGAAAAAGGCATAACAACCAATGCTGATCTATACAGTGAAATCCTTATATAGAGAATAATGGATGGGTAGGGTAGGTAATTATAACGAGGATTTTACACACCCTGAGGGGTAGGATGCCACATCAGCCCTGAGAATGAAGCTCAAGGGCTTTATTAAGGCATCCCACCTGAGGGTGTGTGTAAAATCCAAGTTTTACACACCTACCTATCCTTTATTTTGAATAATTGCTGGGGCTGTTTCTTCGCCACAACAATTATAAAAAATAACTATTTCGGTAGGGAGTCAAGTCGTGGACTGCTGGAGTTTTAATGCAGTCCATAGTGGCTGGCTCATAAACTGAAGCAGCTTTTTTTTTTCTAGCTTGGGCCGATTAGGTAGTTTTTTGTTTGTTTTTTTTTTTTGTTTATTTTTTGTGCCCAGTAGTATTGTGTTAAAATAAAAGAAGAACTTACGACCGACTTCTGTCGGGGAAGTTGAGAGAACTGAAGAGCTGGGACAGACCATGTAGACAGCAGGAAATTTGCGGCAGGCACATGCACTGAAGTAGGGAAACCGGGCGCGTGAATGTCGTTATAACCAGTTGGGTATAACATAAAGGATAATGTATGGTCCTCTATCGGTAACCAGTCTGTTAACTGTCGAGAGGTTGCCAGGCGACTGTGTAAACCCTAGGAAGCGAGAGCTTGAGAAGTTTACATCGCCATGGCAACCTCGAGATGGTTAACAGTGACTGGTTGCCCATAGAAGGACCATACATTATTTTTTATAGTGTATGGTCCCACTTAAAAAGTAAAAGGGCTTACTTTTTTAAAAAGTCACCTGTGGCTTTTCAGTCCTTACCTGACCCCCACATTCATCCATCGGTTCCCGTCTAAAAAAAGGTGTGCACATGCGCAGACTGATCGCTGTTGTTAACCTATTGATGTGACCTAACACCTATAGGTATGATTTCCTAAGGTTAACAGCGTTTTACTATACATTATACTGGAATTATAACCTGGTTTCCCTATGGCAAAAATGGTAACCCGTTATCATACAAGAATTATACCTAATTGCACAGAAACGCATGGCAGCAAAGTTAATGGGGAAACAAAAATATTTATTGCACAGAAAGATAATGCCCATTTTATAATTCCGAGGGCCAGATTAACTATTATGCCAATTAAGCCATGGCTTAGGGCATCAGGGCCAATAGAGGCCTCCCAGTCCTGGAGTTTGAGCATTTCATGATATAAAGGAGACCCCAAAATATGGGTTGGAGTAGGGTCCCCACGTCCTGTAATGTGGCCCTGATAATTCTTTATACCTGTCTGCCCTACAATTTTGCGCCCGGCATTGAAATTCAGGCACTGCCTTTCGTGTTCCGGCGCAAAAACAGGTGTGCTAGCCAGCCCACGGGCGTGACCGCAACCAGGAAGAGAGTAGAGGATATATAATAGGATCGACTCCGGGATCGGCAGTACTTGGAGATGGACATCGTGGATTATCCCGTGCGCGTGTATCGGTCTTACGAATCTTACAAGGAGGGCGGAGAAGTGCTCGGCTGCTTTACCGTGCGGTTGAATGATCCGGTGTCCCGGCTGAAGGAGTCACTGCAGGCGTGGGGCCGGACTGGCTGACGGTCCCTCGAGATGTGCTCGGGTTGATGATGTCCCGGTCATTCTCCGACAACGAGAGGCGATCCAGGACCTGCTGTTGGACCCGGACGTACCCGTGGGAAAATGGGAGAATGACATTACTGTACCTGCAGCGCCGGTACCGGAGTAAACAGTGCCGGGGAGCAGGAGTTTGGGATTTACGTGTGGCGGGGTTCTCGTGGATACTTGAGATGTAACGGAGTCCCAGACTATCGATTCCTTAGGAAGACCTCCGGGATTGGCTGGAAACGGAGGACAGTGATTCGGAAGACGGGGACAGTGATTCGGAAGACGGGGCAATGGTTCTCCAGACGGGGCGGTGATGGAAGACGGGGACAGTGATTCGGAAGACGAGCTCGGGAAATGTTTTACGTACGATGTTACCGACTGTCGGCTGTTAGACAGTACGTGGACCGTGGCCGAGGTGGCATCACAGCCGGTCCGTGCTGGGTAGGCGATGGGAGACTGGAAGGCCCTGTACCCGGTGATAGTGAGGATACCGGCACCGGGCTGGAGTGCACTGTCAACGTGCTGCCACAGGACTCGCGCAATGTTTGAGGTGAGAGACCGATTGCGGTTACTGGGGTTCATCACGGGCCGCAACTGGAATTGAGACTCGTCGTCGAAGGTAGAGAGTTGGGATCCTACAAGGAGTATTCATCTGTGGAAGACTTGAACATCAGGCCAGGCGGCAGGCTCCGACTGATCCCCCAGACAGCGGTAAGTATGATTAGAAAATGGGCAAAGCTTATTTGAGCCATCTGATTGGCTTAGACAACTCTAGGTGGGCATCTAGCAGACAGTAGATGCCCAGCTATTAAAAATCCGTCTTTCGGATGAGACGTTAAACCGAGGTCCCATCTGCCTGGATTGGTGGTAGTTCAGGTGGATGTTAAAGATCCCATGGCACTTATCGAAAAGAGTAGGGGAATTTCCCCGGTGTCCTGGCCAAATTTCTCTCATTCACTAAAAATACCACCAACAGCTTAATCTGGTTCAAGGTCAGTTGGCATTCATCTGTATCCCTCCCTGGTCGTGCCTGAAAATAGGCAGGATTTGTCTAGTGCACTTACCTGGTCAACAAAATATTTTAACAAATAATAAAAAGGCCAGCCTAGCCTGCCCCATCAGCAGGATCTTGGTGCTCTGCCAGCTCTCTAATTGACTGTATTATTTTAAATTCGAATTCCGCTATTTTTTTTTCTATCGCTTAGTGGGCGACTTTTGAACAAGCCCCATCCTCCTCCTACCAAGTCTGTCTAGATTTACAATAAATAATACAAATAACATTTTAAAACTGCCTATTCTTTCAATGCAACTCTTTCAAATGGGAATCCCATCTCCTCCTACTCCTGGTAGACACATTGCCGCTCCCAACTCATGAACACGGAATTGCTCACCAAGAAATGGCACCTATGGGCGAGCACAAAGTCACCAGAGCCAATGTACTCAAATCAGACACTTCTGTATAGTAAAAGAAGTTTATAGTATTCACAATCTCAGCCCCTTCCCCTCTTTACTTATAATCTCTGTAACTGCCCCTGTCCCACAGCCACTGCTGCACATAATTTCAAACAGACTTCACATTTCAGATGCTGAGGGGAAAAAGGAAGTCAGGCTCTAAATACTGCACATGCCTCATCCGCTGCAGATCAGAAGCTCATTCAGTTTTTTGTTTTAAAACATTTTTTCGTTGTAAAATCATTACCAGTTTGAATGCTTTGCTCGTGCATAACTCCCACTTGCTCGCCACCTCGCTGCCCAGCCTCCTTCGCTCTTTTCTCCTGTCAGCATGTTCACTTCCCCACTCTCGTCCTGCTCTGACCTGCATTCTTTTTCTGTACTACCCACTCCAGCATTTGCTTATTTTAAAAATAGGTTTTAAACATATTGTTGTGAACTCTAGTGCAGTTCACTAAAGTCCCATACAGCTTGGTTTCTTCTACACCAAGCTCATGCAGGTCACATGCCAGTGGCACAAATTAGTCAGACAGCAGTACTCTATACTGCAGGTGGCACAAATTAGACAGCAGTACCCTACTGCAGGTGGCACAAATTAGTCAGGCAGCAGTACCCTATACTGCAGGTGGCACAAATTAGTCAGACAGCAGTACCTCTATACTGCAGGTGGCACAAATTAGACAGCAGTACCCTATACTGAAGGTGACACAAATCAGACAGCAGTACCCTATACTGCAGGTGGCACAAATTAGTCAGACAGCAGTACCCTATACTGCAGGTGGCACAAATTAGACATCAGTACCCTATACTGCAGGTGGCACAAATTAGACAGCAGTACCCTATACTGCAGATGGCACAAATTAGTCAGACAGCAGTACCCTATACTACAGGTGGCACAAATTAGTCAGCAGTACCCTATACTACAGATGGCACAAATTAGTCAGACAGCAGTACCCTATACTGTAGGTGGCACACATTAGACAGCAGTACCCTATACTGCAGGTGGCACAAATTAGACAACAGTACCCTATACTGCAGGTGGCACAAATTAGACAGCAGTACCCTATACTGCAGGTGGCACAAATTAGTCAGACAGCAGTACCCTATACTGCAGGTGGCACAAATTAGTCAGCAGTACCCTATACTGCAGGTGGCACAAATTAGTCAGACAGCAGTACCCTATACTGCAGGTGGCACAAATTAGACAGACAGCAGTACCCTATACTGCAGGTGGCACAAATTAGTCAGACAGCAGTACCCTATACTGCAGGTGGCACAAATTAGACAGCAGCACCCCATGCTGCAGGTGGCACAAATTAGACAGCAGTACCCTATACTGCAGATGGCACAAATTAGTCAGACAGCAGTACCCTATACTGCAGGTGGCACAAATTAGTCAGATAGCAGTACCCTATACTGCTGGTGGCACAAATCAGACAGCAGTACCCTATACTGCAGGTGGCACAAATTAGTCAGACAGCAGTACCCTATACTGCAGGTGGCACAAATTAGACAGCAGTACCCTACACTGCAGAGACTACTTTACATAATACAACTTCCATCCATAAAAATTAACTATTCTCAGTATTTTTAAAATTAATGGGGCAGCTTTTTGTAATATTTAGCCTCCATTCCATTTTCTAAGCACAATAATGCCCTCCAGGTTGGGCGGTATGGGCTATACCGGACCTTCCAAGGGCTATAAGGCCCTCCGCCTGTGGCGTCGGGCCTCATTACGCCCCTGGGCGGTCCGGTATAGCCCAATACTGCCCACCCTGTTGGGTATTATTGCTTGCAAAGACCCCCCCATCAGTTCTCCCCATTAATTACACAGGCAGGTATAAACAGAACTGCAGAAATCCAACAAACTGCTCTGTGAAAAATCCGAGCTGGAGGCTAATGAGCTGAAACAGCCCGGCTTTGATAGAACCAAAAAAGAATAAAGAGGCTCAGACTGCCCCAGCGCTTGGAGCCCTTGGGCTCTACCGGTTTTGTGGGTTCTACTCCCTACTGCTCCTCTGCCCCTGATTATGAAGGGCCTCCTACCTTTTAACTCCTCAAAACTGCTCTGTCCCTCATCCCTCCCTCATAGACAAGGTGCTGCCCACGGAGAATGCCACATACATTCAGACTGTGTGGCAGAAAATAATATTCTCAAATGCTGTTTCACAAATATTTGTACAAGTAAGCATAATTAAGCAATAAGACAGGACAAGGTGAGCGTTACTGTGTAATAATGTCACTCCTGGGGTGGATTGAAGCACGAGGCAAAGCTGAGTGTTTACACCACCCCAGGAGTGGTGTTATTACACGACACACACCTTGGAGTGCCTTATTGCAATTATACAATGGCTCGATGATATACAAAATTAAAACATAAATAAATAAAAAAAGGTTTTAGTAGATTTTTAGTTCTAGCAGTATATTTCTGTTTCTTAAGAGTAGCTCCAAACAATCAACTCATAATCAGTGCAGTGATGTTACTGTGTACTAACATCACTGTCTCAGATACACACTGACCAATCAGAGCCCTGGACATTTTCTTGCCATTGTATAATGGCCCTTAGTCCCCGCTCTATCCTGTGCTTGTATTTCCATGTATGAGGATGCTCTCTCATTATCCGTCAATGTCCCTCCTTTTTAGTGGCCATGTCCCTGGTTTTGGTGATAAAAGGTTGACATACAGATTCTACAGGATTGTTTTATGAGTGGCAGACTGTTTTATGAATGGTGCTGCTTTTGTATCACTGGTTTTCACAGGAGAGTTTATGGTTTTGCTCTTATTTGAGCTGGTTTCTCACTGCAGCTATCAGCCCTTTTTGCATCATATTAGAGCTAGTTGAAACTCACATTTTACAATTTCTTATTTTCTCTAAAATTCACTGACGTGGTTGGTGGTTGGGCCTGCTCCCTCTATCCAGCAGAACTCCAATGGGAATGGTGCAGGTGTATCAAACATCCTTGTTTTGCTTCAAATCCTTGATCTACCCTTATTGCATCCTTGCATAAAATAAGGAACACCCCTGAACAGTGCAGCCACTCGGAATGTAACAGTCTCTTCTTCTCCACAGCAACATGAGTAGCTAGCTTGCGCTATGGGAGTTTCCAAGGCCAGGAAAGATGCAGTGACATTTGAGCCGTGTAAATGGACTAATTTTTTGTATTGTAACATAAGTGTTGTATGCAGACTTTTTTTTTGTTGTTGTTTACTTTTGAAAAGAAAATATGAATCTGAACCAAACTGCCAGCTACATCAGCAATCACAACTGAATGTGGGCAGTGTTTTTTAATGAGGGACAGTTTGATGCCTGATGTAACACTGTCCCTTTAAGCCACACTGCACTGGGTCCCTATTTTTGCTGCTCATAGAAACATAGAAACATAGAAGTTGACGGCAGATAAGGACCGCTAGGCCCATCCAGTCTGCCCATTTCTTTTTCTACCTTATAAATGTGCCATTGGCCTTTGCTCTGTCAGTGACCTATCTATTCATAGTCATTTGTGTTGCTCCCTTATGCCTATCCCATGCCTGTTTGAAGCCCTGCACTGTATTCATAGCCACCACTTCTTGTGGTAAGCCATTCCATGCATCTACCACCCTTTCTGTGAAAAGAATTTCTTCACATTCCCTCTTAATCGGCCTCCTCTAATCTCATGCTGTGTCCTCTTGTCCTGCTATTTTTCTTATATTTAAACATGTTAGATTCTTTCACCTTGTTTATGCCCTTAAGGTGTTTGAATGCCTCGATCATATCACCCTCTCCCTCCTTTGCTCAAGGGTATATATATTGAGCCCGTTAATCTGTCCTCATATGTCTTCTGATGCAGTCCCTGCACCATTTTGGTTGCCCTTCTCTGGACTGCCTCAATTTGGTTAATGTCCTTTGAAGGTGTGGCTCCAATATGCACGCAGTACTCCAGATGGGGCCTAACTAATGTCTTGTACAGAGGGATTATTACTCTCCTCTTACGACTTGTGATACCCCTACTAATACACCCTAACACCCCCTAGCCTTACTTACTGCTTTAGAGGTCTGCTTGATGATTTCAGGTCATCAGTGATGATGATGCCCAAGTCTCTTTCTTCCTTTGTGACTGCTAGCAACTCCTCCCAGCCTATAAGTGGCTTCAGGGTTTTCTCTTCCTATGTGCATGATTTTGCACTTCTTTGCATTAAATCCCAGTTGCCACTCTTCTGACCATTCTGCTAGTTTATCCAGATCTCTTCTCATTCTGCCCACCCCATCTGGATCATCTACTCTGTTGCAGATCTTGGTGTCATCTGCAAACAGACAAGCCTTACCCTCTAGTCCATCTAGAGGTCACTAATGAAGATGTTGAATAGGACTGGCCCCAGGACTGATCCCTGAGGTACCCCACTTGTGACTTGCATCTCTTCTGACTGTATACCATTTACCACCACTTCTGTTTTCCAGCAGTCAACCAGTTTGCCACCCAGTTGACCAACTTCTGACCCACCACTGAGCCTACCCAGCTTATTTATCAATCTTCTATGTGGAACAGTGTCAAAAGCTTTGCTGAAGTCAAGGTAGGCGACATCAACTGCTCCCCTTGGTCTACCACTCTGGTTACCCAGTCAAAGAAATCTATGAGATTAGTTTGACAGGACCTTCCTTTGTAAACCCATGCTGTCTTGGATCCTGTGCCCTATGGATTCCAGGTGCTGCACTATCCTTTCCTTAAGGAGTGCCTCATAATCTTGCCCACTACTGAGGTAAGACTGACCGGGTCTGTAGTTCCCCGCCTCCTCCTGCTACCACTCTTGTGGAGTGGGATCACATGAGCCCTTCTCCAGTCTTCTGGGACCTCTCCTGTGCTCAGAGACTCACTAAACAATTCTGCTAATGGCTCTGCTAGTTCCTCCTTTAGCTCCTTAAGTACCCTGGGATGTATGCCATCAGGTCCCATTGCCTTATCCACCCTGAGCTTAGCAAGCTCTTGTAGGACCCTTTCTTTTGTGAAGGGAGTAGTGCTCACCTCCCTCCCCCCTGTGTCCATGATGCTGAGCTGTGGGCCCTGCCCTACTGCTGAGCTGTGGGCCCTGCTCCAGTTATAAATACAATATATAAATACAATAAATGGCTTACCACAGCCCAGTCCTGGGATCACAGACTGGGATCTGAAGGCAGCCAGCTATATATTGTGCTTGGGAATGCTTAATAAATGTATCAGCCTAGACAGCGGACTAAAAGTGATTCCCAGAGCAAGAAGTATGTGACAAAAGAAGAACTTTGTGATGTGCCTGACTTCCACAGACTGGTCCTGGTGTCACAGACTGGGATCTGAAGGGAGTCAGCTGTATATTGTACTTGGGAATGCTTATGTGTCATGCCAGAAAGTGGTCTGAAAGTGATCCCTAGAACAAGCAGTACGTGACAAGAGAAGAACTTTATGATGTACCTTGCTCTATCACAGCCTGATCCTGGGGTCCCTGGTTCTATCACAGCCTGATCCTAAGGTCCCTGGCTCTATCACAGCCTGATCATGGGGTCCCTAGCTCTATCACAGCCTGATTCTGGGGTCCCTAGCTCTATCACAGCCTGATCATGGGGTCCCTGGCTCTATCACAGCCTGATCATGGGGTCCCTGGCTCTATCACAGCCTGATCCTAAGGGTCCCTGGCTCTATCACAGCCTGATCATGGGGTCCCTGGCTCTATCACAGCCTGATCCTGGGGTCCCTGGCTCTATCACAGCCTGATCCTAAGGTCCCTGGCTCTATCACAGCCTGATCATGGGGTCCCTGGCTCTATCACAGCCTGATCCAGGGGTCCTGGACTGGGATCTGAAGGAAGTCTGCTGTATACCATACTTGGGAATAGTTAATAAATGTATCGTGTCAGGCAGCGGTCTGAAACTGATTCCCAAGCAAGCAGTACGTGACAGGATAAAAATGTTAATTTGTTCAAGTCTGTCCTACAGGTTGTCATTGCATGGCATGTTTGTTTTGTGCATAGGTGTTTGTTAGCGAGGAGGGGTGGGCGTAGTGGGGTGTGGTTCATAGTATGGTTTAAAGAGGGCAAGAAGGCCAAAGGCTCAAGGGTGACCTCAAACTAATCAAAAGTCATAATATGTCCTTGCGGTATCTAACAGTAAATATGCATCCAGTTTTGCTTTAAATTCTGCTCTGTTTTTATTAATAATAATGTTGCATGACAATTTATTCCAGGGCTTGATTACCCTTAAGGTGAAGAAAAAGTTTCTTCTCAAGTAATTAAAGATCTTATCAATTAATTGAAGTGGTTGATCTCTGGTATCGTGTTTATTATCCTTACAATGTAATCCTAGATCTGATATCGACTGGGTCCTGTATAATATCATAGAAAAACAGTAAGTCCCCATGTAAATGACTAGTTTCTAAAGATAATGGATTGACTATTTAATCTATTGTCGTAAGGCATATTATACATTCCTTTGATATGTTTGGTAAATTTTCACTGGACTTTCTTTTAACTGGTTGATATTAGATTTCTTGTAAGGGCACCAGAGCTGAAAAATGTACTCGAGATGAGGTCTGGCATAAGCCCTGAATGGGGGCATTATAGAAACATAGAATTTGACAGCAGATGAGGACCACTTGGCTCACCTAGTCTGTCCATTTCCCTACCTAATGGATAAGCTGCAGATCCTAGTTAACGAACAACCTACTTCCTTCTACTCCACACTAGAATTGCCTCATGTCTGTCCCATGTATTCTTGAATTCCCCACTGTTTTTGACTCCATAGCCTCCTCGGATAGGCTGTTTCATGCATCCATAATCCTCTCTGTGAAAAAATACTTCCTCACATTACCACTGAGCTGTCACCCTCTATCTACATATTGTGACCCCTTGTTTTTACACTCCTCTTTTTCTGAAAGATGCTACCCTCTTGGACTTTGTTGATTCCCTTGAGGTACCTGAAAGTTTCTATTATGCCCCCCCTTTCCTCGAGGGTATACATATTAAGCTCCTTTAGTCTCTCTTCGTATGTCTTCTGGTGCAGACCCTGCACCATTTTGGTTGCCTTCCTCTGGACAGCCTCCACCCTGTCTGTGTCTTTGCGGACATGGGGTCTCCAGAACTGGGCACAGTACTCCAGATAGGGTCTCACCAACTGTCAGTACAGAAGGATAACAACTTCCTGTTTTCTGCTGGTGATGCCTCTCTCTATACATCCCAGTATCCCGTCAGCCCTCCCTATTGCCTTCTCACATTGCTTGCCAACCTTAAGGTCACCTGATATGATTACCCCCAGCTCCCTTTCCATTTTTGTTGTTGTTAGTACCTTCCCCCCACCTATTGTGTACTCTTCCCCTGGGTTTTTTGTTCCCAGGTGCATTACTTTGCACTTGTTTGCATTGAATCTAGGCTGACATACATTTGACTATTCCGCCAACCTTGCCAAGTCTGTTCTTATCCTTTCCACCCCCCTTGTCTATCAGTCCTGTTGCAGATGTTTGTATCATCTGCAAAGAGACATACTTTTCTTTCAGTCCCTCTGCAGTTTCAGTTATAAAGACATTAAAAAGGACCGGACCCAGTACTGAACCCTTTCTTCACTGTGGACTCGTTTACTATTACCCTCTGTGTCCTGTTGTCCAGCCATATTGTTTTACCCAGGCTCCACCCTGGGACCCACCCCCAGGCTGGCTAATTTGTTTATTAATGTTTTGTGCAGTATTGTGTCAAATGCCTTGCTAAGGTCTAGGTGGGCCATGTCCACAGCCCCTCCCTGGTCTTTCTACTTTGGTCACCCAGTCAAAGAAATCTATTAGATTCATCTGACATGACCTTACCGCTGTGAATCCATGCTGCCCTGGGTCCCGCCCCACTGGTCTCTCATTACCCTAGGATCTCTAGTACAGATGTTGTGTCTAGTGGACCAACTAACTGGTTATAAAATGGATTGGCAAAATCCAGCAATCTGATTGGCTACTTACTCATGCATGAAATATGTTCCATGCATGGGTTTAAAAACAAGAGCTGGCAGTAAAAAGGCCAATTTCTGTAAGCTATAAAACGTTGGCATTTTTACTGTCAGACATCTTTCTATTTGCCCAACATGAAGAAAACCTACTTGGATAAAGCCTATCTATTTCATAATTCTTTGTTTGTACAACTAGACTTATTTATTGCCCAACTTCAGAAATCCAGACACACGCACCACATTTTCTCAGAGGCGCCTTCAAGAAAGCATAAGTAAATGCTGCCTGATGTGTTTGTAAAATGCACCCATTTTCCTTGTGCTCCTCGCAAAGTGCAAACTGCTTGTGACTGCCTGGTAACAAAACTGTATGTAGTTCGACTGGGGTGGTTAATGAGAGCTGGCATGGTGACAAAACTGCGATTTCCCCCTGAACCCTCATCTTGCACCACAGTAGCTCTGTAGCCAGCTCCATTACCCCAACTCCTCCCACTCGTGGAGCACCGTTTCTTCATAGCACCTCCACCCAGCAATTGAGAGCTGGCATGGTGACAAAACCATGACAAAACTGTGATTTCCCCCTTACTCCAAACCCACATCCAGCACCACAGTAGCTCCATAGCCAGCTCTTTAGCCAAAACCCCTCCCACCCACGGAGCTCCGTTTCTCCACGCACCTAAAGCCAGCAAAGAAACCACGGACTGTTCGAGCAGCAATTGGAGCAATTTGTGAAGTAAGTGCCACAATATTGAATCTGATGTGTTTGTATAATGCCCCATTTTCCTCACAAAGTGCAAACTGAAGTCTGCCATTTGTACTCTCAGGAATTTGGTCAGGGACCCTGGTTTTCCATTTTACCGGTAGCACCGTAACAATCACGAATCCTGCTTGGTTTATGGATTTTGAATTCTTATACTGATGCCTCACAGAAATTGCATGTCACTGCACAGAATCTCTAAGATTTCAGCGTCTTTTTTTTTATGCTCCTCTGCTCCATCTGGTGAGCACCTCCTTGGGCCTCAATGTATGCCCTGCCCTGTCTGCCACCATCCCATACCTGCCTCAACCCCAGATCGCAGCCCCTGGAGGTAGCCTGGTGTAACCCTTGCTGGTGGTCCCCTCTTCCGAGAGGGAAGGCACTGGTGGGGTCATCCGCGCACTCGCGCATCGGCCCTCAGGTGCTGCTGGGGTGGGAGGTCACGGGGCCATGATGGCAATGAGGGGACCAGAGAGTCATCATCTGGCTCACCAGAGAGCCATTTTCTGTTTTCTTCCCATGGAGAGTGACGCACCTGACGCCATTGTGAACTCCCCCTACCCGAAATTTGAGCCCCTAACACTCTGCCATGCTCCGGCCTCCACCAGAGGTCAGCAGGTGCCTGGCTCACATCCCCACCCTCCCCTGGAGAAGGTGGGCTGTCTACAGATGCTCCAAACTTCTCCCCAGCCGGCTCTCTGATGACCCGAGTCCGCTCGAACCCAGGTCGCCATGGCCGCAAGTGGAAACAGCCACTGCGCCGATAAGCCGCTCTTTCAGCATCTTTTTAAATTTTTTTTTTTTCTTCATGTCCCCTTTCACAGCTTCAGTCTCCACTTTTCAGAGATCCCTAGGCTGGGTATCCCCAGCTTCACCCCAGGTAATGCTCAGGAGCTCTGTGGGCCTGCCCCAATCCTGCCTGGGTTGTACCCTCCGTGAAGGAGGTGACCCCAGATCTCCCCTTCACACTCTCTTAGTGTGTGTCGGGCAGCCCAGTGGGTCCCTCATGGAGCCTGGTTATGAAGTCTGGGGCACCTGGGTCCCTTCTGCCAGTGGCCGATGTGGGGTGATTGTTCCTGGTTTTCTGTTCTCTGTCTCTGAGGGCACTGGCACTAGAGGAGATCCAAGGAGGTAGGTCACATAGAGACATGCCACTGCTTCAGATCCTGGCTAGCGTCCTCCCCTCCTGATCACTCTTCAACACCAATGCACCACCACCACCACCCATGGTAACACAGGTGGTGGTAAAGCTGCAGAATCTGCAGCCCACCCTCCCTTGAAGAGGAGAGCAGTCCCCAGGTGCCGATCCTACTCCCGAGAGAGTGGTGGATGCATGGAACTGCCTTCCTGGGAGGTTGTTGGGCTAAAACAGTGGGGAATTCAAACTTGCATGGGACAGACATAAGCAATTGTAGTGGGGGGGTGGCAGGAAGTAGGCTGTTGGTTAACTAGAATCTGCAGCTTATCCAGTAGGTAGGGAAATAGATTGGGTGGGCCAAGTGGTCCTTATCTGCTGTCAAAGTCTATGTAACCCGAGCTCGCTTCTGACTCTGGGTCACTGGCATTGCAAGCAATAATGGTACCACAGTGGCAGCGGGCCGACCCAGATTTCAGCATCTTAAAATGAATGTTGCTGTGTTTTGCATTCTTTCTGCTTTGCTGTGTATAGAGTCAGTAAGGAAATCACCCGCACTGCTTTGTTGTAATCAGCCATTCAGTTTAACCACCCACGCCTAGTGGTTAGAGTAACAAACAGTGATTGAACTGGGTACATCCAGCAGACTTGGTTTGATTCCCACAACTTCCACTTGTATACTGTGTGACTCCAAGCAAGTCACTTAACCTCCCCAGTGCTTCTAGGTCACTCCTGAAAACAGACAGTTCTTCCTAGTGGGCCTTAACTGCTTTATAAAAAAAAAATAGAAAAAATACCAATATATGTTTACTACATCATAGAATAGCAGTCAGGGTACCATGTAATTTACCTGAGTTTTATTTGGGCTGCAATGAGTTTTTTAGGTAAAGATAAATGTTCAGATACGTTTTATAAGCTTGTTGTTAGATTTTAGTCAGGTTTTTATTGTATTCGTTGCATATAAGCATCTAGGCTGTAGATTGCTAAACGCAGGATCACTGTTACCAACTAGCTTTTTCAAGTTTATAATCAGTAGGGCCTTCCAAAATCCTCAGCTGTTTGAATGAAAATGAGTCTGAATGAAAATATGTTCACAAAGAAGAAACTGCCTTACTAATTATGAAAAGACTTCACAGTTAGCACCCCATTTAGGTGAATGGGATCATTTGCACCTTTTCTCCCACCTGCTGTTTCAGTTTCTGTGACAACAAAAACATTTCTGATAGACTGCTTCAACAAAAAGCAAATGTTAACTGTTTAAGTGTACTTATGTTTGGCCAGTGAATTTTGAAAGCACAGTCAATGACATACAGAAGGTAAGACATAGACAGGGTAGAGAAGGTTCAGAGGAGGGCAACAAAGATGGTGCATGGATTGCATCACAAGTCCTATGAAGACAAGTTGAAGGAACTGAACATGTACTCCCTGGAGGAGAGGAGGGAGAGAGGGGATATGATAGAGACATACAAGTATCTTACAGGGAGGAACAGGGTGCAGGAAAACACTATTTTTAAGTGAAAAGATGTTCCAGGACTAGAGGGCATGGGATGAAGTTGGAGGAGGACGATTCAGAGGAAACATGAGAAAGAATTTCTTCACAGAACAAGTGGTGGACAAATGGAACACTCTGCCAGAGGAAGTGGTGGGGGCTGAAACAATCACGGGATTTAAGAATGCATGGGATAGACATAAAGGAATTCTGGAGGTCGGGGTAAGGGGTAACAGACTTCTAGGAAAACAAACTGAACTTACAAGCTCAAATGGGCAGACTGGGTGGGCCATAGGCCCTTATCTGCTCACACTGTCTATGTATCTATGTAAGACTTGTGGGCAGAGTGGTGCTCAATTCACATCTGAACAAAGACATGAAAACTGGCAGATAACCTTTTCATGGACACCAAGTGAAAAAAAAAAAAGCATCCACATGTCTGGGAGATGCATGAATCCATTTGAAAGTTCTCCACTAATCACTTTTGGAGGTTTTAGGTAAATACACTTTATTTCAAAGAAGCAAATTGAAGCAGTTTTATTTTTGCTTCTCCTGCCCCCTGGCCATTCACTCCTTCAGGCCTGCCAAGACCCCCTACCTCTGCTGCTGAATCCCGACCACCATCCACTGCTTCTTACTGCTGTGCTACCAGATAATCTAAAGTAACCCTTCACTGAGTGGACCCCTACTCTGTGGGAGGCTACCAGGGAGAAGAAATACCTCAAATAGCTTCCTGTGTATCCTGGGCATGGCAGGTGTCAGACCCGAGACATGTCTGTGGCTTCCCGCTTATGGAGGGACCAGCAGCCATCCTTCAGTTGGTCAGCGGGTGCTTTCCCATTTTCTTGGGAGTGTGACAGGCCACATGATATCAAGGCACAAGCCGACATCCGTCACACTCCCTCCTGCAGTGAGGGCTGACATGTTGTCATTCCTGTGGCCTCCATCAGGGGCTAGCAAATGCTGAGCAATGAACCCACCCTCCCTCCCAGGAGAAGGTGAGTGATCATTGGATACTCAAGCCTTCAGCCACTAGCTGGCCCTCCAACACCCAAGTCTGTTCCTAATCCTGGTCAGTGGTGTCAGAGGCAGAAATCCAGTTCCGGCAGCTAAATTATAGATAGGAAAAAAAAGAAAAAACAAAGGTTGTCCACCTTAGTGGTGATGGTTCAGATTAATTCACATCTGAGTTCTAACAAACAAACAGACTAAGTCATGTGTAACTTGTGCATGTGGGGTGTGGGTGTTGAAGAAAGGGGATCATAGTGCTGTCACTACTGCCATCACCCCAGAGGGATGTGGACTGTATTGTTGCTACTGTCATCACACTGAAGGGGTGGGGACTGTAGTGCTTCTGCTATCACCACTGGTGGATGGGGAATGTAGTACTGTTGCTGTCCCACCTGAGGCATGGGGGCCATAATGCTGAGACTGCCATCACACTTGAGGGATGGTGAACATAGTTCTGCTGCCATCACACCTAAGGGATGGGGGCCACAGTGCTGCAACTTCGGTCACACCCGAGGGAGGGAGGGAGGGAGGTTGTAGTGCTGTTGCTGCTGCCATCACACCAGAGGGATGGGGCCATAGTACCACTGCTGCTGTCACTTCTTGTACCTAAAATAACTTTAAATTGGTACAAGGATGGAAGGAAATGCAATAGTGGAGGTCAAAATTGCTAAAATGCATGTTAGCAGAGTTAAAAATTGCTAGCACATTAAAACCAAACACCGTAAAACCGGATTTTGGCTTAGTAGACACCGGTGACAATACCTTTTTTACAATGTGCAAACAGAATATGCCCTTCTCAATCCCAGTAAACCACTGTCCCTGATTTTGGTGAAGTGATTGTGAAGTATGGATATTGTATGTTGGGATTTCGTATGAACTCTAGAAAACACAGTTACCCTTTAGGCCAGAGAGTTGGCGCAGCCAGAGATAAAGCTTAGCTCCTTGCTATTTTACTAAATCCCTGTATGCAAATGAGCTCATCGATATTAAACAATGTAGGCGGAAGGACTATTTGATCATAGAATAGCAGAATAAAATGTTTGTTTTCACATATACATGATCTTTTAACTTTACAAAGTGTTAAAAAGCTAATTTTATAGTGCAAGAGGACACTCCAGGATGCACAGAACATATTTTACTGCATGTCAGGGGCTAAAGGCACTCTGCCAGGGCCTTGTGCTTTATTTCAACCCTGGCCATGCTGTAAAATATGTTCCATGAACACTGTGTCATGTCTTATTGCTTATGTGGTACATACTTACATGTGACTGTGTGGGCTGAGGGAGCTTGGATGGTATAATAGGTGTAGTTTTGTGTGGGAGGGTGGTGTCCGAATGGGTTTTGATGTTTAGGTAGAGTGTGTGTGTGGTATATATATATATATATATATGTGTGTGTATATGTATATACGTATGTGTGTGTGTGCATACATTCACATGTATATATGTATATATATACATATATATATACACATATAATGTATATGTGTGTGTGTGAATATATGTATATATATATAATATGCAAAAAACTTTATTGTTAATGCATCAGTTAGGTTCTTCTACAGCAAAAAGTGAAGAATTCGATTTTAGGGTTCCCACCCCTTGCACCTGCCCACCAACAGGCATCTGGTGCGTTAGTCATCGCCCCAACGCTCACCCTAATCCCATGTAAACAAGCTGAGGTGGTGCAGTGTAGAGAATGGGATGAGAGTTAGGGCCAGTGACCCCAACACATACCCTGATGCCTGTTGGTGGGGGCAGGGTGTGGGGGTGCAAGGGGTGGGAACCCGAAAATCAAATTTCATCCTTTTTTTTTTACTGCAGAAGAACCCTAACTGATGCATTAATGATTTTTTTTGCATAGAATTTCCTTACTTTTTAAGAAAGAATAGAAAAGTAGAAAGTTGCACAGGTTGGTGAGGACCCACGCTTCCACCAACTTGTAAGTACCAAGCCACATTACACACCCAGTGACTAAAAAGTACATTGACAACAGCAAGGCCAGCCACCAAACAAATGTTAATCTAGTAGAACAATAGAAAACGCTGTTCACAAAACATGAACTGCGCCAGACAATATCTTCGCAAAAAATATTTTGTCTGACATGTAAACACCTCTAGTAACATCTGCAGGACATGCTGTCAGCACCTCCAAATTTTAAGTAAAAGACCAAACCGTGTCCAAGATATGACTTGTCAAAATTTGAAATTTCCTTCATCAGAGTGGCACAGTTCCCTCTTGTTGACATTTAACACACTAATGACTGAAAACTACATCCCATGGACGAAGGCTAGGTATCCTATCAATTTCGAGCCACTACCAAGCAAAACACTGTCCGCAGAACGAAGCTGCGCCATGCCATATCGCCACCAAAAAAATTTTCTGAGATGGAATACTGTAACTTACATCCACAGGAGATGCCGCCAACACCCTCCAAATTTCAAGTGAAAAGATCAAACCGTGTCCGAGATGTAATGTATTAACATATGAGATTTTATCAGACTGGCACAGTTCCACACCTGTTGACATTTAACACACTCAACAACTGAAAACTGCATCCATGACACTAAGGCTAGGTATCCTATCAATTTCAACCACCTCCACAAGTAAAATGCTGTCCGCAGAACATAAACTGCGCCACGCCATATCTCCGCAAAAAAAAACTTTCGACATGGAAACACTGTAATTTATATCCACAGGGCATGCCACCAACACCCTCCAAATTTCAAGTGAAAAGACCAAACCATGTCCAGATATAGCATATTAACGTATGAGATTTTCATTTCTCCGACTGCACAGTTCCGCACATGTTGACATTTTTTTTGCAATTTAAAGTTTATTAACTTTTCACAACAAGAATACAACACAGGAAGATATACTTAAAAAAAAGACTTGTACGTTGAACACTAGTCCTTCTTCAATCTGTCTCCCCAACCCTAAATCCCTGTCCTCCCCATCCTTCTTTCTCCTAACCCATATCTACTAGGATAACAAATAAAATCATGCATTCAGCCAAGGTGCCACCTGAATAAATTGACTACTTAACCCGGTAGTGCCAACCTCACAACTGAACCAAATTACAGTGAATAAAACATATACGGGGGTCTCATATCTCTTTAAACTTATTCATAGTATTGTTCAAATTGGCTATGGTTTTCTCAGTACGCAAGTTTGCCAAAATTTCTGTTAACCATTCATTATAGTGAATTTCTTGCTGATCAAGCCAATGTATTAAGACTAATTTCTTGACAGATAAGGCAATAAGTGTTATGTGGTACTTCCTAGTATGAACTTTAATACCTGATAGGTCCCCTAGGAGGCAAATTTCAGGAGTAAATAGGTCTTTAAGACCTAGCAAAGGGTCTACGGTTTGCCTAATCTTATGCCACAATGGGGCTACCTTCTGGCACGTCCAGAAAATATGAAATAAATTCCCCTCCTGTTGATGAAATCTCACACATACGCTGGAGACTTTAAGTCGACGCCTAGCCAGCTTACAAGGAGCGTAATAAGCGTTATATGAGAACTGCTTTAGTCTTGATCTATTCTGCCGGATGAACTGATGGGAAGAATTCCATGTAGCCGCCCAGTTAATGTTATGGCCTGGAAAGAAGGTTGCACACCTCAGAGGGACCAAACTATCAGGAACTTTCCAGTTAAAAAGTATACTATAAATTTTGCAGCTGCTTTTGAACCACCTACCAATGGGCATAGTTCCATGAAATGGCAGGGGATGCCCGGCCGCTTCGACCTAAAGTTTGCGATAATGGACTTGAGTAGTATGACCTTGAATATATGTCTATTGGAAATACCAAATTTAAAAATCACATCCTGACATGTCATCCACATGAGGTTATCATCAATAAAGTCAGAAACCGCCTGGCTTTTTAATATGGGAAGCCATGATTGAGGAATCAGTTTTCCCGCTATTTTAAGGTTAAGATTGCCTACCACAGGTTGATTAAAATCTTCCCTCAGATTATATTTCAGAAAATGGCAAACCTGAGCATGAATCTTCAGGGATAAAGAGATTGTTGAGTTCTTCAATTTTATTGGAAGAAGACTCTCTCTGATATGCAACAATCCCTCGGGGGGTAACACCAACCGAATGTATCAGTGACAGTTCAATTTTAAGCCGGGATCTCATAGGATTACTCTGGGACATCCATCTCATATATTTATTGATATGGGATGCCCAGAAGTAAAGGAGAATATTGGGAAGTCTCTAACCTCCTTTATTCTTAGGGGCCATCAAAACCTGAAACGCTATTCGAGAAGGTTTGTTATCCCAAAGAAATTTGGTGAATAAAGATCTTAACCTCTTGAACCAGGATAAAGGAAGTGATATATTAAGCATGGAGAGAGGGTATAGTAAACGGGGGAATACATTCATTTTGATAAGATTTATTCGACCCAATAATGAAATAGGGAAAAGGGTCCATCTATTTAAATCTTGAGCAATGTTATTTACCAAAGTATCCAGATTTAGTTTAATTATTCGCTTAGTACTGCGGGCAAGCTCTAACCCCAAATATCGAAGAGAGTCTTGCTTCCAGTTAAGTCCAAATGGGTCTATATCTGCTCTAAAGTGTCTATAATTTAGCGGAGTACTGTATTTTTCCAAATATTTAACTTATAGTTAGACATGGAACTGAAAGTGGTGATTACCTCCAGCATATGTGGACTAGACATGCCAGGGTTGGCAAGTTGGAGCAGGAGGTCATCCGCGTATGCTGAAACTTTTACTTCACAGGGAAAAATAGGGATCCCTTGAATGCTGGAGCAATTTTGTAATCTCCTAATTAAGGGTTTGAGATATAAATTGAATAATAATGGAGATAGGGGACATCCCTGTCTAGTGCCAGAGTGGAGGAAACATTTTTCCGAAATAACTCCGTTTCCTAAAACCTGAGCGGAAGGGGTTTTATATAATGCCCTTATCCAATTTACAAATTCTAATGGGAATCCAAAATTCTCTAAAACCTGGAAAGGTACCCCAATGAACCCTATCAAATGCCTTCTCTGCGTCCAAGGAGATCAGAGCTGCCAGATAAGGTGCATCTCAGGACAACGATAGGGACATGCGAGAGGGTTCTTAAATGGTCAGCAGAGGACCTACCCTTCAGAAATCAGACTTGTTCCATCCTATCAAGGTATCCATCACCTTTTTGAGATAGGAAGCCAATAATTTAGCTAAAATTTTAATATCCTGATTTATTAACAATATCGGGCAGTAATTGGTTACTAACTCGGGAGATTTACCCGGTTTGGGGATCAAAACAATCAATGCTTTGAATAACAAGGGATCTGTTTCTGCACCTGAGAGAATATGCTGATTCAGCGGGAGAAGGACTGGAACTAGTTGGAATTTACATTTTTTATAAAATAAAGCCAAGAAACCATCTATCCCAGGAGTTTTGTTAAGACAACCCATTAATCACAGCAATGATTTCTCTGGTCTTTATTGGAGTCACAAGACTATTCTGCTGGTCCACTGATAAACGGGGTAGATGCAACTCTTGTAAATAACTTTGCAATTGCTGATTTATTGGAGGTGCAGGCATAGAGCTATGTAACTCCTTATAATATTCCTGGAATTCTTTTATTATCTCCACTGGATGTGTTTTAAGGGAGTCATCTTGTGGAGATTGTATAGAAGCAATGTAGTGAGCCGATTCCATTTGCTTAACCCTAAGTGCTAAGAGCTGACCTGCTTTTTCTCCTGATCCATTTACAAGGCATGAGTTTTAACTATGGAGTAGTCTACCTTTTCCTGGAGAAGATCCATATATGTGGCTCTCAGTTTGACCAGGTCTTGCCAAGTGTTATCTGTGGAAGTGACGGAAAAATCTGCTTCTAAATTCTTAATTTGAGAAATTAGCTGGGATAGCCTCACATTAGAGGCTTTCTTCCTATGGACAGCCAAACTAATTAACACCCCACGAATATACACCTTAAAGGCTCCTCATAACAAGTCTGGTCTGTTAACGGAATCTTTATTAGCCTGAAAATAAAATTCTATCTGGTTTTGTATCTGCTTTGTAAGGGTGGCATCTTTAAGAATGTATTATTTAATTTCCATCTGATATCCGATTATAAAGGGATGTCAATGATAGATGACATGAAACTATGGAGTGGTCTGAGGGGTCTCCGTAGAATCAAGGAATCCAATGTTCCGGTATCAAGGAATGGGATAAAAATATATAGTCTATCCTCGAAGAAGAAAATGAATTGGGAAACGAAGTGTAATTCCTAGCCGGGTGTAATATTCGCTAAATGTCACACATTCTGAGTTGTTCATAAAATTCTCAGAATGCCTTGGACCAGGGAAAGGTAGTTTTGATGGGTTTGACCTGTCCATCTCTTGGTCATGTAACAGGTTAAATGGACAGCTATAATCATAGGGATAACGGAGTAAGGTTGCAGGACCTGTAATAGTAGAGTGAAAATTCTGGGAATCCCTGTTAGGTCCATATATACTACTTAGAATTACTTTCTTATTATAAAGTAAACCATGTACCAACTATATATCTGCCTCCTGGGTCTTTAACTTCTTTAATTATCTTAAATAGAATACTCTACGTATAAGGATCATTACCCCACTACTATGTATAGTGCCTCATGCACTAGTGAGTCAACCAAATTGTAATTCATGGAGTTGAGACGCCCTGAGTCCAACAGATGTGTCTCCTGAAGACAGGCTATGTCAGCCTTTAGTAGCTTTAAATGATGCAACACTTGGTATTGTTTTTTCCTCGCCCTGCCCCCTCTGATGTTCCACGTCACGAAATTCACTGTGTTAGCTATTCTAGGAAGCTGTGAACATAATATGACCTGGTTGCAATACCGGGAAGCAACCTAAAACCAGAATATTTGGCCATCCTAGCCTTGGTGATTTAAACCTAGTAGATAAAGGTCCTCCCAACCCATTTCCCATCCCCCTGATTAATAAACCCCCCAACAATTAGCTAAAATCATTGCAACGAAACACTCAATCTTACCACCCTCCTGTCTCTGATATGTGATACAACTGGTCCTGGTCCTTCCCCTCCCGCCACCCAAACTTTGTACTAGGCTGTATCAACCAATAGAATTACAAATGGCAGTCATATAAACATCTTGTGCTCAATAAAAGAAATAAGATCAATATCAACATTTTAAATTCGTCCTTTCTCCTGAGCCAGGCCCCACCGTGAACCATTCCAATTTATTACCAGATGATCCCCAAGTTACCCCAACCCTTACTGGTGGGATATCCCCACCTAACAAGCAATGCATGAATGCTGGAGAATCTTGCAGGGCTGTCATTATCAGCATTCTTTCTCTCTTATGTGAGCCCAACATGCCCTCTAGTAACGAGCAAATAATTTAGCCCTGTTTTATTACGCCGAACCAGTACAAGAACGCATTACAAACATGGTTTGCAGCATAGCCCTGACCCGGAGGAGTTGAACAGAAGTGATCAAGAAATCCTACCGTCCCCAGTAATTTTGAAGACCTAACCATAAGGGACCACCCAGGAAAACTTTAACATGTCGCCCAAGGATGGATCCCAAATAAGTTGACAGTAATCCATCCCCTTACTTTTAATGCTCCCCCTACCAAAATGTAAACTTAAAAAACATTCCTTTAACTCCCCAGAGTTCTTGGAGATTATGTAAAGACACTGTGAAGGTTCAATAAGGTGTTGTAGAACGATCAAAGTAATCCTTCAATGTATTTCCTAGGTGGGATATTCCAGAACATTCCATAAATTCCTATTAAAGACATGACCTTGTCCTGTCAACACGACCTTGATTTGTTCTCAGTAAAACTAATAAGATCCCCACTGTAGTATTAGATATGTCACTGTTCCTGGGCAGGACCCTGCCATGAAACAATCCAATTTACTACGAGGTAATCCCCGAGTTACCCCGTCCCTTACTATCTGGGTATCCCCATCTGACAAGGGATGTAATAATGTCAGGGAGTATTACAGGGCTGTCATTATCAGCATTCTTTCATTCTTATATAAGTGCAGCACACCCTCTAGTGATGCGTAAGTAATCTAGCCCTTTTGCTATTTAAACCCATACAAAAGCGGATTACCGACATGGTTCACGGCATAGTCCTGACCCCCAAAAATTGTACAAAGCAATCAAGACATTCCCCATCCCCAGGAATCCCCAAGGACCCAACCAAAAGGAGCACCCAAGAAAACCTCCACGCATCACCCAAGAAAGGGTCCCAAATACATTATCAACAATCCATCCCCATACTGCCAACGCTCCTCCAACCGAAATGTACATTTAATGGACAGTCCTTTAACTCCCCAGAGTTCCCAGAAAATATGTAAAGACGTTGTAAAATTACAATAAGGCCATGGAGAGTAAACAAAGTAGTCCTTCTATGCATTACCTCGGTGGGGTATTTCAGAACATTCCATGGATTCCTCCTGAAAATGTGGTCTTGTCCTGCTAACGCGGTTTAAATAAATCATGGAATTCCTTCTGCAGGATCTTCATCATCGGCTCGACCTCCTCAAAAGAAGCCCAGGACCCCGAAATCATTATCTGCAGTCGGGCGAGGTACCCTATGCGAAACTTTATTCCAGTTGTGATAAGTTTCATTACAATGAGATGAAACAATGAACGCCTATGTTGCACCGTGGCAGGAAGATCTTGCGTCTTACGAATTTTCTTGCCTCTCCCAAAGCACATGCTCTAACTCTCTGACCTTGAGCAGTAAAATTGTTTCTCCTGATAATTCAGGAATTTGAGCAACAAAGGTTGGGGAGGTTGACTGTGAGTCAGCATGGGACTTAACTGGCGCTATGCGCTTCTTCTATTTTGTACATCATGCCAAAAGGAGAAGGGCCCACAATCTTTTCAATCAGCTTCTGAGCAAATAAATGACATTATTTCCTTCTTCCTTTTCTGGAATTCCCAAAATCACTACATTATTGGGTGGCTCCTTCCTTCTAAATCTTCTACTTTTTGTTCCAGTTTTTGATGCATATCGTTCTCTCCCAAGGTGTCGTCTGTATGCATCCGTTTTTTCTCCAAGGAGATAAGCCATATTTCTGTGTCAGTAACTCGAATAGATAAATCCTCCAAGGCACTGGACATTTGCTTGATTTCAGAGGTGATATATTTTAAATCTTCACGGAAAGGTTGCAGTTCCTTTAGAAATAACTCTAAGGTGAGAGGGGTTGCTTCCAAGACCGAAGCCTGAGAGGTCATGGTGGCTGACTGCTTACCACTTCCCATTGGAAGGGCCTTCCTATGCTTCCAAGATTTTTCTGGAGAAACTGGCGGTGTAGGTCTCGGTAATGCGGTTCTCATTTCAGCTTCCATTTTCAATGAGCAACCTTCAGCGATTGATCCTTCCTAAATAACTGCCAGTAGTGAATGCAAAAGCCTTTTTACAGATTAATTTAATTGAATTAAGGCTTTGAGTAGTGGGAACTGGATCCAAGAGCTGCATCATATGATCCCCCCACCTGTTGACATTTAACACACACGATGACTAAAAACTACATCCATGAAACTAAGGCTAGATATCCTATCAGTTTCAAGCCACCACCACAAGCAAAACAGTCCGCAACACGTAACGTGCATCATGCAACAGCTCTGCAAAAAAAGTTTTCTCTGATACATAAACATCATAACTCACATTTACAGAACATGCCATAAACACCATCCAAATTTCAAGTAAAAAGACCAAACCATTTCCGAGATATTCAATGTTAAAGATTGTTAAAGATTCCCTATCTATTCCATTGTAAAAAAATCTGTCCATCTTGTCCTGCCCTCGCGATCAAAGATGCAGATCAAAGAATCTCATGATCAAAGCATTTGCAGGCTCGCGATCAAAGAATTTGCAGGCTCATGAACAAAGAATTTAAAATGTTATAAATCCAAAAATTGATGGAATTGCAGCATACCACTACCATGGTTCAACATAACGAAGCCCCCTGAGTAAAACCCACCCTCATTTGTCTTCCTAGGACACCCCTGGGGTGAGAAAAGTGATTTTTTAATCTGGCCATCTTGTCCCTTGTGATGCACAGTTCAGAGCACCTGTTTGAATTAGCACTCATAATGCACACAGTCAGTGGCTGGCCATGGAGGTGAGAGGTGGGCTGTGCCAGTCACCGGCTGGGGAAGAGTGGGGAGTGCTGGGTGGGTTGGCACAGCTGAATGGGGGGTGGGGGCACTAGACTACCAGGAAGTAGTAAATGCTTATTTATTTCATTATGATAGAGAGGCGTAGACTACCGGATATGAATAATAATAATAATAAAATACAGATTGGGGGCACTAGATTACCAGGGATATAAACAACAAATATAAATAAACTGATATGGGGGAGCAGTAGACTACCAGGGATAAAATAATGAGATATTAATAAAATACACATGGGTGGAGCAACAAGACTACCAGGGAAACAGAGATCTTTATGTATTTTATCATGATAGGGAGGGAGGGGCTGCTAGACTACGAGGGATAATGAAAACGTATGTGTTTTATTCACATGGGGCAGAACGAAGCCCTCTGACCAAACCCACCCTCATATATCTGTGTAGGGCAGCCTGGACTACAGAAACCATTTAAAATCTGGTTCTCAGACTCACTCGTGATGCACGATCACAATCAAAGAATCTCACGATCAAAGATTTTGAGGCTCGATCAAAATCATTAG
This sequence comes from Neoceratodus forsteri, assembly GCA_016271365.2. NCBI lineage: Eukaryota > Metazoa > Chordata > Ceratodontiformes > Ceratodontidae > Neoceratodus > Neoceratodus forsteri. The sequence goes on from CM057459.1 coordinate 1,475,715,709, forward strand.
TGAGCCACTAACGAGGATTTCAGAAGCTCAAAACTCTATTTTTGACTAATTTGGAGAAAACCAAAGCCAAGGCTCGGTAGATCGGGTCCCCTGAATAAAACCCATCCAAGATTTACTTCAGAAGTGACCCCTGAGCCAAGATATTTGTGTTTTTCTGATCAGAAAGCTGAAAACAAGATGGCAGACCTCGCAATCAAAGAATTTTTAAAATCCTCAGGGGCAAAAATTCTTGAACCCCAAGGCTGCAAATTCTTTAATCGCCAAGTGGCACCAGACGCCCAGAACTCCATTCTTTGCTCACAAAACATACATATAAATTTTCCCCTTTGACTTATAATGGGAACTTAAAAGTGGCATAACTTTTGAGTGCCTTAATATTTTTTCACCAAATGAAAAGCAGCATGTCCTGCCACAAAAGCTCTTTCAAATGAGCCATCTTGCAGAGTGGCACACCACACAATGGGCATGCAGAGCCACATCCAAAATCCCAAAAGCTGCCTCCAAAACTGGATAATTTTGCATTTTTCAGCGCTTTTGTACGCAAAGACCATAAGTCCAACCAGAACACAATGTGGGAAATCAAGAGATCTTCCATGCCCCACCACACATTCAAAATTTCTGGCAAATCTGTTGAACGGGTCCAAAGTTATTAATGCCCAAACTTTTGACTTTAGTATGTAACTGACCTCTGAACCCTAACTATAGAGGTGCAACCACGCCACTATAATATATATATATATATATATATTATGGTAGTACGGTAGTGCTACCATAGTTAGGGTTAAGGAGCCATTTACATGTTAAACCCAAAATTTTGCCTAAAATTTGGAATACACAATCAAGACCCATATGCCTTGTGATCTGCCAAGTTTCGTACCAGTCATATATATGGCTGCGGAGTTATTAAGCTTGATCTGCGTGCGCGTCTGCGCTTTTTTGGAATTCTACAGTCGCACCTACAGGTCGCACGGTTTGCGTGACTGGTCTGAAATCTTCAGGGAACGTGTGGCCGGGGTCCCCAATGTGCCTTTTGAAGATTTCATGAAAAAATATTAAACGGTTCAAAAGTTTGACTTTAGTATATAACTGACCTCTGAACCCTAACTATAGAGGTGCAACCACGCCACTATAATATATATCTATATATTATGGTATCATGGTAGTGCTACCATAGTTAGGGCTAAGGAGCATTTACATGTTAAACCCAAAATTTTGCACCTTAAGAAATTTGCAAGCATTCAATGGATTTGCCTAAAATTTGAATACACAATCAAGACCCATATGCCTTGGGATCTGCCAAGTTTTGTACCAGTCGTATTTATGGCTGCAGAGTTATTAAGCTTGATCTGCGTGCGGCGCGCTCATGCTTGAATTCTACAGTCGCATCTACAGGTCGCACGGTTTATGCGTGACTGGTCTGAAATCTTCAGGGAACGTGGTGGCTGGGGTCCCTAATGTGCCTTTTGAAGATTTCATGAAAAATATTAAACGGTTCAAAAGTTATTAAAAACAAGTTCCCATTATAAGTCAATGGAAAAGTTAACAAAATAGTTCAACAGTGTCGCAAATGCAGTTTTTACATTCGCAAATGGCCCTTTTGCTGTCACAAATCCGCCATTTTGTTTTTAGTTGGTGATCAGAAAAATGCTTGGCATTTAAATTTGGGACCCTCTAGCAACCTAATTATTTTTGTATTTACCTGGTCGGACCCCGAGGATGCTAGCCATATCTTTATTTGGGGTAAAATAGCCCAGAAATACATTTTTCAAATTTCTGGAAAAAGTACTTTCACAAAGTGCTTTCGCACTTGTGACACTGTCGAATTAATTTGCGAAAGCTGTGGCAAATTGTGACTGTACTTTTCTAGGCTGTGGGAAAATGACAGCAATTTCTTTGGCACCCCACTGCAAAAGAACGTTTGGTGTTTGGGATTGAAATTTGAGGAACGCAGCCGATATCTCATCAGATGTGCCTTTCAGTGTTTTATTGAAAAATATTACATGGTGGCAAAGTTATGGCACTCAAATTTGACATTTTTCCCATAGGATAACATTATGGCGTCCGACATTATCAGTAATACTTTTGCTAGCCAGTTGCAAAATAACAGTTTGGTCTTTTGGCTGAAATTTGGAAGGATGACAGCCAACATCCCACAGATGTGCCTTACAGTGGTTTGGTGAAAAAATATTACAGGGAGGCAAAGTTATGGCACTCCAAACTTCTCTTTTTTCCCCATAGGATAACATTATGGCATTTGCTGCGCCTTTCAGTGCCCGTATCGAGGAAACAGTGTGAGATACAGACTTTTTATCGGAAAATGCTTATGGGGGCTAAGTATAAAACTAGCCAGGACAGTTGTAAATCATATGACTTTTACATTTTTTTTCTACGTTGTACGGTTCCTGAGATATAACCTATTTAGTATTCCAAGTCCTCATTTTCTGCTCCAATACCCATTGTTATGCATACATTCTTTTTACTTGCTATCTTTCTCTATGCAGCTTTGGGAAAAACAGCCTGTCAACTTACATTCTGTTACCATTGCCCTTTCCACTTGGTTCCGATGCCTGTTTCACTTACCATTGACGTCACGCGCCATGCATGTTATCCTTTGTGTGTTTTCATTTGCGCTATGCTTCTGTTAATGTTTGCCATTTGTGTCTACAGTACTGTTTCTCTTTCTGTTTCACTTTGCGTCATCATGCCCATTGACATTTCCATTTGCAGGCACCATTGAAAACCCACCTTGGACCCCCTGCCCACACCCCAACCGGCATTGGGGTGTGCAATTCATTCGGTCCTAACTCTCAACCCATTCTCCTATACTTCTGCTGCTTTTACATGGATGGGGTGAGAGTTAGGCTGATGGCCCCAATGCACACCCCAGTGCTGGTTGGGGGTGGGCAGGGTCCAAGGAGGGTTTTCAACCCGAACACCGAATTTCCTCACTGTTGTCGCTGTGGAACAACCCTAACTAATGCATTAAACTGAGTTTTTTGCCTCTATCTATATCTATATCTATATATATGTATATGTATACACACACATGTATATTTATGTCACAAACCTACTCAGAAGGTCAGCCCTCTACTCCCAAAGTGCCAACCTCTGAGCATAGTCTTGTGAACAGATAACAGTACAAGGGAACCCTCTTGTCTGTTTTGTGGGTTAGGTCACCTTTGTCCCAAGTTCTTGGAGGGATTCAAACTTGTTAACCTCTTGTTAGTATACCCATTTGTCAGGCTCAGATAATTTCTGTCTTCGGGGAGCCAAATATCTTTGCCTACGGGCACCTAACCAAGTATTACAAACTGAACCCTTTAGAACGCTATGCAAGACCTAGAGAAAACTCATACCTGTTTCCCAGTTTGGTACCCCAATAAGTTCATGCATCGTGTCAACTCTAAAACCATCTAAGCTTCACTTAAAACAAAGAAATGTTCAAGGCACACCAGGCAGTTTCTGTTTTTAAACTGTATCTTTACTTTAAAATAGGAAATAGGTGAAACTGTAAATACAGAACTCTTATCACAAACATACAAATCACTTAAACAAAACGGGTTTAAAAGGGTAGACTAAATCTCCTACCACAGAATACTTATCTCCTAACAGTGCTGAATGCTGCTTTCTTCAGAGTTTCAAATAAAATGTCCCTCTATGAAAACAGAATCATAGTTTAAAAGCTGGTTTCTCCAACCCCTTTTCGGATTAGGTCATTTTACTCCTCCATATCAGGATATGATAAAACAATATCTCTGTGGGAAAAAGGATATCCTTATAAGACAGTAAGATCCTGTGACTTCAGCATAACTTCATTTCTTAATAATTCTTCTTTGATGTAAAATGGTCTTTCTGATCTTCACAGACTTCAAAGCCTTAGGCTTTCACACCAAGGTGTTATAACTTGCTTTTCTTTCCTGTAAACATTGTAAAAATAAGCAATAATGTCCTCCAGGGTGTGTGTCATGCTGGGATAACTACACGTTTCAGGTGGCGGCCGAGTGCCTCCAACAACTGAGGCGTGACGTTATCCCAAACGACACACACCCTGGAGGGCATTATTGCTATTATACAGTGGCTCATTGTTATATATATATAAAAATAATAATTTCAAAGAATATTTTTATTAGTGTGGAAAAATATTTTTGTTTTTTAAGAGGAGATGCAAAAAAAAAGCTCATCATCCAAAAAATCACCTGCAGGTTCAGAGTGAGGCTGAGACTAGACCCGTGATGTTGTGCTGGGATAACATCACGGGTCCAGCCCAAGACTGACCAATCAGAGACCAGGATTTTTTCTTGCCATTGTATAATGGATATTTTCTTTCCTGCCACTATAATGAAACTAGATAAACAGGATCTCTCTGATCCAAGCATCTTCTAGCTTCTTGTAAATAACTCCTGGCCTGGCAGGTGTTAGATCTTTATCTAATTCTGGTGTGGTGTGTGAGGCACCTCACATACTAAGATCGGGGGCGGGGGTGAGTGAGTGAGTGAGGTCACTGCAAGTGCACTGGCATTTTCAGCAGGCACTTCAATACCACATTTCTGTTATATTAAAATAAAATGATACAGCACTCAGAACTGGCTGTCTTTGTGTCACTATATGTATGTGTGTGTATATGTGATATAGAGATGTGTGTGTGTATATATATATATATATATATATACACACACACACACATATGGAACTGAGAGGATGGATGTTTTTGGCAGAGTGCACTTGGGAGTGTTGGTAGGGAGGTTGGTTAATATGGCGTATGTGTTGTGTGGAAACTGTGCACTCATGATGTCGTGGATGATGGTGGGTATAGTGTGCATGTGCGTGTGTGTGCTGAGAAGAGGATGGGTTGACATGCAGAGCCAACAGTGCACACAGTCAAAGTAATACTGACTTTCCAGTTTGTGAGCCCCTGGTGTACCTGTTCTGATTGACTGCCCTATAGCCAGGACCTGGCAGTAGCGGGGGGACTGGTTGTGACAGAGTGGGGGCTCAGAAACTACTGCCCTCTCATCCCCTGGTCTGCAGGAGAGATGGAGTAATCAGAAAAGAAATGACAAGTATGGATTTAAAAAGGGCAATTCTTGAAAAAGACTGCACTTTGGCCACAAAGAATGACGCTTGCCAAGAGAATTTTTATTAAGTGGACTTCTATTCCACAACTTGGCAACTACCACGGTAAAGACAAACACTAGCTCCCCAGCGCTGCGATTCAAACAAGAATCTTCCTCAGGGGGTGGAGCTCACAATGGGGACAGTCTTGAACCACTAGAAGTCTTTATTTGATGCAATGGATAAATTCTCAATACCTGCCCCCATGTTCGCACTGTGGGCTGGTTTTCTGGAATAAAATAATTTCAACGTTAACTTCTTGAAGACATTTTGTAGATCGATAAATATCTGGAAGTCATTCACTGCAGGAGCTGGAATAAAGCTGAAGCCTTTTCTCAAAACTGAGGTCTCTATGTTATTTAATTTAAAGACTGATTACTTGTAACTTGTATCCTTCTTTTTCGTTCTCAACGCTCAGTATACTGCGCCTGTTTGTACCTCTGCCCCTTCTGCCACGCTGTGTTCTACGCCTCCTCTTCGGCTTATTTCCTCCCCCTGATCTTTGTCCAAAAAAGCTTTCTGGCCCTTCTTATTACTGTTACATCGTTTTCCGTTACTTGATCTGTCCTGTGATTTATTTGGCTGAAAATGGACTCTAGACCTCCCCCTGCTAACCGAATGATTCTTTGGCCAGCTGATAATGTTGCCTTTCTCGTAATCATTCTGGTCACAACTGAGTTTCCTGTTCTTTTTATTCACTGTCTCAGCTATATATTTTAATAATTTATCTCTAAGTTTTTTTATCATGTTCTATGAATTGTGGATGTAGTTTTTGTCAAAACTTTGGCTTTAATTGTTTTTAATTCTTTCAACAATGCCTCAAGCTACAGATTATCAGACTTAATTAGAAGCTGGATGAATACTTTAGAACATTCACATGCTGCTTTTATCCAGTCCTCCTAAAGTCAAACTCATCGATTCCACTCGAGGGTGCTACCATAATTCGCAGGCCTCTTGGTGCTTGACCTCGCTCTAGATATACTTCCAAAGTTGAAACATTATACATAGACTATATTGAATTTATTAGGATCACAAGAGATTCATTATTATATATTTAGCTTTGTAGAATTAAACTGGTAAATGATTTTTAGTATGTACTGATAGAATACTACAAGGTGTGGTTTAAAAGAGCCTTCTTTCTCCGCTTGAGATTACAAAGATTCTCATTGGTGCCATCTAGTGGTTCAAGATTGGCTTTTAGTTTATGTTGAATTTAAGGAGCACATGTTTAATATTGATTTGAAATTGATTTCACATGCTGCATGTATGTATATATTAACTGTCCTCATTGTAAGCAACACCCCCTGAGGAAGATTTTTGTTTGAATCTAAGCGCTGGGGAGCTTGTGTTTGACTTTATCATGACCGTTGCCAAGTTGTGGAATAAAAGTTCACTTAATAAAAATTCTCTTGACAAGCATCATTCTTGATGTGGCATGAGTGCAGTTTTTTTTTGAGAATTGCTTTATGTGAAGGGCAGGCCGACCTTTTGAATTGCACCAATCTAAATGAAAAGAGATAGTGAGGTGCAGCACTATTCTCTTGCTGTTTTTAGATTTAAAAAGGTCAGGCAGGACACTAATTTACATATATAAACAGACAGCCCCAAAAGTGAATGAAACAGTGAGCAGTAGAAGAAAAAAACTCATCATAATACTTGAAGAATAATCTCTGTTTATAGTTTCTATATTTAAAAATCTTGGTGAATTGTATGCGGTCATACAGAGATTGTCCAATATTAACTTAAACTTGGATAAATCCGTATTGATGGAGACAGCACACAGCCCTGAATTTTTCTCCATTGTCTATAATAGCATCACTGCACTTACGGACAAAGCGAGAAATGCATTTCATATTTGTACCCTGTAAGGGGGAACCCACACGGCTAAATAAGCACTGTTAGCGGTAGCAAAAGCTTAACAGCTGCTGTTCCAGACTGTGCAGTTCCTGTGCTAGCTGTAAGCCAATAGACTGGGACGCGGGTTGGGGTGTAATTTAAGGGTTAAACAGAGACCGGCTAGCTGACAGGAGTGGGAGATGCACAAGGAATGCAGTAGCCCTTTTTGAAAGCAATCGGACTGCAGGGCTCAACTCTACTGCAGCCCTAATAACTAGACCCATCCCAAACATTTCCTTTGCTTTCATTTGGCATCTCTTTCCATGCCATGTACTCCCTGTTGCATCTCGCACCAAGTCCCTTCTCTTCTATATTTAGAACATAAGAAAGTTGCCAGCAGAAGGAGACCACTTGGCCTATCTAGTCTGCTCATGTTGCTGATGAGACCCGGCTATTCACCAGTGCCTCATGCCCCCCACACACTCTGCCCTCTCCCTTTCTCCTGTCACCACCTCTGCACCCCTGTGTCCTTCTGTGCCTATCCATGCCTTTTTAAAAGCTCTGATTCTCTTAGCCTCAACCATCTCCTCTGGCAGCTCATTCCAGGCCATCACCACCCTTTCTGTGAAGAAATGTTTCCTTGTGTCTCCCCTGTATCCCCCCCCACCAGCTTAAGACCATGTCTCCTTGTAGTGGTGTTCTCACTTTTGTTGACGAGACCTTCATACTCAACTTTATTACACCCTTCATGTATTTGAAGGTCTGTCATATCCCCCCCTCAGCCTTCTCTCCTCCAAGGAGTGCATTCCCAGTACTTTCAGCCTTTCCTCATATGACCTATCATGCTGTCCCCTGATCATCTTAGGTTGTCCTCCTCTGTGCCCCCTCTAGCAGCTTGATGTCCTCTTTTAGGTGCGGGTTCCAAAACTTCATTCCGTACTCCAAGTGCAGCCTCACCAGTGACCTATACAAAGGCATGATTACCTCATTGTTCCTGCTGCTAATCCACCTTGCTATACATCCCAGCATCCTGTTTGTGTTTGCCACTGCCTTTTTCTACTGAGATGCTTGCTTCAGGTTGCTCATTATCATAACCCCCAGGTCCTTTTCTTCCTCTGTCCTGGCTATCTATACTTTTCCCAAATAGTACTCTACCTGTGGGTTCTGAGCCCCAATGTGCATCATTTTATGGCATTGAACCCCAGTTTTTATTTATCATATCAGGATAGCAAACCTTTGAGTCAGACTCCTTTAGAAAGGCTCTACGTCAGTAGACATACGTGCATTACACACAAAAACTGCATATACAAAATGGGTTACATTTAGTTTCATGAGGTGCATTGCAGCAACCAGCAGGTTGCATGGTCATAAAGAACAACAAGGTTGTACACTGAAAACAGTAAGTCCATTTGCAATGGGGAGGCTGGTGGGGCAGGTGCCCTGGGGGGGATAGTGGGACAGGTGCCCCGGGGCGGGTAGCAGGAAAGGTGCCTCTAGGAGACCCAAGACCATTGTTGGATGAACTTGTAGTTGACAAGGCAGTACTGGAGTGGGGGAGAAGTGTCAGAGCCAAAGTATTGGGTAGGCTGAGGAAGGTGGTGGTGGGGGGCTAGGTGCAGAGAGGTGGTTCATGACTGAGGGGTTTGACTTGGGGCAGTTACATGCCCCTTCATTCTGCATCTGTTCTTTGAGAAGGTGTTAAACAGCCAATTCTAGCTTCAGTGAGAATGGCATTGGGGAGGACATTTAACCAGAGAGGGCTTCCTGTAACGAAAGGTTCTTTGGCCCAAAGCTGATCTGCAGCGGGGAACTTAGATGAGTGATGTATTGGCTCTATGGGTACATTTTAGGGTGAGAGCGGGCTGCAGAAGGGGTGAGAGGCCAGAGGAGCAAGAGCATTAGGGATTTCTTTGCGAAGAGGCAGGTCTGGTATTTAAGCCTACCATCAAAATCAAGCCAATCTGTAAGACTGTACAGTGAGTAGGTGTGGGTCAAATGTTCACAGCCAGTGGCAAGGCGACAAGCCTTGTTTAAGGTTACGCTGCTTCTTTTTAGGCCAGTGGTGTCGGCAGCCCCATAGACAAGTGTCCTGTAACCTAAGAGAGACAAAACAGAAGATGAGATTGTAAGCTGTAGAGCTTCAGGTGGGAGACGGTGCTTGTGGCGGTGGGGTAGGCCTATGTGGGTGTGTTTACAGTGGAGCTAAGGAGGTGGATGTGTTCATAATTAAAGTTGCCAGATCCCTGACCATTTCTCCAGTCTGGCTAAGTCTTGCCGCAGGTCTTGTATCCCCTCCTCCATATCCACCCTTCCGCAGAGCTTGGTGTCCTCCATGAACAAGCACATTTTTCCCTGGATGTCCTCCCCATGCCTCTTAGGAAGACATTAAATAGTACCAGACCCAACACTGACCCCTGTAGAACCCCACTGGTGACCATCTCTGCACTAGAACATTCCCCTCCTACTACCACCATCTGCATTCTCCCTCCCAACCAACTTTCAAACCATCTTGCAACTCTGTCCCATATCCCTAGTCCCCTCACTTTTGCGAATAGCCTCCTGTGTGGCACCGAGTCAAAGACTTTGCTAAAGTCTAGATAGATGACATCCACTGCCTGCCCCTTGTCTACTGCCTTTGTGACCCAGTCAAAGAACTCCACTAAGTTTGTTTAGCACAATCTGCCTGACACAAACCCTGTCTATTGTCCTGTAAGCCACTTCCCTCCTTTATTATTGGCTCCATAAGCTTACACACCAGCGAGGTCAGGCTGACAGATATATATTTGTCTGGATCCTCCCTTGGTCCACTTCTGTGGAGTGGCACCACATGTGCGGTTCTCCAGTTCTCTGGCACCACCCCTGAGTCCAGGGAGCTTTTAAACAGGACTGCTAGTGGGCCTGATAGTTCATCAGCCAGCTCCCTGAGCACTCTGGGGTGTATCTCATCTGGCCCTGGACACTTATTCACCTTCAGTGCCATCAGCCCCTCCCTCCTCCTCTCAATCCCTATGGTCCCAATTGGGTCACCCCCAGCTCCCTCCTCTACTTTTCCCATTTCTGATAATTGGCCCCTTTTTCTCCCTTGTGAAGATGGAGCAGAAGTATTGGTTTAATGCTTCTGCCTTGGAGCTGTCCTCTGTGACTCAGCCATCCCCATTCTTGAGTCTGACTATGCCATCCTTTTTGTCCCTCTTTTCTCTTCTGTAGTTAAAAGATGTTTTTTACATACTAACATACTAAGATGCTAGTCAAGTAGGCGTAATGGTCTTTCATGTCTGCTCGTTTGGCCAGCCCCAACCCTGGGAGCTAACTTTGCTCCCCCCTCCACCCTCTTGGGATTTCTCCATTTCCAGTCCACGGTATTCCCTTTGTATTGGACTTTGCCTGCACAATCCTTCCCCATACCTGTCCCAGCCCTTCTTGAACCCCTCCACAGCCTCTGCCTCCACTAGTCCCCCAGGCCAAGCATTGCATGGTTCTACCACTCTCCCAGTGAAGTAGCACCTCCTCTTTTTCTCCCTGAGTCTCCCTCCAAACTTCCACCCATGTCCTTTAGTTGCCCCCCCTTTCCTTCGGAGCACACCGACGGAGTCTCCCCTTGTTATCCCCTTTATGTACTTGAACTGTATCATGTACCAACCCTCCTTCCAATGTGTACATATTCAGATCATTGAGCCTTTCCCCATAGGTCCTTTCTCCCAAGTCCCAGATCATGTAAGTGCAGTGCCCCCCCCCGTGTTGCTTCCAAAACTGAACACAATACTCAAGATACAGCCTAACCAAGCAGTCATACAGAGGGAGTATCACTTCCCTCCTTCTGGAGGTAATGCCTCTAGTAGTGCATCCCAACATCCTGTTCGCTTTGGCCACTGCCCTCCTACAGGTATCAGAGTTTTTCATCTTGACATCCACTACCATCACCACCCCAGGTCCCTCTCAGCCATCAAGACTTGTAGCAATTCTCCCCGGTATGCACTTGGCCCAAGTTTCTGATGCCCAGGTGCAGTACCCTGCATTGAACCTCAGTCCTCACTTCCTTGACCACCTCTCCAGAGCATCTAGGTCCCCCTGCAGGGCCACCCTCCCCTCCTACCCATTTGCCACCATCTGAGAGTCATCCACAAAGAGATTCATTTCACTTCTGATACCCTTCCTTATGTCAGAGACATAGGCATTGAACAGGAGGGGCCTTAGGACTGATCCCTGAGGGACCTCACTAATAGCCCTTCTTGGAGATGAGACTATCCCCCCAACCACGACCTTCTGGGTATGCTCACAGAGCCAGTTTCATATCCATCTGATCATCTGTTTCCCCAACCCCATTCCCCCAGCTTCTTCAACAGGTCCCCATGAGGAACTGAGTCAAGAAAGAGTACGTCCACTGGCCTACTCAGGTCCAGGGCACTTGTCACCCAATCATAGAACTCCACAAGGTTTGTCTGACATGATTTCCTTGGGATGAAACCATGCTGCCTATCATCCAGGTACCCCGACTTTTCCAGTACCCCACAGCCTTTCTTTGATAATACACTCTGTCACTTTGCCCACCACCAGTGTTCACCCTTCTTTATTCCTTGAGCTATCTGTAGCTCTTTCTGTTTTTTTTTTTTTTAATTTTTGCTGTACTTTATTAATTTTTTTTGACAGGATAGTACAATTAACAAGCCTGACGCTCAATGTTGCTGTCAACATTCTAATAACTACAGAGATTATCCAAACCCTACCCAGTTTCCTCTGTTCCCTTTAGTCATAAACTCCCCCTCCCAGCCTCAGAGTGGCATCTGTATTTACTTATAAATTGAGCCCATGAGAAGCATTCCTCCAATTGTTACCCCTCCAGAGGCCTTATGAGTTAGTGACAGAGGTGATTTTATCTTAAGGGGGTTAGGGCCAGCCTGTAGGGTAAACCGTATATGCAATTTGCCACAACTTTTGTTCTAGAAGATTAAGCGATTATGGAGCCCTGCAGTTAGCCACTCCACTCAGAGATTTGTAAGCAATTCCTGTAACCATCCGCAGTTGGAGATCATTACCGATTCCCGCCAATGGCATAGGACCAGTTTTTTGACAGTTAAAGCTATCAAAGTCAAGAAATATTTCTGTTCCCTTACCTTTATTTTGGAATGATCCCCTACAATACATATTTCTGGAGTGAAATATTCACTAATGCTAAGTGCTTTTTCCATCCAAAGGAACCTGAGGGCCTCCCTTACTCTCTCTACCGGGCTTTCAGCTCCACATCCTCCTCCTTTTCACCCTGTACTGCTATCCTCCCCCACCTGTCTGTAGTGGCCCCTCCATTTCCAGACCCATCAGGCCCCTGACTTCACCGGTCCCACCCTTTCTCCGGTTTGCCCTGCCCCAGCAAGAAATTGCCTCTCCATCCCCCCTGGTAAAAATTGAGGCAAAGTACTCATTTAGGACTTCTGCCTGTTCCCCCGCCTCCTGTGCCCAACCATCCCCTATTCTTATTCTGCTGATCTGCCCCCTTACTTTTCTTTTTTCCCCTATGTATCTAAAGAACCCCTTGTCTCCCCTCTGGATCCCACTGGCCAAGGATTGCTCCTTTTTTGCCTTATCTGCTCTCACTACCCTGGTGACTCTCTTGGCTGTCAGCTCATATTCCTCCTTATCCCCTTCACTCCTTGAGTGCTTAACATAGAAACCTAGATTTTGATGGCAGATAAGGACCGCTTGGCCCACTCAATCTGCCCATTTCCCTACCTGATGGATATGCTGCAGATCCTAGTTAACCAGCAGCCTACTTCTTCCTACCCCCAACCCCTAGAATTGCCTTATGACTGTCCCATTCATGCTTGAATTCCACCACTGTTTTTGACTCCTCAACCTCCTCTGGAAGGCTGTTCCATACATCTGCAACCCTCTCTGTGAAAAAATACTTCCTTAAATTACCTCTGAGCTACCCCCCTTCTATCTTCAAATTGTGCCCCCTTGTTCTTGCACACCTCTTTTTTTGAAAGATGCTACCTCTTGGACTTTGTTGATTCCCTTGAGGTACTTGAAAGTTTCTATCATGTCCCCCTCTCCCTCCTTTCCTCGAGGCTATACATATTAAGCTCCTTAAGTCTCTCTTCATATGTCTTCCGTGCAGACCCTGAACCATTTTAGTTGCCCTCCTCTGGACAGCTTCTATCCTGTCTATGTCTTTGTGGAGATTGGGTCTCCAAACTGCACTAGTACTCAGATGTGGTCTCACCAACTGTCTGTACAGAGGATAATAACTTCTTGTTTTCTACTGGTGATGCCTCTCCCATGCATCCCAGTATTCCCCAGCCCTCCTTGCTGCCCTCTCACATTGCTTGCCCACCTTTAGGTCATCTGATATGACTACCCCAGGTCCCTTTCCATTTTTGTTGTTGTTAGTATCTCACCCCCCATTGTGTACTCTTCCCCTGGGTTTTTGTTTCCCAGGTGCACTATCTTGCACTTCTTAGCATTGAATCTAAGCTGCCATACATTTGACCATTCCTCTAACCTTGCCAAGTCCCTTCTCATCCTTTCCACCCCACCTTGTGCATCAACTCTGTTGCAGATCTTTGTGTCATCTGCAAAGAGACATACTTTTCCTTCTCGTCCCTCTGCAATGTCGCTTATAAAGACATTGAAGAGGACCGGTTCTAATACTGAACCCTGCAGTACCCCACTACTAACCACCCTTTTTTCAGAGTGGACTCCATTTACTATTACTCTCTGTGTCCTATTCTCCAGCCAATTCTTTACCCAGGCTGTCATCTTGGGACCCACTCCCAGGCTGGCTAACTTGGATATTAATCTTTTGTGTGGGACTGTGTCAAACACCTTGCTAAAGTCTAGGAAGGCCATGTCCACAGCCCCTCCCTGATCAACTACTTTGGTCACCCAGTCAAAGAAATCTATTAGAGTTGTCTGGCATGACCTTCCCGCTGTGAATCCATGCTGCCTTGGGTCCTGTGCCCCTCTGGCCTCTAGATACTCAACAATTCTTTCCTTCAGAGTGATTCCATCATTTTCCTACCACTGAGGTTAAACTAACAGGTCTGTAGTTTCCTGCTTCTGTCTTGCTCCCACTTTGTGAACAGGAATCACATCTGCCCTCCTCCAGTCCTCAGGTACCACCCCATCCTCCATGATTTGTTAAAGAGGGTAGTCAGTGGTGTCACTAGTTCTACCCTTAGTTCTTTAGAATGCTGGGATGAATCCCATCAGGCCCCATTGCTTTGTCCACCTTCAGTTTTAGAGCTCTTTCAGAATCCTTTCTTCTGTAAATGGGCTGGTATCAACTTCTGTATCCAGAGTGTTTCTACTGTTTGTTTTAGGTACCTCCCTCTTCCTTTGTAAATACTGAGCAAAAATATTTGTTTAGCATCTCTGCCTTCTCACAGTCACCCTCTGCCCACCCTCCCTCCCTTTATTAAGCCTCACTATCCTCCCTTGGTCTTCCTTTGCTCTCTGATGTACCTATAAAGGTTTTATCCCCTTCTTAACTGAGTTGGCTATCTTTCCTCGGTTTGGGCCTTTGCTGTTCTGACTGCCTTTCCAGCTTCCTTTTGCTTTTAACTGATACAATTCTCTGTCCTGTTCCTTCTGTGATTCCTTGTACTTCCTGAATGCTTTCTTTTCTCTTGAACCTTCACTGCCACTTCCTTTGAGAACCATAGTGGTTTCTTACCTGTTTCATTTTGTTTATTTGCTTTACACAAAGGCTTGTTACCTCAGTGATGGCAGTTTTATTGTTCCCATTGTTCTTCCACCCTCCTTCCTGCCCATTTGCTAGTGCATTCCTTAGGCACTGTCTATTTTACAAAGTCAGCTCCTCCAAAATCCAGTACCTTTGTTTTTGTATGGTTTGACTCTATTGCTGTGTTTATTGTGAACCATACTGTTCGATGGTCGCTAGTTCCCAGATGGCTACCCACTTCTACATCTGTGATCCTTTCTTCATCTCCATTTGAGAGAACCAGATCTAAGATTGCTCCTCTTGGAGTGGGCTCCAATACTAGTTGTCTAAGGCATGCCCCTGTAGGGCATCTACAAAACCCCACTCTTAGAAGTGGCTGCTGCAACTGCACCAGTTAACATCGGGCATATTCAGATCACCCACCAGCAATATCTCCCTTTATCTGCCATTCTAAGTATACTTTCTATCATTTCCTTGTCCATTTCTTCCCCCTGAGAGGGGGGGGGTCTGTATACAACCCCTGTGCGGATTGTGGTGCCATTGCCTGCCTCCAAATTGACCCACAGTGCTTCTTCTCCTCTCTGTTTACCCTTTTGTTCTGTTGCTTTGATTCTTCCATTATGTAGAGAGCTACTCCTCCTCTTCTTTTACCCTCCCTGTCCCTCCTGTAGATAGTTTATCCTGGTATGTTTATGTCCCAGTCATGGTTCTGTGTGTACCATATTTCTGTGACTGCCACGATATCCAGATCTTCCTCCTCCTTCAAGGCCACTAATTCAGGAAGCTTGTTACCCAGACTATGGGCATTGGTACTCATTGCTCTCCATTTTTTGATGGCTTTAACTTCTGTAGCGGCATCCCCCACTAACCTTTCTACCTTGATCTTTTTCTCATTTAGTACCCTATTTTGAAGCGCCTATAGGCCGCCTTCTTGTCCCTTACCGCCTTCTGTACCTCCTGGGTCCACCAGCAAGGTTTTTTGGCCTTACCGAACTTACGCCTTTCCCAGGACCTGGTAAACTCCTGTATTCCCCTAATGATCTCCTACCTGCTGTCAGCATCCATATCCAGCCTTATCATGGCCAAATGATCTATAAGGATACTTCTCATCTCCCTGAAGTCTGCACCCCTAAAGTCAGTTACTATCGTCTTTGTTCGGCTTTCCTCCCTCCCCCGATCCAGGAAGAACCAGACTGTGGCATGATCACTCCCGCCAATGGGTCCCTTACTTGATCACTGTCCACCAGGACCACATCCAGTGTTTGGGCCTCCCTAGTTGGCTCACCCACGTGCTGGGTCAGGAATACATCCTGGAAGACATCCAGCAGCTTCTGCTCCCTGGCCACTGGTGACATCATAGTCCCCCCCAGTCTGTTCCCAGCATGCTGAGGTCCCCCATTACCACTACCCTTCCCTTTCCCAATGTACAGTGTCCTTCAAGATTTGCTAGCAAACTTTCTTCCAGAACCTCTGCCAGTGCTGGTGGTCTGTATGCCACTCCCACCTTTACTCTTAACCCCTTGCGTCAGCACGGTGACCCAAATAGCCTTCACGTTCCCCTCTTTGCATGTGTGTTTAGCTGAGAGCAGGATGGGTGGCTTAGTGTGCACGTAAGTGTGTGGGCTAAGAGGAAGATGGGGACAAACTCTGCCTATGAGTGTATGGCCTGAGAGAAGGATGGGGGTATATTCTGCATGCGATTGAGGGCCTGAGGAAGATGGGCGGCATAGCGTGCACTTGATTGTGTGGGCTAAGAGGAGGATGGTGGTATACTCTGCACGTGGGTTTGGGCCTAGAGAAGCATGGGTGGTATAGTGTGTACGTGACTGCTTGCACTGGGAGGAGGATTTGGGATATACTCTGCACGTGTGTTTCCAGCAGACAATTTGGTATCTGTGTGTGTGTTTAAAAGCTGGAGGCTGGGACAGTAAGCAGACTTGAAAGATTTTCTTAGCTGGTATTTTGTGCGTTTTCTAGCAGACTATTCGGTGTTTGTGGCTGTTCAAAAGTTGTTATCTGGCCTGTAAGTGCAGGCATCATATTACAGGGGATTAGTGCTGTATGAAAGTAAGGTGGGACTCCCAACTCAGTCAGTTTTCAGTTAGAGGGAAGGGGGAAGAAGCTTCTAGCTGGATGCTGGGAGAGTAAGGAGACTTGAAAGATTTCTTAGCTGGTAGTACTTGGAGGTGCAGTGAGGGGCAGATACAGGGCTGATACACTCTCATGAGAGTCGGGTATAGGCCCTGATCCCACCCTCCCCAGAGCTCGGCTCCTTTATAGGGGAACACCTGCCCTGAAATTGGAGGAAAAGACTTCAGGTGCAGCTCATGTAGTTCTAGCCACTGGGGGATGGGTTTAAGGGCTGAGAGAGAGGAGCTTAGGGAGTTGTACACTTCCCCTATAAGTTTACTGTGTAGTACTGCACCTAGTAACGGGAGTACCAGTTTACTGTGGGACTGTATCTAGGATTAGTGGGGGATCTGATTAGTAGGTAGGGGTGTATCTTGGACTAGTGGAGAACCTGGTGGTTCACCCAAGGAATCCTACTTGGAAGGGGATGGGACCACACGTCATTAGGGTCGTCATTTTTTGGAGGGTGGTGGGGTGCACAGGGTGTGGGGCAGTCATGATACTGGACTGGGCTTGGAAGTTCGGTGGTTGCCCAGTGTGCCACCAGCTGGCACAGCTTAGGGAGGAGGTTGAGGGGATTAGGAGACAGCTGGATGGAGGAGGGAGGTATAGTTGGGGAATAGGGCAGGGGCTTTCACATGGGGTTGCACCAAGCTCTAGGGGTGGGGGCATAGGAAAAGAAGTGCAGGAAAGTACTCTGGGGTTGCATAGGGACCCTGACAGAGGGGGCCCAAAAGGAGGACACTACCAAGGAAACAGGCAGATATCTGGGGGCCCTCCCAGAGGGGGCCAAAGGGAATACATTCTCAGGGAAGTAGGCAGATGGCCAGGGCTGGACAGAAAGAAGCAAGGGGGAGAGGTGGATCGGACCTTAAGCTCAGTAACCACTTCAATTCTCTTCTTCTGCTTGAGGATGAGGGGGTTGATGTAGCCATGACAGGGATGATTAGAGATGGAAACGGAGTGGGGGGCAGGAGGCAGGGGCCAGATAGCAGGAAGAACAGGGGGAACTTGGAATGAGGGAAAATTGGGGGAGGTGTGGATCAGAGCAGGAGGAGGAGGAGGGGGTAGAGGGAGGAAAGTGCAAGAAGAAGGACCAGTTGGGAGAAAAGGGCAATGAGAGGGACCAGAAGTATGAGGAGGATACAGTAAAGACAGCTGAAGTTTTATGCCAAGAGAGCATGACAGGCAAGGAGGGGCTGAATGGAGATGGGAAGGAAGGGAGGATGAGCCAGGCAAGTTTAGCAGATTGGGGGGGGACCAGTTGCGAGCACTGATGGAGGAGATAGCGAGGTACAAAATGTACTCGGGAGGAGGACCGGCATAGGATCGGAGGGGAGCGGGTGGCCAGGGTAAATAAGGAGGGGGCGGCAGAGGGCACCCAGATAGGGGGAGGAGCAAGGAGCCTTCCGGGGGGAGGGGCCAGTAGAAAGGATGAGGGACATGGAAGGGTGGAAATGGAGGAAAAGGGGTGGTTAGAGTGCTCCTGTTGGGTGATTCCATGATCAGGGGTATCAAATGGAATAGGGAGGGGGAAGCCTGCCCAGTTAGAACAAAATGCTTCCCTGGACTAACAGTGCACAGGGCCAAGCATAAGGTATATCAGCTAGCAAAGGATTGTGGAGGCTCCCCAGACATACTGGTCCACCTGGGTACCAGTGACATTGAGGGAAACAGTGAGCTAGAGATACAGGCAAGGTTCAGGGAGCTTGCCAGGGTCTGTCATGACATAGGATGCACAGTTTCCTTCTCAGAAATCCTGCCGGTGCCAAGGGCTAGTGGGGAGCACAAAAGGAAGATTAGGGAGATAAACCAGTGGCTCAGGGAGTGGTGTGAGGCCAGAGGGTATGAGTTGATGGGGGGTTGAGGGGAGACCTGGGAGGATAAGGAGCTGTACGCTAGAGATAGGCTCCATCTCAATTTGGAGGGGAAGGAAATCCTTAAGTTGAAAATAGAAGGGTTACGCCACACCTCGTGCTGCACCGGCGACCCAGGTTCTGGGACGGACTCGGGTGGCCGGGGGTCGGCGGGGAGAGGGAGGATCGAGCATCCCAACGGATGCTCTCCTCCCTCAGGGGCGGGTTACCAAGAGTGCTTTGTGCTCTGCATTCCTTCCATAGCCGGTGGAAGCACCGGCAGTGGGAAGGATGGAGCAGCTCGCCTGTCGGAGCTGGGGAGGGGACATGATGGAGGGTCTGCGGTGTAAGCACGCCACCACTGGGATGTACGTCCCAGCACAAGGCATCCTAGGGGAGTGGGGACGTAAGGGAGAAAACTGGAAAATCCCTCCGCAGCCCTAGATGATGGCCGCCCTAAGTCCACCCGGACCACCTACAGGACAGACCCCACTGTGCAAGGAGAGGAGGATGGGCAGTCTAGGGGCAGATCCCTAAGGTAGGTACCGGGGGACATGAGCGGACAGAAGGAGGGGGCACCGGAGGTAAGAAGGAGGAGGATAAAGATGAAAATAAAAAAAAAGAAAGAAAATAGAAGGGTTAGTTGGTGAAAGGTGGGGTTTAAACTTTTGAAGGGGGGAGGGATGGGAGAAAAGGCTATTGAGAGGGGTCCAATAAAAGAGGGACTCTGTCTCCACCCGACTGGGGAGCTGGAGGAATGCGGGAAAAGGCTGACTGGTAAGGTACTGACTGGGGGAAGACGGAATCCCCATGGGAATGCAAGCAGGGGAAATGGAAGTATAGAGAAAGGGTGGAAGGTAGTCCTGATGAATGCCAGGAGCTTGGGCAATAAAATGCCTGAGCTCCAGGCAATGCTAACTGAGGGACAGGTGGATGTGGCAGCGGTCATTGAGTCCTGGGCCACCACAGGGCATGACTGGGACCTGAACCTGGAGGGTTACACCATGTACAGGAAGGACAGGAGGAGGGAAGGGGAGGAGGGGTAGCAATAATAGTCAAAAACTGCATTGGCATAGGAGGAGGCGGAAGGAACTGTGGAGGCGATTAGGGTCACCTTGATAATAAGGGGAGGGCAAGAGAGTTAAAATAGGAGTGGCGTATAAACCCCCTATGCTGGTGGAGGCAGATATTGGGAAACACAGCAGATTGGGCAAGGGAAGGGTGGTGGTGTTGGGGGACTTAAACATGCCAGGAACAGACTGGGAGACTATGACATCCTTGGTGGCCAGGGAACAGATGTTGTTGGTTGTCTTTCAGGACACATTCCTAACTCAGCAGCTGGGAGAACCGACCAGGGAGGCATGGATACTGGATGTGGTCATGGCAGACAGTGACCAGATTGGGGGCCTGAGAGTAAGGGACCCATTGGTGGGAAGCGACTATGCCACAGTCTGGTTCTGCCTGGACCAAGGAGGGGTAGAAGGCTGCTCAAAGACAGAGGTAACTGACTTCAGGGGAGCGGATTTCAAGGAAATGGGAAGGATCCTTAAGAAGCATTTGAATAGGACTGTGCCAGACATAGATGCTGACAATAGATGGGAAATCATCGGGAGGGGTGCAGGATGCTACCAGCATCGGTGCAAGAGTAAGACAAAAATGCTGCAGGGCCCATAAACCCTGCTGGTGGACCATGGAGGTTCAGGAGGTGGTGAGGGGAAAGAAGGCAGCTTGTGGGCATTTCAAGTGCTAAATGAGTGAAAGGGATCGAGGGGAGTATGAACTCATGGCCAAAGGGCCACTAGGGTGGTGAGGGTGGCTAAGACAAGGAAGGAGCAGAACCTGGCCAGGGAAATTATTTTATTTTATTTTTTATTTTGTTTTTGTTGACCGGGTAAGTGCACTAGACAGTTCCTGCCTATTTCCAGGCACGACCCGGGGGAAGGGGATACAGATGAATGCTAACTGACTTTGAACCAGATTAA
The DNA here is from genome assembly GCA_016271365.2 of Neoceratodus forsteri. Taxonomy (NCBI): domain Eukaryota; kingdom Metazoa; phylum Chordata; order Ceratodontiformes; family Ceratodontidae; genus Neoceratodus; species Neoceratodus forsteri. The sequence continues at coordinate 1,475,736,303 of CM057459.1, forward strand.
GCTGTTGGTGATATTTTTAATGAATGAGAGAAATTTGGCCAGGACACTGGGGAAATTCCCCTACTCTGGGGATGGGTGGCACTGTCCGTCGTTAGCAGAGATGGCGGACCTCAGTTGGTCGGAGCTGGAGCTTGAGGAAGGATGTGCGCTTACTGATGAGGAGGTGTGTTCCGAGCTTGGAGCTCGGGAAGTTTCTACAGTTGCGGTGGTGCTGGATACAGGGGCTGTATGCGACGACGGTAATTCCCTGTCTGTTTTTGATACTATGGATGCTGATTTCTGCTTGGCTATGGATACTTCTGCTGAGATATTGTTGCAGGAAGAACTGGTTAAAAAAAAGGTGCATTTAATGGATTTGATTCATACGGCTGAAAAAGATTTTCATATTTGCCAAATGGAATTGGAGGCTGAACATTCTAAATGAAAAGTCTAGTCCATTTCAGTCTGGTGGGAAACGCTTTGAGCAACAACATACTTCACCGCCACTTGGCAGGACTTTGATACCTGACTCTATTGGTCGTGATGCTGCTTCTGAGTTGTCTTGCACTCTGCCTTCATGGTCTCTGGGAGAGGCGCTCACTCAAGCGGGCTAGAAGTGGGCGGGTGACAAATGGATCCCGGACCCGCTTGTTTCCATTCCTGGCGGTACACATCAGCGTAGTGTGGATATTCGGTCTCCAGCGGTTAGTCCGCTGTCTAAGTCCCCAATGGTTGTTGCTGCGGATGCGCATTCCCAAGGTGAGGCTGGTGGTTTTTCGGTTGCGCCAGACGCTGATGTAGCCTCGACCCCTCTGCCCATTTTACCGGGTCACTGTTCTTCTACGGAATTTTTGGCATCTACATCGAAAGTTGGTGGTCCTCCCTACGCGAGCTGTTTGCCTGTTCGAGAACCAAAAGGCACTGAACATCCTTCCGTGAGTACTGTAAAGCCCGCCAAAATTGGCGTTTCTTCATATGCAGGCTTATTTAGGAAACCTGCTGAATTTGCGAATCGCAAGTTTTTAGTGCGACTTAGGTATTGTGGAACTGCCCCGGAGACTCCTAATAGACTTTGGGTTGGGGAAAACGCTGCTCCTTGGCTCGATGGGTTTGTCTCCTACTGAGGTTTATGCTTTCATCCATCCCCCTGGTGAACGTAACTATGATATTAGTTTTTGTTCTGCGGTTTCCCTTGACAAATTTTGGAGGTTGTATTATGACTTGAAGAATCATGCTGATTGGAAAGATTTTCAGGCCATCCCAATCACTAAACCTACTGTCAAGACTGTGACTATTCTTTTTCCGAACAAAGGCGTGAATATTGCAAACATTCTTTTCTGGTTGGAGAAGAGGTGTCGGGTTCAAGATAAGCCTTGACCCATTATGTATGGGAATGGCTTTTGGACAGGGGGTTGGACTGTTCGTGTACAATTACAGCAATCTGATGAGGGTATTCAGCATTTGCCGAGTTCCTTTTTTGGGGGGAGGGACAGGGGTATCATATTTTATGCAGGTCAACCTAAGAGTTGTTTTAAGTGTGGTTCTTTAACTCACTTGAACACTTCTTGTGATCAGATTAAATGCTTTCAATGTGGTACATTGGGTCATTCGATTGCTGATTGTGTGACCCCCCTGTATGCAATTTATGTAATGAGGTTGATCATTCCTTTTCAGAATGCCCTTGGAATAATATTGATGTTGATGAGTCTTCTGATCAAGAATATTTTTTGTCGCAAGCTAGAGCTGTTTATATGGAGACTGATGGTTCTCTTACAGACAATTCCCATAGGTGGAGAGGGAGAGGTAGCGGCAGGGGTGGGATGCATGCGAGGGCAAGGCCAGTTGATCCTTCTGCTACCCATGATTTTGTGCAGTTTAAGACAGTCCCTTTTGATTTAGTGTCTGCTGAGCTGCATGGTGTCTGTCCCTTAGAACCCCCTTTGGATCACATTTGGGGGGAGAAGGAAACACCTTTTGTTAACCCTCAGGGGTCTCCCCAAAGGGTTTCTATCTTGCAGAGTCCTGGTCCGCTCACTTCACCACCAACTGCTGCATTTTCTGATGACCATGATTGTGAATCTTTTTGTGACCCTGATATTACGATAACATCTGCATGTATGGATGGTAGAGAGGGAGACTGTATCCCTTTTTCTCCTTTACCTTTGGGTAATCATTTTTCTGTACTAGCCTCCTGGGGAGATCAAGTAGACATGGCACAGCCATTGCTGGATTTGCCTCCGGTTCTCTCTTCTCCTATGATGGCCTCCTCTTGTCCGGTACAGGTTCCTGTACGTGACTTACCGGCCGCCAGGAAGTATGTTACTCGATCAAGTAATAAATTGTTTAAACCCCCTCCTTGACCTTTCTCCATTATCGATTGTTTCTTTAAATGTCAATAGTTTGAAATCTCACAGATGACGTCTTTTGACTTTTGGTATTCTCTCTAGTTTACATTACGATATTTTTCTTTTACAGGATACGCGTTTGTCTACTGTACTTGATGTCTCCAGCGCTATTAGAGATTGGCGTTGGGGAAAATCATTTTGGTCCTTTGGGGAAGAGGTATGTAGTGGGATAGGGATTTGTTTTGCAACTTCGATGTTCGGCTGTTGCGTTTGGTGGACATAGAACCGGGCAGGGCTTTATTGGTGGATGTCATTATACGTGATTTTTCTTGCAGACTGATTTCTTTCTATGGTCCTCAGATGAAAGCCCTTAGAGTTACTTTGCTTAAAAAGGTTCAACCCTTTTTGTATACTGGTAGGCAATTATTTTTTGGTGGGGACTTTAATATACATTTTTTTCATAAAACTGATGTTGGGAAGCAATATTGTGATATGACTTGTTTAAAATCTATTCTTTCATCAGCAGGTTTGAAAGATTCTCACTCCTCAGGCCATAATAAGGCGAGGCCTACTTTTTTTAAGGGGAGTTTGTCTTCACGTATTGATTTTCTTTTTGTTAAGAAGGATTTGCTTTTATTCCAGTTACTTTATGTTCCTATTGAATCTTCTGATCACGTTATGATCGGTATTCAACTAGATACTCCTTTTTGCAGAATGAAAAGCCCGGGTTTTTGGAAGCTTAATGTTTCCCTTTTACGTGCTCCTGATGTATTGCATGATTTGGCTATTCTTATCAGTGACTGTGTTTCAACGATAGTTTTATATGATGATTTGGTTAGTTGGTGGGAAGGTTTTAAGGGGTGTTTGATTGGGTATTTTCAGGCAAAAGGTAGGCGAAATCTGAAAAGAATCAGGCTGCATATTTATCTTTACGGAATTCTTTGCAGACCTTGATTTCCACACAGTTTAATTTGGGTACTGACTTATCTAAAGATATTGCATGTGTCAAGCAACAGATGGTCCAGTTTCAGTATAGTCGGATGACCTCCCTGATACATGAACAGACCTTTGGGACACAGGGTAAATCTGTTCCAGTGAACCCCTTCCTGGCATGCAGGGAGCGGGTTGATAAAAGACTTTTTACGGAATTACAAGATTTGGATCATAAGATACTTAAAGATAATGGGAGCATTATGGATTTTTTGAATGACCATGTTGATCGATGTTTCAGGGAACCTGGTCTGGCTTTTGATTGTGTGTCACAAGTTTTGAGGGCGGCTGACCTTCCTAGGTTGAACCGTAGGGACCAGGTTACGATGGTTCAGGCATTCACTAGGCTGGAATTAGAGACTATTATTGTTTCCCTTAAGGATGAGATATTTCCTGGTTCTGATGGGCTGCCTGGAGAATTATATAAAGTCTTATGGCATTTAATGCCTGATGTGTTGTTAGCATTCTATAATACTTTAATTTCAGAGATACTTTTACCCTCACAGATGTATGAAGACTTATTGATTTTTTTATTTAAAAAAGGGGATCATTCTGATATTGGGAATTGGAGACCCCTAACATTGTTGAATGTTGATTTTAAGATTTTTTCTAAACTTTTGGGTAATCGGTTGTCATTGGTTATGCCTACCTTGGTTAGTGAATACCAATTTTGTGCTGTTCCAAGGAGGAAGATTTTTGATGCCTTGATTTATATCAGGGAAATTATGGATTTGGGCATCTCAGGTAGATTGGATGGTTATTTAGTAAGTTTGGATCAGGCTAAGGCCTTTGATGGGGTGACCCATGATTATTTATGGGAATGCTTGAGAGCCTTCGGTATTCCAGATGCTTTTGTGCAATGGATTCAGTTATGCTACGCCTTGGCATATGTGATCCCATTGGATAATGGTTGGACTGGTGGGATGCATAGGGTAATGAAAGGGGTCCGTCAGGGGTGCCCGCTTAGCCCTCTTTTGTATGTTTTTGCCCTTGATCCTTTGCTACATATTATTCACAAGTACCCCTTGATTCCTGCTATTTGCTTGGATGAGAGTGTTTTTTTAAGGTTATAGCTTATGCAGATGATTTGTGTCTTTTGTTGCCTGATATTGCATCTATGTTGACAGCCTGTAGGATTTTTACTGAACTGGGCAAAGTTATGGGTGCTCGTATTAATACTTCGAAGACTCAATGTATTCCTATTTCTGGTTTACCTGAGTTTTCTTTTAAGGTGGGTGATATTATAGTCGGACACAAACCTTGTAAAATATTGGCCATTTATTTTGGTGGCGGGGATAGTGTGGTGGATAATTGGTCATTAGCATTGCAGGCAGGCAATTCTAAAGTACAATGTTGGAATAGAAACACTTTGTCTAAGAAGAAATGGGTGTTTCTTATTAAGTCATATTTAGTTCCGATTTTTCTTTTTCTTAGTAATATTTATTTACTTCCTAAATCTTTGGAGGTGGCTTTGATGAGATGTTTTTTTTTGCGGGATTTGGGGTAGCCGCTTGAACCCCATCAAACGTAATATTTTTGTAACCCCTAGATGGCGCTATCCCAGGGGCTACTACCCCTGCCTGATTTGCCACTAACAGGTTGAGGGGCCTGGATCCAATGGCGGGTGCCTCCACCCAGAGGTCAGGGTTTGCAATAGTTAAACTAACTTGGTCACAGCCCTCTGGGACACTGCAACCCCCCTTTCTTCCCACTAGTGGCCCACACAATATATCAGAATTACCTTCACAGTATACACTTCCCCCAGGTCTGGTTCCGGCACTGGGACCTCCTGTGAAATGAGATACAGTGCAACAATCACAGTACAGTACTTTAACATGAACAAATACCTCAGGCAGTATAACTTTGCTGAAACAAGCAGCTCTGATTTATTTGGGGGATATAACAAGGACAGGAAATCAGGTTAATTAGCTTATCACTCTAATAATCTACCTATGGCTCTGTGCACAGGCCTATCCCTATCAGTTACTGTCCTGGGTACCCAAGCCCTAGTGGCTAGTCCAAACCGTGGCAGCTGGTGGGGGCCCTTTCACACAGAGAAAGGAGAATTAAACAGTCAGCAGTACAGTAATTCCATTTGGATTTAATGTGGCAATTCAACAGGGAGCAACCCTGAATTAGTACTCACGACCTCCAAATAAGATAGGGTCCTTCAATGTCAGCAGGGCTCACTTGAGGTACACAAACCTCTTCACACATCCATATAAAAGAAAGTACTATACCAGGCAGGCTGCATCTGTATCCCGATCGTAATTACTGCACAATACCGGGAGAACACACAGCAGATTCAGTTCCTGACAGACCGATGCAATTTTCAGCAATTCTTCCAGTCTTCTACAGGGTGAGCCTGGTTTCTACTCTTCAGAGATCCTTTGATTCTTTTCACAGGACGGATTCAGTCCTAACAAGCTGTTACACAAGCTGCAGACCGAACTCTGGGCCTTACACCGTTTTTGACTAAAACTGCACACTGAAAAGCACAGGGCTCCTTCCTTCTTCACTGCCAAAGCTCAACTGAACTCCAACTGACAGAGCCGGGCACTTCCTTTGAGTTCCTCCCAGTTCTTGACTGGATTGGCTGTCACTCACAATAGACTGCTGCTGTTGGTCCAAAAAGGCACTGAAGTCTAAGCTACATCTCCCAGAGTCACTGCCCATACAATCCTCTTGTGGCTGGCTCAGATTATGAGTCAAGTTCTGATTCGTCCAAGGCATCATTTTAGAGCTAGCTTACCCACACTGATTGGTCCAGTTCAGCAGTTCAAAACTAGAATGGGAACTAGCAGACACAGTTCTGACTGCAAAAAGCAGGTTAGACAAACTGTAATTTCATTATTACTCTAAATAATTTCTGGCAAACAGTTACATCTTTCAGATAGGTTCCTTTGCACTCCTAGTGACTGCAAAATGAAGTGAATTGGCGGCAGCTCGAGTGGTACTCAGAGAAGCACACAGTCCCCCATACAAACTAATTATGTCTGCAAGCAGACAGCTCTTAAAGAGACAGTACCAGAGGCTCTAAAACACTCACTGATAAATGGCTTAAATGCCAAACACCATTCAGGCTTGGAGCATTCAAGCAAGCTCCTGAAGTCTTTTGGGAACCCCCATTTGCAGGGGTTACACCCTTCCTGGCCTGGGAAAGCTTGGCGTCGCGTCAAGCAAGTACCCATAAGTTTCAACTGCAACCATATACATTTGCATTAGTACCGCACATGTAATCATCAGTCAATATATCATTTACCAAGAACACATTTCTGAAACATTGCAGTACGTCACTCTTTACACAGTATTACATACACATTGTACCATAACTCAAGTTATTACCTCTTGTACATGAAACCTGAAGAGAGGCGCCTTCCTATCAGTTACCTTGGGGCTGGATGGGGCAAGGGCACCATATGAAGAGCAACACAAGTAACTTGGGTTAGCACTGATGCTCAGTTTGGGCAATGAGCTGGGGACACATACACTCCTTTATGGACAACATTGAGAGGCAAGTCCACAGGCCTCCCAAGTGAATCATAACTGAGGTGCACCACAGGCTTTACAGCTCGACCAGTCTTTCTAGGGGAACTGTTATAGTCTCTGCACTCTGAGCCTCATTTCAACATTGTCCTCACTTGTCAGGGGAGTCTCCATGGGGTAGAGAGGCTAGAACTTGGGGCACTTTCAGCTCCAGGAGTTACAGTTTCTGAGTCCACAACATTTGGCTGCATGGAGAGCTTCGGACACTGGCAGTGGACTGTCAGGGCACTCAAAATACTCTTCTTGTTCGAGTGTATCACCAGTCTGCCCCAATCTATCATTTCCTCCCTGAAAGCTCAAACAGTTCAACCATGCACAATGATTCCATTTCATCTGATCTGATGCTTTGCACTTCACTTTCTGGGAGCATTGGCTCCAGGGATGAAGCTGGGGGCTTAGACAGTCCAGAAGGCCCAGCTTTGTCTCCAGTATTGACTGAGGGATTGCCCGAAACAATTGACTCAGTTCGTAGAAGGATAGTATTCAAAGTCACTCTCACTTTCTTCTGATATGGACTGACAGTCATGCTCAACTAGGACTTGTGGAGGGAACACTTTAACTTTACTTCTGTAGGTGCAGACTTTCTTGATCTTTTCTTAGCAGCAGCTCTAGTCACTGGTCCAGAGGGGCATCTTCTAGGGGCTCAGACTCAATTAAGATTTGTCCAATGGGCAGTAAATGATTTCTATGCATTGTTTTACATCTTTTGAATTATTCTCAGGCCTTACTTTGTACACTGGCAGATCATCTAGTTTGCCCACTACAATGTGAGGGAGATGGTGCCATCTGTCAGCAATCTTGTGCTTGCCATGCAGTCCCAGATTTCTTAGCAATACCCGATCTCCCTCCTGGAGTTCCTGTGCTTTCACCTTTTATCATACCTTTCTTTGTTGGCCAGATTTCTTTTGGCAGCCATGGTTTGAGCCAGTTAGTGCGCATGAGGTTAGCTGGGCCTTTAACTTTTGCACATACTGTAAAATAGTTGTCAGCTTGAACCCCATCAGGAGAGACCCCAAAACACACATCTACTGGTAGTCGAGCTTCTCTTCCAAACATCAGGCGGTAGGGGAGAATCCAGTGGCATCACTTTTGGTGCAGTTATAAGCATGTACCAGGGTGCTAATTTGTTGGCTCCATCTGAAGCTGTCCTTTGGGTGCAGGGTGCCTAGCATATCTAGCAGAAGTCGCGGTTGAAGCGTTCAGGCTGTGGGTCCCCTGGGGTAGTAAGGTGGTTCTGGACTTTCGCACTCCCACAGAGAAAGCATCTCTTTGATCAGACGACTCTCAAAGTCTCTCCTTGATCAGAATGGATTCTTTGTGGAGCCCATAGTGAACAAAAAAGTTTTCTACAAGTACTTTGGCTACAGTGGATGCTTTCTGGTCTTTGGTGGGAAAGCTTGGGCATATCTCGTGAAATGGTCAGTGACCACCAGCACATTACTGATATTTCTTTGATCTGACTCCAAACTTAGAAAATCAATACAGACCAGCTCCATGGGTGCACTGGTGGTTATGTTAACAAGGGGCAGCCCTCTGGGCAAAGCTTTCCTCTGTAAGCAGCGACTACAAGTTCGAATGTGTTGCTCCACATCAGCCCCATCTTAGGCCAATAGAATCTGGATCTCACCAAGTCAAGTGTTCTGTCTATACCAAGGTGCCCCATGTGGTTGTGCAAGGACCTCAATACTGAGTCTCGAAGGCAGTGGGCAGCACTAGTTGTTGTTTGTCTACTTGTCCCCTCTGTCTACTGTTTCTCTGTATAACAGTTTATTGATCAGTTTCAACTTAGGACCTTCTTTGTATAACAGTGCAGTTCTCAAATCAGTGGGCGTAATTTGGACACATCTTTCCTGCATAGAGGGCTTCTAAAGCTGCTTTGATCATGGGATCGCGGGATTGAGCCACGAATACTGTCATTGTCCAGCTGAGGCAGTGCACCAATGTCTATTGCAGAAAAGTGGCAATAAGCAGCAGGTATGCAATTCTCAGAGCTCCCAAGCAATCCACCATGCAGTCCACTGCGTCCGTGGACATTTGTTCCTCCTGTCAAACTTCCGGCAGAGTGCCGAATGTCAGGTTCTGCCAGTCGGACCCAATCATTCTGAGAACAGGCCTCGGGAAGAGCATCAGCATCTATGTGGTTCAGACCTGCTCGGTATTCGAGAGCATAGTCATGTGTAGATAATGCAGAAAGCCACCTATGGCCAGTGGCATCCAACTTAGCTGAGGTCTGCACATAGGTCAAAGGATTATTGTCAGTTTTACTAGTATTTTAGCCCCATACAAGTACTCATGGAATTGGTCAACAATAGCCCACTTCAAAGCTAGGAACTCTAACTTATGTACAGGATAGTTCTTTTCGGATGGGGTCAGGCTTCTACTGGCAAAGGCCACTGGTCTCAGGCCATTCTCGTGCTCTTGGTACAACACAGCCCCCAACCCTTGCAAGCTAGCATCAGTGTGCAGGACGTAAGGTTTTCTTGGATCGGCAGAGGCCAGCACTGGAGCATGGGTAAGTTGATATATGATCTCATGAAAGCAGTCTCACAATCAGGAGTCCAGCAGACCCCAAATACTTCACTCGGATGAAAATACACTCTTTCAGTCTTGAGGATGCTGACTTTTGGTATTTTTTGTGGGTTGGGGATACCCTTGAGTAAGGTTAAGTAAAGGCGGATCACTCTTGAATAGTCCTTGATGAAGCGCCCGATAATAACCACAGAATCCAGGAATCTTTGCAGTTCTTTTAGATTTTTGGGCTGTGGCCGGTGGTCAAGCCTCAACTTTACTTGGGTCGGTCTCTATTCCTCGGTGGATACTATGTGTCCCACATACTTTACTGATGTTTGAAAAAATTGACACTTATCAATGGACAGTTTAAGGCCAAAGTCCTCCAGTCGGTCCAATACCTTAAATAATCTGCTCTCATGTTCCTCCAGTGAGCTGCAAACACAATAACATCATCTAGGTATACCAGGCACTCTAGTAAGTTCATGTCCCCACTGCACCTCCATCAATCGTTGAAAAGTGGCTGGGGCACCTGAAATCCTTGAGGCATCCTCATGGAATTCATAGAAGCCAAGCCGGACAGATAAAGGCTGTCTTTCACGGTCCTCTGGGGCCATCGGGATCTGATAGTACCCACTGCGGAGATCCAGCACAGAGAACCACTTGCTCCCGTTAGGCAGTCAAAGCATCCTGAATGCGGGCATTGTGTACTGATCAGGGATAGTCCGCGGTTTAGGTGCGATAATCCACACATCCTTACTGTTCCATTCTTTTCCTCACTACCACAATGGGTGAAGCATAAGGGCTTCTGGATTCTTGTATTACACCAGCAGCTAACATCTCTTGCAGATGCCGTCTCACATCATCTATGTCAGCAGGTGCCAGGCGTCGAGACCTCTCCACGAAATGGTCTTTCGTCATGCAGCGGATATTGTGCTCAGCTCCTTGCCGCATCCTACATCCCATTCCTTAAAGAAAACACCTGGTCTCTCTGGGCAAGCTTCACTGATCTTCACTTTCCATTCAGCTGGCAGCGGGAGTCGCGAAATCAAACAAGTCAGGGTTACTCTGTCATTCTTCCTTGAACTCTTGCTGCTGGGTAGCACTGCAGTGTCTGCACAATGCACATTAGCCAGGATGCAACCTCTGTTTACTCGAATGTCTCTTTCAGACACATTATGAACTTGGACCATTACCCTTCTGGCATAAGCATGGGCTCTAGCGGGCAAAATACTAGGCTTGACCAGCAGTCCCTCTGGCAATTTTCCATCGCCTGGTGCATCCAACATTAATATTTTATTCTTAACATCCTTTCTGATACGGACCTCTCCTGTAAGGTACACTGGGCATTTGGCGCCAGGATCAGAGACTCAGGATCCTTCTTCCATACAATTCCGACGGTTCCTCTGGTTCTGTTTTTTCAGCATCTCTCTGTGCCTCATAGGCCTTCTTAATTAAAGCGGAACTCTTAAAGCTCTACTAGTCTTTGACCCCTGTTTTCATAACACAACTGTGCCAGCCTTCCGAACATATGAGCATTTGTTCCAATCAACAAAGGGACACCATCATACAGTCCAGTGGGGACACACTAAGGCTAGGTCTCTACTTGTTCGCCACTCCAGCCACGGAGGTGGGAAAGACAGCCAAATTCGGATATACCGGAATAGGGTAGGCCTTCTCACTTAACCCCATACATGCAGTCCTTCTAATGGTTGTAAGGGTACGTCTGACAAATGCTTCTGATACCAATCTTGGAACATAATTGTCACTTGGGAGCCACTGTCTAATATAGCTCTTGTAGACACTCCATTCACTTTACAGTGGTCTCCATGGAGGGACCCACTATTCTGGACCAGTCTGGAGGTCGTGTGGGGGCCTGGGCAACTGACCTTGCCACAAAAGGACGTGAATTAGCATTTTGGTGCCCTCACTGGGATCATGTCGGTACACCTCTTAACCACTGATTTCTTCTCCGAGCTCTCCTTGTAGCCTATATGCAACTTTGTCAGTGTCTTTTGGGACTGGCATTCCCTTTCATGTGCCCATCTTTCCCACAATTATAGAAAACATACTTTCTGGAGTTTGAGCTGCCGAGGCGCCACACTGGGAGCCAGGCGGGGTATTACTAACTGGAAACCTTGGTGCCATCTCTGTCTGCGGCGTGATAAGCATTTGGAGACATCGTCAGTTTCTCCACTTCCATGGTCAAGGAATCGAGTTCCGGAGCTGTTATCAGCAGGAGATACATGGGTGGTACCCCACCCCATAGCAGATGCAGTCGGATATAGGTCAGGGCCCGTACTTGCAGGCGTGGCCTTCATAAAGGACTGTTTTGAATTCCCGGATCTCTCTCAACAGTTAGCCCCATTGTGACATATCTTTTTCCTTGTCAGAGCACTCATTGACTGCCAACCTCTGCCCTGAACTTCACTTGATGGGTCACCTCAGTCACTCGGGTCGTGTCGCAGCTATTGGTGCAGGTCCCTCCCGAGGTCGTCTTTTCTCAACTCCTCGAATTTCTCTCATTAACTCATCATAGGGGTGGGATTCCAGTCGATCTGCCAGGTGTAACTGAAGCAACAGCAGTTCTGAGAAGGGGCAGACTTAAGGATCCTGTCCAGCCTGGTTCGGTCCAGTTCAATCGCTGGCAAACTACCTTTTCTGAGGCATTCTTGCAACAATTTTTCCAGCCGAGATATACACAGACAACAACTCCCTTGGTACTGTTGTGCATCTCTTACTCTCCACCATAGGTCCTCATCAGAATCTGGGCTCATACACATTCTCCAAGGCCTCAAGATAGGCCTGTGCAGTCGCTTCAGGGTTACTGGCCCGTTTAGCACGGATGGTAGCCAGGGCAGGACCTCGGAGGCTCCTCACTAACCCCTTCGTTTTCACCTTCCGAGCATTGCCATTCTAGCACTTGGGGCAACATAGTCTATCCAGGTCTCCCAGTCATCCTCCCCTTGGGGGTGGGAGGTGCCAGAGAAGATCCTCAACCTTCGGTAGAGTCGTGACTAATGGCAGGTGCAGAAATAGGAGTCTGCATTGGTTCAGCCACCATTACGGGCACTGGAGCAGGAGAGGGTGTTGGGGAGGAACACCCCAGGTGGCAGAATAGTTTCTTCAAGTCCTCCACAGTTTTCCCTCTCCCAGCAACCATTCAGCAAATTTCTCCTCAAAAGTTTCAGATAGTGGTGGGGCTGATTCCCCGGTCTTTACTGTCCTTAGTTATCACTCTCCAAGCAGTGAGGCTCCCTCTGGGGTAATGGTCTGTGGCACTTTGGAGCTATCTATGGGATCCTTAAACTCTACTAGGGCCAGGAAAGTGTGGGTGAGCAGATTAGCATGCCGACCCACCACCACAGGGTTTTGTAAACCTTCCACCTTGGAAAGTACTCCCTGCACAGTGTCCGTATTGATACCCAGGGGATGTCAGGATAAGCATAGCATTTTGGGGTCGATCTCCTCCCAGTACACCACTCCACCAGCGGTGCACAGCCACTTCTGTCGGGTACCCATTTTTTCTTAACAGTGGTTCGTAAATATGGCCACTAGAGGACACACAATCCCAGCGGTGAGCCTCAAGATGTAACCCCTAGATGGCGCTATCCCAGGGGCTACTACCCTGCCTGATTTGCCACTAACAGGTTGGGGGCCTGGATCCAATGGAGGTGCCTCCACCCAGAGGTCAGGGTTTGCAATAGTTAAACTAACTTGGTCACAGCCCTCTGGGACACTGCAACCCCCTCTTCCCACTAGTGGCCCACACAATATATCAAATTACCTTCACAGTATACACTTACCCCCAGGTCTGGTTCCGGCACTGGGACCTCCTGTGAAATGAGATACAGTGCAACAATCACAGTACAGTACTTTAACATAGACAAATACCTCAGGCAGTATAACTTTGCTGAAACAAGCAGCTCTGATTTATTTAGGGGATATAACAAGGACAGGGAAATCAGGTTAATTAGCTTATCACTCTAATAATCTACCTATGGCTCTGTGACAGGCCTATCCTATCAGTTACTGTCCCTGGGTACCCAAGCCCTAGTGGCTAGTCCAAACCGTGGCAGCTGGTAGGGGCCCTTTCACACAGAGAAAAGGAGAATTAAACAGTCAGCAGTACAGTAATTCCATTTGGATTTAATGTGGCAATTCAACAGGAGCAACCCTGAATTAGTACTCACGACCTCCAAATAAGATAGGGTCCTTCAATGTCAGCAGGGCTCACTTGAGGTACACAAACCTCTTCACACATCCATATAAAAGAAAGTACTATACCAGGCAGGCTGCATCTGTATCCCGATCGCAATTACTGCACAATACCGGGAGAACACACAGCAGATTCAGTTCTGACAGACCGAGTGCAATTTTCAGCAATTCTTCCAGTCTTCTACAGGGTGAGCCTGGTTTCTACTCTTCAGAGATCCTTTGATTCTTTTCACAGGACGATTCAGTCCTAACAAGCTGTTACACAAGCTGCAGACCGGAACTCTGGGCTCACACACGTTTTGACTAAACTGCACACTGAAAAGCACAGGGCTCCTTCCTTCTTCACTGCCAAAGCTCAACTGAACTCCAACTGACTGAAACCGGGCACTTCCTTTGAGTTCCTCCCAGTTCTTGACTGGATTGGCTGTCACTCACAATAGACTGCTGCTGTTGGTCCAAAAGGCACTGAAGTCTAAACTACATCTCCCAGAGTCACTGCCCATACAATCCTCTTGTGGCTGGCTCAGATTATGAGTCCAAGTTCTGATTCGTCCAGGCATCATTTTAGAGCTAGCTTACCCCACACTGATTGGTCCAGTTCAGCAGTTCAAAACTAGAATGGGGAACTAGCAGACACAGTTCTGACTGCAAAGAAAGCAGGTTAGACAAACTGTAATTTCATTATTACTCTAAATAATTTCTGGCAAACAGTTACATCTTTCAGATAGGTTCCTTTGCACTCTAGTGACTGCAAAATGAAGTGAATTGGCAGCAGCTCGAGTGGTACTCAGAGAAGCACACAGTCCCCCCATACAAACTAATTATGTCTGCAAGCAGACAGCTCTTAAAGAGACAGTACCAGAGGCTCTAAAAACACTCACTGATAAATGGCTTAAATGCCAAACACCATTCAGGCTTGGAGCATTCAAGCAAGCTCCTGGAAGTCTTTTGGGAACCCCCATTTGCAGGGGGGTTACATTTTACATTTAGATTATAAAGCTGGGGGGTTGAGAATGTTGAATCTAATTCTTTTCTTTTACTTGATTTGTTTTATTCTAATATAGTACCGATAGTTTGGGATGTTTCAAAGATTTGGAGCTTACTTGTTTCTGGCCCGTTGCAAGGGGTTTTACAGGAATGGAAACATGCATCTTTTGTGCACAAGAACAAAAGAAGCCCCCGACTGTCCGTTCGATGGTGTGGGTTTTTTGATAAAATTACGTGTTGGGGATATTAGTTGGGAGACCGTATTAAGATTTCCTAGGAAAACTCTGTATACTTTTATATTGGGAAATTTTTTTTATGATAATCCTTTTTTGTTGCTTTCTGAATCTGTACAGTTACATATTTCCAGATATATTGTAAACCCTCGTATACCTTTACATATGTGGGATGTTGTTTGGTTGGGTATCCATGGTAGAATTAATGTCAAGAGTAACCAAAAACATAAATCTCTGTCTGAACGTTTTTGTCCGAGGGTTTCATGTGCATCTGTATTGGAAACTATGGATCACCTATATTTTCACTGTACATTTGTGATGGAATTTTGGGATATTGTTAAGCACTGTTGGAAGCCTGATTTTAAGATTCCACCTTCTAGTGAGAGCCTTTATTATGGTTCCTTCACACCTATGGGATTGGTGGGTGTTACTGATACCTTGCAAATACTGCACTCCTTTTTTTGTATTGGATGTGGATTTGTAGATGCAGATTAGTGTTGCAACAAAAATTTATTCTTCCTCTTACTTTAGTTTATATGGTAGAAACTGAAATCAGTAAATTAAGATCGGTGGAGAAATCTCGATTTTCTCGCACCCAGTGGGAGGCTCTTTGGGGTTCTTTTGTTTATATTCCTTGATTAGTATGCCATCCTGGGGTGCTGCACAGTATTTAGGTGTTTTTTTTTATATGAATTTATGTAAGATTTGCTTTATCTTTCTTTATATTCCCCCTACTTGTCTAGGGGGGGTTGGTTATAGTTTCTATTCTGTATAACAGGGGTGTTGTATGAATTGATATAAGTGTAATTTTGTTTGCATTCTCCTTTTTTCTGTATTGTATTATGTAATGTTGGATGTAATATAATTTGTTGTGTTTTCAATAAAAAAATTCCCCTACCCTTTTCGATAAGTGCCATGGGATCTTTAACATCCACCTGAACTACCACCAATCCTGGCAGATGGGACCTCGGTTTAACGTCTCATCCGAAAGACGGCACCTCAGAAGTGCAGCACCCCTCTCATGCTGCACTACAGTGTCAGTACTGGGATATTAACCCAAGTGCCAGATGTGGGAACTGAACCCACAGCCCTCTGATCTCCCGGCCTCAGAGGCGAGTGTGCTACCTACTGAGCCACTGACACTGCTATTAAATTAGGAGAGGAAACAAGGGGTTCATTACATACATTGGGGAAAAATGAAGGGTGATGGGGCAGATTAGCAGGATTAAAACAGGGGAGGGATGGGCACATGACCCAGGGGAGCAGGCTGAAGTACTAAATGAGTACTTCACCTCAGTTTCCATTAAGGAAAATGGGGGTGGCTGCATCACACATGGGAGGAGATGGTGAAACTGAGGAGAAGGGGGGACCCTTGCTGATTGGCGGGTCTAGGAAGGGGGGCCATCACTGGCAGGGGGGGCAGGCAAAGCAGGGGGACGAAGTAGCAGAGGTGTAAATCATGGCAGAGAGAGTGAAGGAAGCCCTCAGGTCCCGTAAGATGGAGAAAGCACCAGGGCCGGATAAATTACATCCCAGAGTGCTGAAGGAACTTGCAGATGTCCTGGCAAAACCCCTGGTAGAGTTTTTCACCATCTCTCTGAGGACAGGGTGGGTGCCCCAGGACTGGAAGGTGGCACATATAGTGCCTCTCCACAAGGGGAGATCAAGGGAGGTGGCAGGGAACTACAGGCCCGTCAGCTTGACATCGATGGTGGGCAAGGTGATGGAGGGCATTGTCAAGGAGACTGGACGATAGACAGCATGGATTCCTCTGGGGAAATCATGTCAGACAAATCTTGTGGAGTTCTAGGACTGGGTGATGAGTGCCTTGGACCTGGGTAGACCGTTGGATGTCCTCTATCTTGATTTCAGCAAGGCGTTTGACTCTGTTCCCCATGGCAGACTGTTGAATAAGCTGAGAGAAATGGGGATGGGGAACCAGATGATCAGATGGATAGGCAATTGGCTCCAGGACCAGACCCAAAGGGCTGTGGTTGGTGGGATAGTCTCATCCCTAAGGAGGAGCATTAGTGGGGTCCCTCAGGGATTGGTTCTTGGGCCCCTGCTGTTCAGCGCCTATGTCTCTGACATAAGGAAGGGTATCAGGAGTGAGATGAGTCTTTTTGCGGATGACTCAAAACTGGGGGCGGTGATGGAAGGGGAGGAGGGGAGGGTGGCCCTACAGGGGGATCTGGAGGCTCTGAAAAGTTGGTCTAGAAATTGGAAGCTGAGGCTCAATGCGGGGAAATGCAAGGTTCTGCATCTGGGATCCAGAAACGTGGGTCAAGGGTACACTCGGGGGGGGGGGGATGCTACAAGTCTCAATGGCTGAGATGGACCTGGGGGTGGTGGTGGATGTCAAGATGAATAACTCTGAGACTTGTAGGAGGGCAGCGGCCAAGGCCAACAGGATGCTGGGATACATTGCTGGGGGATCACCTCCAGAAGGAGGTAAGTGATACTCCCTCTGTATAACTGCTTGGTGAGGCTGCACCTCGAGTACTGTGTGCAATTTTGGAGGCCACACTTACAGGAACATTGAACTCCTGGAAAGGGTCCAGAGGAGGGCAACCAAAATGACCTGGGGCCTGGGGGACAGGACCTATGGGGAGAAGCTCAAAGAGCTAAATATGTACACACTGGAAGAGAGAAGGGACTGGGGGGGCATGATAGAGATCTTACATAGAATTTGACGGCAGATAAGGACCGCTTGGCCCACCCAGTCTGCCCATTTTCCTACCTACTGGATAAGCTGCAGATCCTAGTTAACCAGCAGCCTACTTCTTCCTACCCCCAACCCCCAGAAATTCCTTATGACTATCCCATGCATGCTTGAATTCCACCACTGATTTTGACTAAAGTACATGACTTCAAGTACATGAAGGGGTTAAATAGGGGAGGAATAGTCAGGGTGAGCCATATGAAGGAGGGGGGGCAACTAGAGGGCATGGGTGGAAGCTAGAGGGGGGAGATTCAGGGGAGAAGGAGGAAAAGGAGGTGCCACTTCACTGAAAGGGTGGTGGAGCCATGGAATGCATTGCCAAGGAGGCTGGTAGAGACAGAGACGGTGGAGGGGTTCAAGATGGGGTGGGACAGGTACAGGGGAAGGGTTCTGGAAGCAAAGTCCTTTGCAGCAGGAAAATCTGGGACTGGGAAGGAAGAAGCCAGAGTAGGCGAGGGGGGAAGTAAGGTCAGCTCCCAGGGTGGGGGCTGACCAAACGAGCAGACACGAAAGACTGTTAGGCCTATTTTGCTGGCATTTTAGTATGTTAGTATGTAAGCGTGGTCCTAGAGGAGCATGGGTTTCATAGTGTGCATGTGAGTGGGTTGAGATGAGTATGGGGGTATACTCTGCTTGTGAGTGTGTATGCTGAGAGGGGATGGGGTATACTCTGCATGTGAGGATGGATGGCAGAGTGAGCACATGGTTGTCTTCTCGGAGGAGGAGGATAGGGGTATACTCTGCATGTAAGTGTGTGAGCTGAGAGGAGGATGGGTGTGTATATGTGTGTGTATTGATATATATATCTATATATAGATATATATAGATATATATATATGTATAACTGCATGCATAGTGGGCCTAGAGGAGGTTGGGGGTATACGCTGCATGTGAGTATGTGGGCTTAGTGGAGGATGAGGGAATACTCTGCATCTGAGTGTGTGGGCTGAGAGGAGGATGGCGATATACTCTGCATGCGAGTGTGCCTAGAGGAGGATGGTTGGCATAGTGCGCATGTGAGTTTGCGGAGTGAGAGGGGTGGTATACACTGTCCGTGAGTGTAGAGGCTGAGAGGAGGATGGGGTAAACTCTGTGTGTGATTGTGTGGGGTCTTTGGAGGATGGGTGGCATACTCAGCGTTTGGGTGTGTGGTCCTTGGAGGATGGGGGTGTACTCTGCATGTGAGTGTGTGGTCCTCGGAGGATGAGTGGTATACTCGGCATGTGACTGCATGGGCTGTGAGAAGGATGGGGGTGTACTCGGCATATGAGTGTGTGGGCTGAGAGGAAGATGAGAGGTTTACTCAGCATGTGAGTTTGTAGTCCTTGGAGGATGGGTGACATACTCAGCATGTGAGTGTGTGGTCCTTGGAGGGTGGGTGGCATACTCGGCATGTGAGTGTGAGGTCCTCGAGGAGGATAGGTGGCATGCTCGGCATGTGAGTGTGTTGTCCTCTGAGGATGGGTGGCATACTCAGCATGTCAATGTGTGGTCCTCGGAGGATGGATGGCATACTTAGCATGTGAGTGTGTGGTCCTCTGAGGGTGGGTGGCATACTCGGAATGTGACTGCATGGGCTGATAGGAGGATGGGGGTGTACTCTGCATGTGAGTGTGTGTGGTCCTCGGAGGATGGGGTGTACTCTGCATGTGAGTGTGTGGGCTGAGAGGAGGATGGGGTGTACTTGGCATGTGAATGTGTGGGCTAAGAGGAAGATGGGGGATATACTCTGCATGCGATTCTGGGCATAGAAAGGATGGGTGGCATAGTGTGCACGTGAGTTTGTGTGGGCTGAGAGAAGGATGGGGGTATACTCTTAGGGGTTAAATTTAAGTGTATTCTTGGTAGAATACCAGATTCAAAATGTTGGTATTCCACCTGGAAACTTGGTATTACACCCAATTTCCATGGATTTATTTATAGATAGATATATATTATATATATATATATATTTTTTTTATTGTTTTCACTTATATACAAATAAGCAATATACCTTATAAAGCGTAGTAGGTAAAGCATTAGGTATAAGTGATGATCATAAATCGACCCCCTGCAAGCTGTTACAGTGGGGGGTATTTAATATTGTTCTTAATCAAATGTCCCAGAAATGCCAGCCATCTCAGTGGCCATGGAGTATCCTTACAAGGTAGGACTTACACAGGTATTGAAACGCAGTCTACATTACTGCTGTTAATCCGGGTAACATGAGACTGTGAAAAAAGGAAATGGTTGCTGTTTCTCACACAGCTCTACATTTAGCTGAATAATTAGTACACTGCTAGCTTTCAAAAGGCTAGATTCACTACTAGAAACCTGTCATCTAAACAGCAAGCTAGAAATGTAGCATATTGACCACATAGCGTTTCTTACTGACAGGGTTGAGAAACTGAAGACTACATAGCTGAAATGGGCCTGGGAAGACAAAAAGAAGCGCAGAAGGTGGAATAGTCCACCACTGGGAATAAAATTACCTGCATCAGACTCCCATCCTGTAATATACTGTAGTGGTCTCCCCAACAAACCCAGTAGCTATGACTCCAAGTCCAGAGAGTCCTCAAGAAAATATTTCAAATAGCCACTTATTACAATGACGTTATGCACCAATATGCTGATTAACATGCCCAAAATACATACAGTATTTTCCGTGTGTAACCCCTAGATGGCGCTATCCCTGGGGCTACTACCCCTGCCTGATTTGCCACTAACAGGTTGAGGGGCCTGGACCCAATGGCGGGTGCCTCCACCCAGAGGTCAGGGTTTGCAATAGTTAAACTTACTTGGTCACAGCCCTCTGGGACACTGCAACCCCCCTTTCTTCCCACTAGTGGCCCACACAATATATCAAATTACCTTCACCGTATACACTTACCCCCAGGACTAGTTCCGGCACTGGGACCTCCTGTGAAATAAGATACAGTGCAACAATCACAGTACAGTACTTTAACATAGACAAATACCTCAGGCAGTATAACTTTGCTGAAACAAGCAGCTCTGATTTATTTAGGGGATATAACAAGGACAGGAAATCAGGTTAATTAGCTTATCACTTTACTATCTACCTATGGCTCAGTGCAGGCCTATCCTACCAATTACTGTCCCTGGGTACCCAAGCCTAGTGGCTAGTCAAACCGTGGCAGCTGGTAGGGCCCTTTCACACAGTGAAAAGAAAATTAGTTTAAACAGTCAGCAGTACAGTGATTCCATTTGGATTTAATGTGGCAATTCAACAGGAGCGACCCTGAATTAGTACTCACGACCTCCAAACAAGATAGGGTCCTTCAATGTCAGCAGGGCTACTCTTGAGCTCAGCGAAACTCCTCACACATTTCTATGGCAAACAGGCAGGCTGCTTCTCTATCCCGATCGCAATTACTGCAAAATACCCGGGAGAACACACAGCAGATTCAGTTCCTGACAGACCGAGTGCACTTCAGCAATTTCTCCAGTCTTCTACAGGGTGAGCCTGGTTTCTACTCTTCAGATATCCTTTGATTCTTTTCACAGGACGGATTCAGTCCTAACAAGCAGTTACACACCGGGTGCATGACGAAAGACCATTTCGTGAGAGGTCTCGACGCCTGGCACCTGCTGACATAGATGATGTGAGATGGCATCTGTAAGAAATGTTAGCTGCTGGTGTAATACAAGAATCCAGAAGCCCTTATGCTTCCCCCATTGTGGTAGTGAGGAAAAAGAATGGAACAGTAAGGTCCTAAGTTGAAACTGATCAATAAACTGTTATACAGAGAAACAGTAGACAGAGGGGGACAAGTAGACAAACAACAACTAATGCTGCCTACTGCCTTTCGAGACTCAGTACTGATGTCCTTGCACAACCACATGGGGCACCTTGGTATAGACAGAACACTTGACTTGGTGAGATCCAGATTCTATTGGCCTAAGATGGGGGCTGATGTGGAGCAACACATTCGAACTTGTAGTCGCTGCTTACAGAGGAAAGCTTTGCCCCAGAGGGCTGACCCCCTTGTTAACATCACCACCAGTGCACCCATGGAGCTGGTCTGTATTGATTTTCTGAGTTTGGAGTCAGATCAAAGAAATATCAGTAATGTGCTGGTGGTCACTGACCATTTCACGAGATATGCCCAAGCTTTCCCACCAAAGACCAGAAAGCATCCACTGTGGCCAAAGTACTTGTAGAAAACTTTTTATTCACTATGGGCTCCACAAAGAATCCATTCTGATCAAGGAGAGACTTTGAGAGTCGTCTGATCAAAGAGATGCTTTCTCTGTGGGAGTGCGAAGTCCAGAACCACTCCTTACCACCCCAGGGGACCCACAAGTCTGAACGTTTCAACCGCACTTTGCTAGATATGCTAGGCACCCTGCACCCAAAGGACAAGCCTAGATGGAGCCAACAAATTAGCACCCTGGTACATGCTTATAACTGCACCAAAAGTGATGCCACTGGGTTCTCCCCTACCACCTGATGTTTGGAAGAGAAGCTCGACTACTGGTAGATGTGTGTTTGGGTCTCTCTGATGGGGTTCAAGCTGACAACTATTTACAGTATGTGCAAAGTTAAAGGCCCAGCTAACTCATGCGTACCAACTGGCTCAAACCATGGCTGCCAAAGAAATCTGGCCAACAAAGAAAGGTATGATAAAAGGTGAAAGCAGGAACTCCAGGAGGGAGATCGGGTATTGCAAGAAATCTGGGACTGCATGGCAAACACAAGATTGCTGACAGATGGCACCATCTCCCTCACATTGTAGTGGGCAAACTAGATGATCTGCCAGTGTACAAAGTAAGGCCTGAGAATAATTAAAAGATGTAAAACAATGCATAGAAATCATTTACTGCCCATTGGACAAATCTTGATTGAGTCTGAGCCCCAGAAGATGCCCCTCTGGACCAGTGACTAGGCTGCTGCTAAGAAAAGATCAAGGAAGTCTGCACCTACAGAAGCAAAGTTAAAGTGTTCCCTCCACAAGTCCCAGTTGAGCATGACTGTCAGTCCATATCGGAAGAAAGTGAGAGTGACTTTGAATACTATCCTTCTTACAAACTGAGTCAATTGTTTCGGGGCAATCCCTAGTCAATACTGGAGGCAAGCTGGGCCTTCTGGACTGTCTAAGCCCCCAGCTTCATCCCTGGAGCCAATGCTCCCAGAAAGTGAAGTGCAAAGCATCAGATCAGATGAAATGGAATCATTGTGCATGGTTGAACTGTTTGAGCTTTCAGGGAAGAAAATGATGGATTGGGGCAGACTGGTGATACACAGAACCAGAAGAGTATTTTGAGTGCCCTGACAGTCCACTGCCAGTGTCCGAAAGCTCCATGCGAGCCAAATGTTGTGGACTCAAAACTGTAACTCCTGGAGCTGAAATTGCCCCAAGTACTAGCCTCTCTACCCCATGGAGACCCCTGACAAGTGAGGACAATGCTGAAAATGAGGCTCAGAGTGCAGAGACTGTAACAGTTCCCCCTAGAAAGACTGGTCGAGCTGTAAAGCCTGTGGTGCACCTCAGTTATGATTCACTTGGGAGGCCTGTGGACTTGCCTCTCAATGTTGTCCATAAAGGAGTGTATGTCCCCAGCTCATTGCCCAAACTGAGCGTCAGTGCTAACTCAAGTTACTTGTGTTGCCCTCTAAGTATGGTGCCCTTGCCCCGTCCAGCCCCAAGGTAACTGATAGGGAAGGGCCCCTCTCTTCAGGTTTCATGTACAAGAGGTAATAACTTGAGTTATGGTACAATGCGTGTGTAATACTATGTAAAGAGTGACGTACTGCAATGTTTCAGAAATGTGTTCTTGGTAAAATGATATACTGACTGACGATTACATGTGTGAGCCTAATGCAAATGTATATGGTTGCAGTTAAAACTTATGGGGGTACTTGCTTGACGCGGACGTCAAGCTTTCCCAAACCAGGAAGGGTGTAACCCTGCAAATGGGGTTCCCAAAGACTCCAGGAGCTTGCTTGAATGCTCTAAGCCTGAATGGTGTTTGGCGTTTAAGCCATTTATCAGTGAGTGTTTTAGAGCCTCTGGTACTGTCTCTTTAAGAGCTGTCTGCTTGCAGACATAATTAGTTTGTATGGGGGACTGTGTGCTTCTCTGTTTGAGTACCACTCGAACTGCTGCCAATTCACTCCATTTTTGCAGTCACTAGGAGTGCAAAGGGAACTTATCTGAAAGATGTAACTGTTTGCCAGAAATCATTTAGAGTAATAATGAAATTACAGTTTGTCTAACCTGCTTTCTTTGCAGTCAGAACTGTGTCTGCCTAGTTCCCCATTCTGGTTTTGAACTGCTGAACTGGACCAATCAGTGTGGGTTAAGCTAGCTCTAAAATGGTGCCTTGGACGAATCAGAACTTGGACTCATAATCTGAGCCAGCCACAAGAGGATTGTATGGGCAGTGACTCTGGGAGATGTAGTTTAGACTTCGGCGCCTTTTTGGACCAACAGCAGCAGTCTGTTGTGAGTGACAGCCAATCCAGTCAACAACTGGGAGGAACTCAAAGGAAGTGCCCGGTTTTGTCTGTTGGAGTTTCAGTTTTAGATCTGGCAGTGAAGGGGAAAGAAACCCTGTGCTCCTTCAGTGCACAGTTTCAGTCAAAAAACGTGTGTAAGGCCCAGAGTTCTGGTTTGCAGCTTGTGTAACTGCTTGTTAGGACTGAATCCGTCCTGTGAAAAGAATCAAAGGATCTCTGAAGAGTAGAAACCAGGCTCACCCTGTAGAAGACTGGAGAAATTGTTGAATTGCACTCGGTCTGTCAGGAACTGAATCTGCTGTGTGTTCTCCCGGGTATTGTGCAGTAATTGCTATCGGGATAGAGAAGCAGCCTGCCTGGTATAGTACTTTCTATTTTTACCATATAAATGTGTGAAGAGTCTCGTGGAGCTCAAAAGTAGCCCTGCTGACGTTGAAGGACCCTATCTTGTTTGGAGGTCGTGAGTACTAATTCAGGGTCGCTCCCTGTTGAATTGCCACATTAAATCCAAATGGAATCACTGTACTGCTGACTGTTAAAGCTAATTTTTCTTTTCACTGTGTGAAAGGGCCCCTACCAGCTGCCACGGTTTGGACTAGCCACTAGGGCTTGGGTACCCAGGGACAGTAACTGGAGGGATAGGCCTGTGCACAGAGCCATAGGTAGATAGTAAAGTGATAAGCTAATTAACCTGATTTCCCCTGTCCTTGTTATATCCCCCTAAATAAATCAGAGCTGCTTGTTTCAGCAAAGTTATACTGCCTGAGGTATTTGTCTATGTTAAAGTACTGTACTGTGATTGTTGCACTGTATCTTATTTCACAGGAGGTCCCAGTGCGGAACCAGACCTGGGGGTAAGTGTATACTGTGAAGGTAATTCTGATATATTGTGTGGGCCACTAGTGGAAGAAAGGGGGGTTGCAGTGTCCCAGAGGGCTGTGACCAAGTTAGTTTAACTATTGCAAACCCTGACCTCTGGGTGGAGGCACCCGCCATTGGATCCAGGCCCCTCAACCTGTTAGCGGCAAATCAGGCAGGGGTAGTAGCCCCTGGGATAACGCCATCTAGGGGTTACATAAAGAATCTTTAAAAAAATATATATTATGTTTGCAGAAGTTAATAATGACCAGCCTGAAGGAGCTTCAGACAACCACTTTACTTTCACTTTTATGCACTCAAGATCCTCCCTTTGCAAAGCAGACGGTCAGTTGGTTTGAAAGCCAGATCTGCCAGCTATTATATTTTAGTCAGGAATGAAGCTAAGCACCAGACACTAAATAGTTAAAAAGAGATATGCCTTGCTTGGAAGGAACACCCTGTTCCCAAAATTCTATTTGCATTACAAAGCAGAGAGAACAGAGTAGCTTTTACTTTCATTTCTCTAGTCTGTCAAACTGCTGCTTCAGAAACTCCGTGCCTTGCCTTTTCTGTAATACTTACCCTCCTTTCAAAGTCCAAGCACTGTTGCAACTGGTATATAAAAACAAACTCTGGCCAGAGCTGATAGGGCTGCAGGAGTGGAAGATGGGTCATCCTTAGGATACGAGGAGGCTCATAAAGTTACAGCTGGCAATAAAGGTAATGGAAAGTATAACATCAGACCTGGTATTAACTACCCACAAGGCATATTTTCAACAGTTGGTTAGTAGATGGAAGAATTAAAAAAATGTTTACATATAAACCACAATATCAGTAAATATAAATTTATATCAAAGTATCAGCTCTCGCCTTACTCTTCCCTCCTGATGAGAGTACTGGTGGCCCCTTACCCCCGGCCTGGCAGGAGTCTGACCCCTCCAGACCACCTTTCTTTCTTAGGGCTGTGTCAGACAAGGAGATGCTGAGTCTCCTCTCCGGCCTCTCCCAGTACTCCAGTGCTGGCCTGATAACCTGGTGGCCAAGCTTCTGAAACTAGGAGCCCCTCTCATCGCCTTCCCAGTGGCCCACATCCTCACCTGTCCCTTGCCACAGGGGAGATTCCTGATATCTGGAAGGTGGCGAGGGTTGTCCCCATACTGAAGCAGGGCAACCCAAAAGTTCCGGACAACTATCAGCCGATCACCATCCTATCAGCTATCAGCAAGCTCCTTGAAAAAATAGTGGCTGAACAACTCTCTGAGTACATTCACGCCCATGACTTGCTTTCCCCTGCCCAGCACGGTTTTCATAAAGGGCATAGCACGACCACGGCCCTGGTCTCTGTCTCATCTAGTATCAGAGCAGCCGTGGACCGCGGGAAACTCTCTGGAGCGGTATTCATTGACTTGTCCAAGGCCTTTGACCTTGTTGACCATGCACTGCTCTGTACTCGGATGAGGTCCCTTGGCCTGCCCCCCCCCGCTCTGAATTGGTTAACTGACTACCTGCATGCAGAGTTCAGCTGACCAAATTCAATAAAGTCCTCTCAGATCCCTTACCCGTGACCTCAGGCGTTCCTCAGGGCTCAGTCTTGGGGCCTCTCCTCTTCTCCCTCTTTGTTAACCATCTCCCAGCCACAGTAACAAACTGTAGTGTCACCCTTTATATGGATGATCTGGTTATCCTGGCCCACTCCTGGGACACTGCGACTCTCAACCACCACCTGCCTGAGAACTTTAACAACATCCAGTCCTGGGTAGCCAAACACAAGCTGGTCCTCAACCTGAAAAAAATGCAGGCTATGCTTTTCGGATCATCTGCCAAGATACATGCCTCTCCAGTCCCTTTGTGAATCAGTTGTGCAGACTGAACTCCCCTCCAAACTGTGATCTCCATCAAATACCTTGGGGTGACACTCGGCCCCCAACTGGACCTAGGGAGTCATATCCGCAATATCTGTAGAACTGTGAACTGTAAACTGGATCTGGCCTATAGAGCCTAATATAACCTGACATCTGCTGCTCGCCTGGCACTTGCTAGGGGTGTACTACTTCCCTCACTTAGCTATGGTTTCCACCTATTTACACGTACCTCCTAAGCTCTTCTTACTCCGTGGTACACGACGTACAATAATATCTGCTGCTTTGCACTGGCTGCCCCCCGCTTCACCCGCCGTCATGAGCTTTAAGACAAACTAGGCTGACTTTCCCCGACCAACCACCTGAATTTTAGGCTGGGTGCCTCGTGAGTAAAGTGATCAGTACTGGCACCCCCCCCCCGGGGCTGGTGCAGCTTCTCTCTCTCTTCCTGACTGCCCCTTCTACCCTCTCATATCTCATGATCCTGGGATGCTAAAAGTACCCCCTACCCGAACCCTCATGGGGGACTGGGACTATGCTGCTTGTGCTCCTGGGCTCTGGAACTCCTTCCCTGAACAGGTTCATTCCACCCCCTCCCATCAGTGTTTCCGGAAATCCCTGTGGGGTATATGAAGCTGGCCTCAGCGTGTGTGTGTCCCAAGCCCCCCTAGGACATTGTCCTATGTATTTGACCCTTACGTTGGTCACTTACTCGGAACACAATCTGAATCGAGGCCCTGCTAATGATCTAATGTTCATCGCTGGTGATCCAACTTCACTTTTAGGCACTTGTCTACGCTATGTGTGGTCAATACTACCTACTGTTTGATCATTATGTACTCTACCAATTTCCTGTCATAGTTTATCACTACATGCCTTATTGTTTTTGTGACTCAATGTATTATGTTACAAATTGTACTTGCTTACCTGCTGTGTTGTGCTGATGTATCTGTAATACTTGTACTCTCCCGGGTCATTCCTGAAAATAGGCATACAGTATAACTTGTCTAGTGTAACTACCTGGTCAATAAACGCTAAATAAATAAATAAAATAAAAAAGTCAATTTTGCACATGTTGGGGTGAAGTACTGAGGATATAAAATGTTTAGCTGTTCATCCATATGTATTCCTTCTCTTAAGAGACATGTTCTCTAGCAATGTGGATCCAATGAACTCTGGGATACAAAATACAAATGTCAGGCATGTTTTCTAACAAACAATAGAAATTAGGACATTCTTCTATCTGATGCTTATTTAGTCATACAGTGGCAGCCGTAGAAAAGTTTCTGAGTACTGAAGTATGCCTAGGTATAATAACTGGTGAGCCCCGTTATCCACTTGTTTTTGAGTACTGTAAAAAGTCATATCAACCTGCAGGATGATACGAAAAAACTTGCATTAACCCGCGGATTGATATGACTTTCACAGTCTTGCACTGGGTGTCTCCAGTTGGCCAGAACAATTAAACAGTCTGAGGCAGCATGAGACAGTTCTCCAACCGTTGTGAGCGATCTCCATATTAAAAGTTACCTTGCTCACACATGACAGCTGAGATGCCCACAGCAAGTTGTCCTTTAATAAGAAAGCACTATTCACCAACTAAAAATCTCCCCAGCAAAAAAACATACTTTTCCTCATTATCTCTTACTGTTTCCACTGGCTGCCTGAACTTTCAGCTCAGTGTCAGTCACTGAAATGACCCGACCTATCGAGATGATGAATCACTAGTCACTGCAGCTAAAGGACTTTGGCAAATGTGTTTATTTAACACACTAAATAAAAACCTTTCTAATTTTTTTTTTACTTCATTGACGTGATCAATATTTATTTACCTGACTCAAACCCATGATAACGAGGTTCCAGTTATTATAAAAGATAAAATGTGTGTGTGGGGGTGATCTGAAGTTTTTTTTACACAGCCTTGGTGTGTGATAATTGAGAAACCCCTCTAGCAAGCCTCTAGGTTTTCTATACACACCTTTGGGTGTGTGTATAAAATAAAATGCATACGAATTATTCTATAAATACAGAGGCATATGCATTATTCTGTGTATGCAGAGGTAGAATGAGGCAAAATCACATTAATCAATGAAAATTGCAACTTGAGTGCCTCGGCGGTACCTCGAAGTAGGCAACTTTTAGATAACTACCACTATAATACAATATAAAAAACAACAACTTCTGTTGCAGAGTATGCCTGCCATCTTTATATACAGGAAATAAAGATTATATGTAGTAATCATTCACACTTGGTCTATAGCGAGCCCCCACCCCGCCGCCCACTGACTGACAGCTCGGTAGGGCTGCACGCCCATTGGTTCACAGCATGAGCCAATGGGTGTGCAGCCCATACCGCCAGTTGACGGGGGGGGAGTGAGGCGGTGGGGCTCAGTGGGCAGGTGAGGTGGGGGGTACATTAGACCACCAGGGTAGTAGGGGTATTTGATGAGGCACTGATGCCCACGATTGGGCAGTGATGAGTCCACTGGATCACCAGGGATATTGAACTTGGGGGGGGTTCGATTACAGATGCCCGCAATTAGGCTCAGTGCAGTCCACTGGACCGCCAGGGATATTGGACTTGGGGGGGGGTCGATTACAGATGCCCGCGATCGGGCTCAGTGCGGTCCACTGGACCACCAGGGATATTGGACTTAGTGGGAGTTCGTGACACGGACGCCCACCATGGGGCATGGGGGGGCACCGCAAGGTGCAGCAGGAACTCGGGTGTCCACCCACAGGTGGCTCCTGCTGTGTTGTGCCTTGCAATGCAGCAGCTCACCTGTGGGTGGCCATCACTTGTTCCTTTTTTTCCTGGCATAACTTTGTGCAGGTGCAGGTAGGGGTTGCACATGCATGACTCTGCACATCCCGGGCTAAATATCGGGCTGTGCAGGTCATGCATGGGCATGCCCCCCCACCTGTGCCTGCATACATTATTGATGTGCTTGCGCATTGAGATTTGAATGACGACGTTCCCTTTTAAATATCGGCTGGTGTATCAGTGAGTTGTGCATGGCATAATCTGGCGCCCATGCTAAACCTTTGAATATCTGGGCTCTGTGTCAATTGATGAAGTCTGGTGATGACAGGGTTGAGCAGCAAGTGGCTACTTGATTTCATTTTAGTTTACCACCCTACCCCATAACTGGGCACCCAGTGTTGAGGCCAGTGAGTGGCACTGTGTCTTGGCTCATAGTGGCTGCCTAGCTGCCTAAATCAGGAGTAACTCAACCTACCATGACCACCAAACCAGAACTGCATTGCCATTGCTTGCAAACTGCAGCACAGAAGCACTCCTCGCCACAACCCAGCAGCATAGCTAACCTTAAAAGAGCTGTACTATAGCCGCCCAACAGCCAGCTGCAGAGGGTTACCCTCGCGTGCCAGTGACCCGGTTTTAGGGAACGGACTTGGGCGGCTGGAGGGCCGCTGGGGAGGAGGATCGAGCACCCAGGGACTGCTCTCCTCCTCTAGGTAGGGTGGGATGCAAGTCCTGCTGCAGTACCGCCACCTGGGGACCATCGGGTGGTGGTGCAGTGAGACAACATATAAGGGAGGAGGCGTCTGCTGGGGCGGGCGTTAGCATCATGGCGTGCGTCACTCCCGCCCTCGCCGTGCAGACGTCTGGGGGTTGGGACCAGAGAAAAGCAGAAAAAACCCTGCGCTGGGCTCCTGTAGATGGGACCCGGCTGTCCCGAGATAACCCTTAACCAGGCTCCATAGTTGAGGCTCGCGAGGCCTTCCGACACAGTCCCTAAGTGTGAGAGAGGGACTAAGGGAGGGGTCCCTCTCCTTCCCGCTGGGGAGGGGTAAACTGCTGCAGGATGGGGAAGGCTAGCCAAGCACCCTGAGGGAGGTACCTGGGGCGGAACTACAGGAACCTAAAGCCTAGGAGACCTCTGAAGAAAGGAATCCAGCGCAGCGAGGAAGGGGGCATAAAGAGAAAGTATGAAAAAAAAAAAAAAGAGCTGTACTATGCAGTGCTTTTTTCATAAAATACAAGAGCACAATCTGGTCGGTAATGAGATAGTGCAGCACCAGCTAGGCACCCTGCCAAGCCAACAGCTGCAGCACAGAGTCAGACCCTCAAGTAAAAGTCCTGCCAGCAGGGAAAAACGGCAAGAAAGAAACTGCCTGGAGAACCAGAGTGACAGGGTTCTGACTGCTTCTGCCTTTTTGTTAAGGTAAGTGGATGGGTTTATTTGAAAATGTCTCCGTACTGTGGGAAGAGGATGAAAGAGACTCAAAAGGGGGACTGTGTGGCGTCAATCTCCTGGCCTGCCACTGTGGGTGGCCAATCCATGAGGACCGTTTTGGTAGGTGGATACCTGCTGTAAAAGTTGGGATAGCCATTTCTTCTTGTTCAGGTGATGGGGAAGGCTTTACTTCTCCTGTCCTGGGGGGAATAGCTTTGCTTTTCTTGGTGGGGGGGGGAATTTAGGGGTGAGGATGGCCCCACCTATTTGGGCTTCGGGGAAGGGCATCTTCCTGTTTCTCCTGGCTTGGGGCGGTGGCCCTGCTTTTCTTGAATTTGGGGGGTGGCCCTGTCTTCTGGATTATGTGGACCAGCTTCTCCTACTAGGGAAAGCAGGGGAGCAGGGCCATACCCCCTGATCCAGGAGAAGCAGAGGAATGCATCCTATGCCAAGAGAAGCTAGGCCATTGGTGCCCCCACTCTAAGACAGGATAAGCAGGGCCATCCCCTGTTTAAAAAAAAACAAAAAAAAAACGGAATTTGCGTTGTAATTTTTAGAAACGAAACATTCATCATTAGTTCAAATATTCCAAGAAGCAAGCATGAATATCCACATATGCTTTTCATTCCAGTTTCAGTAGATTCCCTGGCATCCAACTGGTGTGTCTCGCCAGTGTCTTGGTAACCAACAGAAGCTGGAGCTGCCACCGCTGCTAGCCTTACATGCTGTGAAACTTGATCAAACAGAAGTAAAAAATGTAAATGTGGAGGAGGGCATTGGACATAAAAATTAAATGAAAGAGATGATGAATTGGCAAAAACCTCTGTAAAAACACGATGGGCCAGATATTCAGACTGCACCAGGCAGGGGCGCAAGCCTGTGCGCAGCGCAACTAGGATGAGCCACGGCATGGCCCGGGCGATATTCAGTGGTGCTGCACCATGGCTGAGCACCGTTGAATATGGCACTGGGGGCACGCACACTGCGCCAGTGCAAGTGGCAGCAGCGGAGGAGGGGGCTGTGCAAGTGCGGTTGCGCTATACGCAGCAAGAGCGATATTCAGACGTGAGCACGCAAATGAGGCCGTTATGTATAAAAGGCGCAAATGGGGCCATTTGCATGTCATTATGGCCTCATTTGCATGCAGGTGCACAGATTCCCGGTGACTTGCGCCTGGTGCCCTGCCAGGTTGCAGCCATTGGGTACCGACGCCCCCTGCCCCTCAGTGGGCAATGCACCCCAATGCCTGATCATGTGCATGTTGATAAATATCCCTGGTGGTCCAGTGGACCTGCTTCCCTGCCCGATCATGGGCATAATAAAGAAATATCCCTGGTGGTCCAGTGGACCCTACTTCATCGCCTGTTCATGGGCATTTGTTACCATTTAAATACCCTGGTGGTCCAATGGACCTGCTCCCCCACCCAATCACACTCATAATAAATATCTCTGGTGGTCCAGTGGACCTACCTCATCGCCCAATCATGGGCATATGTTAAACTGAAATACCTTGGTGGTCAAGTGGACCTGCTCCTCTGCCCGATCATGGACATATGGTAAAATGAAATACCCTGGTGGTCATTCTGCTTGTGAGTGTGTGGACTGAGAGGAGGATGTGGGTATACTCTGCATGTGAGTGTGTCAGTTTAGCGGAGGATGGGGGTATAAATTGCATGTGAGTGTATGGGCTGAGAGAAGGATGGGGTATACACTGCATGTGAGTGTGTGGTCCTCGGAGGATGGGTGGCATACTCGGAATGTGACTGCATGGGCTGATAGGAGGTTGGGGGTATACTCTGCATGTGAATGTGTGGTCCTCGGAGCATGGGGTGTACTCTGCATATGAGTGTGTGGGCTGAGAGGAGGATGGGGGTGTACTTGGCATGTGAGTGTGTGGGCTGAGAGGAAGATGGGGATATACTCTGCATGTGATTCTGGGCATAGAAAGGATGGGTGACATAGTGTGCACGTGAGTTTGTGTGAGCTGAGAGAAGGATGGGGGTATACTCTTAGGGGTTGAATTTAGGTAGTGCTAGTGGAATACCAGATTCAAAATATTGGTATTCCACCTGGAAATTGATTACCCAATTTCCATGGATTTATTTATAGATAGATATATATTATATATATATATTTTTTTTATTGTTTTCATTTTTATAGATACACGCAATATACCTTATAAAGGGTAGTAGGTAAAGCATTAGGTATAAGTGATGATCATAAATCGACCCCCTGCAAGCTGTTACAGTGGGGGGTATTTAATATTGTTCTTAATCAAATGTCCCAGAAATGCCAGCCATCTCAGTGGCCATGGAGTATCCTTACAAGGTAGGACTTACACAGGTATTGAAACGCAGTCTACATTACTGCTGTTAATCCGGGTAACATGAGACTGTGAAAAAAGGAAATGGTTGCTGTTTCTCACACAGCTCTACATTTAGCTGAATAATTAGTACACTGCTAGCTTTCAAAAGGCTAGATTCACTACTAGAAACCTGTCATCTAAACAGCAAGCTAGAAATGTAGCATATTGACCACATAGAGTTTCTTATTGACAGGGTTGAGAAACTGAAGACTACATAGCTGAAATGGGCCTGGGAAGACAAAAAGAAGTGCAGAAGGTGGAATAGTCCACCACTGGGAATAAAATAACCTGCATCAGACTCCCATCCCGTAATATACTGTAGTGGTCTCCCCAATAAACCCAGTAGCTATGACTACAAGTCCAGAGAGTCCTCAAGAAAATATTTCAAATAGCCACTTATTACAATGATGTTATGCACCAATATGCTGATTAACTTGCCCAAAGTACATTCAGTATTTTCCATGCAGACAAAGAATCTCCTTATCCTCCGCCATCTTTGGTCATCCAAGCACCTCACAGTCCAACTGTACAGCAGCAGATTTCAGAATCCACCAGTGAGCCCTCGGGGAGATTGGGCCAGAAAATCTATCCTTCTAAGTACAAGTTGAATCTGCGCTCACCCAGGGCAGAAGGGAAAAACTCGGAGTCTAGTGCACTGCTCAATGGGTTCGGTCTCTGTGGCTGGTCTCTGGTGCAAGTTCCAGCAAGTCAGAAGGCCGTGCGATGACCCCAGGTCTGTGTCTCCACAGAACGCAGTCCGGCAGTAGGCCGAGGAGTAGATGTGAGGGATCACTCATCATAGTGTTGCATCGCTTCACGTGCAGCCATAGGTGCTTCAGCAGACCACCCCAGCTTGATCAGGGTATTCTCCCAACTTGGATTCCATACCATTTAGTAAGAGGATTAGTTGTTCCCATGGAGAGTTCTGTGCAAGGGCCATCTCTAATGTAGGTGCCGTAGTTGTAGGCTTTTTGGCCTTGCGGGTGTTCCTGGCGGCACAGTTAAGAGCTGCAGAGTTAAAAATCCAGGGTCCGATCTTCAGATGTTTGGTATCAAGCTCAACCTAGAGAGCTCAAGAAATCAATTCTAGCTGCAGTATAACAATTCCACCAGTGGAAATCGATTCTAGTTGCAGTATAAGAGTTCCACCACTGTAAAGTAATAATTTTAACAAGTTTTAAGAGCCGAAGTGTAGAGCCTGTGGAAAGAGCTTCCTGCATGGAGATTGTCTCTTTGGCACCCTGATTTTTATTTTTAAAGCTAGAATATTAGAAACAGAACTAATCTCTTTTTGGAAAACCCAAAAATAAAAACATTTGACAAAATGAAATGAGTTGTCTATCTTTTAGTCTTTCTCATCGACCACTAGCCATCAGATAATTTCTAACACAACACAGCATGGGTTCAGATGGGGGCAGAGGTGGGACTGCTACCTACCAGGGATTACCTATGGCCTCTGCAGGCATGCATGCAGGTGAGGTGGGAGGAAGGAACCACTATTTACCATAACGGGGGGGGGGCGACCCAGACCCTAGAGCAACATTTTTTTATGATGGGACCAACTACCAGCATTGGGGGGGGGGGTTGGACACTGCTGTTTCTAACACCATCTAGATAGGCTGCTGTTGGGGAAACAGGTTGGGCAAACAAGAGCAGCACAGTACAGGCACAGCCTCGCTCCGATCAAACAGCACATAGAGCAGGCTAAAGGCCCCTCATCTTTCACAATACACTAATTTGCATAGCACGGTTTCAAGCCATTGTGCTACCCTAATAACAAGGGCCAAGTCTGCATGATGCCAAGTTCTCTAGCACTCAAATGGCCCTCAATATATCAGTCAAACAGCGCCAGTGTGCTATTATGACTGAAAGCAGTTTTGGACATCTGGCCAATTGCAGAGGGACAGTGCAAAGCTTTGCCCTCTCAGTCTGCCCCTAGATTTGAATATCTGGCCTCTGACAATAGACTGCACATTGCAGTCGATACTCAATCAGCTGAGATATTAATGAAACAGGAAGAAAAAATGTTTTTAAAGGCTTCAAGCACTCTCGGTCCCCAACCCGATTAGGCTTTTCACCTAATTTTGTCTCCTCTGGTGTTCTGAGAACCTTATTTTATGTAATTCCTGCCATCGCTCCAGCAGTATTTTAACAATCACACTCTTTCCATTATACCACTGAAACTTCTGGTTCCGACAGACATGGAAATGCAGCCATGCTTAACAATGCACTATTACTTTAGTCCTAGTTTTTGGTCACTGATTTCCAGTCCTGGTGCCATAGTATGGAATGACAGGAACCAGCAGTGAGAAACCTGAGGGTTAAAACACTGCTCAGTGTATCGTTTATGCCTTCTGCTGCTGATCCCCTGACGTCAGTTGCAGGAGGTTCTGGGGTACAACACGAGACACACTGTCTACAAAATGCCATCAGGAGGACGGTGTGATCAACCAGATTAAAATAAAATTCTCCAAACACCAGAGAAGGTGCACTTAGTCAAGAACAGCTGACTCTGGGATTTCCCCACACGTGTGGGGGCATTGGCGGTTTCCCTTTAACTGTATCTGATTCTCAAAACCAAAAACTGAAACATTCAGATCAGCACAAAACACACCACTTCTGTTCACTGGAGACACCCTATGCTAATAAAGTTTTAAAGGGTGGACTGGCTAGGCCAGGACAGGGTGCGCGGCATTTATTTATTTAGCTTTCGTTAACCAGATAAGCACACTAGACAAGGAAAGCCCATTTTCAGGAGTGACCCGGGGGATTACAAGATAAATTTATACACAGGATAACAGCACAACAAAGAAGTGTGGTGCAGGCATTGAACAGTGCAAACAATGAACATATGCAATAGTGGTAAAGTCCAACAAGCAGTAAAGGGTTAAACACATATCGTGGAAGGGTAGAAGAGTATTAAGGTAATACAGTATAGATATCATAATATGGATACGAGAGCATTAAGGCAGGACATGGTACAAGGACCCCTGCTCAAGGACAGCAAGTGCTTGGGTGCAAGGAAGTAAATAAGGGGCAAGTGCAACCTTTCTTAGCTCAGAGGGGTAGTGGTGCGATGGCCATAATAAAGGGTAGAGTACACCAAGGCGCAGGATGATAGATACCAGGCAGCTTCGGGACAGTTACAGGCAGAGGCGGATTTCAAGTGTATCCACAGGGAGTTCTTAAACAGGTAATGGGAGGGAGTACCTGCGTTCTACCTGTTAAAGATGTGTGAGTAGAGGACATGCTTCTCAACTGTCCCTGATTGTGCATCAAAATTTTATTCTGCCCTCCTAAAATGTGTGTTTCCATGACTCAACAGTAGGGATTGAGTACAAAATAATGTCAAGCATTAAGGGTTACAAACCTGTTCTTTAGAAAATGCATTTTACACTAAGCCCCTTTATTGTACCAGCTTTTTGAGTGGATATCACTAGTTTTGAAGATGTGTCCCAGATTTTGGTCCTTTGTCCCTGAGTTTTGTAAGCTTTGTCCCTGATTTGTGAGGCAGGAGGTTGAGAGGTATAGTAGAGGGACATATTTCATATATTCTTTTGTCTTCTCTTTTTTAAAATCTATTGCACAACAGTGCCTCTTAAACTATTTTGTACTCTTTTTCTCAAAACTGCAGTAGATTGGCCACCTATAACCGTTCTTTTTCTTATTCTTCCTAAACTAGTTTCAGACTTTCCTTGATCTTTTTTTCCATTTCCCTGTCGGTCCCTCACTCTGGTACAAAATGCCATGCTGTTGCAGAGAAATAGCAGCTATGGTTAAACAAATAAACAAACAAAAGTAATACAGTGGCAGGCTGAATGTAAATTGCCTGGAAATTGATACAATAAAGAGCCTGATGTACTAGGGTGCTTATTGCTTAAAGAGACTTACCAGCGTCGACCCCTGCACCCAGTATATGGGTGCATTACCTGACAGGAAACCTCCTCCTGGAATGTTGCCCCTAATAAAGCAGTAACAAAAAAGTTTAAGCGCTTGTAAAATCCAGAAAACTGGGTACCAAAGACTTTCTGGTTTCCGGTGTCACCCACGCTCTGCCCCCGCACCCTCCAAAGATATGACGTGTTGCTAGGGACAGCACAGGGACGTGCTCCATTATACTCTGTGGGCGGCACCTTTCCGATCAATGTTTTACATTATAATGGCAATCTGGTGAGGAAACGTGGGCACTGGTCAACTAACAATGCCCTTGTTAGTCGGCAAGTCCCCACGTTTCCTCAAGAAATTGCCATTATAATGTGAAATATTGATTGGAAAGGTGCCGCTCATAGAGTATAATGGAGCGTGTCTCTTCGCTGTCCCTAGCATCACGTCGTAACTTTGGAGAGTGCTGGGGCAGAGCATGGGTGGCACCGGATACCGTGAAGTCCTTAGGATCCGGTTTTCTGGATTTTACATGTGTTTAAAGTTTTTTATTACTGCATTATTAGGGGCAACATTCCAGGAGGAGGTTTCCTGTTGGGTAATGCACCCATATGCCGGGTGCAGGGGCTTACTGAATTACCTTAGTGGATCTCTTTAATAAATATTAATGTATTTGAAGCACTATACACATAACCTTTAATGCTTAGTAAAATACAGGATAAATTAAGAGATAAATTGAAAGTGCAAAGGTGTTTACACAGAAGAATACTGTTTCTCTACGTTCTGTATACATCATAACTTGCCTGCTAAAGAATCTTTAAAAAAATATATATTATGTTTGCAGAAGTTAATAATGACCAGCCCGAAGGAGCTTCAGACAAACGACTTTACTTTCACTTTTATGCACGCAAGATCCTCCCTTTGCAAAGCAGACGGTCAGTTGGTTTGAAAGCCAGATCTGCCAGCTATTATATTTTAGTCAGGAATGAAGCTAAGCACCAGACACTAAATAGTTAAAAAGAGATATGCCTTGCCTGGAAGGAACATCCTGTTCCCAAAATTCTATTTGCATTACAAAGCAGAGAGAACAGAGTAGCTTTTACTTTCATTTCTCTAGTCTGTCAAGCTGCTGCTTCAGAAACTCCGTGCCTTGCCTTTTCTGTAATACTTACCTCCTTTCAAAGTCCAAGCACTGTTGCAACTGGTATATAAAACAAACTCTGGCCAGAGCTGATAGGGCTGCAGGAGTGGAAGATGGGTCATCCTTAGGATACGAGGAGGCTCATAAAGTTACAGCTGGCAATAAAGGTAATGGAAAGTATAACATCAGACCTGGTATTAACTACCCACAAGGCATATTTTCAACAGTTGGTTAGTAGATGGAAGTATTAAAAATGTTTACATATAAACCACAATATCAGTAAATATAAATTTATATCAAAGTATCAGCTCGCCTTACTCTTCCCTCCTGATGAGAGTACTGGTGGCCCTTGCCCGGCCGGAGTCTGACCCTCCAGACCACCTTTCTTTCTTAGGGCTGTGTCAGACAAGGAGATGCTGAGTCTCCTCTCCGGCCTCTCCCAGTACTCCAGTGCTGGCCTGATAACCTGCTGGCCAAGCTTCTGAAACTAGGAGCCCCTCTCATCGCCTTCCCAGTGGCCCACATCCTCACCTGTCCCTTGCCACAGGGGAGATTCCTGATATCTGGAAGGTGGCGAGGGTTGTCCCCATACTGAAGCAGGGCAACCCAAAAGTTCCGGACAACTATCAGCCGATCACCATCCTATCAGCTATCAGCAAGCTCCTTGAAAAAATAGTGGCTGAACAACTCTCTGAGTACATTCACGCCCATGACTTGCTGTCCCCTGCCCAGCACGGTTTTCATAAAGGGCATAGCACGACCACGGCCCTGGTGTCTGTCTCATCTAGTGTCAGGGCAGCCGTGGACCACGGGAAACCCTCTGGAGTGGTATTCATTGACTTGTCCAAGGCCTTTGACCTTGTTGACCATGCACTGCTCTGTACTCAGATGAGGTCCCTGGCCTGCCCCCCGCCTGAATTGGTTAACTGACTACCTGCATGCAGAGTTCAGCTGACCAAATTCAATAAAGTCCTCTCAGATCCCTACCCGTGACCTCAGGTTGCCTCAGGGCTCAGTCTTGGGCCTCTCCTCCTCCCTCTTGTTAACCATCTCCCAGCCACAGTAACAAACTGTAGTGTCACCTTTATATGGATGATCTGGTTATCCTGGCCCACTCCCGGGACACTGCGACTCTCAACCACCACCTGTCTGAGAACTTTAACAACATCCAGTCCTGGGTAACCAAACACAAGCTGGTCCTCAACCTGAAAAAAATGCAGGCTATGCTTTTCGGATCATCTGCCAAGATACATGCCTCTCCAGTCCCTTTGCGAATCAGTTGTGCAGATGGAACTCCCCTCCAAACTGTGACCTCCATCAAATACCTTGGGGTGACACTCGACCCCCAACTGGACCTAGGGAGTCATATCCGCAATGTCTGTAGAACTGTGAACTGTAAACTGGGTCTGGCCTATAGAGCCAAATATAACCTGACATCTGCTGCTCGCCTGGCACTTGCTAGGGGTGTACTACTTCCCTCACTTAGCTATGGTCTCTACCTATTTGCACGTACCTCCAAAGCTCTTCTTACTCCGTGGTACACAACGTACAATAATATCTGCTGCTTTGCACTAGCTGCCCCTCACTTCACCCACCATTGTGAGCTTTATGACAAACTAGGCTGGCTTTCCCCGACCAACCACCTGAATTTTGAGCTGGGGTGCCTCGTGAGTAAAGTGATCAGTACTGGCACCCCCCCCGGGGCTGGTGCAGCTTCTCCTCCTCCTGACTGCCCCTCCTACCCTCTTATATCCCAGGGTCCTGGGATGCTAAAAGTACCCCCTACCCGAACCCTCATGGGGGACTGGGACTATGCTGCTTGTGCTCCTGGGCTCTGGAACTCCTTCCCTGAACAGGTTCATTCCACCCCCTCCCATCAGTGTTTCCGGAAATCCCTGTGGGGTATATGAAGCTGGCCTCAGCGTGTGTGTGTCCCAAGCCCCCCTAGGACATTGTCCTATGTATTTGACCCTTACGTTGGTCACTTACTCGGAAC
This sequence comes from Neoceratodus forsteri, assembly GCA_016271365.2. Classification (NCBI taxonomy): domain Eukaryota; kingdom Metazoa; phylum Chordata; order Ceratodontiformes; family Ceratodontidae; genus Neoceratodus; species Neoceratodus forsteri. The sequence goes on from CM057459.1 coordinate 1,475,776,591, forward strand.
ACAATCTGAATTGAGGCCCTGCTAATGATCTAATGTTCATTGCTTGTGATCCAACTTCGTTTTTAGGCATTTGTCTACGCTATGTGTGGTCAATACTACCTACTGTTTGATCATTATGTACTCTACCAATTTCCTGTCATAGCAGATCACTACATGCCTTATTGTTTTTGTGACTCAATGTATTATGTTACAAATTGTACTTGCTTACCTGCTGTGTTGTGCTGATGTATCTGTAATACCTGTTGTACTCTCTCGGTTCATTCCTGAAAATAGGCATACAACTTGTCTATTGTACCTACCCGGTCAACAAAAGCTAAATAAATAAATAAAATAAAAAAGTCCATTTTGAACATGTTGGGGTGAAGTACTGAGGATATAAAATGTTTAGCTGTCCATCCATATAAATTGCTTCTCTTAAGAGACATGTTTTCTAGCACTGTGGATCCAATGAACTCTGTGATACAATATACAAATGTCAGGCATGTTTTCTAACAAACAATAAAAATCCGGAAATTCTTTTATCTGATGCTTATATAGTCATACAGTGGCAGCCGTAGAAAAGTTTCTGAGTACTGAAGTATGCTTAGGTATAATAACTGGTGAGCCCCGTTATCCACCTGTTTTTGAGTACTGTAAAAAGTCATATCAACCTGCAGGATGATACGAAAAAACTTGCATTAACTCGTGGGTTGATATGACTTTCACAGTCTTGCACCGGGTTGTCTCCAGTTGGCCAGAACAATTAAACAGTCTGAGGCAGCATGAGACAGTTCTCCAACCGTTGTGAGCGATCTCCATATTAAAAGTTACCTTGCTCACACATGACAGCTGAGATATCCACAGCAAGTTGTCCTTTAATAAGAAAAGCACTATTCACCAACTAAAAATCTCCCCAGCAAAAAAAAATACTTTTCCTCATTACCTCTTACTATTTCCACTGGCTGCCTGAACTTTCAGCTCAGTGTCAGTCATTGAAATGACCCCGACCCATCGAGATGATGAATCAATAGACACTGCAGCTGAAGGACTTTGGCAAATGTGTTTATTTAACACACTAAATGAAACTTTAATAATTTTTTTTTTTACTTCATTGACGTGATCAATATTTATTTACCTGACTCAAACCCATGATAACGAGGTTCCAGTTATTATAAAAGATAAAATGTGTGTGTGGGGGGTGATCTGAAGGTTTTTTTTTTTACACAGCCTTGGTGTGTGATAATTGAGAAACCTCTCTAGCATCGCTCTCTAGGTTTCTCTATCACACACCTTGGGTGTGTGTGTATAAAGAAAATGAATATGAATTATTCTATAAATACAGAGGCATATGCATTATTCTCTGTATGCAGAGGCAGAATGAGGCAAAATCACATTAATCTATGAAAATGGCAACTTGAGTGCCTCAGCGGTACCTCGAAAGTAGGCAACTTTTAGATAACTACCACTATAATACAATTAAAAAAAAAAAAACTTCTGTTGCAGAGTATGCCTGCCATCTTTATATACAGGAAATAAAGATTGTATGTAGTAATCATTCACACCTGGGCTATAGCGAGCCCCCGCCCCGCCGCCCGCCGACTGATAGCTCGGTAGGGCTGCACGCTCATTGGTTCACAGCATGAGCCAATGGGCGTGCAGCCCATACCGCCGGCTGACGAGGGGGGGGAGCAGGGCGGTGGAGCTCAGTGGGCAGCTGGGATAGGGGGTACACTAGACCACCAGGGTAGTAGGGGTATTTGATGAAGTACTGATGCCCGCGATCAGGCAGTGATCGGTCCACTGGACCACCAGGGATATTGAACTTGGGGGGGGGTTCGATTACAGATGCCCACGATTGGACTCAGTGCGGTCCACTGGACCACCAGGGATATTGGACTTGGGGGGAGTTCGCGACACAGATGCCTGCCATGGGGCATGGGGGGGGGCGCCGCAAGGTGCGGCAGGAACTCAGGTGGCCACCCACAGGTGGCAGCTGCTCTGTTGCACCCTGCAATGCAGCAGCTCACCTGTGGGTGGCCATCACTTGTTCCTTTTTTTCCTGGCATAACGTTGTGCAGGCGCAGGTAGGTGTTGCACATGTATGACTCTGCACATCCCGGGCTAAACATTGGGCTGTGCAGATTATGCATGGGCATGCACCCCCACCTGTGCCTGCATACATTACTGATGCGCTTGGTGCCAGGTTGTGAGGCGACTTTTCCTTTTAAATATCGTGCCAGGGCCCATCAGTGCGTTGTGCATGGCGCAACACTGTTGCGCCATGCACAACCCTTTTGAATATCTGGGCCTCTGTGTCAATTGATGAAGTCTGGTGATGGCAGGGTTGAGCAGCAAGTGGCTACTTGATTTCATTTTAGTTTACCACCCTACCTCATAACTGATCACCCAGTGTTGAGGCCAGTGAGTGGCACTGTGTCTTGGCTCATAGTGACTGCCTAGCTGCCTGAATCAGGAGTAACTCAGCCCACCATGACCACCAAACCAGAACTGCATTGCCATTGCTTGCAAACTGCAGCACAGAAGCACTCCCCCGCCACAACCCAGCAGCATAGCTAACCTTAAAAGAGCTGTACTATAGCCGGCCCAACAGCGCAGCGGTAGGGTTACCTCTCGCAGTGCCAGTGACCCGGTTTAGGGAACGGACTTGGGCGGCTGGAGGGCCGGCTGGGGGAGGAGGATCGAGCACCCAGGGACTGCTCTCCTCCTCTGGGTAGGGTGGGATGCAAGTCCTGCTGCAGTACCGCCACCTGGGAGACCACGGGTGGTGGTGCAGTGAGACAGCATATAAGGGGAGGGAGGACGTCTGCTGGGAGCCGGAACGTTAGCACATCATGACGTGCGTCACTCCTTGGCCCTCCTTGCGTGCAGACGTCTAGGGGGGTTGGGACCAGTGAAAAAGCAGAATAAAACCTGCCCTGGGCTCCTGTAGATGGGACCTGGCTGTCCTGAGAAAACCCTTAACCAGGCTCCATAGTCGGGGCTCGCGAGGCCTTCCGACACAGTCCCTAAGTGTGAAAGAGGGACTAAGGGAGGGATCCCTCTCCTTCCCGCCCGGGGGGGGTAAACCGCAGCAGGATGGGGAAGGCTAGCCAAGCACCCTCAGTGAGGTACCTGGGGTGGGACTATGGGAACCTACAGCCTAGGAGACCCCTGAAGAAAGGAATCCAGCGCAGCGAGGAAGGGGGCATAAAGAGAAAGTATAAAAGAAAAAAAAAAAAGAGCTGTACTATGCTGTGCTTTTTTCATAAAATACAAGAGCACAATCTGGTCAGTAATGAGAGAGTGCAGCATCAGCTAGGCACCCTGCCCAGCCAGTAGCTGCAGTACGGAGTCAGACCCTCAAGTAAAAGTCCTGCCAGCAGGAAAAACGGCAAAAAAGGAACTGCCTGCAGAACCAGAGTGACAAGGTTCTGACTGCTTCTGCCTTTTTGTTAAGGTAAGTGGATGGGTTTATTTGAAAATGTCTCAGTACTGTGGGAAGAGGATGAAAGAGACTCAAAAGGGGGACTGTGTGGCCGTCAATCTCCTGGCCTGCCACTGTGGGTGGCCAATCCATTGAGGACCGTTTTGGTAGGTGGATACCTGCTGTAAAAGGTTGGGATGGCCATTTCTTCTTGTTCAGGTGATGGGGAAGGCTTTACTTCTCCTGTCCTGGGGGGAATAGCTTTGCTTTTCTTGTTGGGGGGGCTTTAGGGGGTGAGGATGGCCCCACTTATTTGGGCTTGGAGGAAGGGTATCTTCCTGTTTCTCCTGGCTTTGGGCGGTGGCCCCGCTTTTCTTGGCTTTGGGGCGGGGCCCTGTCTTCTGGATTATGTGGCCCAGCTTCTCCTACTAGAGAAAGCAGGGGGGCAGGGCCATACCCCCTGAGCCAGGAGAAGCAGAGGAATGCATCCCACGCCAAGAGAAGCTAGGCCATCGGTGCCCCCACTCTAAGACAGGAGAAGCAGGGCCATCCCGTTTAAAAAAAAAAAAACGGAATTTGCGTTGTAATTTTCAGAAACGAAACATTCATCATTAGTTCAATTACTCCAAGAAGTGAGCATGAATATCCACATATGCTTTTCATTCCAGTTTCAGTAGGTTCCCTGGCTTCCAACTGTAGTGTCTTGCCAGTGTCTTGGTAACCAACGGAAGCTGGAGCTGCCACCGCTGCTAGCCTTACATGCTGTGAAACTTGATCGAATAGAAGTAAAAAATGTAAATGTGGAGGTGGGCATTGGACAGAAAAATTAAATGAAAGAGATGATGAATTTGCAAAACCTCTGTAAAAACACGATGGGCCAGATATTCAGACTGCACCAGGCAGGGGCGCAAGCCTGTGCGCAGTGCAACTAGGATGAGCCACGGCATGCCCGGGCGCTATTCAGTGGTGCTGCGCCATGGCTGAGCACCATTGAATATGGCACTGAGGGCACGCACACTGCGCCAGTGCAAGTGGCAGCAGCGGAGCAGGGGGCTGTGCAAGTGCGGTTGCGCTAGGCAAGCAAGAGCAATATTCAGATGTGAGCATGCAAATGAGGTTGTTATGTATGAAAGGCGCAAATGGGGCCATTTGCATGTCATTATGGCCCCATTTGCATGCAGGTGCACAGATTCCCGGTGATTTGTGCCTGGTGCCCTGCCAGGCTGTATCCATTGGGTACTGACGCCCCCGCCCCTTGGTGGGCAATGCAGCCCCAATGCCCGATCACGTGCATGTTGATAAATATCCCTGGTGGTCCAGTGGACCTGCTTCCCTGTCTGATCACGGGCATAATAAAGAAATATCCCTGGTGGTCCAGTAGACCCTACTTCATCGCCTGAGCATGGGCATTTGTTACCATTTAAATACCCTGGTGGTCCAATGGACCCACTCCCCCACCCAATCACACTCATAATAAATATCTCTGGTGGTCCAGTGGACCTACCTCATCGCCCAATCATGGGCATATGTTAAACTGAAATACCTTGGTGGTCAAGTGGACCTGCTCCTCTGCCCGATCATGGACATATGGTAAAATGAAATACCCTGGTGGTCATTCTGCTTGTGAGTGTGTGGACTGAGAGGAGGATGGGGTATACTCTGCATGTGAGTGTGTCGGCTGAGAGGAGGATGTGGGTATACTCTGCATGTGAGTGTATGGGCTGAGAGAAGGATGGGGTATACACTGCATGTGAGTGTGTGGGCTGAGAGGAGGGTGGGGTATACTCTGCATGTGAGTGTGTGGGCTGAGAGGATGGTGGAGTATACTCTGCATGTGAGTGTGTGGGCTAAGAGGAGGGTGGGGTATACTCTGCATGTGAGTGTGTGGGCTGAGAGGAGGATGGGGTATAAATTGCATGTGAGTGTATGGGCTGAGAGAAGGATGGGGTATACACTGCATGTGAGTGTGTGGGCTGAGAGGAGGGTGGGGTATACTCTGCACGTGAGTGTGTGGGCTGAGAGGAGGATGGGGACATACACTGCATGTGAGTGTGTGGGCTGAGAGGAGGATGGGGTATATTCTGCATGTGAGTGTGGTCCGAGAGGAGGATGGATGCACAGTGTGCATGTGACTGTGTGGGCTGAGAGGAGGATGTGTGGCATTTTGCGCACGTGAGTGTGTGGGCTGAGAGGTGGTTGGGGGTATATTCACCATCCAAGTTTGTGGGCTGAGAGGGGATGGGATAAACTCATGTGAGTGTGGTGTAGAGGAGGATTGGTGGCATAGTGTGCACATGAGTGTGTGGGCTGAGAAGAGGATGGGGAGTGTTCTCTGCATATGAATTTGTGGGCTGAGATCCGGTCCTGGCATACTCTGCATGCTAGGGTGCCTACTGCTTACCTGCCCACTGTCACAAATTCACTCAACTGGTCAGCCCTCTACTTCCAAAGTGCCAACCTCTGAGCATAGGATTTGTGGACAGTTAACAGTACAAGGTAACCCTCTT